>JAJOZX010000089.1:717500-1330000 GCA_023014485.1 Bathynomus jamesi | reverse complement strand
GATAAAAAAATGTTCGCCCATAAACTGATTGGGTTTTGTTTTCCAAATTTAATATTTGTCACCAAAGACGATAAAATCGCCAAAGGAAAACCAAAATATTACCAATTAGTATTTTTTATGATTTTTACTAATTTTACGTTTGTAGGCGATTTTTTTCGGAAACTACTACTACTATTTCTACTATTTTAGTTTTTGTGCCGCATCGTTTTACTGTTGGTTGACGACTTCATTTGTTGGCTTGGTTGACTATTTTAGTCGGTGATGTTTCGTAGGTTTTATCGCAGAAATACTTTTATAAAATGTTTCAGCTTCTTATTTTTAACTATTATGACGTCATTTACGAAGATTTCACAATTGTATTGGGCTATTGGCTAATGTAGAAATCATTGCGAGGCGTGAAAGCGGTTACTTTCTTTTAATATATGCTTTGAATTTCCGATTGGAAATAGTACCGAGAAAAATTTAGACCACTCCCACTAATGACGTCACAGGGACTGTTTCATTGTTGCCAAATGATGCAATCTCGAACGTGGGTGAAAATTCTCATTCCACAAATTATAATTATTATCGATTCGAAATTCGGAGAATTGTGTATAATTTCGTTCACTAATTATATCGCTCTCTACATTAATGAAAGGAAGACAGTGTACCCTCACGCACGTATATATACAGGGTGTTCCATAAGTCCGGTCTCCGCCTTTTCTTCATGAATGTAACTCGCTTCCACATTAGCTATTGCGTGTTATTCTACCCGCAACGAAAAAAAGGTCCCAAAACAAGACATCAATTTGAACATATGTTTTATTCTAATGTCTTACTTTTGTAAATTTAATTTAAAATAAATTTCCCTCTGAGACTGACCAGACTTATGAGACACTATATATATATATATATATATATATATATATATATATATATTATTAAGATCCTAAAAGCGCCATCTGTTCAGTTGTGGGCGAATATAAATTGTACTTGGATGCCTCGTGTGTTTGGAGGATAATTTTACCTTCTATTCGCAGACAGCAGAGAAGGGGAAAGACGATAGTGATAGGTCGACCCGTATAAGTATTCCACGCGACCTTTATCCGCTCGAGGAAATTTGCACCAATGTCGTAATGCCGCTTCCCGTCGATCAGTGAAATTAAGCTACATTGAGTCTGGAGAGTAGTTGTATGGGAGACTGTCCTCAACGTTCGCGTGATGTAGCGACCCGTGGTTCGGATCCTACGTAAAGCCGTAGGTCCTCCGTCATATGACCTTCGGCGTCGCGAACGAGGTTAAACAACCCTATGAGACAAACGGTCGCTTAAACAAACAAAGAATTTGGGGCACGTCAGTAACAGTACGATCAGACAAACCTTTGTAATAACGCCATTTTTATAGGTTAATTTATAGGAAGAGTAATTTTAATTTTAATTTTAATGAAAATAATAAAAAGTTATTATGATAAAATAATAATGATAAAAAACGATCAAAATTAAAAATATAGAAAATAAACAGATTACAAGAAATAGAAGCGTAGAAAATATCGTGTGTAAATAATATGCAAAAGGGCACTAAGATATCGGGATGGGCAATGCGTCTATGCACATCCCACGTTATGTAACTACATTACGCAAATGGATATTTCAAATTTGAAAAAAAAATGCGAGTTCCACCATCTTACACTCCGCAACACCTATGCGAGGTATGGGAAGTGCAAATATGGACAAAAATGCCGTTACCCCCCACCCTCAAAGGAGCGCGACGGGAGAGCGGGCAAAACCAGCATCAAAGAGGGCTACCAATTTTTTTTTTTTTAGATGTAGCCAACACGATTCAACTGTTAATTACCATCCAGCAAATATCAACTGACAAATCGAAAATCCGAAAATCCGAGAGCCGTACGGAAGGCGCACGCGAAGACATTTCGTGCGCTATCGGACAATCGGTATTGAAAAAGATAGAGAGGAAAATTCTCGGAAGATCACGCGGCAACGAAACGGGCATCCACTATTAGAAAACGAATCGGAACTACATAAATGGAAAAACGATAGCGAAAAATAAAAATAATCCTAGCCAATAAGGCCCAATATTCAGGGCCATAAATAAAACCATTCCCCGGACAAAGTAATATACCTGAAAGGACTCCCGCGAGAAACCGGAGCGGACTTTGCGTGCCTGAGGGAAACCCATCTAAAGGACTGCCAGGCGAACTGTAAAAACTGAGAGTTTTGTGTTGACAAAAAAGAAATAGAAATTGACAACTATAATATACTCCGAACCGACAGAACAGTAAGACGTAAAGGAGGATAAAGACATGGCAGAAATGACTATAAGTACTTCAAACTGCTACGTAAAATGTGTAGCAGCAAAAGTTGAAAAATTAAATATGGTACGAATTGTAATGTACAGACCCCTGAATACAACAAATTAAAAATTCTCAGATTCCGTTACAGAGGTCAGAAACTGGGTAAAAGATCTACATTCTCCAACCCCAAATATTTTTCTCCGTTTTGGTGATTTTAATTTTCTATTCATGAAATATAAAAGGATAGGAAAAAATATATGTAGGGGAAGGTGGGGTAAGACGGACTACTTAACACAAAAATGAGTCTAGAAACCACATTTATATAATTTTGGGGGTTTTTAGGGGTTGTGGTGGTGCTTTGGGGTATTATATTTAAAGTCCACACCCTGGTCACGGTTTTTAGAGGAAAAGACTGAAACACGAGATTTTACCAAATCAATATTTTATTGTACCAAAAACGATCACGGGGTAAGATGGACCCCAGGGGTCCATCCTTACTGGCACAACTCACACACAAAAACCTCTTCCTCATCATCCTCTACCCCTGCACATTCCTCATGTGCCCATCTTCGCAAATGGCGCAACAAACCCACCCTTCCCCTCGCACAGAATTACCAAACGTGTCATTGCAATACAAGCACTTGGTTGAATCTCCATCCTCACTGTCACTGTCATGAGCCCAGGATGGCCCAGCTTTCGCTTGCTTTGCTTTTTTCTTTTGTGTCATGCTTTTGTTTGGTGACGTGAAGGACATCTAGCAACCAATATCTGAACTCGCCCTTTCTGCTTGGGTTTAGAGGGGGGGGGGGTTCCATCTCACCCCATGGGTCCGTCTTACCCCACCGTCCCCTATACACCAAGACAAGGGGGGCACACGGGAAGACCAGGTGCAGGCAAAAATGCCCCTAGCTGTGGCCGATGAATTTGTTAACGCAAGAAATGACAAAACGCAAAAAAAAACCAACTGCCTAGATTTGGTATTTACAACAACCTAATTGATAACGTAGAAATATCCCCAACTATAATATCTGATCACAACATTATTAAAATAACAACCAATATAAAAGCAACAGGAAAGGAAAGAACACGCACTACAGGAAGAAGCAAATTAAAATTTTTTAATTTTCACTCCAAAGCTATAAACTGGGAAGGGGTTACATCCAGCATGGAAGCAATAGATTAGAAAACCATATTCAAGGCCAAGACAATGGAAGAGATGCTAATGACCTTAGAGGAAGAAAACGCTAGAAATTGTGGAAAGACGTCCCAAAAAATGCAACAAAGAGGAAAAAGAAACAGGTTCGAGAGACAAAAGAGGTCAGTGTTCCGAAAGAGAAAAAGAGTGACTGCAAAATTAAGAAACTGCAGAGTATAGATATAGAAAATAGACGTATAGAAAAAGACGACGACGCTATAGAAGCGATAAAAGTTAACTCGAAGTATTTCTATAATTTTGAAAAAAGGAAGTCGAAAAACCATACGACTATCGGACCTTTGAAAAATGAAGACAATGCTTTATCTGATGATCTAACAGAAGTATCTGAAATATTAAGAGCTCATTACGAAACATCTTTCAGTATCCCAAAAACTGACAAACTGATATGCGATAGAAACGCGTTCTTTGAAGAACTACAAAGGGAAAGTATAACGGACTTCGACTTTACGACAGATGATATTACACAAGCTATTGGGAAACTAAAAGCACACACGGCGGCAGGACCGGACAAATGGAATGCCACGCCACTGATCAAAAATGCAAGAATGCAATCGCTAAGCCCCTATATTGGATATGGAGACGATCACTAGACACGGGAGAAATACCAGGCATCCTGAAAAGGGCGAACAGCGAACATTGTTCGAGTATATAAAGGAGGAGATCGATCAAAGGCCAAAAACTATAGGACAATGTCGCTTACATCTCATCTCGCTAAAATATTTGAAAGAAAGTTATAGAAAAAAATCTGTCAATATGGATTCCGGTCAGGCAGATCATGCCTATCACAACTAATGAAACACTACAACAACATTATTGATGTACTGGAAAGCAATGAAAACTATGATGTAATATACATCGACTTTGCCAAAGTGTTCGACAAGTGTGACCATGGAATCATAATACATCTTCTTCTGCAGCTCAAATCCCATCTCTATATGTGGTCGCTGTTCTTGATGAGTCTCCTCCATTCTCTTCTGTCACGCACCATGTCCTCGTCCAAATTTTTCTCCCGGATGTCTGCCGCCACGCAATCCCTCCACCTCGTCTTCGGTCTATCTCTTCTCCGTCCCGGCACCTCCATTTCCAGCACCCTACGTCCCACGTAATCCTCCTCTCTTCTCATCATGTGCCCATACCATCTCAGTCTGGCTTCTTGGACTTTTCTTGACGCCTCTACTACTTTCACCATTCCTCTAATACGTTCATTTCTGATTCGATCCCTTCTAGTTACACCGCACATCCATCGCAACATTTTCATTTCAACCACATCCATCTTTCTGTCACTAGTCTTATTCATTGGCACCGTCTCCATTCCGTACAACATGGTTGGCCTAACCACTGTTTTGAAGACCTTCCCTTTCAGCTTCACCGGCATCCTACGATCACAGAGAACTCCCGACACCTGTCTCCAGCTCCTCCATCCCGACTGTATCCTACGATTCACCTCTCCCTCTGCCTCGATTGTTGATCCCAAGTATTTAAAACGATCTACCCGTTTGATCAGTTCACCGTTTAACATCACTCCCCCTCCTTCATCCGGTTGTACATTACATCTCAGATATTCAGTCTTCTTCCGACTAACTTTCATACCTCTACTTTCCAATGCCTCCCTCCAATTTTATAGCTGTTGTTCTTCCTCCTGTCTTGTCTTTGTGCACAACACTACATCATCGGCATACATCATGCACCAAGGAGCAACCCCTCTAACCTCCTCAGTCAACACATCCATCATCACGTTGAATTGGAATGGACTCAGTGCTGACCCCTGATGCAGACCAACTCCAATCATAATACATAAACTGAAATATATGGGAATAATAGGAAAAGTAGGAAAATGGATATATACTAGGGGCACTCAATATATTTTGCCCCTCTCTTTTTCTTAGCTAAATAATAGGCCATGGGGCTGAAATGTCTTTTGGGCCGTAAGTTTGAACTTTTTGCACTTGACATAACCGGATTTTTCCAGTTTGAACCTCCCCTCCTTGTATAAAACCGATGGTTAACGCAGTTTCGACAGTGATGTGCATCGTAAACAGAGAGCTGTTATCGAGTTCTTAACCGCAGAGAAGGAAACAGTTGGAAATATTCAAAAACGTTTACCGAGATGATGCTGTTGATCGAAGCACAGTTGGACGCTGGTCTACACGTGTGACATCATCGAAGAGAGGGAGAACCAGCCTCGATGATGAGCCACGCAGCCGTCGCCCGGCATCGGCTGACATCTCGCACTGTGCAACGTGCTAACAGCATCATTCGATCAAATCGGCGCGTCACATACAAGAAGCTATCATTGGAGCTAGGAATTAGTGAAGGAAGTGTGAATACGATAATTCAGCAACTGGGATACTCAAAAGTGTGTTCACGGTTTGTTCCTCGCGAACTGACTGAAGATCACAAAGCCCAAAGAAAAGAAATTGCTTCCGAGTCGTTGGTTCGATACGAGACAGAAGGGGATGACTTTCTTTCACGAATTGTTTCTGGGGATGAGACTTGGGTACACCACTTTGAGCCTGAAACAAAAAGCCAATCTATGGAGTGGCATCACGCAGACTCTCCACGCAAGAAAAAGTTCAAAATGGCTCCCTCTGCAGGAAAGGTTATGCCCACCATCTTCTGGGACATGAAAGGGGTGATTCTGGTGGACATTATGAAGAAAGGACAAACAATCAACTCAGAGAGAACTGGAAGACGTCCTTCTTTTGCACGATAGCGCAAGACCACACAACAGTTTGCAAACAAGAGAGGCCATCTCACAAAAATGCGCTTGACTGTGTTACCCCACCTCCATACAGCGCGGATGTGGCACCTTCAGACTTCCATTTGTTTGGGCCAATGAAGGATGCTATTCGTGGAAGAAAGTTTCAGAGTGACGATGAGGTTGTTGAGGTTAAGAGGTGGCTCCAGCGGACCCCAGCGGACTTTTACCAGCAAGGAATAAAGGCCCTTGTTTCGAGGTGGAGGAAAGCCGTAGAAAAGGATGGAGACTATGTGGAAAAATAAAAACTTGTGAAAAAGGTATGTAACTACTTGTGTACAAAATTTCTGGAACTTACAAGGAAACTTGGAAAGAAAGAAAAAGGTGGGGCAAAATATATTGAATGGCCCTCGTAATTTCCTTTGTGAGCGGCCGCAAGTCGTTACAGTTCAACGAATATCCTCCTCAGAATCAGAAGTCCTCAGCTCATTATCACAAGGAACAGTATTAGCTCCATTACTCTTCATAATCATGCTAACTGACATAGATGAGGACGTTACCAGAAACAGCACAGTAACATCGTTTGTCGATGACACAGAGATTGGTAGAAAAATAAGAAACCCAGAGGATATAGGATCTCTACAAACCTACATGGACAGAATCTACAAATGGTCGGAAGACAGCAACATGAAATTTAACACTGATAAATTTCAACTGTTAAGGTACAGAAAAAGAGAGCACCTAAAATTCATGGAATACTATACCCCAAATGGACAGGAAATTCAGAGAAATTCTAAAGCAAAAGATTTAGGAGTTGTAATGACTGATGATGCGAAATTTGAAACACAAAATAAGATAGCAGTAAACATAGCAAAAAAAATAACTGGGCAGATACTGAAAACCTTTAAACGAAGGGATAGGAAAACACTATTGAAAACAGTGATTATACCCAAGTTGGAATACTGCTAGCCCCTAACATCCCCCATATGAAAAAGAAGACATTAATCAGCTAGAAGGGATTCAGAGAAGCTTCACAGTCAAGATCAATGGGTGCAAAGAACTAAATTACTGGGAAATGTTACGTGAATTAAACCAAAATTCGCTGGAAAGAAGGAGAGAGGTACATCATTATTTACATTTGGAAAATAAGGGAGAAATAACCCCTGATCTTACCCTGAACCCTATCTTCAAAAGAAGATTAGACGCTTGGCTCGGAACAATCCCAGATGAGCCGGGCGTACCTGGCTGTGCGAGGTGTTCAGTACAAGAAACCAACTCTACTTACCCAGGCCAACTCGAGAGGAGGGGCGACAAGCTTGACCTTGTGAAATGAGAAATGAGGAATGTTTGAAAGGTTAAAAGCGCATAAAATTTGGACTATGAAACTATTAAGAATATTAGTATTTAGAGCGATGGCCAAAAGAATTTAAACTTAAAATTTTTGGGAATGAGAGAGGCATTAACACTTATAACATCGCTCGCGTACTTTGAGTATTGATAATGTAGAACTGAAGCGTTCCTCCCAATGATTCGCCTAAGTATTATTTGCTATATTACATTTAATACGTCGTACTCGTACAATTTTTGCAATTTCTTGGTAAGCATATTTAACTTAAACTAGAAACTGGTATGAAATTCAATACATCAACGGCATCAATTTCTCGGGTGATGCAACATTTTTGACTGAAAGAGTCGCATTACCTTGGAATCCAGCCTTTTTTTTTTTTTTTTGTGCCTTTGTGCTTTGACTCACGTTACTCTCATAGAGTTTTAAATTACATTAAATTTATTAAATTTCTACGTATAAGGCTTCTTCGTTTATTTGTCGCGGAGGAAAAGTAATTACGATATATACAGATTGGGCCAAGAGTGTTGCATCACCCTACGAAGTTCAACTTTTAAGTTTGACTTATAAGTCGAATGAAACTCGCAATCTACTTCTGAGTAATCGTGTGCTTGCTGTTCATGTACTGAATTTCATACCACTTGGAATGAGAGAGTTTAAATACACTTACCAAGAAAGTGTAAAAATTGGAAAAGTATCGCGTATTTAAACGTATATAGTACCTCGTTGGCACTAATAATAATATATATATATGATGATTGATGAGGCTGTGGTCACCATGATCTTTTGACATCAAATAATGTTATTAATTCGGTTGGTTGATTGATAGAATGACTTTTCTTCCTTTATTAAACAAAATAAATGATTTATGAATAAGACAAAATAAAAGTTTATTGTTTACAGTTGGAATTAAATGTGCGCTTGAATAATGATGACTTCATTATAATAATGCGCCGCCGCAGGCCCCCCAATTATTGGGGCCGAATGCCCCAGCATACTTTAGCTATTTTATTTAATAATATATTTTAGACACTTTTTTTCTTTAATTTTGAATTTAAAAATTTTAAGAACGTATTCATAATTTTTTCTTCGCGTGCATTCCATGTGCCCTTATACGTTGCGCAGTAGAAGTTATTAATGTCATACTGCGCGTGTCATGAATACTGTACGACAACATACTTCACCTAGCCGGCATCATTGAAATGGAACCACGCTAGATACACGCGGCGGAAACAAATAAGTGGGAGGGGCTACGTGACGTCTCTGGATAAAGTTTTTAGAGCGTTATTATTAGTTGCTAATTATGAATTAGTTTAATGGGGAACGCGAAAGAAGTTTTGGATCACCCGAAGATCAGGGCCCCCAGCCTTCTTTAGTTAGCCTTATAAGGCTAACTAACGAAAATAACACGACCTAACCTAACCAATCGTTAGGTCAACTGTACGCCCATGACGAATGGTTAGGTTAGGTCGTGATATTTTCGTTATTTAGTCTTATAAAGCTAACTAAAGAAGGCTGGGGGCCCTGATCTTCGGGTGATCCGAAGTTTTTTTTGTTCTCCGTGTTTTTACTGATTATTAAAGGATTATAGGTTTACTTCTGTAGATTTTTGTATAAATAGGCTAACTCCATTCGTAAAGTTTAAGTTACCTCAGTAGTTTATAATTTAGTAATTACTAAGAGCCATGTGTCCGTTCAACGAAGCCCAGATTTCTACCCCCTGGGTTTTTTTCCGGTTTGGCAGACTGCTACAGATTTTTACGAAACGTAGCAAATCAATTATTTACATTTTATCCTAAGGTAATGTAAGTTAGGTTACATTACGTTACGTTACGTTACGAATCAGACATTTCCTCCGGATAAAATTTGTAAATAATTGATTTGCTAAGTTTCGTAAAACTCTGTAGCAGTCCGCCAAACCGAAAAGATCCGACCCTCCTGAAGTTATTAAACGGTTTAAAACAAATAATTATTTAAGATTCCTTTTGACCGAGTGTTTGGGTCATAAATAGTAATTTAGCTCTAGGGAAAAAGTTGTAGCGTGAGACTTGTGATGATCAGAACCACGCGGCTTGCATCAAGATTACGAAACAAATGCACTCGGGTATGAAGTCTCAAAAAATTGTTTATGGTTTTGCCGTAACCGTTTACGCGCGGTTAAGAATGCGCTTTAGGCAATGCCAAATAAAGCTGCGAGTGTAGAGCCAAGTAGGCCTAAGTTAGCCCTACAATTGATAGTGTAGCTAATGAGGAAGTTACTCGGGTCGGAAATAGAGCAAAACGTAGGAAATGCTAACCAATACAAATTTTAAGTTAAGCCAAAGACCAATCTATACAATCTGCTCAAATTTCCGACGGTATCGCGCGAGGATTTTTTTCATAACATTCGCGCGTTGGACGCATCGGGCGAAAATTTTAACCAAAATGAGTCGAATTCGATGAGTTGGATGAAAGTTTAAACTAAAATTAAGAGTTTTTACTGAAAGTAACGCGATCATTTTTTTTTTTCTGAAGGGTGTTAGCGAGAGACTGAAATATTATGCGCGAGACTTTCACAATTTGGAAAGCGAAAAGTTTGCTAAAAATGGCAGCCTAGACTGCAAAATGTACTCAAATTTTACAGATTTTTTTTTTTTTTTTTTTTAAACGGATCACACTCGCAACAGACGTATCGAACGAGAGTTTTAACTGAAATTACTTGAGCCCAACGTCATGGGTGAAAGTTTGGCAAAACTTTACTATCGAGACAGTCCATAACAGTTTGATAATATGCTAAATTAGATTAGGACCCAATGGACACCGTCTGCATAGTAGTTTTACCAGAAACTTGAAAATATTGTGAACGAAAATTTTTCAAATTGCGCCCAGACTTTCTTAGTTTGGAAAGCGAGAATTTTGCAGATTTTGCAGTCTGGGCCTAAGCCTAATATTAGTACAAGGTTACGGGTCCAAGCAAAGTTAGGTCTGATTTGTGGCTTAAAGTCAAAGGTCAGGCGAGGAATTAGGATTAGAGAGAGTAATAATTGCGTGGTAGCGGCTATTAACAAGTTTCAGATACTTGGTAATTTAGATGAAGAGAAAAATTATGAATTTAGTCTGGTTGGGGACTTTTCATTAGCAATCGGAACGAGAGAGTCTCAATAACGGGAGTATCCTCACGGAGGAATATGTACTCCAGGATGTAATATTTCCTATGCGAATGTGGTAGTGAAGAAGTTGCCTGAAAGCCGAGGTCAAATTATTGCGGATGTAGGTATAAATTATAGGTGTTTTACGGCAGTAGATCGTAAACATCAATCGACCAGGGATGTACTCATAAGGGGGCGGACGTTACGCGGGAGACAGGGAGTGCTGGAACTCCCTTTTCTCGTGTCATTGTCCTCCTTATCTGATCTTTTTCCACGTATCAGCTACCGTGTAAGCAGCCCAGCATGCTCTCAAACACACGCTTCTCCCTCTCTCTATTCCTCGCTGCACATACATACATACATCACGCACTACATATTTTTTCAAAAATTAAAAAAAAAGGTATAGTTTTAACAGCCTCGAAGATCTTTATTTCGGTTCTATTTTTCCTTCTATGGGGGCATTTTTGCGGGCATTCGCCCTTGACCCTTCCTCGCATAAAAAAAAAAAAAATTTGACAGCCAAGGATAAAAATGGGAAGTTTAAGTTAAGTAGACTTTCCCAAGAAATTAAACGTAGTATAGTGATTTGATTGAAAAATTAAATAATAGAGGCAGAACAAATGTTTTTTATACTGTTGGGGTTTTAGAGACAAATGATGACAGCACTACGCATATCAACAATCGAGCCAAAATTAATGAGACGATTAAAACTTTGGGGTTGAAGTGTTTTTATACAAATGCACAGTCTTTGGAATAAAACTGAATTAGTTAAATGATTATTAGTGGAAATCTGGATATAACCTGTATTAGTAATGCCGTATTCAATGACACTAGAGCGTAGAATGAGTTAAATGGTTATACAGTGTATATTTGTCAGAAAATCGATAAGCAGGGTGGGGGTTGACCGTATATACCGTATTAAGAATGATTTAACTTCAGTTCAGAATGAAAGTATTAAATTAGACAACCGTAGCAGGGGCGTGTACGGAAATTAAGAAAAGGGGAGGCTCAGCGGGGACGCGGAAGAAAATTTTGGAAATACAGTACTCGGAAACGTTAAGTACAGCAGCTGAAGGACGAGATTTGCACTCATTTTCTGACAAACTTTTTTATTTAAACATTTGAAGAACAATAAAAACTTGCATTAATAAGTATTGAATTGACAATTACTTTAGAATTTATAGGAACTGTAGAATTTATACGGAGGCGCGCCTCCTGCGCCCCCTTGGACTAGGATTGCCAGATTTTTGAAATGCCCATGCGAGACAAAAAAATTTCTGTTTTTTTTTTAAGACCAAATTTTTTTTCAAATTGAAACGATTTCTTCAACGATTACAACAAACAAAATTAGAAAAATTTTATTCCATAATATTTAACAATTAAACATCGTGAATAAATTGAAATTATTATACATAATATTGAAATTCAAAATTAATTCATCCCTAAAAAATTTGCTTAAAAAATATTTTTTGACGGACATTTTGAACGTGGGATTTTGACGCGGGATTTTTGGATCAAATGCGGGACTGTCCCGTAAAATACCGGACGTCTGGCAACCCTACATGCTTAGACACGCCCCTGGGTAGAATCAATTTGGGTTGATATTTGTGCATTGAGTAAAGAGTACATTCATGTAAGTGCATTTTACAGACCTCCAAACCAAACGCAGGAAGTTGGTGATCGTTTGTTTCAGGAAATTAAAAAAAAAAATGGTAATGCTGGAACATCAATTATGGGGGATTTCAACCTGCATCATAGACTGGAACTTTTTAGAAGGAATTAATAGGGAAGGTAACTTCTTCATTGAATGCTGTATTGATATCTTTCTAACGCAATTTGTAGACGAACGAACTAGGGATCAAGCACAATTAGATTTGGTTCCATCCCACTGATTGAGGTTATTAGGGAACTTGCAGTAGGAGTCATTAGGGAATAGGGACTATTTTATCATCCATTCTAAGATAGAATTAAATAGAAATCTAGTCAGCAATGATCATATAGTTCCTTGCTTCTGGAAGGGTGACTAGACCCTAGAGTAAATTTGGGGAGTTGTTAGTGTAAGTAAAGTGGGATAATGAACTTCCCAATAAAAATGCTATCAAGACGTGATCTAAATTCAAAGTAGTTTCAGAGGATATACAATGCAGATGTATTCCTTTGAGAAGTGTCAGGAATAACGAGAATAGGAAACCTTTGCACAGCTACCGTTGCTAAAATGATTAAAAATAAGAAAAGAGCATCCAGGGACTTCAAAAATGGGTAATTACAGGCAGTTAAGAAATAAGTTAGGTTGATGAGCAAGAGCAAAAGGTATAGTGAAATAAATGTAGCTAGAAATGGTAATAAGGATCCTCAGAAGGTTTTTAGTTTTTATAAATAGGTACACTAATAAAATGTGGATAGGATTGGTCCAATAGAACATGATACAATATTTGAAAATAATAATGATGATGATGATGGTATTTTTAATGATTAGTTTACCTTTTTTTATTTTTACTGAAGAAAACTTAAGAACTTTGCCAGAATCTAAGGAATTAAAATAATTTTTTTGGATTCATACGATGAATGATGATGTAAGACAAGTAAGTAACACAATGAAACTAAATAAAGCCGCTGGTAATGATAGTATTTATGCCAAGATTCTCGGAGAAAAAATAAGATGGTTTAACTGAGACACTAACTATTTTGTTTGATAAATCTATTAATTATGTAGTGGTAGCTCTGAATGGAAAAAAGCAAATGCAGTACCCATTTACGAAAAGGCTAGTGAAAATGGGGTAGGATATTTTGTTAGTTTATCATCATTGGTATGAAAGGTACGAGCTGCAAAGTTTTCTAAGGAATAGTACCCTATTCAAGATCACTGGCTATTTAAGATCACGGGGGTAATTTTAATCTTATTTCATGTTCCAAACATGAATTTAGCTTAGGAAGGTCATGTTTGTCTAATCTCTCATACTTTTTAGTTTGTAACTGATCAGGTAGATGATGGACGTGTAGATGTTATTTAGTTGGATTTTAGTTAGCCATTTGACGAGGTTCCACGTAGGAGACTACTTTATAAATTGAAAGCTCATTGAACGTCGAGGTCAGTCATAAATTGGGTCGAAGACTGGTTACGAGAAAGACCAGAGTAATTCTAAATGGTCATAAATCTAGGTGGCAGAAAGTAAGAAGTGAGGTACCACAGGGGTCGGTGTTAGGTCTATTGCTCTTTATTATATACGGTATGAAAATGATTTAGAGAAAGTAATAAAATATGGAAATTTGCGGATGATGCAAAAGTAGTTTCCTCAGTTATAAATACAAAATTCTAATAAATTACAAAAAGATCTTCATAGATTAATTGTCTGACGGATAAAATTCAACGTTTAAAAATGCAAAGTCCTCCACCTTATTAGAAATGATGTAAATTTTAGTTATGAGATGCGGGGAAACTGGTTACAAGATGTTAATCAGGAAATTTTTTTGCCATTATACGAGTAATTACTAGTGATGTCAAGTTTTCTGAGCATTGCTTAAGGCCAGCGAATCGGTCGCGGTCGTTGCAGTGTGCGGGGGGCCCCCATTCTGATAATGTAAAATTACGCACCACTCGAGTCGTGAGTCGCGAAACGATCCCGCGTCCCGCCAGCCTAAAGGTTACGAGTATAGCGACTAAATGCTAGGTGTTAGTGAGAAGATGAATATTAGTTACAAAACTAAGGATATCATCTGTATATTGCGTAATTCTCGCGTTAAACCTCGCCTAGAATACCGCATTCAAGCTTGGTCACGTCACCATAGGCACATTACAGATACGCTTGAAGGTGGTCAACGTACGGCAACCAAGCTTATCCCTACTTAAGAAAGTTAGAATAAAGTGAAAGATTAAAAGGAATTGGGTGGGCTTAGCTTTGACGGACATTATTTGAGGGGAGATATGATACGGATGTTCAAAATGTTTTCAGGTTTGGACAATATAGGCGTAACTTGCTTTTTCTTAATAGAATTTGACGGAAGAGCTCGAGGGCATAATAGGAAAATTAGAAAATAGACTCGTAGACTGGATTCACGAAGGTACATTTTTAGAGAGCATTAGATATTTGGAATGGCTTATCATAAATACGTGGTAGCTCTTTTGTTATTTTTAAGAAGAAATTGTAAACTCTAAATAATACTTATTTTAGTTCAATAGGTGTACGGTACTCGGGTAGCTTTGTAAATAGTTTAAGAATTAATCATCCGAATTTTAATTAATATTTAGCAAAATTTGACTGTAAAACATAGCTTTAGATCGTTTATGACTTGGCTAGGCTCGAGCGTTTTCATATTTTCCAAATGTAGTGTCGTATAATTTAATTATGAAATGAAGGACATCTGGCCTCTAAAGTTTACTGAAAAAAAATGATACTCGGTTGTTAATGTTACCACAATTATTTGTATCATTACTATTATTTTACTCATCTTCATCACTATCATTACCATGGAACCTAACCTGACCTGGAAAACGTGGAAAAACGGGGAATTTAGAACTGGTGAGCGAGTATGCACCATAATTGCCAATATCAATATAGTCATCAACAAGAATATGGAATTTACGCGCGTAACTAATACAGGGTGAGCCACATAAAAGCGGCCCCAAGAAAGTTTGACATAAAATGAAATGTGAAATATTTTTTGGGGTGGGTGGGGGGCGTTTTGATGTGACTCACCTCGTACATAAATTTACTGTCCGAAAATATGAAGTTGTAAAGGGGAGTTTAGGAGTTTGTATTAGGAGGCCTTTTCCTGAGGAGTGTAACTCCCTTCCATATTAGCCATTGCCTGTTATTCTACCTGCAACAAAAAGAGGTCCCAAAACAAGACATCATTTTTAACATTTGTTTTAGTTCTCGTGTATTACTTTTGGAAATTTAATTTAAAATAAATTTTCCTATGAGACCGGACTTATGGGACACCCTGTGTATATATATATATACACACACACACACCTTAGTTTTGCTTTACGCTTGAATTTTTCATTCTGACGAAGTTCAAGCTTGTCACTCCACCTTAGACCTACAGTTTAACATGGAGGCCGAACCACGCCCCACTAGCAGCCCAGCGTCTTACCCACTAGGCTACCCAGGGTATCCATTGTGTGGAAAGATGAACAGCTAAGTTTTGCTGCGCGCCACCTGCCGTCACCGGGTCCCGAACCCAGGGCCGATGAATTCATAGTCGGCGACCCTACCCGCTGCACAACCGAGGCACCCCCTCCCCCGCCCGCACACGCACGCACGCACGCACGCACAAGCACGCGCACACCTCATGATATCGAACGAGTTCTTAGGAATTCCCTAAATAAATTAATAGTGCTCTTTGTGATGGAGAACTTTGATCTTTTGTGAAATGTTGATGGATGAAATTAACTCTAATCGGCCTAACGACAAACGATACTCTGCTGAATTAACTCTTGTTAATTGTTATTACATAGAAATTCAATCTTTTTTTTTACCTGCATATTGCAAGTTTATGTATCTTGAAAATGTGTATCGTAAATTCGAAGTTGTATCTTATTATGCATCGAAGCCATTCATAGATACTCTCTTTCCCTTTGTTTAGTCGCGTTGTGTTTTATCAGTTTTTAATTTAATTTTTTTTTTTTTTTTTAGATCAAAATTAGGTTTTAGAAGTTTTTTGTAGTTTGAATATTTATATTTTTGGTTCGCACATTTTTTGGCGGGGGGAGCGGGGGCAGGCGTTGGAAGTTGGGGAAAGTTATTTGTTAATTGAGAAATAACTTTTTGTTGTCTTTATGGGCAAACAAAATATTAAATGGGATAACTATTTTATCGTGCATTTAAATTATCTTCCTTTATTTTAGGTTTGACTTAAATATTAATAATAATAATAATAATAACTACAGTGATGCCGACTGCATGTGGCCTTAGTAGTGGTCTTTGCACCATTGAGGCCACTCGCAATTGTGGGTGGGTTTGTGGTTTTGCGACCGCATACCCACCCACGTACGAACCACGCTGAACGCCTTATCTTCGCCGTCACTTAGTCGGCGTAGGTAATTAAGGTAATGGTCCCCGTTTGTTATAATAAATACTATTCACTAATTACTGGTATTAATAAGATTAATTTTAACCGTTGTCATGACCTCATTGCAGCCCGCGACGATCCCTCAGGGCGTGATTGACATGAACAGGGTGTTGGAGGTGTCGGAAGCGGAAGACGTGACTGGAAACCAGTTTGCCCTCGCTATCACCTCTCCCGATAGAGCGACCTTCGTCAAGGGAACCTGCAGGGAGGAATCGAGATGGTGGAGAGAGGTCCTCTCGGTGTTTCCCAGGTCCCACAAGGTACGTCATTAGGTTACGTCGAGGTTCTTTCGCGCGTAGTAGTAGTAGTCGAAGGTCGTAGGTTCGAGTTTCGGCTGGAACTTCGATTTCGTGGATAAAGGCGCTTTTCTCGCTCGGTCTTCCTCGGTGTGGATGTAGTTCGAATCTCGCGTAAAGTGGTTGAAGAGGTTGAACAAACGCCGAAATAATAATAATAATAATTATTGGTTTTGTTTAACCTCCTTCGCAACATCTAAGGTCGCATGACGGAGGGGATCTACGGCTTTACTACGTGGGATTCGAACCACCACGGGTCGCTACGTAGTCTGGACGCGGCGGACGGTCTCCCATCCAATTACTATCCGACCCAATGTCGCCTAACTTCGCACTTCGCTGATCAAACGGGAAGCGGTGTTACGACATTGGCTACGACGTAGCCCAACCCCAAAATGATATTATTTTTCTTTGAGACGAAAATGGAGACGAACGCTGTACGCTTTTAGATAACAATGAGTGAGGAGGGTCAGAGACTGGCGCAGCGCCCGAGCCAACTAATGCGTTCTATTGAGCTAATTCGTCGATAATTAATTATTAACAAGTACCATCGGGAGTCGAGCCTCCTCCGACCTTAGTGTCTTCGTTTCGCTTCGTTTTAGGGGTAACATTTTTTTTTTTTTTTAAATACTCGTTCCCAGCTTATTTAAGTTAACACTAAATAAACTAGAAATTCTAGAATTGAAACTAGTCTTCATCAAAATTATACTCTTGATTATGTTTTCCTTCACGTGGAAAAAGTAAAAAGCTGAGAATCGAGTTTGAAATGTGGGTAACTCGAGTAGATCAAATGAGTATCGATAAAGGAAAACACACAGACACACACATGTCATTGTGACAGTTTTTATAGAATTTCACACGTATTATATCCCACAAAAAAGTGTGTGTGTGTTTTGAAAGCACTTAAATGAGAGAATAATTTTGTGAAAATGAAAATAGTTATTATGAATAGTAATTATTAATAAGGAGGAAGCAAAGGTTTTGAAAACTAATTGGTGTTTCCTGTCAAGACCTTTAAGCGGTGAGCCACAGAGCCATCTGTCGTCAACGAGTTTAGGTAATCGCTCAAAAGGGATTTTGCAATCATTTGCATTCGCCCTCCCTTCGTATTTGGAGGTTGGTCGCATATATATATATATATATATATATATATGTGTGTGTGTGTGTGTGTGCGCGCGCGCGCGCGCACACAGGAAAAGACCGTTAGAAATCGGTTTAAAATAAGCTTCAAAATGACGTTCCTTTTCTTATTTCAGCAATATGGACGACATAAACGTAACGCCACATTTCCCGGCATTAAGTCTTCGAGCGTTCTACAGCAGAGCAGAACTGCCCTTGGCAGAACACCTTCGCCATCTTTAGGTAACGAGTTCGAATCTCCTTTTGCCCCTTCCTGCTCAGATTCCAAATTAAATTAAAAAAAAAAACGAGCATGTACTTTTCAACTAATCTGGACAAGAAACTTTAGTTTTGTTTTCCGCTGATTGGTTGAAAGGACTCGATTGTTTTTCAGTTTTTATTTATGCGTGTTAGTGTAGTGATCTGTGCTTTATATATATATATATATATATATATATATATATATATATATATATATATATATAATATATACACACACCCGATTGCATAATTCCTATCCTCTGCGTACACGGGGATAAAAACTATGAAAGAGATGCAACGCAGTAGTTTCGAAGATTTCGGTTCAACCTTCATTAAAAAATGAAACCGTTACCATGGAAACCCCTATACAAGTTTTCAAGGAAATCATTACTGTGGAAGCCTATTTTAAGAACCATTACAGACACTATGACGGTTATTATTTTTAAAGTTAAAAATTTTACCATTGTTTGGCTATAATAATAATAATAATAATATATTGTTTCCTGAAGTACTTTTCCAAAGTAATGGGTTTCTTCAAACGCGTTTATTGGTTTCTATGGTAACTGGGCTTCATTTTTTGGGGCTTGGGTCGGGTGAGCTTATATTTTCGAAATTGCTGCGTCTGTCTTTCATGGTCTTTCATCCCCGTACGAAGGAGAGGACTTACGCAACAGGGTGTATTACATATACTTTTAGCTTGGTAATTGTAAAAGGCTAATTATTTTTATTGATAAGTTTTGCTTATTTTGAGTTTGATTATTTATTAATTTGATGAAATTTGAATGTAATATTGTTTGATTTTGAAGTATTTTTTATTAACATTTCAGTTATTAATTATGATAATTAATAATAATAATTATTATTTTGTAGTGTATTTGACTGCTTTCGTTCCCGCTTTATTATACCGCTCTGGACCAATAACGTCACGAGTTTTCAACTGTGGACCGACTAAACAAGTGGGACGAAATAGTGAATTTTGAATATTTTTGAAGGTTCATTTTTGTTTCTTTCTTAACGAGCGACTTTGGATATGAAATATATCTTAGTTAATACTCCTATATTATGTAAATAAATATTTTAGTTAAGTTTTAAGTGTACCAATGAAGCCCCGAACTCCAAAATCGTTTAATCAAGTTCAGAATATATAGTTTTCGCCGTTCCTAAGCTCGTCAAACCCGCGCTTCCGATGGGAAAGGTCCTTCCTAAAAGTAATTCCTCGCCAAAAAAGTTAGGTCTGGTTCGTGAAACTATTTTGTTTGATAAATGACGTAATGGCATTGATAACTAAAATTATCAGTAGAAAGGTTAACGTTAAAAGGTTAGCGAGTTTCCCGAATTAGAAGGGTGTGACATTTTTCCATATTTGTGAGATGCGCTTAGACGATGCGTATTTAGTAACCACCACCTTTGTTCCTTTCGACACGGGCTTAACCTATCATAGGCGCGGGTTCGATAAGCCCTATAATTAGAAGGAATTCGCTTAGAGATGCGTAATGGGTATCAATCGACGGGAAATTTAACGAGAAAAAGCATCTTTTCGGGGTCTTACGGTAAGAAATGAGCAGTTTTGCGATCAAACTGCGAAAAGTAGAAATTTTTAGAAAGCCAAAACCACCCTACAGTGTGTGTGTTTCGTTGGTGCGCTTAAACGTGTTGCGTACATATTTTTGAGAACGCCTTTTTGGATAGCTCTGTAACTGATATGATATATTTATTTACATCATAATATACGAGTATTAACTAAGATATATTTGAAAACCAAAGTCGCTGTCGTTAACTAAGAAACTAAAGATTTTTTTTTTTTTAAATATACGAAATTCGCTATTTCGTCCAGTTGTTTTATCGTTGAAGATTGATCGCGGAATTGGTCCGGAGCCGTATTCCTTCGAGCCTCTGACGTCATTAAGTCCCGCCCATTACCTTGCAGCCCCTTCGTATGACCCCGCCCACTCCCAAAGGGTTCGCTTCCACAGTTGCACCTCGGAATCCTTCAACGTGGGGCGCCCCTCCTCCGCCCCCACTTTGGGGGGTCAGGACGATGCGTTCCCCACGAAGGACACCCGAATATTGGGGGGAGACACCGACCCTTCCCCTCCCTCCCCCCTCTATCACTCCACCCCTATGACGTCACTTCCCCCTTCTACCCGTCTCCTTAACGACGAGCACAAGGAAAACACGCCCCCGTACACGCAAGGTAACGTCACTCACTCGTGTTAACGTCATTTATCTTTCATTCTTGTTGGGAGGTGGTCATTTATTTGGATGCCTTACTCTTAAGTAACTCATTCATTCATGCATTCATTTTACGTCATGAGTCGCGTCATATTTTTTACATTAATGCATTCCTTCAAACGTCACCTTTTTCACGTGTGTGTGTGTGTGTGTGTGTGTGTGTGTGTGTGTGTTGTGTGTGTGTGTGTGTATTTTGTTTTTGAATGTTTTTTATTAATTTTGCACACGTCACTAAACTGAAAAGTTTTCGTAAGTTGCACGTTACTATTTTGATTTAGTGGCGAATTTTCGTACTTGTCGGTCACTGAGAAATTCCCAAATGTGTGTGTGTGTGTGCGTGCGTGCGCGCGCGCGCGCGCGTTCGTTCGTTCGTTATATATATATTGACGGGCGCATCTTGTCTCCCCCAGACTACCACGACAATCCCCCAACCTCGGAGTCCCCCCCAACCCAAGACAAGGTACTGGGGCACCGCCCCCGGACCCGTCGTACGGCGAAGCGCGAGGCGAGAGGATTGGTCCACCCCCGCAGTAAGTCCGAAGTGTCTCTTCTACCACCCTACGACCCCACTAACACCATCACGCCCACTACGCCCACGGTCAACCCCAACCCCGCCCGCACTAACCTCTTAGACGACTATACTAACTGGAAGAACAAACGGGCGGCTCGGAGGAACACCGTGACGTCATCGATGACGTCACAGGCTAGCCCCTACGTCTCCCCCTTCGTGGCCAACCCCCACTTGAGGCCCGGCGGGGGGACGGTGCATGCGTGGAGGGAGGAGGGAGGGGGGGAAGGGGGTAGAACCCCTCGTATTAGATACTCGGATTTCCCTTCCGTGAAGCGCTTCCTAACGTCTAATAATATTATTAGGCCCTCAGGTGGGTGCATCCAAACTTTTTTCTCCTCTCTATCGCCCTTTCCTACCTTCTCTCCAATAATTTTCTCCTCTTTCTAACATCCTCGTCCCCTCTCAAACTCCATTGTCCCCTCTTTTAACACCCCAATTTTCCCCTCTTTAAGGGTTTCCACTTTTTTTTAAAAATTTCTGTAACCCCTTTCTCTAAGGTGTAGCTTGTTCCTTGTCTACGAGTATAGTGGATGATCTGTGCCGTACTAACAATTGCATTGTTTCGTACATAGCACAATTAAGTAATTGATTAATTATTGAAATTTGTATTATTATTATTTAAGTTGTAATAAAATAATTTTATCAAATAATAATAATAATAATAAAGAAAATAATATATTTAATTGGAGTTAAACAATTACCGAAATGGAATTGAATAATTGACTTTGTTCGTCCATTATAAGTTTTATTGATTTAATGGTGATGTAATTAAGAGTAACTTTTTAAACGACAAACGCTAAACGGATTTTCACTTTCTAAAGAGTAAAAGTTAATTATAGGTGCAATATAGAATCAGATGTTCTCCTCCGGATTCGCTTCGGATGTTTGCTTCCAAGTTTATAGTTACTTTGGTCTTATCGGAGTTGAGAGGGGTTTTTTTTTTAACCCTAGTTACTCGTTTTTACACGCTTCAAGATGTGAAAATAAAATATTCATTTTCCAAATTGTGCGTTATTAAAACTTTATAAAATAATCTAAGTCCCAAAGTTATTTACTTTAAAGTTGTTAAAAAAGGAATTATTTATCAATCTCCGGTTGTGAAAATAATAATAATAATAATAATGATGTTGTCTTCTGACCATTTGTGTATTTTGTTCGTGTCCCTCTGCAAGGCCTCCACTTCATTTACATCGCTGATTTTTCTGCTGATCTTTGTATAGTCTTCAAAGGATGTTACTATACTGTTGCTGTTTACTCCGCTGTCTATGTCTATATCTATGTCTGTCTATGTCCCTTGTGGTACTGAACTGCGTACTTCCGATTCGGATGATGATATACCTTGAATTTTGACGACCTGTAGACGTTCTCTGAGGAAGTTGTAGATCCATTTTCCCACTTTGCCTGCTATTCCCATATTTTTCATTTTATGTGCTATTTATTATACCGTGATCACATTTGTCGAAAGCTTTAGCAAAATCTGTGTATATGACATCGGAGTTGTCATTGCCTTCCTGTGCATCTAGAATATTGTTGTCGTGTTCTATTACTTGTGATAGGGATGATCTACCTGATCGGAATCCGTGCTGATTTTCGTTGAATCTTTCCAGTGTCTCCAAGAAATCATAAATTTTCTCTCTAACTATTCTTTCAAAACTTTGGTGAGGTGGGACGTCAATGACACTGGTCTATAGCAGACATGGGGTCTATTACTGGGTTCCTATTACTATTATTGTTACTTTTGATTTCTTCTATTACTTTATTTTCCAGCTATTACTTTTTCTATTACTATTACTTGGTCATCTATTACTGTTACTATTACTTTTGTATGTGGGGTACTTCACTCATTTGAAAAGGATCTTTGTCTGTTTAAATACAATTAGAAGCAGTGTGTTAACAAATATTTGTTTCAACAAAATCATTACAATTTCAGGGACTAAGTCTTGATAAATTTTACTCTATTGAAGGAAAAATTTGCCACAATATTAGTTCACATACTGTACATGTTTATTTTAGTTTAGAGTAGATTTAGTTCATTTTTTCAGTTCTTTCTTCACACAATATGTCCATTGCCACTGTAATAAAAATGTAATAGACTATTATATATTACTTTGCCTTCTATTACTATTACAGCCAAAAATTATGATCTATTACTATTACTTGAGAAATCCTGTAAGAGTCTATTACTTTTACCTATTACTATTAACCCATGTCTGGTCTATAGTTCTTTGCTCGAGATCTGTCCCCTCCTTTATATATAGGGATAATGTTTGCTCTTTTCAAGATGGTTGGTATTTCCCCCGTGTCTAGGGATCTTCTCCATATCCACTATAAAGGTGTAGGTATTTCATTTTTACAGTTTTTAATCAATAATGCGTTCCAATTGTCTGGACCTGCGGCTGAATGTGGTTCATTTGTCCTTTAGCTCTCGCTACATCTTCTGGGGTAAAATCAAAGCCTGTTATACACACACCTTGCAATTTCTCTTCAAAGAATGCATCTATGTCAGGTATCGCTTTGTCACTTTTTGGGGTACTAAAAACTGATTCATACTGGGCTCTCAATGTTTCAGATATTTCTTTTGGATCGTCGGTTTGTTCATTATTTCTCTTCCTTTAGGGCCCAATAGCGGCGCGCGTTTTTGTTTTCCTTTTCGCATAGCTATAGAAGTATTTTGGATTTTCCTTTATTGCTTCTACCACCTTTTCCTCTAAATAAAGGCATATATATATATATGAGCTTGGTTTTGCTTCCGCCCGAATTGTTCATTCTGACGAAGGTCAAGCTTGTTGCTCCATCTTGGACCTACAGTTTAACATGGAATCCGAACAACGACCCACCACAGTTGGTCAGAAATTACAAAGTCCTTGCCCAGACTCTATCTCACGACCTCCCCATCAGCAGCCCAGCGTCTTAACCATTCGGCCACCCAGGGTAACCATTTATCTACCAACCTATTTTTTCTGGAAGGATGGACAGTTTGGTAAGCTGCGCGCCGACTGCTTTCTCCGGGAGTGGAACCCTGGGCCGGTGGATTCATAGTCAGCGATGCTAACAACACCACTGAGGAGCGCGCGCGCGCACACCTCGGTGGTTTAGTGGTTAGTATCGTTGATTACGAACCCACCTGCCCCGGGTTCGATTTTCAGCGGTGGCAGGCGGCGCTCAGCTCATCGAATGTTCACCCTTCCATACAAGAAAATTGGTTGGTTGGTAAATGGGTACCCTGTGTAGCCCAGTGGTTATGACGCTGGGCTGCTGATCAGGAGGTTGTGAGATCAAGTTTGGGTGAAAATTTTGTAATTTCTGACCACCCGTGGTGGGTCGTGGTTCGGATTCCACGTTTAAGCCGTAGGTCTGAGGTAGGGCAACATATAAAAGGCGATACGAAACTGACGATAATTTCCAACATACACGTATATTGCATTATCCAGTAAAATGAATAATACCTATTCACCACCTAGCGGATGGAGTGAGAAAGTTTTGCGCAAGGGCAGATTCACATGATTCTGAAGTATAACAAAAATTGACTATTATCACATATTCACAAAAAACGAGACACTATGTTTAATTAAGTGATCTTATACGTTATTAATACTGAACTATATGATGATAAATATTAAAAAAAAAGTTGGTGTGTTTTTGGGGTAAACTAACTTCTCCCTCCAAACCTTACGTTCCGAAGGGAAAAACTAACGCGACAGTAATCGAGTTTCAGATCTTGTTATATTTTATTAGCTTTGTTATGCAAATTATATTTAAAGGTCATCTGACGTTGAATTTAACGGTTTTTTTGGTGTTAAGTCGGGATAAAAAGTTAAATTTATTTACAAATTTGCATATACTATAGTTGTAGGTTATAATTTTACGCGACAATCCTTTGCCAAACGAACATAATGGTTTGTCCGGAAGTTTCCATGACAACGACGATAGATTTTATACAAAGTATCCGGAAACTTTGATACCAACCCTCGTACACGTACGCAGTATGTCAACCACGACGATGTAAATCGCTTACGAGTTTGTGTGGTTGTTTTACAGGTGATCTCTCGCACCAGCTGATTATCTCGGACCTTGAAGAGACCAAGAGAGAGGAGAAACTAAAAGACATCGCCGACTCTCTCACCAGGCCAAGAACAATTCGTCTCTCGCTTATTTGAATAAAGAGGTAAGGCGCCTTCCATCAGTTTATTTGTTGGTCCTAGAGTTCCGTTAAAAATACAAAACGGTGGCATTATACTCGCATACCAAGTTGCTACCCTGTATCCTGAAGGGCATATGTAGGTAAATGTTATAATGAAATTTTATATATATATATATATATATATATATATATATATATATACACACACACACATACATACATACATATATACACACAAACTTCTCCTGATAGAATGAAGTGAAGCCGACGAGGGATAGCGAAACCTCTCAAGAACAACACAAACTGACCAACATGAGTTCAGATGACGTCACAGAGTCCTCTTTGAACGAACAGGTAACGCTTGTTGTTAGTGTTTCATTGGCACTGAAATACCTTCGAGGGATAGTCTTTAAATGGGGCATAGGAAACTCATTAAAAGCGCCCCTTATATTATAAAAATACCACGTTGAAATTATCATTGGGTATTTATGAAAATAATACCCTCCCTCGAAGTGTGTTTGTTGAATTACCAATTTCGAGGTGCCCTTCAGGGGTCCGTTCATACCCATTAGTATTATACACTTAGTGAGGTACCAATTTCTCTACCCCCCTCCCTAGATTCGGGGTGACCCCGACGGGTGCGGCCTCGAGGTGAATCGAACCGGTTTCCCGCTACCTCGGACACGCAACGGGTCGACCTTCCTGCCGAGGATGTCCTCTACATGAAGAAGGGATGGCTTATGAAACAAGCATTCTCACAGGTACAAACACTTACAGTATGCGGATCCACTTTCATCACGGCAAATTTCATCCACACTAATGACCTGACCTGACCTGACCTAACCTAACTCGATTCAACTCACTGAAGCTTGTCGGTAGAATGTCTGCAAAGTGTTTGACCATTGCCCGAAGGGTAATAAGAGTGGGGAAGCCTTGGTCAAGGCTTAATATAGACAACTTTCATGGTAATACAATGGTACAAAATTTATGTAATGGGCATTTTGGCGCTAAACTGGTTGACATTTCGTTGTCATTTGAGAAATTAAGTACAATAGTGATTTGCCAATTTTTTTAATAATATACTAAATAGTGTTTTATTTTTTTGATTAATTTGTTAAAATGTAATTGTTTCAGGAATGGAGCAAACATTGGTTCGTGTTGGAGGGGACCGGTCTCAAGTTTTTCCGGGACCCCAGTGCCGAAGACAATGGAATCCTTGACGGGGTCATTGACCTTGGATTGGTCAAAGACGTGCGGGAGAAAGACGTGGCTCGTAATTACGGATTCGTCATCACAGTGAGTGGTTACAGTCATTTAAGGGATTTCTTTATGCAGGCAGGAGAGGAGACAAGGGCGAATGCCCGCGAGAACCTTCCCCCACCCCCCATAGAAGAAGAAGAAGAATGGCCAAACTTATCCCCGACTTTAGGGACTGATGGTACGAGGAACAAATTCCCGAACACTTAACGAAGAACTTATTGGTAAAAGCTATTAAATCTCCCTTCAGCGTTAAATGACCCCAAAACAAATGTAGCTCTATTTAAAGTCTTTACTTATGAAACGTTTTCCTCAAAACTAAATAATGAATGACTGACTTCACGATTGATGAGTGTGTAAACATTCAGGAACAGGAATTCCTCGAACGATTCTTGAGTTATTTGTTCCTTGTTCCGAGTGAAGTACCGTAATATGGGGTGACTTGGCTCAAGGAGTGACATTGGCACTTCTTAAAAAAATTTGGCTTTATGTATTTTGTGCAAAAAGAAACGGTTTCATGGAAAACCTTTTTTTTCCCTCTGTTCCTTAACTTATGATGCGCTTCAGTGGTGTAGTGGTTTAGCGTCGCTGACTACGAATCCATCGGCCCCAGGATCGAGACTCGGTGACGGCAGGCGGCGCGCAGCAAAACCCAGCTGTTAATCCTTCCACACAAAAAAAATTGGTTGGTAGATAAATGGGTAGCCTAGTGGGTGTGGGTAAGACGCTGGGCTGCTGGTGGAGTGACAAATGTGACCAAAAAAATTGGTTGGTAGATAAATGGGTACCCTGGGTAGCCTAGTGGGTAAGACGCTGGGCTGCTGGTGGGCCATGGTTCGGATTCCAGGTTGAACTGTAGGTCTAAGGTGGAGTGACAAGTTTGACCTTTGTCAGAATGAACAATTTGGGTGGAAGCAAAACCAAGGTTAACCAAACCAAGGTTATGAGTTATGTTGTGACAATTGTGAGCGGAAAAACTGGTGTTTTTGCGCTCACAAGTGTCACAAGTTCACAACATAACTCATAAGTTAAGGAAGATAGAGTAAAAAGTGTTCAAACGAAAAGATAGGCAAAATTCCATAGATTAAAAATGATAAGAGTGCTTTTTTACATGAAACTGTTTCTTTATGCATAAAACTAGTTTTTTTTTAATTTAAGAAGTGCCAATGATCCCCCTTGAGCCAAAATCCTCCCATATTTTACGGTATGAATAGTGTACAACTTCACCGCATTAATTTTAACACTTTTAGACATGGGACGACAAGAAGTTAATTTTTTCTGCCGTGACGAGCGGGATTCGAACCAACTGGATTCAGGCGATGAGGAATGCGGCCAACCTCAAGGAACCCAAAGATCGACCCCTCACGTTGGGGGAGAAGCTGGAAAAGGAGATAGGGGCCACCAAGGACATCTGTAATAGGTAAGCAATTGGCTGAAAAGGCACGTTTGCCAATAACTGAGAAGTTCGCTGGTTGACACTGTTTTAGTGGTTGATATTGAGTTAAATATGTAACCACTGATGCTCTTTTTAGCTATTAGTGGTTGGCGCTAAAGGATTGATGTTTAATCGTTGGTGATGAATAGTTGTCACTCAATGGTTGGTATTCAGTAACTGGATTTCATTGGTTGACACTAATAAGGATTTCAGTAATCAAACATTGGCACATGGTTGGCTCTCAGTGGTGCCAGTACCGAGTGTTTGGCATATAGTAACCACTGCTTGGGTACAAAACTAAGTTCTTTAAATTAAATTTGATTTTTTTAAAATTTAATTTATAGTTTTTATTCCTTCGTTTCTCTTTAAATTTGAAATTTTTAATTTTTTTATTAGCTAATTTTATTTTTTATTTTTAAGTTGTTTGGTGTCAGCGGAAGCTGAACAAGACACCACAAATTCTTCTCTGACGACGATAGGACGATCGCATTTATCGTCCGACGATGATTACAAAACGGCTTCAGATTCTTCCTCCTTCAAAGACCATTCTCGTGATGACGTCAGTAACTACGGTAAGATGCGCGAGTCCTTTTTCGGTTAAGGGGTAGAGGAGGGCAGAGACGGGAATATTAGTCATTGAAACCCTAAGTGAACGCTCGTTACTTCGGTACAATAATAATATATATATATTATATATATATATAATATATATATATATATATATATATATAAATTTATAACAATTTAAAGTTTTTGGTTTAACGATGACTGAAAGTAGGTAATCGAAACGTCAGGGTAATTCTAAGATTATTGGTTCATTCCAGCAGAAAGTGACTTCGCGGTTCGATTTTGATTTTTAAAAGTTTTTGTCACTACGAGTCGATTGAGGTGAACTCCCAAACTCGCTCTAGTTTTATGAATTAGAAAATTATAGTGAATAAATGGTGCGTGCGTGCGGTTTTTTCCGTTTTCTTTTGCGCAGAAGCAACACCAGTTCCTTTGATTCCTTCATTCCTTTCTTCGCAGACCGATTAAGTTCGAGGTCGACTTCCCGGAGTGTGACCTTGAATCAGAGATCAAGGTCATCTCCCCCTTCCTCCCGAAGGGCGACGAGGGATGATTTTCCCCCGACCATCAACAAGAACAGCAACACTTGTCTGTCAGAGACCGATTCCATTAACTCGATACAGGACTTGGACAGACATCTCACGCCAGAGAGGGTAAGGAAAGATTTCTCGTCGTTTTGGTAGGCTATTTCCCCATTTTTTTTTTTTATTTTTTTTTTTTTATTAGAACTCTCCTGGCTCCGTCGGTTGAGGACGAGTTGGGTCACATCAGGTGACACTCGGGGTTCAACTAGCCTCTTCCATTGTGGAAATAGGGGTTCCGGATGTTCCTGTAGATTTAATGTTAAGTTTTATCCAAGAGTTAGGCTATATGGTACCAGTTCCCGCGTTTCGTATCGGTGGTCGTGAAGAGATAGGTAATGGTTTAATAAAGGCTACACCTTTTCTATCTTTTGAAAGAGCCTCTTCATCGTTTGGATTCCGATGTTTTCTTCCATTTTGAGGAGTCCTCTTCAAAACGTGTTTTAATGTTCCTCCTCTTATAATGAAATAAAATTAATTGAAAAGAATAAGTTTTATTAAAATGATTTTGAACATTATCGTTAATTATTCACCAGGATTCTAGTGGGACCATTGCCAGCACTGGTGAAGGAATGTTGGTAGAACTATTGGAAACTCAGGTGGAGTCACTGAAGGCAAAATTGGAACAAACTCAGGTATGTCTGTAGGTAAAAGTTGAATAGGTGGATGTACTCTTCCGCGAACATTAGATCCACAAACTCTCTTCTGAATACTGTTAGTAAAAAAACGAAAGTGAGTGAGTGCATAAAAATGGAATCATGGTATGACCGCAGTATTAAACGCTGAATTTGTTGAAACTTAAATTGATAATTGGTTTCAGTTTGGTGTCCCTGCGTACCGCGATCAAAGCGTACCAATTTTTGTCAGTCCACAGTCGCATTATAACAAATAATTTGATACAAAAGATTTAAACAAAATTTTTAGTCAACGAGACCTTAACATTTATTTTAAGCTCACGAGCCATTTAGATTTTGAGCGCAGCTTCACGACTTTTGACCCATTTGGCTTTGGATATGAAACTTAAGTTTTGATGTCTGTGGTATTTTTGTACATTTATGATCTCGCTGGCTTCTTGATTTCACGAAGTTGTGTGAAATTTGTAGAAGCGTGGTCTGACTAGATAAAAATAGGCTTTGGCGCGACCACCGAAGAAGACAATGAGAAAGATTGATTGCTAATGTTTGGGGGTTAGTTTCTTCATTGAATAATTTACAGTTATTGTTTCAATTCTGTTTCATTGAGTATAAATGCTAATAAGATTAATTATAATACTATTATTATAATATTGAAAATAATACCAATATTAATGCTACTGACAAAGTATTATTATCATCACTTCTAATTTGCTATTATTTTTTCTGTTATTGCTATTATTAATAGTAATATAATTAATAGCGCTAAAACGGATGTTGTTATAATTTAATACAGTATTTAGATCTAAATTTAAAGAAGTTGAGCACAAGGCGTGTTATTGTCGAGAAAATTTCATATAACTTCACAATATATTCATCCTGTGGCTTATATATATATATATTAAAAAGCTGATCGTAAGTCTGAGTCTGCATAGTTAGAAACTTAAAAGCAAACAAAAAGAAAGATATTTGTATTTCTAAGTTTAATACATCACTTAGATTTTAGAATGCGAGGTACAGTACAACTAAATAACATTAAACGCCAACAATTTACAAAGCCAGACCAGTATTCAGTACTTAATGTGACCACCTCGAGCACGAATGAGAGTTTCACATCTCGAGGCATCAAATCAACCAAAGCCTGCGGCCTTTCAGTAGGAATTGGTTTGCCATTTCGAATAGACAGTACGTTAGGGATCCTGTAGGATTGTTGGCTTTACTTTTGAGGCATTAATTTTAGTTATTTCCACAATTGCTCAAAGGGGTTTGGTTCAGGAGTTTGTGGTGGAAACTTGAGCACTTGGACCCTTCCAATCTGCTCCTGTTTCTCGAAGTAAGTTTTGTCGAGTATTGCAGTATATTTTGGGTCGCTGTGTCGCTGGAAGATGAATTCGCTCTCAGTTAAACGAAATGGAATCTGTAGTGGAAGGTGAACCGAAATTGTGTGTTATTGCGTCTTAACCCTATAACCATCAGTTTTTATGAGATCACCCACTTCAGCCGAACTGAACCAACCTCACACCTTAGAGCTACCACAATGTTTTAGTCTTACTGGTTCATTTAGATTAAAACTTTTCGTGGGTTCGTCGTCTGTCAAACCTACACCTTCCATTTCCCCCCCAAAATTTCGTTTTGGTCTCATTCCTCCCCCCGATATTCTTCTATTCATTACGACAATTTTGATGTTCCTTCCCAAACTCTTTTGGGTCTACCCTTTTTATTGGCTTTATCGCGTCACTAATATAATTATGCGAGTATTTCTGACAACAACTTTTCCTCGCAGTCCATGTTCTTGAAATCTTTTCGCAGTGGACATATCCATGGTCTTCTTGAATGGTTGCATATATTTCTGTAGGTGTTCTTAAAGCGATTTGCAAAGGAGAATGATGACTCTCTCGCAGTAGTTTATGTAGATCAACGTTGTCCGCTACAAATAGCCAAACTGCTGTTTTCCTGTATGATGTGCGGGGGTTCTTTGAACTGTTTTGTCAATATTTTAAACTACATTGCAATTTCTGTTTGGTCGTTGTCCTGTTTATAAGAATGAATATGTGGGCTCTTAGTTACGTGTTGACTTCTTACACTTCTTAGTGCAGAGGATTATCAGACATTTTCGAGAGAAGAGGAGCATAAAACAATTGCTGTTTTATGATGTTTGAACAGTGACCACATCTGGCCTCGTATAAGTAGCTATTAAAACTAGGAAGTAGGAGTAATAATTTTAGGTAGCAAATGTAAGGATTTTACCAAACTTTGCAGTTGCTAAAACTGTAGGTTGCACGAGAGACGCCTGACCAGGTTGCTCCACACTATACGAGTGTTGTTGTTTAGCCGATCAGCCCACCCTGATCGAGCAAGCCCGTGGCACGCAGGTAACCGATCGCCCTCTCCGGAGTGGACCGGAGGTTCAGCGCACTTGTGATGTTGTGTTGTGTTCTATGTTGTGCTAGAGTGGTACAGTCTCATAATGTGTTCAATTGTTTGTGGTGCGTCCTGGCATAGGTGGCAGGTGTCGTCTGTGTTTATATGTCTATAAGTTGGGGTGATGTCCACATCGGAATCGTGCTAAGTTAACTCGATCCGATCTGCTCAGGCTGATCTCTGACCTGTTAATGGGTGGCGGCTTCGCACCTAGGACCGCATTGCATTCGGACCGAGTCGTGTCAGTGGTGTTGTGGGTTAGTTGTCGCTGCTGCTATGAATTGTGTTCCCCTCATGTCTAAATGTTTCCTAACTTTCAGTATTTTTGTTTGTGTGCAGGTGTTCTATTGGTGTTGTTTGAGTGCATCCTGTAATGATACGAAGTGCGTTGTTTTGTATTGTCTGTAAGGTGTTTATGTGTATGTTTGAGATAATGAGTGCCCAGTTGGGATGAAATAATACCGACTTTTTAATACCGGTATTTGAACAATTATTTTACTGATACCGGTTTTATGCAGAGAATAATTTATAATGATTTTTTTGGTGTCACCCTGCCAAGTGCCAACCCTACCACAAGCCTGCAGGACCTGTAGTACTCACCACATTAACGACAATAAAAACTGAAGTTACTTTTTAAATTCTGTCACCGACACCAAAGGGAAAATACCATTGATTGAAAAAAGTTTGAACAGCAGCTCCTAGGGAAAGGCAGGAAAAGGGAAGGACTATTTATAATGATTAAGTATATCAGATAACCAATGGTAAAAGAGAAAAATAACAATTTTAAAAAGAAAAAGTTTATTAATGATTTTGCATATTTATTTCTTATTTTGGTTTTGGAAGTAAGTTTGAGGAACAAAGACTATCTAATGATTGTTCAGAGAGATTTGATCTTAGTTCGGTCAGAAATAAGCCAGCAGCAGAAAAAGCTCTTTCTGATTCTACACTAGTGGGTTTAATGGAAAGCAATACCTCGTACAGCTTCTCTAAATTTTCATTTCTTTGTGAAGAAACTTCGAAACTCTTAAATTCATTAGTAGGATCAAAGTTAGTTGCATTGCTTCTCAATGGTACCTTTTCCAATTTCTCTATTTCTTTCATGTATTCGCGCATCAATGGATCATCTACTTCATTCTTGTCTTCAGTAACATTCTCTGAGTAGTTAGATGCTCGTAAGTCTTGGTCTTCGCTTTCTTCCTCGAAACCAACTAAATTTTCATCATTCTTAGGAAAAAGCCTTTTAAAAATCCTTTCTGCAGTTCTTTTGAGCGCTAGTTTAGATGGAATAGAAAATAGTTCCTCCTCTTGAACTTTTAAAACTTCAGGGTTGTGAAGATATTTAATTAAACCCACAATATCTCTGTCTCCTTGAAGAATAGAAATTAGTGAGACAGTCTTTGAGCTCCAATGCTGTTGGAGTGTTCTTCTCTACAAGTTTCTTTAAAATAAATTTGATAGAGATTTCAGCCGTGAAGAGAGATGCCTCTTTTGAACATAGTCTTTTAAGAATTATTTCAACAGGACGAAGTGTATCAAATAGATCTTCCAAAATTTCCCACTCTCTCGAAGAAATGGTTTCAGTAGAACGAATCTCACTTAAAGCTTTGGGGATGCATTGTTTCAATTTAAGGAATCGTTTGACCTTACTTAAAAGCAGAGCTGGGCACTTGCGGTTTTTTTTGCGGTACTGCGGTACTACCGTGTTGGTCGGTACCGCGGAAAATTTGAATGCGGTAGCGGTACTGCTGTACTTTCAGCGATCATTTGTGGTACTGGCGGTACCGGTTTGGTAGTGCGGTAGTAGTACCGCAGTACCGCAAAAAAACGGGCAAAAAACGCAAGTGCCCAGCTCTGCTTAAAAGACTATTCCATTGAATTGGTCCTTAACAAAGTCTTGTATTTTTCATTTTTTAATGGTGACTCGAGAAACATTCGATATATTCTTCTTACCTTGTTTTTACACCATGGCAGTTGTCTTGCAGACGTGGAATATTGATATTATCATCTATTCCTAGTTCAAGTAGATTGGTAAAGGGGCCAGCTTGCTCTGCATTATTATCAGTAGAAAATATCAGTGCAACTAGCATTCTCTTCATCCTCTCTATATTCCATTTCATTATCTTCTTCCTCTTCATAATTCTCAATATGAATTTCTCTTCTTTTGTATAAAACGAAGGAAACGGCGAGATGAATAGCGTGGGCATGCATTGTTGGTGTTCGGGTGTAATATCTTTTCCAAACCTCACCATAACTGATTCAACCTCACCATAACTGATATTTTTTTTTTTTTTTAGTCAAGGCTTCCAAATATTTTGATTAATCCCAAGGACCAATATTGGTCTTCTTGATGAACATTTATATTCGTATATCTCTTATTCTGAAATGAGGTATATTCACCAAGGGTTATAGAAAATCGAACTCCTTTACTCACTAATTTCCCAAAGTGATCTATCAATTCGGCTCTTTCTCTCATGAAATCTAACTAGCATATGTTTGACACCTGAATGTGAAGTTGGATGAGGCTTATCATATTTATTTTTAGCTAAACACTCTTGAATGAATTCACTTGTGGCAATAGAGCGGAAGCTAAATCCATCAACACATGCAAGTTCTGCAATTTCTTCTTCAGTAGATTTTTTGTTTTTTATGTTGTTGATTTTCACCTATCTTGATTTCAGCAACATTTATATTATGAATTGTTTTCAAATGAACGGATAATCCACTAGTTGAGCCCCCACTGCACTTTATAACTTTTTCACACTGAACATTCAGCTTTTTTTGACATTCTTGTAATAGATTCGAAGGGGTAGATTATTTAAAGTAAGAAATAGCTTATTCCCATATCACGAGACTACAATGCGCACGTAACAAAATTACAAAATTTAACTTGTGAAATATGCGCATCAATCAACCACTGCAAGCGTCTAGTACGAAATTCGAAATCAGAATGAACTCAATAACGAATCTAAACAAGCAACGCGAGGTTTTGGAATCGTGTAAAAACGTTTTTGAACGTTTCAATACGTATTTATACGATTTCAAATGTTTAAGGCGAGAGTTCTGGATGATAGTTTCCTTTTTCAGAAAAATGGACACATCATATAACGTCACCAACATAATATTATAACATGATAAATTGTGACAAATGACGCCCCTCAAAGATATACTGCGTGTGTAAGTTATGTATGAAGATAAATCATTATTTCTACTCACATTGGCCAAAAAATCCTACAAAAAACAAATCTTTGTTAACTTGACATTTGCTGATTGCTCCCACAATAAAGACAATAGGCAGTTCTTCAATACCGAAAACCCGGTATCGATAATCACGATATCGGTATCGTGTCTCTTGTCAAATAGCGGTTTTTCAATGCCGGCTTTCATCACTAGTGCCCAGCATGGGCGAGCATAGTCCATAACTGAGCGAATATATTGTTTGTATATGAGTGATGTTGTTTCCTGCTGGTGTCCAAAGTTTGTGTGTGTTAGTACCCTAAGCATGTTAAGTCTTGACGTAAATTTGTTTTTAATGTCCTGAATGTGGTTTGCAAAAGATAATGTGTTGTATGTGACCCCAAGTATTTTGGTTCTGTGAGTGTGTGGAATGTTGGTGTTGTTTATTGTAAGCTGTGGAGTTATCTGGTGTTCTTTTGTGTTGCTTGTAAGCAAGGTGATGGTTGATTTTGTGGGCGCTACTTTGAGTCTATTGTGTGTGAGCCGGTCTTGTATACTGTTTATGTATGTTTGTAGGTTATTTGTAGCGGTGTCAATGTTGTTGTTGGTGGATGTTAGAGTGAGGTCATCTGCATATGATGATAAGGTAAGCTTGTTATCTATGGTTGTTGGAATATCATGCATGTATAAGTTGAAGAGTGTTGGTGAAAGAATAGAGCCTTGAGGGACCCCGTTCGGAAAAAGCTTGTTTTTGGATGACTTGCCATTAAATATGACATGTGAGTATCTTCCTGAAAGATAGTTGCTCAGCCACCTTTTGGTGTTATTGTGCATGTCTGTGTTGAGTATTTTGTTTATGAGAGGGAAGCGTGGGATAGCATCAAATGCTTTACTAATGTCTATTGTTGCTAATAGTGTACGTTGAGCTGGTCGTCTGGAGTTGATGCCATCCATGATGTGCTGTGTGAGGTTAGTGAGTAATGTCATGGTTGAGTGGTGAGGTCTGAATCCATGTTGAGTAGGCGATAGTGGAATGTGTGGGTTGGTGATTTGTAAGATTAGTCTTTCTGTTACTTTGGAAGGTGTGCATAGTAAAGTAATGGGTCTATAGGAAGCTGGTTCTGTTGGATTTTTGTTTGGTTTGAGTAGTGTAATAATTTTACCTTGTTTCCATATGTCAGGAATAATAGTGTTGGTATGAATATATGCTGATATTTGTGAGAGCTAGTATTCCCTGTGGGCCCAAGTGTTTAAGGTGTATGTTAGATATGTTGTCTGGTCTAGTAGCCTTCGAATTCTTAATGTTTTTGATGATCTTGGTGGTCTTGTCTGTATTGAAGGGCGTCATGGTCGTGTCGAGTCTGTCTATACGAGTGTTAATACAGCTAGTTACTTGAAGCACAAACTGTTTTCGCTCAAAAGATTACAATACTGCACGTAAACCGACTTATAATCAGTATGGTTTGTTTCATCTGTACTTCTATGCACGAAAAAGAGACTGGACTCAGACTTATGTTCAGGAAAAAAAATATATATATATATATATACAGTATATATATATATATATGTAATAAAATGTGGAGAGGGGTCGACCTCAGGTCGATCCAGAACCGCGTCGTTCTAAACCCTCATAAAGACTGATATATAAAGTATGCCCGTGTTAAAACGAATTTTAAACTGATTTCCCACGTACAAGGCTAGTGATATTTCTTTTCAGTTTACTTGTGTTCAGTCACATTTTTCCCTCGTTGTTATTGTTGTACATTTTTCTCGATTTGTTTTGGGTGTACGTACCACGTTAGGGTATACTCCACTCAGCCACCAATACAATATAAAATTTAAGCCAAGATTACATAGAGAATTGTACTTAGAACTCGGAACCACAAAAGCAGTATCTGATCACGTCAGCCTTTAGCCTTTCCCAAATGTATAGCAACTCACTCGCATGCCATGCAGGGCATACTACCTCCCTTCCCCCCCCTCTCTTACACACACACACACACACACACACACACACACACCATTCCCAAATCAGTCAGACAACTGGAGTTGTTCTTTGAGCGTTAATCCCGTCCTATGAAACCAATTTTAGGAAAATTACTTGGAATTGCACAAGGAAAACTTGTCATTGAAGGATCGCCTCTCTAGTATGACCTCGAGTAAGACCTCAAGCATGACTTCGTGTATGACCCCAAGCGTGACCTTGAAGAGTTTTGTTCCTCCTCCGGATTCTGAGGAAAGATTTTTTCATGACTTTTTCCTTGATCAGAACCACCAGGTATTGAGAGAAAATCAGCATGGGTCAGTTCTTCACTCTAGTTTCTTCGGTTAGGGTATAAGGGTATGGGTTATCTCTGCCCCGAGAAACTTTTCCACTCCCGACGGAGGAGTAACTACGTCCAATCCGTAGTTACCTTTCGTTGGAGGCCTAAATAACCTCTCCTGCGGTTTTTTTTTAAGTACGGTGCAGGTACTTCTGGCATTTAAGGTATCCTTTTTCTTTTTCTTTAATAAAAAAATGTCATTTATATCGAGTTCTCTTCACTTATTTTAGATACAAATTAGTTTTGTTGCTGCAAAGGTAAATAAAATATGTGGCATTACAGTTCATTAGAGTACTTTGTAAATTTGAAGTCTTCATCGTATTAATATTTAATTTTCATTTTCGTTATTTTAAAATGTTAAAATTCTTCCGTTCTTCACTTTGAATTTTCAAATCATTTCATTTTCGCCGTTCATTTCGCTTCATATTATTTTTTATTTCATTTCTTCACTCATTTCGCATTATCTAATTTTCATATTCTTCATTTATTTCACTTTTTCTTTCGGTGTCATTTTTATCTTTTCCTTCGTTCATTCTTTCGACTTTGGTTAACTCGACTAAAGACGGACTAACGGACGAATCTTTGAAGTTTTATATAGATTAAAATTATTTAAAAAAAAAGGTTTATTTTGTAATAATTGCGCTTTTTTTTTTAATAATTGGAGCCAATTTTAATAATTTACGCTAATTCATCGGTGTAATATTTTTTTTATCATTAACAAAATAATAATATTAGCAGCTAATAATTTTATTTAATTTTTCTGTTAGTTTTAGATGGTAAGTTTAAGTTATAATTAACATAATTTAGTAAAAAACCTTTATTATTATTATTATAGAATAGCTAAAAATGAAACTTTAATAAGTCATTCGTATTTCACTAAAATTATGGAGCGAGTGTAGTTCACGTTCCCTTACATTATCCTAGTTTAGTTTACGGTCCCCAACTTTGACCTAGTTTAGTTTACGTTCCCCAACTTTGACCTAGTTTAGTTTACGTTCCCCAACTTTGACCTAGTTTAGTTTACATTCCCCAACTTTGACCTAGTTTAGTTTACGTTCCCCAACTTTGACCTAGTTTAGCTTACGTTCCCCAACTTTGACCTAGTTTAGCTTACGTTCCCCAACTTTGACCTAGTTTAGTTTACGTTCCCCAACTTTGACCTAGTTTAGTTTACGTTCCCCAACTTTGACCTAGTTTAGTTTACGTTCCCCAACTTTGACCTAGTTTAGCTTACGTTCCCCAACTTTGACCTAGTTTAGTTTACGTTCCCCAACTTTGACCTAGTTTAGTTTACGTTCCCCAACTTTGACCTAGTGTAGTTCGTGTACCCGTAATTTATTGATTTTTTAAGTTTGAAGGAAAATTTTAAAATGAAAAATTTGAAGTCCAATTTTTAAGAGCGAAAGTTAAAATTATTGACGAGCGGTGGTCATTTTTATGTTTGAGCACAAATGGTTAAAGACGTATTTTGGAAGTTGCCATTTCGGTGTAAATATATAACGTAGGCTTTTTTTTTTTCTGAGTGAGTGAGAAATGGTTTAAAAAGAACTTAAATATAGAAGCTGTTACTGAAGTATATTTTTATAGTTTCAATAATTTATTATTAATAATAATAGTATTTGAGGTGGTGTGCTTGTACGATGTTGATACCAGATTGCGCCGTTGTGACTCCAGTTATATATTATTCATAATACCTCGAATGATTTCCTTAAACCATATTTTTTAGTATGGTATGTAATTTTGACGACCACGAAATTATATATATACATTTCAACTGCAAAGAACACGCAGTATTTTATATATATATATATATATATACCGGGTGTCCGAGAATTATCTGTACAATTTTTGGCTGTTATTAAAAGTCAACCATGAAGTGTAGAAATTCCAGTGTTGTCCCATTTTACAGAGAAACTCATTAAGTTTTTTCTGATAACAAGTTTTGACAAGTTTTTTCTTTTTTGTACGCGGGTGACAGACATTGATGATTTAAAAGCAAGAATCACAGCTGCTATTGAGCGAATTGATGTGGATATGCTGCAGCGTACATGGCAACATTTGGATTATCGATTGGATGTTGTGCGAATCACTGATGGTGCACATATCGAATGTTTGTAACACGTTACTTTAATAAAAGAAACTTTTGAAAATACAGATTCTAAATAATCTTGTTTAAGAATTTTACGTGTTATCAAGAATTTTATTAAAAGATGAAATTGTACAGATAATGTTCGGACACACTGGAATTTCTAAAAAACTTGTCAAAACTTGGTATCAGAAAAAACTTAATGAGATTCTCTGTAAAATGGGACAACACTGGAATTTCTACACTTCATGGTTGACTTTTAATAACAGCCAAAACTTGTGCAGATAATTCTCGGACACCCTGTACCCTGTGTGTATATATATATATATATATTTTTTTTTTTTTTAAGTTCGGGAAGAACCGATTCGCCTCTATTTAAAAGGGCATATCTCAGCGGAAAAACAAAGAAAAAGTGAGAGGAAAGACAGGAAAAAGAAAGGGTGGAGGGGACAGTCGAAGTAGAAAAAGACCAAGGATGAGAAAGACTGCAGGGTCGAGCCCCATCATCCTTGGGTGCTAGGGCCGGGAGGGCGCACGTGAAACCTCCAGGAACAAGCACGTACAAACGAGCACAAAGAGCACTCAAAAGCACGAGCTGAGAACCCCCTTGCGGGGATATATATATATATATATATTAGAACACAGAAGAGAAGGCACGATTCGAGTAAATGGTGAAGTTTAATGATATTTATTGTTGGTTTCAGATATCCGATTTGCGATCCCAAATCGGTCGTCAAGAGCAAGAAATCGAAGAGAAGAACAAAATTATCTCCAAAATCGAAGTTATCCGAAAACAGTGAGTTTTGGAGTTCGTTTCATTTCACTGTTTAGAGTTTGACCTCCTCCTCCTCAACATCTCTTCTCACGTTTTACTACGAAGGGGACCTACACGACATGGGATACGAACCCATATCCCACCAAGGGACACCCAAAACAGCTCCTTTTAGAAATCTGAAATTACATCCGAGGATGGAACAGAGTAGCTTCAGATAAACTTCGCAGTGATTTATTACTTGGTTACCGTCGTGTGTGTGTGTGTGTGTGTGTGTGTGTGTGTGTGTGTGCAGGGACGGTTACCGCGGAATGTCATGCGCCATACTTATCGACATTGTTGCTGTTGATCAGCGGAAGGGTTGTTTTTATAGCTTTGACGTAGAGAGTTCGCTTCCCATTCCTGGATTTTCGGGTTCGATTTTAACGTCAGAGAAGTTTCTGTCAAGTACGGTGGTCGAATCGGAGTGTCCAACGCCGGTAAATGTCGAAATTTGTTGAATGATTGGCTGAAAAGTACTCTATCGATAGCACCCCTAAAGGGAAAAATTAATTAAGGCTAACAAAATTATAAATTAGGTATTTAAACTATATTTCTAGTTATTAAGTAAGTAATTTAGGATAATTAATTTTTTTCTTACTAAATGCACCTATATTGATTGAAGCAAATTGATAACCATAATAATTAAGAGTAATAAATTATAATAATAATAATTGAAATTGACTTTATCTTAGATTACACGAAGAAACGAGAGACTGGGAAAATAAATTGCTCGCACAACACACTAAAGTTAAGGAATTGAAAGCATCAGAAAGCAAACATGGAGAAATTGTGCTTGGGCTCACCAGGTAAGTGTGTGTGTGTGTGTGTGTGTGTGTGTGAGAGCGAGCGAGCGAGCGAGCGAGCTAAATATGTTTTTTTTCTAGATCACTACAAGAAGCTGAGTTAAAAGTGAACTCGTTAACTCAGGAGTTAAATAAAATTCAAGGAATTAGAAACTCGATGAATAAAAAGGCAGAATCAGAGGCAGCTTTCAAAGCCGAAAATTTGGAACTAAAAAAACAGGTAAAGACAAATTGTCAGTTTTAAATTTTATACATTTTTCACTTTTATGTTTTCGATTTTGAATTAAAACTTTAAAAAAAAAAATTATGCTCCACTAAATATTGACGAAATCAGTATTATGAAGGTCTCAGAGTTCAGTAGAGTAATAACGATAATAATGATGCTAATGGCAAGTATGTAATTATATCAGGTAGCGGAACTGACAATGGAGGTCGGTAGACTGAAAGAGAATTTGAAGAGCGAAAAATCCGAGGTTTACAAATGGAAGGATTTGGTGAAGGAACTGCGATCCCTTCTCGATGGCAGGAACGAGGACATGGAGATGAAAAGAGAAGAGGTGAGATGATTAATTAATTAATTAATTAATTAATTAATTAGAGTGGTCGATTGATTGATTTTAATCTCAGAGTTATTTACGTGAAGAAATTTTTTCAAATTTTTTTTGAGAGAGCTGGAGAAGTTCATTCTAAAAGTGAACTCCTCGAAACTCCTCCTCAGGTGACTTCCCTTCGTGAGAGACTAAAGCGGACTCAGATTGAGTTAGACAACACTGCCGACAGACTCCACAGGGGTATCGAGGAGAACGAAAGCCTGTGCGGGCGCCTTAGGGAGTTAGAAAGGCACGCCCACACACACACCCATACTCAAGCGGCGAAGGTAATGCGCAACTTTTTTTTTTTTACTTTTCAACATTCCCGTAAACGGAGCAATAAGACTAAATCTGTTCATTGTGAATTGTTTGATGACGAGTGTGTAAAGTGCAGAAATTGATTTTCAGTTAATTATCCTTAATTTCATTATTTGAGTGCCATTGCGGCGCTTCCCTCACGTTCCTCTCACGTTCCCAAGGTTCGAAGGGGTTCCTCAAACCTGTCTATTTCGAGTAACCGAGAAAAGTTCGCCTCTAAGAAGAACCTTCCCCGAATGGACTCCTTGAGCGACCTCACAAACATCGACCTTCATCTGAACCCGGAGCAACTTGAAAAAGAAAGGTAAAAACATTATCACGGCCTATCTGTCGTATCGTTTGTCCTTTATTAGTTCGCCCTTGGCCCCTCTTTCCTGCATAAAAAGAACGCGTATAGCTCGTGTAATGGCCTACTTGGCCCAGTGATTGGTTCGTTTAATCGGTATATTACGACGTATAATCGAGTGAATTTTCTATCGACAAATATATTGTGGGTTAAATTGGGTTAGGTTAGTTTTCTAGTGTGTCTGTTATGGTCTCGTCGATCCAGTGGGTATGGGTCTTGTTTAACGACCCATTCATTGGCCTTTGTAATACCCTCCACGCTCGATCATTTAATGGCCCAAATAATGATTTAGTGACCCTGTGAGTTACCCATGATTCATTTAATAACCACTTAACGCTCCGTTTACAGCCTGGTGGATGAGTACACGGAACTTCGTCTTCGTTTCGAGAAGGCGGTTGGGGAAATTCGGGCCTGAAGAAGGAGGTGCGCAGCGCGGAGACCCTTCAGGATGACATGGAATTAACAAACCAGAGGCTGAAGAGCGAACTGAAGACTCAGGAGAAAGATTTCCAATCCCAACTTAACCTGATGGGGACTCGCGTTCAGGACCTCACTACCAAATTGAACAGTTCTGAAAAACAGGTTCGATACTTTTTCATTTTTTGAAAATGAATTTAGGTATTGGAATTAGTTTTGTATATTTGATTTCCCGTTTTCACACAGCAAAGATAGTCTACTACTACTACTACTATACTAGCACTACTTGTTCTACATTAATTCATCATTGCTTTCACCACACGGCCAAATGCTCAAATGGGATTACTTAGCAACTTTTTTTTTTTGACGAAATATGTTTGCGGATTCCATAGAAACTCATCTGATCACTCTCATACAGTTTACGCCATTAACTATCGATCAGATACTTGGGGTATAGGCTTATTATTGGGCCTATTTGATGCTAATTGACAATTTTTGTATTCTGACCTTAACTATTTGCGTTAAGTAGGCTTACATAGAAGGTAGACTGAGAAGAGAGCGACATGGAACCGAACTGTTGAAACCAATATATATAAAATTTTTTGTGAAATTATTATAGTAGTTCATTGGAGATCATTCAAAAGTCCAACCTGAGCCTTTGTTTATATTTATTTTAGAATGAAAGTAAATAAGATTACTAATCCCACTTGCAACAACGGAAGTGGGTTTAGTATTTCCAGCAAAAGTGTTGGTTATTCTAGTGATAAAAGCCCCACCTCATTCTTATGGCAATTTTTTCTGGATTTCACTGTTCTAGTATTAGTTGGTCCAGAACATTTCTGCTCCTGTGGAAAGGGTATTAGGAATTAGATTGTAAACTTTCAGGCCCTGGGTTCGACTCCACTATTTCCTCTTGAGGGATGAGTCTGGCCGGCCGCGTAACACTCGGTGTTCGTGCCCAGCCTCCTCTGGTGGGGACGGAAAGCGAGAGAGAGAGAGAGAGAAAGAGAAAGAGAGAGAGAGAGATTTGGAATGAGGTGGTGTTTATTTTTGTAGGTGCGCACCCTGAAGCAAAAGTTGAGCCGAAACGAGAGTCGTGAGAGGAGACGAACACTTTCCCTCAAAGGGAAGGAGAGCTTTACTCTCTCCAAAGACATAGAGGCTAAACTGTCGCAGCTGGAGGCCAAAGTGAACTCGATCTTGAACGGAGAAGAAGTCGATCACGAAGAAGTGAGTTCAGGTTATTTTTTTTGAGGCGGGGTGGCGGGGTATTTCCCCATCAATCCTCATTTCACTCAATAATAAAAATTATCGTCCTCCCTTTTAATTCGAGTTCTGTTTCTTGCTCTCCCCCTTTCCTCTAGAAGTCTTCTGTGCTGAAAGAAGCGCGGAGATCGAAGAGCTTCGAGGACTCTATGAAGAGGACGCGACAACGACGCAAGTCTTTGGATGGACAGACGACGGAGGAGGACGCAATCAAGGCCGTGGTCAGGATCAACACTCTGGACGAGAGGGTAACAATTAAAAAGATGGATTGTACTTACGTCTGTGGGGGTGGTGTGTTTGGTTGTGAACTGGAATAGTTCATTTGGTATCGCTAAAAAGAGTTTTGGATGAGGAGATTGTAGACACCAATCGACCAGGGAACTACTACGCGAGGGTGGGCGTTAGACAGAAGATAGGGAGTGCTGGAACTACCGTTTCTCCTGTCGCTGATCTTTTTCCGTGTCTCATCTACTCTGTGAGCAGTCCAGCATGCTCTCAAACACACGCTTCTCTCCCTATTCCTCACTATATACACATTCATCTTGCACACTACATAATCTTTTCAAAATTAAAAAAAAAAAAAAAAAAAAGCATCAACTTCAAAAGCATCAGAGTACCCTGGGGAGGGGACCATAAATGTCTCCACTTCTGGCTATCCCCCTGCCGATACCGGGAACGCAGACCCGGACAGCGGGGCTGGATCTGCTACTGCCCATTCGAGATGTCCTGGACCTCTGTCTCATTCACTTTTCTTAAATTTCTGCAACATTCGTGGCCTTTTTTCAAATTTTCAATCTGTTGAACACCACCTCTCCTCTAAACCTCCTCATCTTTTCCTCACTGAAACTCGTGTGTCTGAGACGACTGACAGCAACCCTTTTTCTGTAGCCTCTTACTTTATACTCAATTTCACTCCAAAGGTGGATGTTGCCTATATGTACGCAATAACCTAACTTGTTCTCTATTCCCGAACTCGAATTTTCCAAATTCTTTACCCTCTAGCTACGTCTTACATGCCAATCTCAAACTAAATACATCTGCGCTGTTTACCTTCCTCCTAATTCTACTGACTATCCAAAATTCTTTGACTACCTCACTTCCAAAGTTGAATACGTTCTTTCCCGCTCTCCCTTTGCTGAAATCTCCATTTTAGGAGATTTCAATGTTCACCACCACCTTTGGCTTTCCTCCCATTTCACTAATATCCCTGATGAACTAGATTACAACTTTTCTCTCCTAAATGACCTAGAGCAGATTGTACATCACCCTGCTCGTATTTCCGATCGCCTTGAAGACATGCCCAACATCCTGGATTTATTTCTTACCTCTCATCCTTCTTATTCTGTGAAACTTTTCTCTCCGTTGGGCTCCTCCGATCAGTCTTATATCTGTTTCCTGTCCTATCGCTCCAATTCGACGTTTGGATCTTTCCAAGAGGAGGCGCCTTTGGCACTTCGGCGCTGCTGATTGGGAGGCCCTTAGGCAGTACTACTGTACTTTGATTTCCCATGGAATGATTATTGCTTCCGTGGCCGGGGACCTTCTGGGTGTGCTCAGCGCATCACAGAGGTGATTCTCTCCGGCATGGAAGCGTACATTCCATATTCTATTCCTACTACTAATGCAAAAAACCTTGGTTTAACTTGTTCTAATGCTATTCGCAACAGAGAGGAGGCTTTCAGAAGGTACCGTCACCATCCAACTCCTGACTCTCACTCAGCTTATATTTCTGCCCGGAATCGTGCTAAATCTGTTCTTCGCTTACAATTCAACCCTGGACGATTCCGTGCTGTTCCTCCATCTCCTCCCCCCTCTGACTTTATTATGTATTAAATTAGAATCTCTTCTAAAGATGTTTTTCCTGCTCAATCTGAGCTCAACTCTAGGAAGGCGATGGTTCTGATGGTGTTCCTCCTGTTGTTTTTAAGAACTGTGCTTCTGTGCTGACAGTCTGCCTAGGCAAACTTTTTCGTCATTCTCTCTCATCTGGTACTTTTCCTTCCAGCTGGAAGTTCGCTTTCATTCAGCCTGTCCCAAAGAAGGGTGACCGTGAAGGGTGAAAATGCCCTCCTTCGGTTTCTATCCTTCTATCTGTTCCTTCATCTCAAATGTCCTTTCTGGCCGATCTATAGCTGCGGCTGTAGATGGCCACTGTTCTTCTCCTAAAGCTCTGTCTTCTCCTGTGACCCACTCTTTTCCTTTTATTTATTAATGATCTTTTAATTCGCACTTCCTGTCCTATTCACTCCTATGCCGATGATTCCACTCTTCGCTTCTCCATCCCCTTCCCAAAGCGTCCCTCTGAACAGTCACTCCATGATTCGCGTAGTACGGCTATGGTGCACCCGACCTCTGATCTTTCTGCTCTCTCTGATTGGGGCAAACAAAACCTTGTGGCCTCAAAAACTCGGTTCCTCCATCTGTCAACTCGTCACAATCTTCCACATGACTATCTCCTTACCTTCAACAACACAACTCAATCCTTCCTCTTCTCTTAACATTCTTTGCGTTTCCCTTTCTCTTTTCCTATACTCTCCTTCTAAAACAGCTTCTAAGAGGTAGGTGTGTTGTACCGCCTCGGCAGTTTCTTCACCCCCACTCAGTTGCTGTCTGTACAGGGGTCTTGTTCGCTCCTGTATGGATTATGCTTCTCGCGTGATGGCTGTTTCAACCCACATAGCCGTACTTGACCGGGTGGAATCAAAGGCTTTTCGCCTCATCAATTCCCCGCCTCTTACTGATTGTCTTCAATCTCTCTTTCTTCGTCGCATTGTTGCCTTACTCTCTCTCTCTTTACTATCGCTATCATAACGGACATTGCTCTTCTGAACTCTCTAACTGCGTGCCTCCTCCTTTAAGGAGAGCACGCAGTACCAGACTTTCTTCACTTTCTCACTCTTTTTCTGTCCAACTATCTAACGCGAGGGTGAATCTGTATTTTTTTCAGTCTTTCATCTACTCAACCGGTCACTTCTGGAACAATCTTCCTCAATCCATCTTTCCTTCTGTCTATGACCTCCCATCTTTCAAACGCAGTGTCTCTAGGCATCTCGAAAACCTCGGACCTTGATTTTGGTTCTCTTCTTCTTCTACGGGAGGGGCGCTTTTGCGGGCATTTGCCCTTGGCCCCTCCTTCCTGCCTTAATGTAATGAAATTCCCTTCATATCTCGTGTGATACTCTTTAATAAAACCGAAATAAGAGTTGCATGAGTAGTCATTATCTCATTGATTTCATATCTTTCTAATCATACCCAAGTATGAAGTAGTTTCGGAAAAAATTAGGCAAGGAACAAAAAGTTAAGCATAAAAAATCACTAATTAGTAATATTCTGCTTTTCTTTGACTATTTTCTTCTTTTTTGGTGACACTATTAAAATACTGTATAAAGAAAAAATTTCAATCGATAATTATTTTTTTTTTTAAGAATCGTGTTTCTGGAACTTTTTCCGAAACTGTACAGTCTATTACAAACGTACACTGTGCCGCGAGATGGGTGCTGTCCAGTGTATCTCGACATTTGCATCCCTACGTTGATGTGAGCTATATAATACATCGTCAGTTTGAGGATAACCCAACTTAAATACTGTATTTTTGCAGGTATCGAGTCTCTCCAGTAAAGAAATAAAGAAATGCTGTAGCACCAGTTTAAGTTCTTGCAGTACCTCTCAAAGCATTGTAGATACGAGTAACAGTCACGGTACGAGTCCTCACATTAACTCCAGATCCAAATCACCTTTAATGTGAGTGTTATATTCGGGGGATATCTTTTAGGTGTCGTTTATAATTTTGGGTGTACAGTAATGCTAGCTCTCGCGTGATAATGTTCCTCTTTTATTCTTTTATTTAGATAATCTTTGCCGTTTTTGTCCGCGTTAATTTAGGATCAGGAATTCCCGAGTGGTCGATCACGGAACCTTTTTATTTAAATTGATGACGCAGCAGAAATAGGTATTTCCCCAAAATTGCAATAACTCGAGAGATAAATGATAAAAATAAGAAGGGCAACTGAAATCACTAATTAATGACGCGGGATTTGATTACGATTGTAAGGTACGGAAGTAGGAAGTTTAAGTGTAGCTTAGTTTCCCCAAAAAGGATGGACACATCCAATTTAGATGATACCGAAAGTATTTGTCCATTTGGTATTTCAGTGAAATTTTAATTATTAATTCGTATTTTACCTCCTTTTTAGACGTAACTTGTTTCGAAGTTAATTTTCTTCATATTCCTCCGATATTAATGTACTACAGGGTGGGCCGTAAGTTTCCATACATAGGAAAAATAAACATTTTTTTATGGACAACCATTTTTATTTATATAATATGCTCTACATGGGTTGCCATTGTTTTGAAAACACATTTCAATACGTGTTCCCCACTGTTGATGAACACGCATTAGCACAGTTGACGTTATGCTTGTAATGGCGTTGGTGATACGTTCCTTTAGATGATTTATGTCTCGTATCTTTTCCTGATACACCATGGCCTTCAAGTGCCCCCAAAGATAGAAATCAAGGGGGGTGAGATCTGGGGATCTGGGAGGCCACTCCACAGGACCACGCCGACCAATCCAAGCATCCGGAAACTGCTGCTGATCCAAATACCGACGCACGTGAAGACCATAATGAGGTGGAGCTCCATCTTGCTGGAAGTAAACTGGGAAGTTACCTTCCTCGTTTAGCAGGGATGGGAAAATCTCTTCTTGCAACATGTTAAGATACCTTTCGGCATTAAGATTTCCACTGACAAAAATTGGTCCAATAATTCTGTCACCCCATATCCCGGCCCACACCATCACTTTACCGGCACCTTGCATCTTCGTCGGACTCAGCCAGTTAGGGTTAGCATTACTCCAATAACGTATGTTTTGCCGATTAACCTCTCCATTGACGTAAAAATTTGCTTCATCAGTAAACAAGATCTTACGTCAAACGCATATTCTTAGGGTATCTGAAACATAAAAACAAACGTTTAATTTTTCCTATGTATGGAAACTTACGGCCCACCCTGTATAATGTAATAATACAATAATAGTAATTAATAATAAGTGAAAATAGAGAAGAGCCTCAATGGTGGGTAATTAGTTAATTATTATTATTATTATTTATTTTTATTTTAAAATCTTTAAAAAAGTATTTTCATTTTTTAAGTTCACCTTTAAGGTCTCCGGCGTCCCCAAGGAAAATTTCAAGCACGAGGTCGTCAAAATCGCCTTCTGAAAAGGTTACTAAACTGACAAGGTCGGAGTCTGAGCCAAAATTATTGAAGGAAAAGGTGGCAGCCCTGGAAAAGGTTTTGTCCACCGTACAAGCGAAGGTAAGGGACTAATTAACAATTATTAATTGGGGGTTTTGTTGTTCGTTGTCCATCGTTCATCGTCAGCCATTGTTGATTAATTAATTATTAATGTGCGTCAATATTGTGATTTATTATGAGTACAATTATTAATTATTCGGTCATTTAAGTAATTATTGTTTTAACTCAACTGAAGTTGAAAAAAAAAAAATTAATATTTCTTCAATTTCTCATATATATATATATATATTTTTTTTTTTAAAGTTCGGGAAGAACCGATTCGCCTCTATTTAAAAGGGCATATCTCAGCGGAAAAACAAAGAAAAAGTGAGAGGAAAGACAGAGGAAAAAGAAAGGGTGGAGGGGACAGTCGAAGTGGAAAAAGACCAAGGACTGCAGGGTCGAGCCCCATCATCCTTGGGTGCTAGGGCCGGGAGGGCGCACGTGAAACCTCCAGGAACAAGCACGTACAAACGAGCACAAAGAGCACTCAAGAGCACGAGCTTAGAACCCCCTTGCGGGGGTATATATATATATATACACACACACACACACACAGGGTGTTTCATAACATGTGGGACGCACTTTCAGGATGGATTTAGGACCTGAAAACAATGAAAAAAAAGTTTATATAAACATATGCCCGAAATCGCTTTGTTTCCGAGTTACAGCCCGTTGTGTGTTCCAGCAAGTATCCGCCTTACCTTTAAAGGAAGTGCTCAAAATGACCGCCTTGCGCTTGAATACACGCCTGAACACGCCTCGTCATGGACTGCCTAACGCGTTCAAACATTCCAGGTATTGCTCGGATTTTCTGGCATCCTTGTTCTACACGTTGGCGAAGCAGTTCAACATTGTCAATGGGTGTCACGTAAACGATGGATTTCAGATGACCCCACAGGTAAAAATCAAGTGGATTCAGGTCCGGGGAGCGAGCAGGTCACGCAATCGGTCCTCCACGGCCTATCCATTTATCAGGGAAATGTTCATCCAAATAGTCTCTGGCTACTTGACGAAAATGAGGCGGAGCGCCGTCATGCATAAACCACGTACGACGTCGGACACCAAGAGGAACTTTATCTAGTAAATCGCTTAAATCATTACCTGAAAAATTGGAATAGGATTCTCCTGTTAATCTTCCAGGCAAAACAAAAGGACCGATTAAGTTGTCGGCAATGTCCTGCTCATACATTGATACTAAATTGTTGTTGGTGCCTTGACTGGATTATAGTATTCGGATTCTCTTCGGCCCAGTGATGAGTGTTGTGAAAATTTATCCCATTTTTTGTGAAGGCAGCCTCATCAGAAAACAACACGGAGGCTAGAAAAAGAGGATCGCGAACACACTGTTGAAGGAGCCAAGTACAAAAAGCCTCTCGTGGTAGGAAATTAGCTTCAGTAAGGCCTTGTCCTCTCTGAATGTGATATGGGTAAAGCTGTTGTTCCCGTAAAATTCTCCACACAGTTTTGTATCGTACACCCTCTGCTGCTGCTATCCTTCGGGTGCTGACACCACGATGTTCCTTCACGCGATTCAGGACCCGCTCCTCCAACTCAACAGTTCTGGTGCTGATTGGTCTACCACCATCTGAAACTGGCTTGTTGAATGATCCTGTATCACCAAGACGCTCGTCTATTCTTTGAAAGGTCTTCTTATCTGGCAGACGGCGGTTCGGAAACCTTTCCGCATACAGATGTCTTGCTGCGGCCGCATTACACACGGCAAGTCCATACACGAGATGCATGTCTGCCATTTCTCTGTTTGAATAGGCCTCCATTCTCGCTTCAAATGCACACTATCACTGAATAGCACAAAAACTTTTAAGTTTTTTCCACTGGACTGCACTTATTCACAGTAAGAAGTTACGAATAAGAACAGTGAAACACCACGATGCTCCTCTGACTGACTGATGGCTCTACACTCAACTATATTGAAACATGTCATAGAGTGTATGAAACATGACAATCGGCAAGGCCATACATTAAAGAGGTCTCGTACACACACGCATTGTCGGCAAGCAGTGTTTGTAAACAGTTTGCGGAAAGAATTGCTGGAACACAAAACGGGCTGTAACTCTGAAACAAAGCGATTTGGGGTATATGTTTACATAGACATTTTTTCATTGTTTTCAGGTCTTCAATCCATCCTGAAACCGTCCCACATGTTATGAAACACCCTGTGTGTGTGTGTGTGCACCCACACACACACATATATATATATATATTAAGAAATTGAAGAAATATATATATGTGATGCAAACTCAACGGTGGCGCAAAAGTCGCGCGTCATAGCAATTTTTAGTGTTGACTATATTATTTTTTTCTTTTAGGTAGGGGATTGCTGCGAAATTAACAATAGATGAGAGGGTGAGCTTGGTTTTAATGTATGGAATACCAGGTACAACAAATCGATGAATCGGTACAGAATTTAAATTCTGTACTGATTCATCGATTTGTAGTACCTGGTATATTCCATGCATTAAAACCATGGTCTCCCTCTCCTCTAATGTTAATTTCGCAGCCATCCTCTACCTAAAAGAAAAAAATAATAGTCAACACTGAATTGCTATGATGCGCGACTTTTGCGCCACCCTGTATATATAAGCCGTGTTATCTTCGGCCGACATTAGCCTACTGACATACCAAATTGGCTTGCTTTTTACTTTTGTAAATATGCTTATATAGAGGGTTTCACAAAAATCATGCCCCATAATGTACACGATCAGCCGTTGGGGGCAGGACTACACACACACACACACACACACCACACACACACCACACACACACCACACACCACACACACACCACACACACACACACACACACACACACACACACCACACACACACCACACACACACACCACACACACACACACACACCACACACACACCACACACACACCACACACACACACCACACACCACACACACACACACACACACACACACACCACACACACGAGACGATCCGTCATGAGTCTACCCGCGATATTGCGAATTCACGATACTCAAATATACATTCCGTAACTCCATAGTCGTTGGGGGAAACGTTTAGTCTAAGAACCTCTTCAACAACTTTACTTCCTCTTCTGTCCCTCATCTTTTCCATTCCGACGGCTCAGTTGCCATCTCTTCTCCTGACAAAGCTGAACTCTTCGCTCAAACTTTCGCTTCCAACTCAACCCTGGACGATTCCGGTGCTGTTCCTCCATCTCCTCCTCCCTCTAACTTCATTGTCTGAAATTAGAATCTCTCCTAAAGATGTTCTTTCTGCCCTATCTGGGCTCAACTCTAGGAAGGCGTAAGGTCCTGATGGTGTACCTCCTGTTGTTGTTCTTAATTAAGAACTGTGCTTCTGTGCCGACACACCCTACCTAGGCAAACTCTTTCGTTTTTGTCTTTCATCTGGTACTTTTCATTCCTGCTGGAAGTTCGCTTTCATTCAGCCTGTCCCAAAGAAATGTGACCGCTCTCAACCCTCCAACTATCGTCCAATTGCTTTGATTTCTTGAATTTCCAAAGTTTTAATCTATCCTTAATAAGAAGATTCTTAAACATCTTTCTTCTCATAATCTTCTTTCAGATCGTCAGTATGGATTCCGCAAGGGACGCTTTACTGGCGATCTTCTTGCATATATCTCTGACTCTTGGTCATCCTCCTTTTGAGATTTCGGTAAAACTTTTGCTATTGCGCTAGATATATCGAAAGATTTTGATATTCTGGCACAAATCTTTAATTTCCGAACTGCCCTCTTTCGGCTTTTATCCTTCTATCTGTGCCTTCTCTAATTTCCTTTCTGGCCGATCTATAACTGCGGTTGTAGATGGCTACTGTTGTTTTCTTAAAGCTATCAACAGTGGTGTTCCTCAGGGTTCTTTCCTGTCACTCACTCTTTTCCTTTTATTTATTAATGAACTTTCAATTCACGCTTCCTGTTCTATTCACTCCTATGCCGATGATTCCACTCTTTACTTCACCCGCTTCCCAAAGCGTCCCTCTCAACAGTCCCTCCATGATTCGCGTAGTACAACTATAGGGCACCTGACCTCTGATCTTTCTATCATCTCTGATTGGGGCAGAGAAAACCTTGTGGCTTTCAATGCCTCAAGAATCAGTTCCTCCATCTGTCTACTCGTCACATCTTCCACATAACTATCCCCTTACCTTCAACAACACAACTCAACCCTTCCTCTTCTCTTAACATTCTTGGCGTTTCCTTTTCTCGTGATCTTTCCTGGAAAGATCACATGTACTGTTTCCCAAACAGCTTCCAAGAGGTTAGGCGTGCTGTACCGGCTTCGCAGTTTCTACACCCCAACTCAGTTGCTGTCTCTGTACAGGGAACATATCTCCTCCCTGTATGGAGTATGCTTCTCGTGTATCGGGTGGCTCAACCCACACACCCGTACTTGACTGGGTGGAGTCGAAAGTTTTTCGTCTCATCAATTCCTCGCCTCTTACTGTCTTCAATCCCCCTCTTCGCCACAATGTTGCCTCACTCTCTCTTTACTATCGCTATTATAACGAACACTGCTCTTCTGAACTTTCTAACTGCATGCCTCATCCTTTAAGGAGAGTACGCAGCGCCAGACTTTCTACACTCTCTCATTCCTTTTTTGTCCAACTCTCTAACTCAAGGGTTAATCTATATTTCCAGTCTTTCATCTACTTAACCGGGCAACTCTGGAACAATCTTCCTTAATCCATCTTTCCCTCTGTCTATGACCTCACATCTTTTAAACGCAGATTGTCTAGGCATCTCAAAAACGCTGGACCTTGATTTTGGCTCTCTCCTTCTATGGTAAGGGGGGGGGGGCGGGGGCGCTTTTGCGGTCGTTAGCTCTTGGCCCCTCCTTCCTGCATAAAAAAGTCAACCGCGAACCAAATAATTCATACTTTTGTTACTAGAAACTACAAATTTCACATCCTTAGTTTCATTAGTTTCACTCAAGGACTTCAGGAAGTTACTGAAATACTTAATAATTTAACCTAACTTCCTGAAGTCCCTGAATGAAACCGTAATTACACGAAATCACTGGTTTCACAATCTTAGTAGAAGTTTCATGAAATCACTAGTTTTACGTGCTAACTGGGGATTTCATGAACTATTAGTTTTACAATCTTACTCGGGAATTCGTGTTCCACGATTTTACTCGGGAATTCGTGTTCCACGATTTTACTCGGGAATTCGTGTTCCACGATTTTACTCGGGAATTCGTGTTCCACGATTTTACTCGGGAATTCGTGTTACACGATTTTACTGATTTCATGAAATCACTAGTTTCGCAGTACAGTATTACTATTATATAAACATTAAATTAATATGGTCACCTGAAAAAATGTTTGGCGCCTCGTTCTTACGAGTTTGGCAATTAGTTTAAAAAAAAATTTCGGCATATTTTTGGTCGACCCACGGAAATGGCCGAGGCTTCAAAATTTTGCCTATTTAAAATATATATATAATTATATATATATATATTATATATATATATATAATATATATAATATATTAACGTAAAGAACGATGCTTGTATAGGAGAATATTCCGCGCAAGATGAGGAGGGAGAATGAAAAAATGAGGTAACCACCCGGGAATCGAACCCGGGATCTTCCGATTGCCGGTCAGATATGATAACCATTACACCATGGGCCTCATGGTGTAATGGTTATCATATCTGACCGGCAATCGGAAGATCCCGGGTTCGATTCCCAAGTGGTTACCTCATTTTTTCATTTGTTTCGTTCTCCCTCCTCATCTTGCGCGGAATATTCTCCTATAAAAGCGTCGTTTTTACGTTAATTATACTGCGTGTTTGCAGTTAAAAAAAAATATATATATATATATATGATAAACACAGACCGTGCATGGAACAAGGAACTCTTCTTGGAAAATTAAATCCACTATAGTCCGAATAAGCTATATTTATGGGATCTCTTTGCGAGAGACCCGTTGCCCACGTCGGGCTAGCATCATGAAAAAGAAAAACTATGGTATTTGTCATTTACCATTACTTATTCGGACTATAGTGGATTTAATTTTCCCAGAAGAGTTCCTTGTTCCATGCACGGTCTGTGTTTAACATACAAGTTTCTCAGGGGACCATTCTGAGTTTGTGTATATATATATGAGGAGAGAAATTACAAACAATTATTACTATTTTCTGGTTTTTATTTGTTGAAGCAACGAAAATGACTTGGGAAAGCGAATGCGGATTCGTAATTTACTGCTTTGATCGTGGAGAGAATTAGTTAATTTTAAATCACAATTTTATCTTAATTGGACAAAACACGCCTCCATTTATCTTCTTATTCGTGATTTATATTTCAAATTACATTTTACATATGTTAATTTCGTACAATTTTAATAAGTTTATTATACTGTAAAAACCTTATTAAATTTCTTATTAAACATTATTATATTTTTTTATTAAGAAAACCAATACACGACTCGTATATATATAATGTATGTATATAAAGTAAAATTGGATTAATAAGGTGAGTGGACCCATATGTTATACGTCTGCCGTTGTTTGTGAATGATGTCACAATACGAATGTGTTTCATGCGGGGGCACTGTTTCCCCTTTCAGTTGAACGAGTGTCAGACTTGCGCGAAGACCATGGAATGCCGGTGTTCCTGCGGGACGGATACCCTCCCTCGCCTTAAGGAGCTTCTGACGGCGGCGTCGCGCGTGGCCCAACATCATCATCGTCGTCACTCTCAGTGCGACCACGGCGCCATCGAGAAGATTCGACCTCTCGCCCTGAGACTCCAGGACCTCCTGAAGGACAAGATGGCTCAGCTAGGGCGGAGGAGACACCAGCTGAGGGCGGCTGGGAAGTGGACGAGGGATGCCCAGCTCAAGAGCTTTGCCGAAAGACTCGCCTTCGAGACGATACTCTTGTCGCAGTTGGCGCAGGCACTGCAGGCGAATCAGAACCCAAAGTCGTTCGAGGCTTCGCTACGCCTTCAGGAGCTCATTGAAGCCCATCGGAAACTCTCCTTCCTGGAGAAGAAGCTCTCTAACGCGGACTTCGACATGGAGCCCATGACGCCCTTAGAGTTTTACACGAGCCTCTTGGCGGAGAAGTTGGTGGTGGAGGGTGATGTCCTTGAAACGATGAGTCCCCAGGGAAGCCAAAAGGGTCGCGCGACTTCGGTTCTGAACGAGACTTGCGAGGACCTCCTGAAGAAGGTGCTGGAGAGGGAGCGCTCTTTGGTGAACTGATGACTCGATACAAGGAAGAGAAACTGCACGAGATCGCCGTCGTGATGGCGAGGGAGACGGTGATGGGGACGCAGCCACCGCACGATGACTCCGTCCTCTTGGAGGAGTTGAGGCTCCGGGAAGCGTGGGCCATGGCGCAGGATATCCTGACGCGGGAGGTGGTCAACCTCGAGGCGTCGCAATCGGTGCTTCGTTTGGCGCACTTATTGAGTCCAACGGAGAAGGAACTCTGTATCGCGTCTCAGATGACCGCCGCGGCCTTGGACCGCTTACAGACGGGGGCGGAGGAGTCCCTTCGTCAGGAGATGGAAGAGTCTGTGTTTACTCTCAGCAACAAGTACGAGGAGGTGTTGTCTTTGTACCGCGCCGGGAACACCGGCGTCATTGCTTCTGTCAGCGCCGATATGGAGGCGGTCCTTGGCGAGTTCGCCGCCGTTATCGCGCAGAAGGCGCTCATCGACGGACAACTGGCGGTGGCGACGGGTGACGAAGCCGCGTCGGCTACGGAGACCTTGGCGATTGTCGAGGAGAAGGTGGAGCCCCTGGACGCCGCCGGAGACGTGGTAGCGAGCGAGTCGCACCTCCTCATGTTTTTGGGTGGGGGCGGAGACCCGTCTACGGAGAGTCTGGTTTCCTCCGCAATGAGTCAAGCGGAGTTGTCGTTCATCTACAATAAAATTAGCGCCCAAAGCGCGTCCGAGGCCTCGAACCTCGTCAACGTCTTCGTCAGGGACCAAACGGACTCCCAGAGGTCCATTAATTCCTCCGCCTCCGACAGAGATATCGACACAGATGCTCTTTCTCTTTCGAAAATCCCCCCTTCCCCGAAATCTACGAGGAGGAGGGTGGAGACGACCCGCAAATCTCGAAGGGTGTCCGACATCACCGGAATGGTGGACACGTGTCGACAGTGCGAAGAACTTCGTCAAGATTTAAATCGACTAAAGAGATCGGTCGATGTTAAAAGGATGAAGAGGCAAGAAGCAGAGTGTAAGAAGTGTGTCGAGTATTTACACACTTTAAAAGTAAGTATTATTATTATTATTATTATTATTATTTTTACAAGAGTAAGTAAAAAATAGTTTGAACACTTCCAGTATTGTTTACTCTTTTACCCAATCGTTTACTGCTTGAATTTTGTTCAGAAGGGATTTTTTTATGGCAACTTTGTGTTAAATGGGATGCATAAGAACTAGTGGTGTACCGATTAATTTGCATTGGTGTCGAAAGAATCGGCCATTTTCGGGGCATCGGCCAAATTTAGCCGATTCTCTTACCGATTCTTTGAAATTTAGACATTTCCATTACAAAATAAAATCTGTAATTACAGAAAATTAAACATACAGAAAACACTGTTTGATAATTTATATTCATTTCAAAGTGTATTTTACATTCACGAAAATGGCAAAGCTCAATAAGTTACCCTATAAATTTACATTTTGTCTAACTCGCTAAGCCTTAAATAATAATAACTATTGTAACCTCCTACTCTTTATTAATAATAATAATAATTCTATATTAAGTTGTACATGGTAATTTATATTTTAAACCATCTTATTACGCTGACTTTATTTTAAGTATTTTAATAATTAATTTTATGAACTCAAATTGTACATCCATTTTCTTCATTCAAATAGGTCACCAGGGGCTTGAAATTTTAATTAAAATTTTTTGTTGTTTACATTGTTGAAGGAAGAAAATACCTTCAACATAAGGAAACCCAATTTAAATATTGGTATTCAATTTATGAAACTAAAATAAAATTATTTTATCATTTAATATACGAGTAACAAATTCTGGTACCGTATGTTGTGGAGCGAGCTAGGGAAAAGCATTAAAACAAATTTAAAATGTAAAAATATGTAAATTGAAAGTTTCACATTAGATTATGATACAGTAAAATTTATGAAGGGAATTGATTTTTTAAAATATGGACAAAGAATCGGCATCGGTATCGGCAGTTTTTCATGGAATCGGCATCGACTGACTTTTGGAATCGGTACATCACTAATAAGAATCCACCCCATGTCCAAATTTTGAGAAGTGTACATATAAATTACGATAAAATTAAAAGCAGGACAGATCGGTCCCATCCAAATGTGAGAGTTAGGAGTGTCGTAAAGGAAAGATCTTGAAAGTACAAAAAAAAACCGTTTAGTTTAGGCCATTTTAGGGTATACTTCTCGATTGATGCGCCTTCTTTTAATGGAGCACGGAAATGACCTTTTCGTCCGTAAATGATTAAGTAGTGAATTTTAGAACATCATAATTATATCAATTGATTGATTAATTAATAATTGATTCCGAATTTTGTCCTCGTTAGTTCAGTAAATTGCTTTTTATTGGTTTGTGTGTAAATTGTGAAATGTGGAGTATTTGTGTAAATATTGTGTTCCGTAATATTATTGTGGGTGTTATATGTGTATATGTATATAATGGGTAGAGAGAGAGATTGTAGACACCAATCGACCAGCGAAATACTCTTTGGTGGGGGTGCCGTTAGGCAAGAGACGGGGAGTGCTGAAACTACGGTTCTCCTGTCACTGTCCTCTTTAGCTGGTCTTTTTTCGTGTCTCATCTACCCTGTGAGCAGTCCAGCATGCTCTCTCGCGCACACTTCTCTCACTATTCTTCACTACCCATACGTGTATCTTACATACTACACAATCTTTTCAAAATTAAGAAAAAAAGGCATAGAACTCGAGAGCCTTGGAGTCCTGGGGAGGGGACCATAAATGCCCCCACTTCTGGCTCTCCCGCTGTTGATACCGGGAACGCAGACCTGGGCAGTGGTGCTGGTTCTGCTACTGCTCATTCGAGATGTTCTGGGCCTCTACCTGATTCACTTTTCATAAACTTCCGAAACATTCGTGGCCCTTCTTCAGATTTTCAGTCTGTTGAACACCCACCTCCCTTACTGAAACTCGGGTGCCTGAGACGACTGACCAACCCCTTTTCTATACCCTCCTACTTTCTCTATATTCAATTTAATTCCAAAGATGGATGGTGCGTATGTGTACGCAACGACCTAATTTGCTTTCTTATTCCTGAACTTGAATTCTGTGAATTCTGCACTTTTTGGCTACGTCTTGCGTGCCAATCTCAAACTAAATACATCTCCGCTGTCTACCTTTCTCCTAATTCTACTGACCGTCCAAAATTCTTTTACTACCTCGCTTCCAAAGTGGAATGCATTCTATCCTACTCTCCCTTTGCTGAAGTCTCCATTTTAAATGATTTGAATGTTCACCATCACCTTTGGCTTTCTTTTCGTTTTACAAGTCTTCCATCCTGAATGACACAGAGCAGATTGTACAGCACCCTACTCGTATCCCCGATCGCCTTGGAGATAGGCCCAACATTCTCGATTTATTTCTCACCACTCATCCTTCTTATTGTCAAACTTTTTCCTCCGTTGGTCTCCTCCAATCACAAAGTTATATCCGTTTCCTGTCCTATCTCCAGTTTGTGCTTTGGATCTTCCCAAGAGGAGACGCCTTTTGCACTTTGGTGCCGCTGATTGGGAGGTCCTTAGGCAGTACTTCTCTGTTTTCTCATGAAATAATTACTGCTTCGTGTACGCCTCTCGGACATGGAGGCGTACATTCCGTAGTATTCTTTTCCTATTACTAATGCTAAAAACCTATGGTTTAAGTTTCCTTGTTCTAATGCTGTCCACAACAGAGAAGAGTCTTTCAGAAGATACCGTTGCCATCCAACGCCTCTCACTCATTTTCCGGATGTCTGCTCGGAATCTTGCAAAATCTGTTCTTCGACTAGCCAAAAATTCTTTCATCCGACAAAAATGTGAAAACCTATCCAATTCTAATTATTCTTGCTCTTTCTGACATCTCACCAAGAACCTCTCCAACAACTTTACTACTTCCACTGCTGTTCCTCCATCTCCTCCTCCCTCTGACTTCATTATGTCTGAAATTAGAATCTAAGAAAGATGTTTTTTCTACCCTATCTGAGCTCAACTCTAGGAACTGTCTTGGTGGCGTCCCTCCTGTTGTTCTCAAGAACTGTGCTTCTGCGCTGACACCCCGCGTTGGCAAACTCTCGTCTTTGTCTTTTATGTTGTACTTTCCCTATCTGCTGGAAGTTCGCTTTCATTCAGCCTCTTCCAAAGAAGGGTGACCGCTCTCAACCCTCCAACTATCATCCATTTGCTGTGATTTCTTTCCGTTCTAAAATTTCTTTAACCTATCCTTAATAGGAAGATTTTTAAACACCTCTCTTCTCTCAATCTTATTTCAGATGGTCAATATGGGTTCCACAAGAGACGCTCTACTGGCGATCTTCTTGCGTATCTCTCAGACTCTTGGTCATCCTCCTTTCGGGATTTTGGTGAAAACTGTTGTTGTTACGCCAACATATCAAAATCTTTTAATAGGGTCTGACACAAATCTTTAATTTCGAAACTGCCCTCCTCCTACTTCTGTTTTTCTATCTGTGCCTTCATCTCTGGTTTCTTTTCTGACTGATCTGTAGCTGCTGTTGTAGATGGCGACTGTTCTCCTAAAGCTATTAATAGTGGTGTTCCTCGCGGTTCTGTTCTGTCACCCACTCTTTTCCTTTTATTTATCAATAATCTGTTAAGTTGCAACTCCTGTCCCACCCACTCTAATGCGGATGATTCCACTCTTCACTTCTCCACCCGCTTCCCAAAGCGTCCCTTCAACAGTCACTCCATGATTCGCGTAGTACGACTATAGGGCACCTGACCTCAGTTCTTTCTACTATCTCTGACTGGGGCAGAGAAAACCTTGTGGCTTTCAATGCCTCAAAAACTCGGTTCCTTCATCTGTCTACCCATCACAATCTTCCACATGACTATCCCCTTACCTTCAACAACACACAACTCAGTCCTTCCTCTTCTCTTAACATTCTTGGTGTTTCCTTTTCTCGTGATCTTTCCTGGGAAGATCACGCGTACCTTCTTTCTAAAACAGCTCGTAAGAGGTTAGGTGTGCTGTGCCCGCTCGGCAGTTTCTCCATCCCCACTCAGTTGCTGTCTTTGTACAGGGGACACGGTCCCTCCTGTATGGAGTACGCTTCTCACGTGCGGGGTGGCTGTCCGGGTGGAATCAAAGGTATTTCGTCTCCTCAATTCCCCGCCCCATTGGTAACTGTCTTCAATCTCTCTCTTTCCGCCGCAATGTTTCCTCACTCTCTTTACCATCGCTATTATCACGGACACTGCACTTCTGAACTTTCTAACTGCATGCCTCCTCCTTTAAGGAGAGAGTTCGCAGTACCAGATTTTCGATACATTATCATTCCTTTCCCGTTGAGCGCTCTCTGTTCCAGAGTTGACCGGTTGAGAATATGAAAGATTGAAAATATCGATTGACCCTCGCGTTAATTTTCCTCAATCCATATTTCCCCACGTGTTTGACCTCCGGTTTTTCAAATGCAGTGTGTCCAGGCATCTCGGAAAACCTTGGACCTTGATTTTGGTTTTCTTCGTCTATAGGGGGGGGGGCGTATTTGCGGGCATTCGTCTTTGGCACCTCCTTCGGCACCTCCTTCGGCACCTCCTTCCTCTATAAAAAAAACTATAATAATGGAGTTACTAGTTTAAGTACATAATTAAGTCAATCCCCCGACCCGAACTAATGAAGTACCTTCCCTTCTGCCGCAGCACCTTCAAGACGACACAGAGTAGCGATGGAGGCGCTGCAAAGTCAACACCAGCGGAAATTGACCGCCTTCGAGACCAGGTAAGTACGACCCTCCCACCAGGGACTCTGACGACGAACTGACCGAACTGAAGCGCGGTCTGTGCCTCTTGGAGGAGGGATACGAGGCCCAGATAGCGGCCCTAAAGAAGCAGTACCAAGAGGCTCTTGGGAGTCAGTCGGACGTCTGCGAAGAGAACATAAGGCAGAGATACCAGTTGGAAATCGAACGCCTCAGGGTGAGTTTTGCGAGAAGGAAGCGACGAGTTCCATACAATAAAGGGTTTCATGGATGAGGCACGAGGAGGCGGTGAGTTATATATAATGTACGTTTCTCCTTCCGGCAGGAGTTGTGCGAAAAGGGCCTGACGGCGATGGAAGCCTCCCACCGACGTCTCGTAGCTGAGATGGAAGCGAAGCATCGGCGAGAGATGGAACAACTACAGGCAGAGAAAGAGGAGGCGCTGGCAGAGGAGACGCGAGCGACCTTGGCTGCACTGGATGCCATGCGGAAGGCCCACGAGGCGGAGGTGCAGAAGGAAGTAGCCAAGTTCAAGGAGGAATTTCTGAGGCGGGCGGAGGATGGGCGTGAGGGCGAAGCCGCCCATTCGCGCCTCCACGAAGAGGAAATGAGAGAAGTCAGAAGGGAGATCTTGACGTTGTCGGAGAAGTATTCCGGAAAGTGCCTCGAGATGGCGGCCAAGGAACAGAAACTAGAGAGCCTCCAGCGTCAACTGACAGAAGCGAAAACTCAGGCGAGGACCTTGGAGGAGAGGAATAGGCTCCTCAAGCAGAGAATGAGTGCGCATCTCAATCACCTCCAGGTAATTTAGCGGGGAACTTCATTTAGTGAATGTAAGGTTATCAGTTGGGTGTTTGGTAGCTCCGTGTTTACGGTGGCGGACTCTGAGCGGTGAGGCTCCTGGGTTGGGTTGAGTTGGCCGCATAACCCGTCATTACTCGCGCTAAAGTTGACCCTCGGGTACAGTCACCCCGACATCGTGGAGAAATGAGCTTCCTGGCTGTAACATTTAAGATTATCAATAGAATCCCGCGGACTTTGGTCGTTTCAGCTTTTCATCTAGAAGTAATTGATTGGCTGGAAAGGCTTCATTGCCGATAATCCGGAGAAGCGAATAGCTTATGGGTTTCTTCATCCATGAATTTAAATACGTTGTTCGCGAGTTAATATTCAGCTGAATTTTTTAAACCTCGTAATTTTTTAATTCCTTCACTTTTGTTAAATTTAAACCAAAATGAGATTTATGATTTAACCCTTTCGCTGCTATGATCATCAAATGATGGTATACGGTAGACTGTTATGCGCGTCAACTGGTGATTTAACGTTTCCCGCCCGCACCTAGACTATTATTTCATAAGGTAACCTCCCTCAACCTCACTCTTGATTACCTAAATTGGATTAGCTAAATTGGAATTATCCAAACTGAAATTGTTAAAGAAAAGAATAATATTCTCATTAAATTGATGAAAACTTTGCACATTTTCTGAGATTAATTGATTTCAAACTTTTTGGAGTCCGTTATCAGTTAATTTTTGTAGTTTCATTAAAGTTTTGTTGATGTGAAGTAGCACATTTTCGGAAGAAAGTTCGCCTAGAAACTGTTTCTAAAAAATGAAATCATGACATGGTAATCCCATTTTTTCTGTGGATATTTTATTCTTTTTTGGTGATATCTAATAAAAAAAACAAAAAACCCTCGTCACTACTGATTAATAATTTTTTATGCTTTTTTGAAGTTTTATGTTTCTAGATGAACTTTTTTCCGAAACTGTCTGTCATTTCAAGCCTTTTAAAATTATCGAACCGTAAATCTCTCTGTGTAAATTCTGTTCTGGTCCGAAATATATGTGAAGCAAAGGCTAGTATATATCTTCGACACGTCGCAACGACGCTTCTCGTTTGATCAGCGAAGTTAAACGACGCTGGTCTGATCAGTAGTTGGTTGGAGGACCCTCTTCATTCAGATAATGCAGCGAGTCGTGATGGTCAGGATCCCACGTAGAGCCGTAGGTCCCTATCTTCGCGTGAGCTTTGTCGTTAGGAAGTGGGTTAAACAACCCCCAGAAATAATAATAATAATATTAACTGAAAGCACGTCTTTCCTTACCCAAGAATAACTCAGAGAAGTCATCTGTAGATACGCAACATCAGTACGAGTGTGAGTTGGCCTTAAAGGACGAAGAAATAGCTTGCTTAATCAAATGCTTCAAAATCAAAATTGGTAAGAAAAACGTATTTTCCTTTATTTAATTTTGGTTATGTAGTCCTTATTTATCTTTTTAACCTTTTATGTGACGTTGTGTTGAATCTCTAGACTTTATTTATTATTATAATTAAGATATTTACTAGATTATCACTTTTCTTATTGTCATTATACTAACAACGGTCCGAGTCTCTAGAAGAGTATAAACTCGGTTCTTTTAAACGGTTTATTAATTATTATTAATTGGAATTTATTTGGATCATTAATGAATGATTTTTACTTTTCAACAATTATGTATTTGAGTGATAAAGATACGCATGTGTTCAATCTAACGTGTCTATTTCATTGATTAGAACTGTAAATGTATCTCGGACGAGAAAAATTGTTCGAATGTGTTGCCAAAATGTCTTTCGGGGATTGTTTATTTATTTATTAAACAAACAATTAGAAGCGGACATTTTTCCGCAAAAATACCCCAATTATTGAGGCCATAAATTAGTGGTGAAAGATGAAAAGAATGATGAACGCGGACATCAACGTCTCGTTACAGAATTCAGCCATACTTTTCGAAACTTAACCTTTAATCATCAGGTGGCTTATAATAGCATCAGTGATCATTATCCTACTTAGACTATACAGGTGTTTGAAAACTTTCTGTACAAATTGTAATGGGGATAGGCAACACCAAGACAAACCCTTTTCGTCTATAAGTGTATGTCCGCTGACGTCACCATTCGGCGCGAGAGGGCGCCGCTGCAATTGGCTAAAAGGTAAAGTGGGCTAGACTCGCGCTTGCCGCGGGCATTCTTAAATCGGACGTAGCACGCGTAACATGGAGCACTTCACGACTGCTGAGATGGCTGATATGCATATGGTGTATGGGGCTGCCAATGGAAACGGAAGAGCTGCTGTGAGGTTGTACCGACAGCGCTTCCCAAACAGACGTGTGCCAAACCACCAAACGTTTGCGCATTTGCATCGGCGACTGCGAGAAACTGGAACATTCCATGCAAACATGCATGACACTGGTCGGGAGAGAAACGTGCGCACTCCTGACATGGAAGAAGAAATCCTACGGCGATTTGAGGACAATCCAAGCGCAAGCACGCGAGGTGTTGCACGTATCCTCGGTGTGAACCACGACCTGGTCTGGAGAGTGTTGCACGAGCAGCAGTTACATCCGTTTCATCGTCAGAGAGTCCAGGCATTACAACCTCGGATTACCCTCTTCGTGTGGAGTTCGCACGCTGGTTTCTGCAGCAGACAGCGGTGCAGCCTAATTTTCCGGCTTATGTGCTGTTCTCAGATGAGGCCTGTTTCACACGTGAGGGTGTGTTTAACATGCACAATTCTCACGTGTGGGCGCACGCAAATCCACATGCTACACGGGTGCATGCTCATCAAGAACGGTTCGCCGTCAATGTTTGGGCGGGTATCGTCCATGGCAAGTTGATTGGGCCGTACCTGCTGCCTGCCCGACTCGACGGGCGGGTTTATCGGATATTTCTTGAAGAAACGTTGCCGGAACTGCTGGAAGATGTTCCCGTGGCTATTCATAGACGAATGTGGTTTCAACACGACGGGGCCCCAGCACACTCCAGCAACGATGTGCGGGATTATCTGAACGCCACTTTTGGGGACCGATGGATAGGTCGGGGTGGGCCCGTAGCCTGGCCACCGAGATCGCCCGATTTAACATGCCTCGATTTCTTCCTGCGGGGACACTTGAAGAACCTCGTGTACGAGACTCCCATTTACTCAGAAGACCACCTCGTAGCAAGAATCGCTGTCGCCGCTGGAACTGTTCCCGAAATGCCGGGAATCTTTCGACGTGTACGTCGGTCAATGCTTCGACGCTGTCGGGCATGCATTGATGCTACCGGTCGCAACTTTCAGCACCATCTTTAAATAAACATGCCTTCTTTAAATAAACATGTTACGCGTACTACGTCCGATTTAAGAATGCCCGCGGCAAGCGCGAGTCTAGCCCACTTCACCTTTTAGCCAATTGCAGCGGCGCCCTCTCGCGCCGAATGGTGACGTCAGCGGACATACACTTATAGACGAAAAGGGTTTGTCTTGGTGTTGCCTATCCCCCATTACAATTTGTACAGAAAGTTTTCAAACACCCTGTATACGACAACATTGTTCGGGTTACGAATAAAACTACTATTGATTATGGAATATTTTCAGAGGGTAACAAAAGAAATTTTATTGGGGATGTAGAAAATACTCTATTTGACCGTGACGAACTTACGAATGATCCAGATCGCGTGTTTAAGTTCTTCTATGACTCCTTATTTCATATTGTTAATATTTGCTTTCCTTTAAGGAGGAAGACAGTTTCGCCCAAAAGTGTCGCGGATCCATGGATCACTCCAGAAATTGAAATTACAATTACAAAGCAAAATTCCTAAACTAAAATATACTTAAATAGAATCAAAATTGAAAAATATAACTATCAGGTCATCCCATAAGTAATGTCGTTTTTTAGATCGGAATTTGGACAAAAAAAAATTCAACTAAAACTTTTTAATCTAGTATATATTTTCCATCGGAATCAATGACACTGCCAACGTCCTACAAGCTTTTCAATGCCATGTTTATAAAATTCAGGCGGTTTTGAGGCAAAAAACGTACAAAGACTGGTGTGCAGGTCATCTAAAGAAGTATACTGTTTCTCGTCAAGATAGTTTTGCAGACTCCTGAAGAGAAGATAATCTGAAAGTGCAACGTTTGGAGGATGTGGAAGTTTTTCCCACCCAAGCTCCTCAATTTTTGCAGAAGTGATCCGAGCGGTATGAGGACGTGCGTTGTGGTGGTGGAACACGATTCCTTTCCGATTAACCAAAGGTGGTCTCTCTTCTTTTAGTGCAGTGTTCAATCGATCCAGTTGTTGACAGTAGACTTGAGCGGTGATTGTTTGGTTGTGTGGTAAGGTTTCAAAGTGTATTACACCACCTTTATCCCACCAAACACTAAGCAACACCTTCCGAGGGTGAAGATTTGGTTTTGGCTGTGGTGTCGCTGGTTCTCCGGCACAAACCCACTGTCGACGGCGCTTAACATTCTGGTACAGTATCCACTTTTCATCACCAGTCACTAAACGGTGCAAAAACGGATCTTGGAGTTCACGGGAATGAAGAGCTGTGCTAATGTTTACCCGCACCCTCAGATTGTCGACCGACAATTCATGTGGGACCCATTTTCCTAACTTAGGCACTTTCCCGAGTTGTTGCAAATGTCGATGGATGGTGGACCGGGATGAATTGAGTTTCTGGGCCAATTCTTCGACAGTTGTTGAACAGTCTTCAAGTGCGGCTAACAGCAGGTCATCATCAAACTCAGCAGGGCGTCCAGAGCATGCTGCATCTGTCAAACAGCAGTCACCATTCCTAAACTTTTGAAACCATCTTTGACATTTCCTCACATGCAGAATATCGTTGCCATAAACTTCCTGAATGTTTCGCGTTGCTTCAGTAGCACTATTCCCTTTTTTGAACTCGTAAAGCATTATATGCCTGATATGCTCTTCTGATACCGCCATGTTTATGAGGGGTTCACATAAAGCAAAACACACGTCTTCACTGGTCAAGGTCTGTAAAGTATGTAGCGAAACACGATAGATCTCCTCTTAGATATAACCTTCGGAAAATTTATGCTTAAACCGAGTAGGACTAGTTTAAACTTAATCTCTCGTAAAAAACGACATTACTTATGGGATGACCTGATATTATAACGATCAATTTTCCAAAAAGAAAGGAGAAATCAAGAAAAATTCAATAGCTAAACTAAATGTTGGTAATAAAGAAATTGCTGACAAGTTTCGCTCACAGTTACTTAAATAACGATCACTCACCGTTAGACTATATGCCACCCAGCCCACTAAAATCATTTTCTTTCGTTCATGTTCCCTCCGCTGAGGTCCAGAATATTATTGGTAAATTAAAAAATACAAAAAACATTCCTGTACCTACATTGAAGCTTCATAAAGATAGAATACCCGTAACTTTAGCTAAAAATATCAAAGTATTTCCAAATGAATATTTCCATTAATGCTTTAAATTGGTTGTACAGTATTACACCCCTGTTTTAGGGGGGTGATCCTGCACTAGCAACTAATTACGGGTCGGTGTGTTCATTACTTGGGTTCAGCAAACATTTTGAAAAAAAATTGTAAAAAGTAGAATGCGGATGTATTTAAAATCCTACAACTCCAAATCTCCAATTAATATGGCTTTTGCGATAATAAAACGAGGGAAATAGCTGTTTTGAATCTCGTGGAAAATCTGAATGTAGTTAAAGAGAACAAAGAAATAATGATTTCTATATTTATGGATTTGAGTAAGGTCTTCGATGTAATAGACCAGGGATGGCCAAGTTTCCTGGACCCAAGAGCCACATACGACGTTTTTCAGATATACGAGAGCCGCAAAATATTTTAAAAAGAATTTAATTATTAAAAACATAATTGAGGGGTCGCGCGTCTTAAGGTACCTAAGCGCCGCCACAGGCGAAAACGTGTTTTTGATGGATATCGCTATTTTCACCCTTCCTCTATCGCGTGGTTTGGGTTATAATGACCTTACGACAATAGAAGTATGGTTGAAAACCTTACGAAGCGAACTACTTGTTTCACCTCTGCCGCCTAGGTGTGATGCGCGTCTTAAGGCCCCAATATCTCGTTCAGCTGGTGGGAGGTGATAGGGGTCGGGGTGGGACGCTCGGTTTCTGGGTGGCGGGAACAGCAGGAGGAGCGCGAGCCAATGAAAACATGGCAGCCACCCGCTCCACGCGCCGAGAGGGACATAACACAAACATCCCGCCAGTACCTTAAGACTCGCGTTGCTGTTAGCAGGCGTTCTGTGTTCGTGCTCATATTGCTGAATATTGCGTGGATTATTCTATTCACCCAGCTTCTAACTATTATCAACGTGTGCAGCAATGTCTCACCGTGCTAGTGATAGTGATGAAAAATCACTGGAATCATTCTGTGCCAAAAATCGCACCCAAAGTTCGGCATAATAAGAAAATCAAAAAATTTAAAAATATATATATAAAATATGAAAATCTATTCCAAAAACTCATCAACATCTTCATGAGCATACTTAGAACTCTAATTTAGCCAAAAATGAACGTTCTAGCTCATTTAATAACAGATACTATTGCCAGAATATTGCTGAACTTTGGAGGCAATTTTGGCGCTTAGGTACCTTAAGACACGGGACCCCTCAATTATACATATAGTTATACTCACATTATTAAATTGTTTAATTACTGCTTGTAGAAGGCTTAGGTTGGGTCTTCATTTTGATTTTGGCTGTTAATGCTTTAAAGTCTGGCTGATGTGATGTTAAGGCGGTATGAAGAAGCTCAGTCAGGTGTTCGTTAGTGAGGGCAGCACGATGTTTTGACTTTACAAACTTCATGAGAAGAGTGCTTCACAGCAATAAGTTGTCCCAAAAACTGAGATAAGTCGGAAACTGGTTTTCCTGAGCTGAGGATACTTTGTCTCTGGTACTTGCTTCCAAAACTCAACTGCAGATAGCTTTAGTTCATCAAACCTGAACTGAAAATCATGAATTAATCCTTCTAATTTACCTTTGTATTCCTCCAATTTACTATATTTTATTTCAATATCAGGAAAAGTGTTTGCTCGGTTTTTCAGGTGGGGAAAGTGGTCAAATTTTTTTGTTACTAGATCTTTTTGGAAGAGCTTTATTTTATTTGGAAACTGAAAATTGTCTGTGTAAGGTCAGAAATGACCTTATCTTTTCCCTGAAGTGCCAAATTTAGATTTTGAAGGTGTATTACATCAGTAAAAAACATCAGATCCTGCACCCATTCGTGATCTTCTAGTTGTGGGTATGACTCCCTTTTCTTTCAAGAAATCAATGATAGGCTCCAACAGTGCAGCAAACCTATTCAGGAGATTACTAGTTGATAACCACCTTACAATACAGTAGAATGAAAGGTCATCTGGCTTATCTTGAAGATCCAGCTCCTCGATAAAATTTTAAACGCTCGGTGCGTTTCTGCATTTGAACGAATGAAATTCACAATTTCTAGAACACATTTCATAACACTGTCATACCTAAAGTACTTGCTTACCAAATGACCACGGTGAATGATACAGTGAATAAAGAGACACACAGGATACTTGGGATCGCGTGTCAAGAGCCCAACTAGGCCTACATTTTGTCCTACCATAGCTGGTGCTCCATCTGTTGCAACACTGAGAAGTTTATTTAATGGTACTTGAGCATTTGAAAATGCCTCAAGTGCGTTCTTTGTCATCCCCTCTGGTGGTTTCTCTTAGGGTGATTAAGTCCAAGAGTTCTTCGTTCACATTTCCATCGCCAGTAACATAACATAAACAAATATCGCCAGTTGAGGGTTATCTTTAATATCTGTGGATTCATCGAGGGCCAAACTGAATGCAACAGAATTCTTCAAATCACTCTGCAACGAGCATGTAATTTCAGCACTGATCTGGGAAAGACCTCTCTCCGTAGTGTGGCGGGAAATAGGAATACTTGCTATTTGTTCTCGAAGCTTTGTGTTATCTGGAGCGAGAATTGCAGTAACATCGGCAATATTCTTCTTCACAAATTCTCCACCACAATATTCCATGCCATAACAAAACTAGCTTCAGTAATTCAGTCAGCTGTCTTACACAATGATGAAAGTACAGTTTGTTGAGCAACTAGGCTAGATTTCAATATTAACTTAGTCTTCCGCATTTCTGATTTGGGAGGAAATTCCGTAATAAAATTTTTATGGTTAGTTTCATGATGACGCTCTAAGTTACTGGCTTTAAAGTGATTGAGTGCCACGTGGCATATAAGAGACACAGGTTTCCCACCCTTAACAGTAAAGGCAAAGCTCTCCTCCCACTTCTGTTTAAAAACTCTATTTTCTTCTTCATATTTCCGTTTCTTACACTGTCTGCGCAGTCATTTTAATCAACTAAGGGGTTGTATAACTTTCACTTGTATAGCTGAGAAAAATAGCCACTATTTGATCTAAGAAGCCAATTTTAAAACACACACACTCGTTACTACACGCGGCCCGCAGGGTAGCTCGAGGGGTACTGGACACTGGTGAGTGGCGATTGGTGTTAATTATGTAATTATCCCGCTTGGTTCCTGTCACGCAAAAGAAATTGTCGTACGCATGACGCTTTTTATTATCAATTCAATTTTTCCTTGTTTTTTTTTTCATATTTTTTTTTTATTATATCTGAAAAACTTATATTTGTATTATGAATTTTGTCTTTTATGATAAATACAATAAAAACCAAAATTGTCTCCCGAGCCGGGGTTTGGCCACCGTTGTAATAGAGTAGACCATAATATTCTACTGAACAAATTACTCATATATTGGTGTGGCTTTCGAGGAGCTATCAGTAATTGGCGTAAACGTTATTTGTCTAATAGGTATCATTTTGTATCAATAAAAATGGTCTGCTCAACTAAAACGATTGTCAGACATGCCTCAATCTTGGGTGCACTGTTATTTTTATTATAAACGACCTTCCGATATACTTAAATAATGTTTGCAGATGATACAATAATGACCATATTTGTTTTATATCTATATTAATAATAAAGATTAATACAGCATATACTGTAGTAATTCTTCTTTATGATTTATATATTATTAATTAATAGTTTCATTTTTAATTAAGAGCCCAGTGAAGTCACATTAAATAAAAATAATGGTCCAATTTCAGTTATTTTCTATTAAAATTATTGTAACGACAAAAATTGTTTTTATCGTGAAAAAAAAAAAAAGGAAGGAGATTTTGCTTTCCATAAATGAATTAAAGAATGGAAAGATTAGTAAGTTTGAAAATTGAATTATTTGTATTTTTACTTTGGTTCCATTTTATATTTTTGGATTTTGTAAAATGTTTCTAAACAAAGCCTTTAAAGTTCATATTATAAGCCACTGATAATGAAACATTAATTTTCGAGACGTTTGCTGGATTCTACAATAAAATGGTGGTGTCTGCGTTGATCGTTCTCTTCGTTTTCAGACAAGTTCCCTTAGAACAATCCCTTCTTATCTCTCGGCAGTGATGAGGAAGAATCACATTGTTGTTGTTCAATTAATTGTAAATTTTAGGTAGTGTTAGATTTTAAGTATTTATTAGGGAATCATTTTGTATTTCTTCAAATGCTATTTCCTTTGGCCCAAATTAAAGCAGAAATTATTTCAATTTTAATCATAACTGAAGCATTGTCCAAATTAACGATTTTTTATGTATATTTACAAAATGCTCTGCATGTCTGTATTTATTTAATCTGAAAGTTTCATGTAATATACTCGTGTGTATATACAGGGTGATGCTTAAATGTTTCATAAATTGCAGGGTGTATTCTTGAGACAAATGCAGATGAAAAAGACCATATAAACGTCGGTCGAGAAACCCGTAGGTTTCGTGCTATAGCACGCGACAGAAAAATGGAACTCCTAAAGATTTTCATATTTTATGCAAATACAGTGTGATACAGTTGCTTCATTAAAATAAATGTTCGAAATTCTTTCCTACTTCTTGAATGCATGCCTCAGCACGTCGCACCAGTGATTGTCTGACACAAAAATTCCTGGAGTATTGCATGATCATTTCGCAATTGTCTCGAATTCGTTGCCATAATTTATCACGTGCTCGGACTTTTGTAACATAAACTAGGTTTTTTAAATGACCCTACAAGTAATAATCAAGCGGATTTAAATCTGGTGACTGAGGTGGCCACGGAATAGGACCACCGCGCCCTATCCACCTGTCAGGATACACAGCATAAATATATTCCCTTTAGAAGTTTTTCCTGTCGCGTGCTATAGCTCGAAACCTATGGGTTTCTCAACCTATGTTTATATGGATTTTTCTTTACTTTTCTCAAGAATACACCCTGTGATGTATGACATTTATGTCACCCTATATATATATATATATATATATATATATATATATATATATACCCTTAGTTTTAGTGGTGAAACTGTTTCTTCAATCCGTAGCCCCCCCAAAAAAAATATACCCCGGTGGGGAAGACTCCCTTTTAGTTATTGGGGGTGGCCAACTTTACCCCCCTTCCCGTTACCCCCACCTTCTATATCGGCGAAAATATTGTACATAATTTTCTGATTAGATTAATCCCTTAATGACCACTATGACGTCACAGCATGAGTCGGACTTGGGGAGCTTATGCGGACAACTCGGCCAGTTTCTCAAGACAGAGAAATCCCTTAAAACGGACGAAGCGTCCGTTATTAGAGACAGACTCGAAAATCACATTATGACCGCTGTCACTTTAAAAGGTAAAATTAACGGACGGGCCGTTAATACGAGTCATTTGCTGGTGGGTTGGTGGTTGGTGAGGTGCGGTGGAATGGGCATTAAATAAATAAATGCCCGTTAGGGTACTTATCGTGAGAACTCACTTAAATTTGGGAAATTAAAGAATTTTGTGGGTTTTCTTTTCTTCGCACAAAATGCATCCTTTTTTTTTTTACATTATTTAAAGTAAAATGATAATTAAAATGGGTCTGGTGAAATATTGTTAATTACAACAAACACACACACACATATATATATATATTGGGATTAGATTTTCAAAGGTATCGTTAGTCATCATTTTCTTGAAATGAGCATTGGGATTTTGGTTCCGATCTGATTTTAAAAAAGATGTGGGGGGGGGGGGGGGATCAGAGTTTCCACATATTTAATAAATTAAGGGACGTCTCGTTATCTTATTTCATGGACCTCGTCAATTCCAGTACGACAATTCGACTAGTAATGTTTGATATTGTACGTTGTCTTTTGTTACACCAGAATTATTAGGAGCAATTTCAGTTATTTCACTGTCTTGAAGGGCTACGTCGTGACCATTGTCGCAACACCGCTTTACGTCGATCAGCGAAGTTAAGCGACATTGGGTCTGGGTGGCATTTGGATGACGGTCTTCCTCCGCGTCCAAATTATGTAGCGACCCACGGTTTGGAATTGCGTAAAGCTATAGGTCCCCTCCGTCACGTGACCTTAAATGTTGCGAAGGCTAGACAACAACTAACAACAATTATCTTCAACGTATTAATTAGTAGTGATGTGAGCAATGGGCGAGGATTATTGTTGTCACAAGAATCTCCCTAGTATATTTTAAATTAGCTTTACTGGAGCTGAATGTCACTGCACTGCCAATGCAACACCACTTTTTGAATGGTGATCTTTACCATTAATTCGCCACATACTAATTGCATGATTACGCCTAATAGTTTTACTGCATGTAACGTCTTGTCCTTTAATTTTAATTACCGCTGCAGTTTTTTGTTAAGAATGTAATGTATAAAGTTCTTTTCATTAACGAATTCACTGAAGAAGCCAATACTATATTTTTACAATTATTTTTCACAATTTAAGTAATATTTTTTTTTTTCCCCAGGAGAAAACGGAAGTTATCAAAACAGATTGAATAAATTGGAAGGTGGCGGTAGACAATGTTTAGAAATAAAATCGTATAGCAAAGGTAAGTTCGCTGAAAATTGTTTAAATTACTAATTTGAATGCGCTAAAGTAGTGGTCCGCAAACTCTCTAGTGGTCGGGATCAGAACCGTTCCTTTGAAATAAGATGAATCACTCTGCGTGTCGATACCTGGATGGAGCGTTCCCTCAATGAAATGGGTCTGTTCATAACAGATTCTTAGACATTAAATAAATAATTCCCATTTTTGAAATACGGGGACTGTCAATTTTCAACCGAACGAGTTTTCAGCTATTTAAGGGCCACTTCACACTAGCGTATTTTTGTCGCGCGCATATTTATGCGTGCGTCCGTTTTTTTAGAAGGCGTGTGTTCAGACGTATTGTGTCGCGCGTATCACCTCAGTTCGCCTGCATCTGCTCGTGATGGAAGACGTAAACAAGAGAATTGTCTGTGTGTATTTGATTAAGGTTATGAAAAAGCAAAGAAAGCGCAAATGGTGGGGCTATCCTATAAACAGCACCAGACAAAGATAATACAGAGGCACTTACAGTAGGTATTGACTCTGCCAGAGCGGAAACACAAATGACGCACGACAAAAAATACGTTCGTCTGAAGTACTCCATTGCCACATGAAGAATCTTAGAACGCTCGGAGCATTTTGGAAGTACGGGCGTTTGGTGAGCGGCTGGGCCGCGTTTGTTTTGTCGCGCGTACGCCGTGTGAACGGTCCCATTGGACTCCTTTGATTTCTAAAACCCACGACAAAAGTACGCTCGTGTGAAGCGGCCCTTATAGTGAAAGCCTTCCTCTGCAATTTTTTATACTTGCACAGTTTTGGGAAATAGTTCGCCTAGAAGCCACTTTTAAAACGTATAAAAAGTGTTTTACAAAAGTTACTATTACTTAGTCAACTATTCACTTTCACATGGTCATTTGAAAGTTATCTCTAACTGAATTTTGCGCAGTCAAAACCAATTACAAAAGAAACACAATTTGATTTTTTACGTCAGTGTATGAAACTTAAGTATTTAATGTGATTATGTGACTTGTATAAGCTAAGGTACTGTACTAGAAATACCCAGCCCTTAAATACTAATCTCATCAATAGTGCCCACCCCTAAACCAGATCACATGCGTTGCCGTCAGTTTAAACCATATTTCTGAAAATTTTGAACTTTTTATTTTTCGACAGAAGTGTCTCGTTCCCCAAGCTGTCCTGGTTTAGCGAGGTTCTCAACTTTTTATGGAAAGGGTCGAGGGATAGCCCCATAAGGGTCCCCTCCCCCCTTATGGGGATGGTTGCCCAGCGTAAAAAGGTTTTCGAAGGACTTCCAACGAACAAAACGGCATGCTGAGGATAACTATGGATTGCTCAAGTAATTCAAAAGTGCGCTTTCGTTTCTCTAAAAGGAATAATTCTCATTAAGCACGAGGACAACGCTTCGAAAGCTCGGCACGTGCCTAAGCTCAAGTCAAATCTATCACCATCTTAGTTAAGGGAAGCTTTCAAGAACAATTACTGAAGAAAATGTAAAAATACTTTATTATTCAATTATTATAAAGGAAATTGAGTTGTAAGTGCAATAACCGCACTTAAATAGGAAATAAGAGGGAAATGCAAAGTGGGGGAATTAATGGGACTCGAACCCAGGTAATGTGTGGTGCTGGATGGCGTGATCAGTAGGCGCGATAATTCTGGAACCATTTGAGGTGGGTTAAAGTCCCACTAGTTTCGTCTCTCGCTTCATTGCATTTTTCCCTTTTTTAACTTCAGTGAAATTTAAGTTCAAAGAAATTTACTTAATAATTTATTGTATTTTGGGAAGTATACAGAATGGCGTGAGAGTAACGCATCACCAAATTTTAAGTTATAGCTATGAATATTTTTATTTAACTTAAAATACTAATGAATAGTGAAAGCTTGTATATCATTTGAAAGGGAATTCAATGTAGATTATTCTTATTGGATGACTTACTGAATCGGAAAGGAAATGTATTACGTAAGTGACTATGCCAGACGGAGGCACTTTCATCGGAAATGTATGATAGAGAAGTCAACAGACTCGAGGAAAAAAAAAATTCTACTTCTAAAATACTAGGTGGTCTGTATTAAATGGGGGAACGTTTTTCTCCAGAAACTTTGCCATCATTCCTCTAGGAGAGAGACTTCGTTTACTTACGTCTGTGTTACTAGACCGCGGACAAGGTTCTTTTCGTCATAGAACTTTTGACGGTGAATTCCTTCGGAAGTTCTTCCGAGTAGGTTCCTCCTTATTTATAGCAATGATGGTATATGGAGTCTTTGACAAAGACGTTTCTCTGTCATTACAGATAGATTTAATGCAAATCACCTAGTATTTGACGGTGTGAGACTTAACATGTCAAGTACAGTATAATATCCAGAATTCGAAATTGAACCTTTTACCGTCACATGTTACTTCGTTAACTTTTCAAATACACACATTCATAACTTAGCCCTACAAAAATGTCCGGCGTTATAGGGTTAAGAGTAAACTTTTCTACCAAAATTGCCTCTGTCAGTATAGTGATTCGTTAAAATATCAGATTTTGCAAACCTTTAACTTACGTGAACCTCTTGCAGGTGATGTAACTTTCGTTGTACGTCATATTGTTATGCGTTACTGTCTTCCATTTTATGTTAATCATTTCTCTAAGTCACTACTTGAGAACTGGACGTCAGGCAGTCTGTTTAAGTACAGGTGCTACAAACAACCACGTCTTCAAGGAAAGTCTAGACCCGATTTACTATCGGCTTATAACTTCCATGAAGCTAATTTCTAGGTTTGTTATAAGTAATACTAATAACCTTGTGAAGTGCTTTTTTTTCTTTTTAAACTTATTATGCATATTTATTACTAAAGTCTTTATACTGTGCGCCCCATTTTGTCCAATTTCGGAAGAAAGATTTCGTCTAAGTCAAATTTAGACCAGTCTTCTTGGATGAGGCACGTTCGAGGGAAAAGAAAAACCCAGATCCAGCGGAAGAAAGTTCGTCCGGTTCAATTAAAGACCGTTTCAGCCACCTGGTTGAATTTTTCAAAGAACAAAATCCAGTATGCAGTAAGTTTTCGGGATGCTTACTAAAAGCACGGTGAAATTCCACAATCCAGACGCAGTTTGGAGAGAAGTTCATAGTTGCCAACCTAACTCAATCGGCTAATTTTCAGTTTTAATTTACCGAATATTAGGTATTACGTTGAGTCAGGTTGGTAATTCTGGACTTTCCTCCACACTGCGTCTGCATTGTGGAATTTTACCGAAACTCGGGTCCAGAATCACCCCGCGTTTCAGGAACCTCCCAAAAATTACTGATTGTTTTTTTGTTGTTCTTTGAAAGCTTTTATATGTATCAGGTGGCCATCTGTTGCTACTGAATCGCACCCGATTTACCCGATTAGATCCGTCCACATTAATCGACAACAATTGGGGTTTGAAAAATGTCAAAACCTTGTCGCTAATAATACATTCAATACATTTCAAACCCCCAACTATTGCCGATTAATGCGTGCAACGCTCCAATCGAGACACGACTCAACGGTCAAAAAGACCCGACAAGAATCGGCCGTGTGCTTTGATCCAATTATTACCAGTGAATTTTATGCTTCTGTACGAACTTTTTTCCGGAATTGTACATGTAAAAATAAAATAAAAAAGCAGCAACAAATCTCACTTACTGATAAAAACAATCGCTTTTAACTATTTCCACATGCTGTTAAAAAAAAAAAAAAAAAAATTATACTAACATTACTTACTTATTTGTTACCTACAAAACCATGTACAATTCTGTATAGTCAAATGTACATTCAAATTTGTATTTAAAAAAAAAAAAAAAGCCTATTCATATATTTTACATAAATAAATGTATTCTTTAATAGCGTTTCATATTCCCTCATTTGGAATGGTGATACGTATGAAATATTGAAAAATTAGTACGATCTATTCAAAAGGTCTCGTAGAGAAATTTGCATGTCATTGTCATGATAATTATGGGATGAAATATCAATTAATTCATGACGGAACTTAGTTCGATCTACTTTACAATACAAAAATGATTAAGAACAGACCACTGCCTTTGATAAAAATTTCAGAAAAGCTTGTGATGCACTTTCCCATTTTCTTAAAAAACGGAAATAGTATCTGCCTAATAAAATGATTACATTTAAATGATAGGGCACGACTCAGCGGTACCGTGTGGGATTTTTTACAGATTAAAGCCATTTGCACATTAATCGCCAATAATCGGGAGTTTGAAAATGTATCGAATGTATTAAACAGTATTCAGCGACAAAATTTTGACATTTTTCAAAACCCGATGGTTGCCAACTGATGTGATAACTGTTTTCAACGGTGAAAAACAGCCGTATGTGATGTACTTTAGTCGTAAAAACCGTTCGTGTTCACGTTCTCGCAATCCCTCCCTAGAAACCAGCCTTCTGAAGTTCCCTTAACCGAGTGCCGAGCCTTTCCCCTTTCTTAACTGACTTTCCTGCAGACAAAAAATAAAATAAAGGAGCTCAACTATTCACTATATTTTAAAAGGAACTTTCATTCCAGTGGTATGGACTATGGACCACCAGTAAATACTTTCCTTTAATTAATTTCTTAGGTAACAAAAACAAGCTCTAGTTTTAAATCTAACCAAGTATGGGGGGGGGGGGGTTGAAAAGTAAAGTAAAAACAAACATTTTATTTTAAAAATTTCAAGCTTATATAAAAACAACCTTCCAATGAGGGGTTCATTTCTTTAAGCAAAAACGTACAAGTATTATTATTATTATTCTGTACTTATTCGTAAGTGTGCCAAATTCAGAGGACGACATTTCGAACATTTGTTATAGTCAAACGAAACTTTGAGTTCCTTTATGTATCACATAAATTATATGGTCTTGCAGTAAAAAATAGCAGATTTAATAAACATTTAAAAGTGGCACATTTTTATGACTCACTACATTAAACGCTGTATCCCCGATTTTAGTCTTTATATTTTCTGAAGGATGATGCAGTGCATAGTTACTTTGATAACTGTCTTAAGTTGAAGATATGTACCATATTTTGGCTAATTTATGCGTTTTTAGCCACTCAGATTTGGGGATTTTTTTTTTTTTTTTTGTGTGGAAGGGAAGAGTGAAGTGTGTAAATTTTAAAACAATTCTGATATTTGTTGAGGAGTCTATTCATATACAACCTGTGTTCAACAAATTTTTACGAAAATCGAAGAGGACTCGTTTGCTATTTAACCCCTTTCACGACTGGCGGACTTGCCAATAATAATAAATAATAATTTGTAGGTTTAGTTGTTGGAAAGGAGGCCCAAATGTGTCATGTCAGCGACTAGTTACTTAAATATTTAGTTTGAATAATAATAATAATACTTGTACGTTTTTGCTTAAAGAAATGAACCCCTCTTGGAAGGTTGTTTTTATATAAGCTTGAAATTTTTTAAAATAAAATGTTTGTTTTTACTTTACTTTTCAACCCCCCCCCCCCCCCCCCCCCCCCCCCCCCCCCCCCCCCAATGAGGGGTTCATTTCTTTAAGCAAAAACGTACAAGTATTATTATTATTATTCAAAACTAAATATTTAAGTAACTAGTCGCTGACATGACACATTTGGGCCTCCTTTCCAACAACTAAACCTACAAATTATTATTATTATTATTATTGCAAGTCACGCCAGTCGTGAAAGGGGTTAAATAGCAAAACGAGTCCTCTTCGATTTTCGTAAAAATTTGTTGAACACAGGTTGTATATGAATAAGACTCCTCAACAAATATCAGAATTGTTTTAAAATTTACACACTTCACTCTTCCCTTCCACACAAAAAAAAAAAAAAAAATCCCCAAATCTGAGTGGCTAAAAACGCATAAATTAGCCAAAATATGGTACATATCTTCAACTTTAAGACAGTTATCAAAGTAACTATGCACTGCATCATCCTTCAGAAAATATAAAGACTAAAATCGGGGATACAGTAGGGTGAGTCATAAAAATGTGCCACTTTTAAATGTTTATTAAATCTGCTATTTTTTACTGCAAGACCATATAATTTATGTGATACATAAAGGAACTCAGTTTTGTTTGACTATAACAAATGTTCGAAATGTCGTCCTCTGAATTTGGCACACTTACGAATACGTACAGAATAATTTCCGACTACAGACTGAAGTGTTTCATGTGAAACTCTAAGATTATTTGTTATTTTTTGCCTCAAATCTTTATTTTTATTTGTTATTATTTTTAAATTTTTAATTTGGCTAAAGTCAAGAAGTGGTCCAAGCAATGTTCTCTCTGCGAGGGGGTGGAGTTTTTTTGTTTTGACGAGAAAAATTTCAATTTTGTTATCAATAAAATGCTAACAATATATTATGGATAGTCTTCTTATTTTTTGGACGGAATTCTTATTTTTATTTTTTAGACACGAGAACCCTGGGTAACTCAACAAAGTGAGCTGGTTTCTCCATGTCCCAAACCCGACAATTCAGTTTGTTTACCTTTACCATACCATTCATGTAAACAGGACATTCGTCACTGAAAATAATGTCGTCTATGTTGATTTCTGCCTCATCGCAAATCCTACTGAATCGCGCACAAAATTCATAACGTTGACGTTCGTCATGTGAGGTTAGGTGCTGCAACAATTGAATTTAGAAGAGGACATTTCGAATATTTGTTGTAGTCAAAGCTTTCCTTGTTCTTTAATATATCACATAAATTATATGGTATTGCATTAACAATGGCAGATTTAATAAACATTTAAAATCGGGTACATTTTTGTGACTCACCCTCTATAACAAGAATGACACCAAAGTCCTCTTCTCTATTTATGATCTTGACCTTTGGTGCAAGAACCTGAGTCTTCCTCATGACAACTCGTCTTGTGATGACCCATGTATGCGTGTGAAGTATCAATTTATGTACAGTGGTTGAAAAATTATGAGTGCATCTCAATTTGACGCTTGACCTCCATTTGCGACCTCGACCTTTGATGCAGGGACCCCGAGACTTTCTCAAACTATATCGTCGTCCAGGTGTGTGTTTAGTTTTATCAATTCAACTACAGTGGTTCAAAAGTTATGGCGTGGACTTTCGACCTTTAATACGGGGACCAGAGTCTTGCCCGAAAAACATCGTATTGTAATGATCCACATACGTGTGTAAAATTTCATCAATTTATGTTGAATGGACTCCATTTGACCTTTGACCTTTAATACAGGGACCTGATTCCAGTTCACAACACATCGTCTTGCCATAATTCATGTCTCTGTGAAGTTTCATTAATTTATGTTGAGAGGTTTAAATGTTATGCCCGGACACGAAAAACATTTTTTTTTTTATTAAGGAGGGATGGGCATAGGGATGTGGCTGCCCATCCCCCGCCGAAGGGTGCAGCTAGCTCCGCATCTCCTGCGATACAAGAGGGGAAGGATTAGGTTGGGAACCCATCCTTTCTTCTTCCTCTCCACGAAGGGCAACAATAGCCTCGGACGTGGGCGCCGCGCCTGCCCGGGCCGCCCGCGTAACTACAGGCAGGCACATGTGGGTGTGTGGAATGTAAGGGGAATAAATGATGAGCAAAAGAGAGAAGTGGTGCAGGTGTTCAAGGGCTGAAGGTCTGATGTTATGGAATTGTGCGAAACTAAGATGAAAGGAGGTGGAGTGTAGTTGGGTATTTTTTTTTTTTTTTTTCAATTTACCGCCGATTCGTACCTAAAAGGAGCGGTACATATCTCGGCGAGGCGGTGAGTGGGTGATGTTACTGTGTTGGGGGTGGTAGACTAGGGGAGTGAGTAAGGGTCAGTCGCTGGATAGTGGGTAGGAGGGGTACGGTTGTACCGAACGGGAAGTGGCAAGCAGGGAGGTAAGGCCTTCATAATTTGCGAATATTCCTCGACAGTTCCAATGGACTATTGTGGTTTTCGGGGGATCTATTAGTTGATAAAGGGGGATGGGTAAAGGTGTAGGTGCTAGGAGTATGAAGGGAGATCCGGAGTTCGCGAAATTGAAGGCTTGGTCGGGAGCATGGCTGGCTATCTACCGTTCACCATGGAAGGAATCGGTCGGCCTGTCGAACCCCGCGGAGGTGGCGGGATCGAGTCGCCGAGCGAGACCGGAGGCGTGGATCACGGCAGGCAGAGGAACATCGTGGGCTGAGAGGGTCGGATGTACTGTGACGGGCTTCTATGGTCGGACCAGGAGGGGGCACGGTAGCCCCAAAAGAGGCACTACCCCGCCTGTCCGGGGTCTCATGGCGGACTCGAGGTGGTGATAAGGGTACCAAAAGGACCGGGCGGGTGGGAGGGAGGGCGTACACAGGGTAGCTGACAAGGAGGGGGCGGGGATGTTGGGGGAGTAGGTACGATGGGGGTGGAAGGAAGTGAATCAGAATAGTCTCGTGGAGGGGTGGAGAAAATGGCACCAGGAGGCAAGGGCAGATCCATAAGACTCGTGGGCATGGGCGCGGCCGAGCTTTCCTCGGTCACACCGTGCAGCTGCGCCAGGGTCGCATCCACCGGATCCTCGGGGAGAGGATATTGTTCGGATTGGGTCCCGTCGTCCGGGGCGGGTCGTGGATCTCAGCCACTATTGTCAGGGTCTGTGGGGGTAGAGTGGTGGGACTTCTGCGATGGGGAGAGATGGACATAGTAGACGTGGTGGGCGGAGTGAGGATCCGAGCCGTCTTCTTGGTCCGAGGGGAAGAGGGAGAGAGACGTTGGAAGGCCGGAGGGTCCAGTGACACGCTCCGGCGTCTCCGCCTCGACGGCTTGCTCCGGGCGGCAGGTTCGGGCGTGTGCAGGGGGTTTGAGGTGGATGGGACCTGGGTGTCCTGGTCCCAGACACCTGGGGGATTCGTGGCAGGTGAGGTGCGGGAAGAGGAGGAATGGTGGGGGGACAGGAAACCGTCGGGTCCTGCGAGGGTTTTCTTTGGGGGAACAGGGAGCAGTGGCTTGGGGGGGGGGGGGGGGTTCGGCGGCAGGCCAGGGCGGCGTGCCGAGATGATAGAGCCGAGAGCAGCGGCATAGGACACCCCCGGCCTCACCAACCAACTCCGCACCCTGTCGCGTGCCTCACCGGGGCTAAGGAAGTCCGTCACCTGTAGGCCTCGGACCTCCTTCTCGAACCTGAAGAAAAGGCATTCTCGGGATGAAGAGGGTGTGCGCCTTCACAGTTGGAGCATTTGGGTGTGTTGGGGCACCTGTCAGGGTGAGCGAGTCGACCACAGTGTACACATAATTGATGCGGCTGTCGACAAGCGGAGCTAACGTGTCCGAATTTATTGCATTTGAAGCAACGGGTCGGGTCTGGGACGTATGGGCGGATAGAAAACTCGCATGAGGCGCGGTCTCCCATACCCCATACATGCGGCCGGGGGGGATTAGTGTGTTGAAAGTAAGGAGCAGACGTGGGTGGGGGAGGGGGTGCCTCCCTGTCGGGATGTGAAACGATAGATCTTAGTGACTCCTTGGGGTGCGAGGTCCTCCAGGAGCTCGTTCACTGCGACCGACAATAGGCGGGTGGCGTAAATAGTGCCCTGACTCTGGTTCAGGCGAGGGTGTGGGGAAACGGACACCGAGCATCCAAGGACCTCAGTGACGGAGAGTAGGGCTTTCGTCTCTGCGGCTGAGCGTGATTTTACGAGAAGGGAGCCATCCCTCTGTGGGCATACGTCATAGCGGCTGGAGTTGCTGTGGGTTCGGATCGCCTGGAACGTCCGTTCAGAGTTGTTCGGGAGGGACCCAGATGTAGGCCGAATCACCAGGAATTTGTGGATACTTGGGAGGGAGAGGGAGGTGGTAGAGTCGAAATGGACTGGGATATTCAACGGTCGATAGGACGGCCGTGAATGCTGGCTCCCTCGTCCGCCGCAAGGCTCTCTCTCCGTGGGGAGGTGGGCTGACGGCGGGTGAGGGGGGCATATATGGAGAGCAAGAAGCCGGGTTGTGGGGGCAAGTCCTCGGTGGAACTTGACTTGCCCGAAGGTGGCTGAAGTGGGCTGGGGCGAGACCCCTGCTCCAGAGAGTGTAGGTCCAAGGGCGTAGTCGAGGGACGGACTGGGGTCGGCAATGGAAAAGGAGAGTGCAAGCGTTCCGCTTCCACAGGGGGGTCAACCCCATTAGGTCGCGGTCTTCCAGTGGCAAAGGACTCGAGGGCCTGGTTGCCCACCACCCGAGTGTTGAGAGAAGGAATAGTCCAGGAATGAGAAGCAGTAGTCGTAAGCCGAGGGGGAGAAGTGTCCATCGCAAAACAAAAAAAAGAACTTCATCCCCCGCGCGCATCCAGCCACCACCGACTCCAACAAGGGAAATGCGAAGTGTGGGCACACTTGGTCCCACCGCCGATAGATGTCACGCAGGGGAGATACACCCGCACCCAGTCCCTGTGCCTGAAAGGCGGCCACTCTCATCCAACGCGCGGTGAAAAGTGGCAGGGACAGGGTTTGGTTGGAAAGCGACAAGGGTGCAGGGCAACCACCTCCCACACCCGAGGGCCAAGGAAAGGGTCTAAATCAAGGTCCAAAGAACAACGCCAAAAAAAACGGAGAAGCCAGAAAGAATGGGTTAAAGGAGAAAGAAAGAAAAAGAAGCAGGAGATCAGCCGGGTCCCCAAACGAGCCCAATGGTCCACGAGGGCAGAGAAAGCCCTTACACCGAAGAAAGGTGCATTCCCACATTCGCCACAGAGGGACGCGCCCTATCGCTCCGGACAAAGCAAAGGGTGTAGTTGGGTATGCACCATTTGATGACAAGTGTGAGAATGAGAAAGCACGCTTCTGGAGAGAGGTTAATAATGCGATCAGAAGAATGCCTGAATGTTACAAAATGTTTGTGAGAGGAGACACGAATGGGAAAGTTGGTATGGGTCCAGAGGGCGGTGTGTTGGGGACGCATGGTGTACCAAGAATGAACGATAATGGGTGTTTGCTGAAAGAGTTACGAGGTTAGATGAAGCTGTGTAACGAATACAAGGGAGTACATCAACATACCTGGTATAGAACAAATGTTATACAGAGCGAGAGAAATAATATATTATGGGCTCGTGAAAAGAAGTATGCTGAAAGAGGTATGTGACACACGTGCTGTGCGAGGTATGAATGGGGACTCTGACCACATGATAATCGTGTGTAAAGTGACGTTGTATAGAGTGGAAAAAAGTACATGGAACAAAGGTGTATCACGAAAGAAATAAAATGGAAAAGTTAATGGCGAAAGAGGTAGCGGATGAGTACAGTAAGAGAATGCATGATGAATTGGGTGTAAAAGATGCAGATCAAATGGATACGAGCGAAATGTGGAACGTGTATAAGGCATGTCTGATTAGGAATGCAAGGAATGTGTGTGGGGTTGCTAAGACAGGTGCGATGAAGAGAACAGCGTGGCGTGGCCAAGGTTGCGTCAGCGATTGAGGATAGGAGGAGGAAGTGGTGGTGGTGGTGGTGTGCGTAGGGTAATTGTGACAGAAGAAAGTCGAAGAGGCGAGTGTATGAAGTGAGCAAGAGAATTTTGGAGAGACTAGTGCGGCAGAAGAAACAGCGTTAGTAACGAGTTTGGGAGGAGGACGAATGAGAATTACTGTATGTTGAAAATAGAAAACTGGTCTGGCAGGAAATGCGGAAGTGCAAAATAAAACCAAGTAAGTTTGAGAGTGAGGGATGAAAATGGAAGAATGCTCACAACGGATGTGGATCGACAGATTCAATGGAAGGAATATTTCGAGGGTTTGATGGATGGAATAACTGAGAGGAGTGCAAATATAAATATGCTGGGATTTGGTGGTGTGAGGAGGATATGTGACAATGTCTGAGAACATAGACATGGATGAAGTGAAAGCGGCCGTTTGCAAGCTGGAAAATGGAAAAGAGGCAGGTGTGGATGCTGCGAGACATGAAGGTGCGTTAGTACCGACACTTTTGTATGGGTGTGAAACATTGACATAGCATGAAAAGAAGTCAAGATTAAGAGCAGCTGAAGTGGATAACTTGAGCAGTGTGTGTTAGGCTATGAGCCAGGCCCCCAAATTTTGGCCACCAGTACCATCTGAGGGGAATAATGCTCATAGTGATTTTTGGGAAGGCATACACCCCTAGAGTTGGAAATATGTGATAGCATTGCAGCCTTTTTGTGCATTATCACCCTTTTTGTATCCCCATCCCAAAAATGCCAAAATAAACTTTTCTAAAATGTAAGTAGCACAGAATAAGACATCTACCATCAAACCAATGAGTTGTCTCTTATTATAGACCATATCTCCTTGAAAACTGGTAGGCACCTCAGCCAATTTACTTTTCAGAAAATTTTTTAAAAAACCTCTCATTCATTGTTATCCATTTCAGGTATTGATAGCACAGTGCCCATACATTGCAGAAAATATAATTTTGTTTTCATAAAATGTGTAACAAAAAAGTTTTTGTGCATAACCTAAAGAATGATTACCATGTTTAGATACATGGATTTAACCCTTTCAGAACCTGTGTCCATAACTTCTTAACTTAGTTTAGCCCATTGTACCAGAATTAATTCAGGTCTGAAAGGGTTAAAGGAAATTTGATAAAAAATTCAATTAACAAAATAAATTTTACATAAAAAGTATATTAAAAATGTTAGTTAAAATTGTTATCCCTAGCCCAAAATGGAAAATTCCACAAATCGGGAAAAATTTAGTATTTTTTGTTTTTCTTGCTTGCATATTACAAAAACATCCTGAAATAATTTGGGGAGCATGGTTAATGCAAATAAAACGAAATTTTATGTATTTTATCAAATAATTGCTAAAAATGTCAAATTTGGTGCAAAAATATAAATTTATCCAAAGAAACACATTTTTGCAAAATGTCCAGCAGAATATAATTCTGAATTTTGAAAACATGAACTTAAATAATATTTAGTGAGATATTCAATTAAATAAAAACATTTTATGTAACTAGTTTATTATAAATATTATAATTAATTATGTTGCCCCCAACCCCATATTGAAAAAGCCCATAATCACGCTTTGTGTGTGCTTCTTGTGAAGGAAACTGGGATTTACACCTCAATGCCATACAAACTCTGATCCTATGGTGCTTTGCCTACGATAAGGTGAACTATACCAGGTACCTGTCCCCATACTTTGCTCAGATGACAAATTTCCCAGAGAAGAGCCCTGATGTGTAGAGCCTTCAAAACAGGTCAATTCTTGGTGCAGGTGTCCAGCAACAACCCCTTTAGGTGGATCCCTGTGGGCCAGACAACTGAGGTCACAGTGAACAAAGACACTCGATGCCTGGAAGCACCACTCGGTTCATCCTGAAAGCTGGAGCTCTCAAATGGTACTACATAACAGCTGAGCATCGCAGTGCATTCCTGGGACAGTTAAGAGGCATAGTGTAAGGTAACAAATCAGAACTACACCATGCAGAGGCCAAGAATCCAAAAAGATGAAGCAGCAGTCATTGGCCTCATCCAAGGCTGGGTCAACCCATTTGCAGAGAAGGACCTCATTAGCACCTCTACTGCAAAGGCAGCCCCCAGGGACATCGCCTCTGACCTGATGAAGGCGCATGAGATCGATGAGCAATGCTATGCCACCTTCAAGGATGAGAGACTAGAGAAAGACCCACCAGCAAAGAAATTCCATGACCCGATGAAAACTAACAACGAAGACATTTAGCAATATGTGTAAGGAAGTGAAATCAAGTGAGAGGGCAATCATCTTGAAAGTAGACAAGTCTCTGTTTGGTTGCATTATAGTGATGGCCCAGGGATATCCTCTCTCATCCCCTTGGACCATTACCCTGAGCCCTGTCCATAACAGAAGGATTACTGAGAAAGAGAGACAAAGTTACTTTAGCCACAACTTTGCAGATGAATGTGACAGTAGTAGAGCATAGAGCAACTCCAGGGAAATCTTGATTCAGTGAGTGATGGAATGAACTTGGTCAAAAAGAGTAAAAGGTGATCTACAGAAGCTAAGGCTAACAAAGACCCTAAGATCTACTCTAAGGTTAGCCCGAGAGAAAGGAGAGAGTAGGGGGTTAAAAGAGGAGAAATAAGGGGTTAACCCTATATGGACAACTGTTACAAATTTCTAACCTTTCATATACACGCATTTATAACTTAACCCTACAGAAAATTCTGTCCATAGAGGGTTAAGTAAGTAGCAAAACCTATCATTCGTGGGTTAACATTCATTCAGAAAAAGAGAAAGAAAGACTCGCCGCCATCATCATCCGTCGGCCACTGCCGACAAGTCGGAAAAATAGTCGAAGAGAATAGGAAAGGGATGAAAGATGAAAAAAAAAGTAAAACAAGAATGCTTACAAACCATGCAAACGCAGTCTTAACTCAAACACTGTCATACCATGCAAACTAGACATGCAAGTAAAGAGAGGATAAGAAGAAAAAAAAAAAAGTAGGAAGAGTATAACAAAAGTGGATTAGTTTACGCTACGAGCTACATCTAAGTTCGTGTTAGTCTAATTTTTTTTTATTGCTGGCATATCACAAGCTGCCATTAATCGTCAACAGACTCATCCTCGACCACTACCCCCAGAGCTTCTGTTGCTAATTGTTTTATTTTAAACAACGTTAATATTTTTAAAATGCCTGCCTAAACTGTTTTTAAACATATTAACATTGGTAGAGTTCACGACGGACGCGGGAAGATTATTCCACTTATCAATTACTTTAAACGTAAAAAAGTTTTTAGCGATGTTAGTAATGAAACGTCTGTCACGTAATTTAAATTCGTTATTATGGGTATTGCTATTATCGAAAGTGAACAGTTTGTCAAAATTTACGTTATCGATTTTGTTAATGATTTTGAAAACTTCAATAAGCTCCCCCCTTAATCTCATAGTTTTGAGTGAATGCAAGTCTAACTCTTTAATCCTATCTTCGTAAGACTTGTTGCGCAATGACAGAATTAGTTTCGTGGCACGACGCTGAACCATTTCCAACTTATCAATATCCTCACGCAAATACGGGCACCAAAACTGAATGGCATATTCTAAATGAGGCCTGACTAGGGACTTGTAAAGGGGCAATATAATATTCTTCGATTTAAATTCAAAATTACGCACTATGAAGCCTAACATCCTATTAGCTTTTGCGCAAGACTCCAGGCACTGGTTCCTAACTTTCAAATCCTTAGATACGCGTACGCCTTAATCTACTTCCTCGTCAACGCTCGCTAACTCTCTATCATCCATCGTGTACGTGTAATTATTGTTACGAGAACCTATATGCAAAACTTTACATTTGTCTACGTTAAATTGCATCTGCCACTTATCCGTCCACTCCATAATCCTATTTACATCATCTTGGAGCCTATTTCTATCGTCCTCGTTTAACAACCTTACCGCCTATTTTAGTATCGTCCGCGAATTTTGACATGTTACTAGTCAATCCTACATCTATGTCGTTAATGTAAATTACAAATAGCAATGGGCCTAACACTGAACCCTGTGGGACACCGCTACCTACAAACAGTAGTGCGGAGGATGATGAAGCACCCCCCCAAAAAGTTTAAGTTGATCTGAAAACTTTCGGAGGTAAGTCACTACAGGATTTCGTCACAAACAGATCCCGCACTCTATTCACAAAGTTTAATCTATCAGAACACTTTCTCAAGGAAGATCCAACAACCTGGAGCAAACTGGAGTACAAATGAGCTAAAGAGAAGGCAGAACCATCAACGTTGTGAATGACTATGCAAAGAGAGCAGTTGCTCTAATATCTCATTAAGAATACAGCAGTCATCTTACGAAGGATGAAGAACAGTTACAGTTTTCTTCTACAAGTTGTCAATGAACACCGCCATCTCTTCCCAGATAGCTTGAAAAAAACTCTATGGCTGTATAAGTTTCATTTTTCATGTGTATTCATTATAGTTATATATTACTCAATATGTTAAAACTTCATGTTGCTTGAGCTACCTCAAAATGTTGGAATAAATGTTTCAAAATTTATATGCAGTGTATTTACACAATTTGAACTACTTTGAAGGTTGCGATCATAAAAATTTTCAAAAGTTTTTTTTTGACCTATTTAAGGATATAGTGGTTTGGCAATACTCTCTTTCTGAAGAAATGTAAAGACAGTATTGCCAAACTGCTATACTTACCATGGAGGAAATCACTTGACACAGGACAAACTCCACTCCACTTAAAGAATGCAAACATTACCCGCCTATTTAAAGGTGGTAACAGAACAATGCCCAAGAATTATTGGCCAGTGGCTCTTACCTCACACCTTATAAGTGCTTTGAATGTATAATTAGAGGCAAAACTACCTACAAGAAAAAGGCTAATACAACCCAAATCAACATGGCTTCAGGGTTGGAAGATCACAGCTACTAGACCACCAGGAGAAAATATTGGAAACAGTGTGTTGAGGACAAAACATAGATGTAATATATACAGACTTTGCTAAAGCCTTCGATAAATGTGACCACGGAATCATAGCATACAAACTTAAGAATACAGGAATTACTGGAAAGCTAGGAAGATGGATATTTAATTTCTTGATCAAAGAACACAAAGTGTGGTGGTAAATGGAGTTAAATTCGAAGTCTCGGAAGTCGTGAGCTCTGTCCCACAAGGGACAGTATTAGCTCCCTTGCTGTTCATAATAATGATTGCAGATATTGAGGACAGTATTGCATCATGTTTCGTAGATGACACAAAGTTATGTAAGGAAATATTGAACGAAGGTGACATAAGAAAATTACAAAATGACATTGAAACCTTATTCCAGTAAGCAAAAGACAACAATATGAAGTTCAACGAAGAAAAATTCCAACTTCTAAGATATGGTAATAAGGAGAAGCTGCAGAATAGAAGGTACAAAACTCTACACAGACCCGTAACTAGCTAATTTTGCGCCTGAGGCAAGATCATAAAATTGCACCACCACTATTCCTATAACATTATATGTTCCTCTAAGTAGTAAATTTCTGTAGTGCATCATCGATACATTGTGCGCACAATAGTCTTTTTTGTGGGGATTTCCATTTACAGAAATTTTCATGATTAGTTGAATTTTCATGTTCTACAATACGGTTTAAATTTTTCCAGTCATTAAACACAGTTTTCTGATTTGCAATATTTGGTTTGGAAAAGCGCTGATCGAATAATATGCATAGAAAACAGAAAATAAAGTACTGAAAACTTATAGAAATGTGCCCTTTCCCTAATAGCATGGCGTGCTTGGGATAGTAGATACATATTTTATATAGTTTTTCTGCGCCCCTCAGCTTTGCGCACCCAAGGCAAGTGCCTCACTCGCCTCGCCCTTGTTACGGCACTGACTCTACAAGACAAACAGATAACACCAAATCTACAAGTCAGGGATCTGGGAGTAATAATGTCATCAGATACAGAAATCAGAGAGCACATCAAAATTACAATGGCTAGAAAAATAATGGGAATCATCTGGGGGAGCTTCTGCAGCAGAAAAGCAAACCTCATGCTCAAATTATGGAAGATCCTAATCCTTCCAATAATTGAGTATTGCTCAGTACTCACAAGCCCATACAGAAAATGAGACATTGTGAACAGTGAAACTATACAAAGGACTTTTATGTCTAAGATGGAAGAAATGGAGTGAAGACTACTGGTCTTGACTAAAACCAGTGAAACTCTACTCTCTTAAAAGGTGAGAGGCACACAATAATATACATATGGAAAATACTTGAGGGCTTTGTCCCTAACCTTAGAAATGAAATAGAAACAAACTGGAATGAGAGAAGAGGCAGATTTTGTACAGTCCCAGCTGCTGTGGGACAGGGGACCATGAAAACGAAGATAGAAAATACTCTCAGAATATGAGGTCCAAAGCTTTTCAATGCCCTACTGAGAGAAGTAAGGAATCTCCAGCACACTGACCTGAATAACTTCAAGAACAAGCTGGAAAGATTCCTGTGCAAAGTCCCTGACCAGCCGTGTGTGGCTGGGTACAAGGGCAGGAGGAGATCAAACAGCAATTCCCTCCTTCACCAAATCCCACAAATGAGGCAGGATGCTGTAGAGGGGTTGACCACAGGTCGATCCTGAACCGTCATTTGAACTCTCACAAAGTGTATATATATATATATATATATATATATATATATATATATATATTAGCTACTTATCAAAAGTTAAACCATGTATGGCAAAGAACTAACCTTTAAATTCAGTTCACCTACATGAATTTTATAGGCAAATGCTACAGTATGGCTACAAAATTTTCAGACAACCTTTATGCCCCATATCACACACATTCTAAATAGGGGAATGACTGGATTAGCAACAACATCAAAGTTACTATTTAATCTAAGGTTTTTATTTATTTCATCCACTATATTAACCCAATGATTACATTTTAAATATTTCCTCACTTGCCAGTGCATAATTTTCTTCTGACAACTGCTGGCATCCATTTGCAATGGCTGTGACATCAGGAAGCCCTTTAAATAAAGGTCTCCAATTTTTCCTCAACTTGAAAGATCTTTCAGTTCATCATTATTTAAGTACAAAAGTTCAGGAATTATTCCCATTTTGAATTATTATTCTTCAGAAAACCTGAAATTTCAAGGAAAAAGTATAAGATTTTGAAACAACTTCTGTAAAGAGATAGTACAGTACACTCATAAAAATGGAAAAAAAACTAATACCAATACAGCATACCTTATACATGATGTAAATAAACTTCTAATGAGCCCTTCAACATAATATCATACTATATCTTTTCGGAAAGCTCTGCTGCATAGCAACAGGACAATGCTGAGCATTTACAACCAATGTTGGGCTTTCTTCCACACAAAAATGATAGTTAACCGTTACTTCCATCTGAATACTGCTAGAATATGGTGACTTCATTTCAACTTAATGAATTCATTTGGACAATTTTTTTGTTAGGACCTCGGTTACCCAAGTTAAAATTATTTTTCTTTGCTTTGTTTCTTTGCAACAGTTTTGAAATCACAAAATCTACAAAATTTAATATGCCACCAGGAAAAGGGAACATGAACAGTATCCTGGATTTGGTTAAAGAAATTTTTAAATCTAAAAATTAGTTTTCAAATAAACCCACATTTTGATGGGAAGAGAAGTGATAACAAATAAAAGCTTACTTTTATTACTGGAGCCTAATGATGCTTTATTAGGCAAAGTCAAGTAGGCATATTTGGGACTTAGGGAGTTGCGGGACAAGTGACCCAATGATTTTTCAAATTTGAGGGTCAACTTTTCAATTTTTATGAAAATTGGTAAGCAGGGTAAGTTTTGGCTAGAGAAAACAAAATTCCAAATCTTAGGCTGATCCATCCAATAGTTTCTGAGGTATGGGTCAAGTGAAATTCAAGTCACCTCATGACTCCTTTTTTTAAGGTCAAATATCTTAACTATTTTTTAAGAATATTTCAGTCAACTTACCATACATATTCTTGAAATCAGGAGAGGCTGAGGATTCCAAATATGTATGTTTCGTTGTTGTAGGTTAATATATAAAAATTTGGTCACATGACCTTTATTTAAGGTCAAATTTTGACCTTCAGCAGAAGCAGACCACTTCACAAAAAATTTTATGAAACTAAAATTAAAGACAAATCATTTTTCTGCATAAAACAATAAAATATTGGTATATGGAACTTATAAAAGGTAGAAATTAACAGATATTACAGGCAAATTTTGACCATTTTATTATGTTTTCTTCTAAGTAGCCTACATGACTAATTTTTCATCAAAATATGTAACAAAGTATTTATGGATGATAACTATGAAAGTACTTATGATAGAAATGTAGGCCTTGAATTACAATCTGTACACTTTGTTTAGGTTAAGTACATAACAGTAGGCTTTGAACTAAATGGTCAATGTTCACCATCCTAGGCTTACATACTAACTTTTATATTAGGTGTATCTTACAAAGCTATGTGTACATTAATCCTTAGTTGGCCTGTAGAAGAAGCCTTACTCAGCATAAACTCTCCATTAATTCCTTTTTATTGAAAGAACATTTAATTCTTACACCACCTTTAACCCCTTCCATTCAAATCGCGAAAATTGCCGCGTGTAGCGCAAAATGTCTTTTTTTACTCCCAATAAAGTAATTAATTTTAATATGTTTTGTCTTTTTAAGCATATTTATAAACATATTACTGATATAACATGTCTGTTTTTAAAAATATATGAAGATATCAATATATAAATTTATTAAAGTAAACTTACCTAATTAGAAGAATCTTCTTTATTATGCCATTTTTTGAAGTGATCTATACTGCATAAGCCTGGTTTTTCAGGGCATCCAATGCAACACTTTCTTGTTTCCTTACATTTTGGCAGGTCTTCAAATTCAAAATTGGCACTACCATCTGAATAATCACCACTATCAAACTCCATATCACTTCCATCTGGTACATATTCACTACCACTGTCACTCATGCCCTCCTCACTTGACATTTTTTTTATATTATTTTACGCAAATCAATTGTAAATGTATGCAAAATAATAGCTAATCACTATCTTCCTCAATCAAAACCTGATGACAACTGACACCTCACCATCAATTGTTTCAGTAATTGGTTGAAAAAATGATGTCACTCATTGAAAAGCATTTGATTGGTTGACAAAAATGACGTCACTCACATTGAAGTGCATTACGAGATATTTTTCTTTGAATAAATAAACTTAAGCGTGATGACTCCAACCTTGGCATCATCACAGGGATAATCAAAACTTCCCATGATGCCAACAGTGGCATCATCGTACGGAAGGGGTTAAGAGTTGGTGCTCATCTTGTGCACTATGTTTTCACATGGTATATAGCATGAATCTTTTTTTCATTGGGAAGCTCTAACTTGGGGTAATAGAAGAAGGTTGTAAGAAATTAATTAGATAATCATTGTAGTCTTCAACAATCCCTAACCATAAATTATCATCATATATACATGCAACATAATTGCCAGTTGCTAAAACCTCAAAATCAATTTTCCAATCAAGCTCAGATTTTCCCCCTCCTTCACTATTTCTTGGACAACATTACCTTCTTCATTAGATCTTTCATACACTTTGATTTGGGTTTTACTAATTGGAACAAAATGGTGAAATCCAGGGGTGTAACCAGACTTTTAAATTTTATACGCAGGTGCAGATCTACATTGAACAAAGCGAGTTATTGTGCGAAAACCTGCTCAGTGTATCAAGGCATCTCCTAATAACTTTCCATCTTGGGAGTCTGGGGGAGCACTGTAAGCTCCCAGGAACTGAATGATTTTTAATGTTTCTTGCATCAAAAATGCATTATAATTTAACTGTAAATGACTAATTTATACTGGTAATGGAATGCAAAACAAAGCACACACACATGTATACATGACCTTCAACCAACATCACATGTTCTACAAATGTACCATATGACCATACGAGTGTAAGAAATAGCTGTATTATAAATAATAAACATTTGAATGTAAATAAAAACCTACACATTTGATCATACTTTATTCAAAGATGAGGGTAAGCTGGCAGTGTCCTGTGGTGTCAAACTCCTTAATTACAGTGAGATTTTACTGCAGGATATTTTGTATCAATGACTTTTTAAAAATTTTCCTAAATAATTTTTTTAAAGAAACATTGTTCAATTGCAAAAAACTTTCAAAACTTTCTGGAATTACGATAAGAAAAAAAAAAAAAAATCATACGCACACAAGTATAATGCGTATGCTTAGTTAAACCCCTGAAATCTTTGTGTACCTTCAATTGTTTTAGCTTAAATCTTTCTTCTAGTTTAAGTTTACCTTTCTCCACCTCAATGGATTCTACAAAGAAGAACTTTGTCTTATCAATGAGATTCTTCTGACAAAACTCAAATACAGCTTCAGCAGTTAAAATCTGGTTGGTCACAGTTCTTTGAAGGCTTGCTCTTGCCACAGCTCATTTATAGTGCCACCTATACCATCACAGGCATTTTTTCCATGAGCTGTGGCAAAAAAGTTCCATTCAGCTTTTAATCCAGCGTTCTTCATGGTAGCATAAGTTGATACAATTAAATTGATTCTTATATTGTCCAGCACAACCATCAGTACAATAATTTGCCCGTTTTAAGTCTGGGAACATTTTTTGATAAGGAAGTAGCTTTGACAGGAAAGTATGAACCATAGCTGTAGGAATGCTTTGAGTCAGACAAAAAGCAAAAACTCTGATGTTTTTATCTGGTCATTTAAACTTGACTTCCAATACATAACAAAAGGATGAAGAGTATTGAGATTAGTTCCAATGGAAACCTTGAGCAGCATGTTGGACTAAAAAGGAATAGTTTACAGAAAAATCTTCAACTAATATCAACTCATCTAACTTCAAAGATCCTTTCATATCTTGAAAATACTTGGTTTGTTCATGGGCTATGAAATGGTGTCGAGTTAATTTGTATATATTAGAACTTAATGAGTTTAGGTACTTGGATAAACTCTGTCTTTTTCACCATTGTACATCTATCTGTACTTACCCAAACTTTATACTGAATTTCATCCCAAGTTTCAACATTATCTAGTAACTCCAGAAAAGACTTAATACCATCTTCATCACAATTTTGGCATTTATGCATCACGTACTTTGCATCTTCTGTGCTGCAGACTGCGTATTCCATTAAATCTTTATATGTTAGTCCATGCTCTCCTAAAGCAGTCAGTTGTAATTTAGGGTTTTGGTGGTATGTACAATTGTACATACATACACAGAATGTGTTCCACTTCCACCTGCTAATATACAGTATGGCGGTCTAAGGTTGGCAAAACTAGAAAATCCTATTTTGGGATTATCCTGGTTTTTCTTATAAAGTTCAAATAATTCTTTAAGTTTCCCAAGAGAAGCCTTTTTTGTTGTATTTTTTCACAATCCTTCTTATGTGGGCATATCCTACCTCATCTAATTTATAAAACTCTTACTTTCTCCTTGTCTTTTTCTGTTATTACTTTCCCTTTGCTCACATTTGGTACTTTTGAGAGAATACCAAATTGTTTCTTCAGTTCTCTGCTTTTCTTTATCATTATTTAAGGCTCTAAATAATTCTTCTGTCTCTTTAATCATGAAGGGGGATAATGAGAGAATTTGCAACTTTTCAGAATAATTTGATGTTTTATACGATGTCATTAATTCTCCCATCATCTGTTCATACCTGTAAATAATGAAATGTGCACTCGAGATTGACATTTTGCAAGATTTTTTGTTATTATTATAAAATATTGCTCATGACTTAGATTTTAGTAAAACATTTGATAAGGTTCCACATAGGAGACTTCTATATAAATTAAAAGCTCATGGTATATTAGGGTCAGTTTTAAATTGGGTAGAAAAATAGTAAGAAGACAGAGAATAGGATAATTCGGACCGAGTGTAGTTCACGTTCCCCTGATGCAAAAAGGGACACAAACTACACTAGGTCAAAGTTGGGGAATGTAAACTACACTAGGATCTTTGGAAAACATTTTTTAAATGAATCCATAAAATAAGACATTAAAACTAACAAAAATATTACAATCTAACCAATCATCAATTTATATACAGTATATAATATATATATATATATATATATATATATATATATATATATACACACACACACCTTACCAAGGTTTCGCACGATGATTCCTCATTTTGTGAAGATCAAGCTTGTTGCCCCTCCTCTTGAGTTAGGCCTGGTGAAGTAGTGAGTTGGTTTCTTGTGCTCTCCACCTCACATAGCCAGGTACACCTGGCTCATCATGGATTGTTCTGAGCCAGGCATCTAGTTTTCTTTTGAAGATGTCCACTGCAACTCCCTTCATGTTTCTTAGGTCTTTGGGCAACTGATTAAACAGTTTTGGTCCTCTCACTATAAAACTATTTTCTTTCAGTGTTAAGGATGTTCCCTGTCTCGCCTTCAATTTGGGAATACAACACAGTCTACCATTTCTACCTTCCACCGTTGTTTGTGGAGTTATAGGGTTCAGAGTAAGATTAGGGACTAGTTTCTCCATTATTTTCCAAGTGTAAATAATGGTCTCTCTCTCTCTTCTCCTTTCCAGTGAATATAGGTCTAGTTCACGTAACCTTTCTCAGTACTTTAGTTCTTTGCACCCATTGATCTTGGCTGTGAAGCTTCTCTGGATCCCTTCCAGCTGTCTAATGTCTTCTTTTTTATATGGGGATGTTAGGACTGAGCAGTATTCCAATTTGGGTATGATCAGGGTTTTCAGTAGAGGAATCATTACATTCCTATACCTTTGTTTAAAGCAGGGGTGGGGAGTCGGCCAAAAACAACTGACTCCCGACTCCTGAGTCGGTATTTTTAAAAACCAACTCCGACTCCCGACTCTTTCCTTATCATGCTGATCTACAACCTTATAAATATTGGGATGTTTGTTTCGTAGATGGCGTTTTAAGTTTGAGGCTCTAGTTGGAGCATTAGCATGTTTCCAAGTGTAAGCACTAATTTTTGCATTACACTCTTTACCATCCTTTTCTACTTGACAAATAAAAATACTTTCATCCTCATTTAGCTTAAAATATTGAAAGACTGCTGATTTTCTACTAGGCCCACGACTCATTACTAATAGGGGCTAATTAAATTAATAATTAATATATTGCTAATTTTTATATGGTACCTAGTATCCTAAAATAGAAATATGAAATTCATTTGCTAAGATTTACCAGAACAATAAATCAAATGTGGAAATGTGAATCTAGAATTAGTTCAGGAAGATATTTATTTAGGGCAGAGTAGTATTCTGGTAAATTGTTGGCATATAGAAATTGAATCAAAGAGCTGGGAGTCGGTCATTTTTACCGACTCCCGACTCTTCAAAAAAGCCCCGACTCCCAACTCCCGACTCCCCACCTCTGGTTTAAAAGTTCTCAATATCTGTCCCATTATTCTCTTTGCTCTGTTTACTGTTATCTTATTTTGTGTTTCAAATTTCGCATCATCTGTCATTACAACCCTAAATCTTTTGCTCTGGAATTTCTCTGAATTTCCTGTCCATTTGGGGTATAATTCCATGGATTTTAGGTCTTCTCTTTTTCCATACCGTAATAGCTGAAATTTCTCAGTGTAAAACTTCATATTATTGTCTTCCATCCACTTGTAGATTCTGTTTATGTCAGTTTGTAGAGATCCTATATCTTCTGGGTTTCTTATTTTTCTACTGATCTTTGTGTCATCCGCAAAGGATGTTACTGTGCTGTCTCTGGTAATGTCCTCATCTATGTCAATTAGCATGATTATGAATAGTGGAGCTAATACTGTTCCTTGTGGTACTGAGCTGAGGACCTCTGATTCTGATGAAGATACTCCTTGTACTGTAATGACTTGCCGCTACTCACTAAGGAAATTGTATATCCATTTCCCTACTTTTCCTGTTATTCCCATATATTTCAGTTTATGTATTATGATTCCATGGTCACACTTGTTGAATGCTTTAGCAAAGTCTGTGTATAGTACATCATAGTTTTCATTACTTTCAAGTGCATCAATAATGTTGTTGTAGTGTTCCATTAGTTGTGATAAGCATGATCTGCCTGACCGAAACCTGTGTTGATTATCATTGAAATTTTTCTGAGTTTCCAAAAAGTCATAGATTTTCTGTCTAACTATTCTTTCAAATATTTTAGTGAGATGAGATTTAAGCGACACTGGCCTATATATAGGGTATATAAATTGATGATTGGCTAGGTTGTCATAATATTTTCATCAGTTTTAATGCTTTATTTGATTTGGTATACGGAGACAAAGTTGGGGAGCGTAAACTACACTAGGATAATGTAGGGGAGCGTAAACTACACTAGGATAATGTAGGGGAGCGTAAACTACACTAGGATAATGTAGGGGAGCGTAAACTACACTAGGATAATGTAGGGGAGCGTAAACTACACTAGGATAATGTAGGGGAGCGTAAACTACACTAGGATAATGTAGGGGAGCGTAAACTACACTAGGATAATGTAGGGGAGCGTAAACTACACTAGGATAATGTAGGGGAGCGTAAACTACACTAGGATAATGTAGGGGAGCGTAAACTACACTAGGATAATGTAGGGGAGCGTAAACTACACTAGGATAATGTAGGGGAGTCTAAACTACACTAGGATAATGTAGGGGAGTCTAAACTACACTAGGATAATGTAGGGGAGTCTAAACTACACTAGGATAATGTAGGGGAGTCTAAACTACACTAGGATAATGTAGGGGAGTCTAAACTACACTAGGATAATGTAGGGGAGTCTAAACTACACTAGGATAATGTAGGGGAGTCTAAACTACACTAGGATAATGTAGGGGAGTCTAAACTACACTAGGATAATGTAGGGGAGTCTAAACTACACTAGGATAATGTAGGGGAGTCTAAACTACACTAGGATAATGTAGGGGAGTCTAAACTACACTAGGATATGTAGGGGAGTCTAAACTACACTAGGATAATGTAGGGGAGTCTAAACTACACTAGGATAATGTAGGGGAGTCTAAACTACACTAGGATAATGTAGGGGAGTCTAAACTACACTAGGATAATGTAGGGGAGTCTAAACTACACTAGGATAATGTAGGGGAGTCTAAACTACACTAGGATAATGTAGGGGAGTCTAAACTACACTAGGATAATGTAGGGGAGTCTAAACTACACTAGGATAATGTAGGGGAGTCTAAACTACACTAGGATAATGTAGGGGAGTCTAAACTACACTAGGATAATGTAGGGGAGTCTAAACTACACTAGGATAATGTAGGGGAGTCTAAACTACACTAGGATAATGTAGGGGGTCTAAACTACACTAGGATAATGTAGGGGAGTCTAAACTACACTAGGATAATGTAGGGGAGTCTAAACTACACTAGGATAATGTAGGGGAGTGTAAACTACACTAGGATAATGTAGGGGAGTGTAAACTACACTAGGATAATGTAGGGGAGTGTAAACTACACTAGGATAATGTAGGGGAGTGTAAACTACACTAGATAATGTAGGGGTGTAAACTACACTAGGATAATGTAGGGGAGTGTAAACTACACTAGGATAATGTAGGGGAGTGTAAACTACACTAGGATAATGTAGGGGAGTGTAAACTACACTAGGATAATGTAGGGGAGTGTAAACTACACTAGGATAATGTAGGGGATGTAAACTACACTAGGATAATGTAGGGGGATGTAAACTACACTAGGATAATATAGGGGGATGTAAACTACACTAGGATAATATAGGGGGATGTAAACTACACTTGATCCAATAATTCTAAATGGTCCCGAATCTGGGTGGCAGAAAGTGAAAAGTGGGGTACCACAGGGATCAGTTTTGGGTCCATTACTCTTTATTTTATATCTCAATGATTTAGAGAAAGGAGTAGGATGTAAAATTTCTAAATTTGCAGATAATATGAAAGTAGTTGTTGAGTCATTCCATTATAATTCAGTCATTTTAGAAAAAACTTTACACCATAAAATTTTAGATTTTGTTGAGCTGCAGGGAGCCAATAGACCTTGAAAAATGATGAAAATAGCAATTTAAATTTTTGTAATCAGACCTACGGTTCTCGAGTTATAGCACTTCAAAGTTTGACACTTTTGCCACTGGGTGGCACTGAAAGCGTCATTTTATTTTTTTAAAATTTCCTTAAAATCATCGTTGTATATTCAATTATAACAAACAAAGTGTCAAATCCTACATTTTTGAGGACAAGGAATCCAAAAATGACATCAAAATGTGGAAAAAATTCACCCTTCCAAGTCATATCTTCCATATTTTATTTTCTCAGACAAAAAAAATGGGTCGGCTTTGAGGGCCTGTATCTCAGGTCTACATAGGTTTTTTTTCAAGGAAAATGCAGAATTATTTAGGATAGACAGATGAGAAATCATGTTTAAAAAATCTCAGATATATTATCTTTCTGTATGATTTTACAGGCATGAGAGCATACCACATTTTCTTCTTGGACGAAAGTGGGATTAACTATTTATTTTAACAATTTAATAATGGTAGCATTGTAACTTTCTATCACTGATTTCAATTCTTTGTCTTCATATTGTTGAACTAAAATTTTAAATGCTCTTGATAAAATTTCCTTGACTTAATTCTGAGCTGTGTGGCCCTTAATTTAATTATAAGAACAGCCACAATAACTTTACCTAAATTGTATTTTCTATGTTAAAAACTTTATTGATAGCTTAGTAGTACACTACATAATATTTTTTATACAATTATTAACACATAATATTTTGGAGACAAAAGATAGGTAGCTTTCAAGGATGGTATTGCTTATATGCAATATATGCTTATATGTTTTTTTTAATTGAATCAAACATCTTATATTTTTACCACACTATATCTTAAATAGGTCCCTAATATATCTGTGTTTTCTTTTCAGACTGACTGCACACTACCATAGACTGCTCTAAAATAATCTCAAAATTGATTTGTGAATTGATTGTGAACTGATTGTGATTGTGTTGATTCATTAACAGTGCTATAGTATGCTTCAGAAATGGACATGGAAACAGAATTTTCCCTTTGTTTAATTGGAATGGTTAAAGGTTCAGAAGACTCATGTCATAAAACATGGTACAACAAGAATACAGGCTACAGACATCTTGCAGAACTGGCAGAAGACAAGGTTGAACTGCTTACTTGGCAGTCTAGCATAAAGCCACAACTAGAAAATGGAACCATCTCTTTGAATGATGAAAGTAAAGTTTGTTTTCATCACTACGACATTAGGGTGTGTCAAATTTTTCAACTTTCAAATTCCAAATATGAGGGGTGCTAAAAAGTTGCAGCATGACTTAGGAATTCTAAAGATATTTTTGTTAATTTAATATAATTTAGTTTTGCTTGGTAAGCAGCTACATAAAAATAGTGACTTTTTTGACTTTTTTGTGGAATTATATAATAATTATTATATTAATAATTATATATGCTGTATATATAATGCACTGCTGTTTTTTCTTATTTCACAGGTTGAAACATATTCATCAGTGTGCTGAAGATTACTTGTCCGTCAGTGCTACCATCCTAACCAGTGGGAATTGACCTACAATGGCTTCTAAAAGGAGGACAAGACTGGGGACATTCACACATATGAGCAACCTAATTGGAACTGGTAGAGAGTTGTTGCCCTCTGAACTCCCAACTCTGCGAGACATTCTGAAAATGGGCTACTGCTAAGAGAACAAAGTGGTGAGGATGTGAGAAACTACCCAGCAGCGAGTCTTGCAAAGGACATTTACCCTAAAGTACTTGAAAAGTGGGAACGAGCAAACTTCTTTTGTAGCCCCCATTGTAAATTCATGAGTCACAATCTTAAACAAGATCCAAGAGAGCTGGGAGCAGGCCAAAAACATATCTCTTGGGAGAGGAAAGCTACATGTCAAAGAGGCTTTCATTGCAAAACTTGACAAGCTTTTTGACATCCTCAGTTGCAAGTGTAAAATTGTTCTCTGCTCTGAATTTGGCTGCCTTGCAGATGCTGGTTGCAAAAACGAAACTCACATTAACTGTACATGCCCTAGGGAGATGAAGATCCCTGTGAAGGAACTTGCTTTCATTAAAGGTCAGAGAGACAAGTCTGGTTCTATTGGACCACATCAGATTGGCTTGCCAGATCAACCTGAGCACAACAGACAAGTCAAAAAGCAGAAATGGCAAGAAGACGAAAGAAGAAGGCTTGCTGAATATAAGCAGACAAGTAAGCAGGATGTTTCAATGCCATCAAATGAAATAATTTTCTCTGATGATGAAAATGAAGAACAAATAGCTGATGCTCAAGATGGAAAGGATGGAAGTTATGAAGTGACATTAGAAATACCAAGCACGTCTTCAACTTCCAATAAAAAGCCAGAGTACAACACATTAGAAATACCTAATGTTGCTATGCATAGCATCAGATATGGTGTTGGCCTGCGTGCCACAGGCTGCCATCACCACTGCTGCCTTTATGGATGCTGGCTTGATCACTGAAGAAGACAAGAAACTTGTAGTTGATCACAATAAAGTCAAGAGGGCCCAAGAAAAAGTTATGAGATCCCTGGATCAGGAATTTGATGATCTTTGTAAGAAGGGTGAAATTGACTGCATCTTCTTTGACGGCCATCAAGATACAACTAAAGTTATGCTGAAAGCAGACAATTCAGATCGTCAGTTCCCCAGCATCATCAAAGAAGAGCATTATTCTGTGTGCAGTGAGCCAGGTGGAAGATATCTCTACCACTTCACTCCTGAGAAAGGCTCAACGAGAAAAAACCTGCTGAAGTTATTGCTGATAATCTTGTAGATTTCATGAAGAAGAAGGGCATTGATAAAAGCCTGCAGGCCATTGGAGGTGATTCTACAAATGTTAACACTGGCTGGGAGGGTGGTTCCATGCATTGGGTAGAGGTCAAGCTTTGCCGTAAGCTGATCTGGTTGGTTTGTGCCCTCCACACTAACGAGTTACCCCTGCAACACTTGATCACAGCACTGGATACCTTGTCTAACAACAAGTGGACAGGTAACATTGGCAAGATGCTAGACACTGCAACCGAACTTGAAATTGATCCTTCATTCACCAAACTCTCAATTGGAGAGCCTCTTACTTCACTGAGTTACAAGGAGTTACAAGGAAAAGAAGTACCTCAAAAGGCCTTGCGGCCCATACCGAGGAGGTACCAATGGCAACAGGTGTCACGGAAAATTTTCTACACACTCAAATAGTGTGCAAAATTTGGTCTAACCTTTTCTTGAACTGATCCACAGAGGAACTGTTCACAACTTCCGAAGGTAACCTGTTCCATGTGTCACAGATCTTATACGTAAAGTAATTCCCACACACACTAGTCCTAAACCATTTCAAATCCAACTTCCAACCATTGTTGCGAGTTGGGTTATCATTTAAACTAAACATACTTCTAAAATCGACATCGTTGAACCCGCGTAAGAGCTTGAAAACCTCGATCAGTTGACCGCGCAGCCTCCTAGTTTCAAGCGAAAACAAGTTCAGGGCGCGTAACCGTCGACTGTAGCCCATATGCCTAACGGAAGGGATTAACTTTGTGGCCCTCGCCTGCACTTGCTCCAGCCTCTCAATATCTTTCCTGAGGGTGGGCGACCAGAACTGCACAGCATACTCCAGGTGCGGCCGAACAAGGGAATTGTACAGTGAGAGCACAATCTCCTTGTTCCGAAACTGAAATTGCCTCCTGATATAACCCAATAGTTTCTGGGCTTTCTTTTCCACCTCTACACACTGTTTCGTAAACTTAAGGTCGCTGCTAATTAGCACACCCAAGTCCTTTTCTAAATCAGTCACCTCGATATCACTACCCAGCATCGAGTAGTCCGACTTGGGATTGGCGTAGCCAATGTGCATCACTTTGCATTTACCCAAGTTAAACGGCATTTGCCATTCTTTGGACCACTCTCCCATCCTACCCAGGTCCGCACGCAGTTCCTCGATCGCTTCGGGCGTCCCAACATTGGCCCCAAGCTTGGTGTCATCAGCGAATTTGGCGATCCGACTGACGATGCCACTGTCGATATCATTTATGTAAATGATAAACAACAGCGGCCCCAAAACGGAACCCTGAGGAACCCCACTAATGACCGAGGCCCAACCCGAACTAGCACCTTTAATTACAACCCTCTGCCGCCTATTCTTCAGCCAGTTTTCAATCCACCTACCTATTTCCCCACCGATACCCAGCGCGCGCGCACTTTCGCCATTAGCTGGCGGTGAGGTACCTTATCAAAGGCTTTCTGAAAGTCGAGATAAAGTATATCAATCGCCCTACTCTTATCGTACTCACCCAACATGATGTGGAAAAACTCGAGCAAGTTGGTGAGACACGACCTATGCTGTCTAAACCCATGTTGGGAGTCCCCAAGCAGCTTGTAGGAATCCAAATGGTCAACGATCCTATCCACTATTATCCCCTCTAATAATTTACCTACAACTGAAGTGAGACTAATGGGACGATAGTTCCCTGGACTTTTGTGATCCCCTTTCTTAAAGATAGGGGTCACGTTGGCTTCCCTCCAGTCACCAGGCACCTGGCCCATCTCACACTCAAATAGTGTGCAAAATTTGGTCTAACCTTTTCTTGAACTGATCCACAGAGGAACTGTTCACAACTTCCGAAGGTAACCTGTTCCATGTGTCACAGATCTTATACGTAAAGTAATTCCCACACACACTAGTCCTAAACCATTTCAAATTCAACTTCCAACCATTGTTGCGAGTTGGGTTATCATTTAAACTAAACATACTTCTAAAATCGACATCATTGAACCCGCATAAGAGCTTGAAAACCTCGATCAGTTGACCGCGCAGCCTCCGAGTTTCAAGCGAAAACAAGTTCAGGGCGCGTAACCGTCGACTGTAGCCCATATGCCTAATGGAAGGGATTAACTTTGTGGCCCTCGCCTGCACTTGCTCCAGCCTCTCAATATCTTTCCTGAGGGTGGGCGACCAGAACTGCACAGCATACTCCAGGTGCGGCTGAACAAGGGAATTGTACAGTGAGAGCACAATCTCCTTGTTCCGAAACTGAAATTGCCTCCTGATATAACCCAATAGTTTCTGGGCTTTCTTTTCCACCTCTACACACTGTTTCGTAAACTTAAGGTCGCTGCTAATTAGCACACCCAAGTCCTTTTCTAAATCAGTCACCTCGATATCACTACCCAGCATCGAGTAGTCCGACTTGGGATTGGCGTAGCCAATGTGCATCACTTTGCATTTACCCAAGTTAAACGGCATTTGCCATTCTTCGGACCACTCTCCCATCCTACCTAGGTCCGCACGCAGTTCCTCGATCGCTTCGGGCGTCCCAACATTGGCCCCAAGCTTGGTGTCATCAGCGAATTTGGCGATCCGACTGACGATGCCACCGTGATATCATTTATGTAAATGATAAACAACAGCGGCCCAAAACGGAACCCTGAGGAACCCCACTAGTGACCGAGGCCCAACCCGAACTAGCACCTTTAATTACAACCCTCTGCCACCTATTCTTCAGCCAGTTTTCAATCCACCTACCTATTTCCCCACCGATACCCAGCGCGCGCACTTTCGCCATTAGCCGGCGGTGAGGTACCTTATCAAAGGCTTTCTGAAAGTCGAGATAAAGTATATCAATCGCCCTACTCTTATGTACTCACCCAACATGTCGTGGAAAAACTCAAGCAAGTTGGTGAGACACGACCTATGCTGTCTAAACCCATGTTGGGAGTCCCCAAGCAGCTTGTAGGAATCCAAATGGTCAACGATCCTATCCGCTATTATCCCCTCTAATAATTTACCTACAACTGAAGTGAGACTAATGGGACGATAGTTCCCTGGACTTTCGTGATCCCCTTTCTTAAAGATAGGGGTCACATTGGCTTCCCTCCAGTCACCAGGCACCTGGCCCATCTCCAACGATTTGTTGAAGACTGTAGCCAGGTGGGGAGCCACCTGGTCGCGCACCTCCCGCAACACTCTGCGGAGAAACTGGTCTGGCCCAGGAGCCTTAAACGCGCTCAGTTTGTCTATTCTATCGGCAACGACTGTCGCGGTACATCGAACATTATCCAGGCCAGCACCTTCATGCCTCACACCTGGCTCGGGGATGATGCGTGTGTCCTCCCTGGTGAACACTCCCGCAAAGTACTCATTAAGCACATTGGCGATGTCCGCGTCCGAGGTCCGCAGAATGCCGCTTCCGTCCTTTAACGGACCTATCATGCTTCTAATGGGCTTTCTACTATTAACATAACTGAAGAACTCCTTAGGGTTCCCCTTGCAGAGGCTTGCCACCCGTAGTTCTTCGTTACGTTTCGCTAGCCTAACCTTCGCCTTCACTTCCCTACACAGGCGGACATATGCTAAAGTGTTCTCATGGGAACGATTGGCCTTCGTCCTCCTATACGCTACTTTCCTATTTCGGATAGCAAAAGCGATGTCACGATTGAACCACTTAGGCTGCGTTGAAGCAGGGGTGACCGGTTTTGAGGGTATGGCAGCAGACTGCAGCACCATAAACTCATCCCGGAATGCACTCCACACTCCCTCAACATCGCCGCCGACCTCTAACCCCATATCTCCTATGCTATCCCTGAGGCTAACAAAGTTCGCCCGCTGGAGATCGAGCTTACTGCCTCTCGAGTTACTACGCTTCACCCGAGGGACGCACACAAGGAACCTAATAAGACTGTGATCACTCCCGCCCAACGATTCGTCAATGGTGAGGCCAGTGACGAGGTTGTCTTCGGTCGTGAACACTAAGTCTAGAACGCTTTCGCCTCGTGTAGGCTCGTTGACCCACTGAGTGAGGAAGTTCTCATCAGCAAAGTCAACTAGCCTCCTCCCTTCAGCATCGGCAGTCCTGTTTTCCCACTTTATGCCGCGACAGTTGAAGTCTCCTAAAACTACACACACCCTATCCCCTAGCAGGCTACTGAGTTCGGTGTACAGGGCTGTATCCTCCTCGAGGAGGAGATGCGGAGGTCTGTACACCAAGATTAACCTATAGTTCGTCCCTCCCACGTTCAGATCGACGCCAAGCAGCTCCCGTTCCGACCGGAACTGGCAGTCAACCGGACTCAACGTGTCTCTGATGTATATTAGTACCCCACCCCCCTCCCCACGGGTGCGGTCTTTGCGAAACATTCTATACCCGGGAATTTCGAACTCCCCAACGTAGTCCCTACGATCAGTATGAATCCAGGACTCGGTGATAGCAACGATATCCTGGTATTCTGATGCTAAGAGCGCCCATAGCTCGCGAAACTTGTTCCTAATTGACCTAGCATTAAAAAGTATTGCACTGAGGGAGCCTTCCCTATTCTGACCGCCCCCTAGCACGACCCGTTTCCCGAAGAGCCAGGGCTGTCGGGAGTTGAAGAGCCCCTCACTAACGAGGGGGCAACTTCCGCAGGAGACTGAGCCCCCTCCAACGTAGGAGGAGGGTCACCCACCTGTACTTTGACGCACCCTTCAGTTGAAGGTACGTCCGCCACCGGCTCATCCTCATCTCTCCCCGGTGGGGGCCCATCATCTCTCCCCGGACTCGACCTCACCATTCTGTATAGGTGCCGGTCGAGCAGCGCGCCTAGCACACCTTTACCCTTGTTATTGAGGTGGACACCATCCCTCTGCTAAAGGATCTCTCTACTGATCAAGCGTATGGGTATAGGATCACACAGGCCATAAGGACAGGAGAACTTCCCACAGATCTGGCCCTTCTTGAAATTGGTCCAGTGAGCCATTCAAGGTGGTTGACAACAGCAAACAGGCTTTGTGCATATGGGTTTCAAAACATGGCCTTAAAGGCAAAACCCTCAACGACTTAAGACTGATAGTGGAATACATTGTTGGTGTGTACTACCCCTGTTGGTTCAACATCAAAGTAAAACACTCTTGGGTGGAAGGCCTACGCCACATCTTGTTTCAGCTGCGGCTAGTTAGGCTGCAAAAGAAGGCTGTAGTGGATGCTGTTTTGCCAACCATCAAGCGCTCAGCATGGTATGCATTCAGCGAAATGATAATCCAGACACTCTTGTGCTCAGATGACAGTGAGGAGAGGAGAGCTGGTGTCCAAAAGATTGTTGACATGAGGGGTGGAGATGATGACACACTTGGAGATCTTTCTGTACGTCCCAGGAAGACACCTTCCATCAACCCCAGTGCTTCTTCCGTGTTGGAGCTGACAGACTGGTCTGATGGGGTATTTGAACCTCCTTTGAGGTTCCCACGGCGGAAGTAAAGAAGTTCTTTGACAAGCCTATGCAAGTTCCACAGTGGCCCTGTCATGCTCAGTCAATAGAGAGGTGTGTGAAACAAGTCACAGAGGCAGCAGGCAGGGTGTATACACATGAGAAACGTGAGGGCTATATCAGAGGCCAAGAAGCAAGTCGGCGGCTGATGTCCAAGAACGAATCAAAGCAAGACTTGATGAAACTTGTTTAAATATTTTTTTTTTACTGATGTCATTACTTTCTAATGTTGTTTTATGATTACAAGGATATATTTTATGATTACTAGGATATGTTTTATGCAGAGAAACTAAAATTTTTATAGCATTACCTGACATTTTGAGAAGCTAAAATTAATAAATGTTGTTTTCCCGAGAGCAATTTATGTGCTTTTTAATCAAACGTAGATTTACCAAGCTAAGTGTTGAGCAATCACAAAAATAATAGCAGATTTGAATTCTTCACATCCAAAAACATATTTTAAAACCCCTCAGTGAAGGAATTGGGAAAAATTAATTTTCACCTCCCAAATTGACACACCCTACTATGACATGTACATCAAATGATATGAAAATTGCCAGAAAAAATGTTGCAACCCTTTTACTCTGCATGGTTGCGTAGGTAGGCACAAGCAGAAGATGCGGAATGGTTCACATGTGATTACTGTTGACTTGGCCTGTCAATTTTCATCATCATCTATTCAGGTAATCCCTGGTCAAAAGCTCTGCTTAGAATGTTGGAAACATGCAAAATCCATTGTTCAGAACAGTTCATCTGACGAAAGTGTCTCTGATGATTCTCAAAGAAATTATCCTGATTTTTCAACTCCTGAACTCACCTCTGAATTGTTGGAGACTCCGCTTACAGCTTGTGGAGTATCTCCATTGAAATCACATGGCAAGTCAAAATGACAAAAAATTTCACATGTCCAACAAAAGATAGAAAAAGCAGCAAAATATATGGAGACTGCATTCATGTCCACAGGTTTAGACTTGCCATCTTGCTCCAAAACTCAACTTCCCCATAATTCAGATGCAGAGGACCTTAACGAATTAATGGATGATTTAAAAACCAAATATTGTCTAACAGAAAATAAAGCTGAAAAAGTTCAAATCCGTATGTTAAAACCTAAATCTTGGACCACAGCTGAAACAATGGAATTTTTTGGTGCCAACAAATACTTAATTCAATCAGCCATCAACTTAAAAAAACAATATGGTGTTTTGGCCAAACCCACTAGAGCTGCAAGAAAAGGACTTGAAGAATCCACAATCAATACTGTTATTAACTTTTATCAGGATGATGAGTATTCAAGAGAAATGCCTAGTGCAAAGGACTACATTAGCATATCGTACAAAGTCCATAAACAAAAAAGACTGCTTCTTTGCAACCTGAAAGAACTGTACTGTTCGTTTAAAGATAGACATCCAGACATGAAAATAGGTTTTTCAAAATTCTGCTTACTTCATCCAAAGTGGTGTAAGGTTGTTGGCTCTGCTGGTGGGCATTCCGTCTGTGTTTGCTCCATACATCAGAATGCTGTCTTTGCTGCCCATGCATTGAACCTGGATTACAAACATTTAATGCAGATGGTTGTATGTGATTTGTCGAGCAAGCTATGTATGGTACATTGTTGTTCAAATTGCCCTGGTAAAGAAAGACTGATCAACTTTCTTAAAGAATCCTTTCTAGATTTTGATGAACATGACCAAATTACATTCCAGCAGTGGCAATCTACCGATCGTACAACAATAGTGTCAGTGGTTATGGATCCTTTTGAATTCTTCGAGTTTTTGGCTTCTAAAATTGACAATATGACCTCTTATTCCTACATTTCCAAATGTCAAGCACACTACCTCAACAAACTAAAACAAAAACTTTCTGTGAATCCTTCAACCTGCATCATTCTTGCTGATTTTGCTGAAAACACTGGTCTACAAATTTTGAAAAAGTTTGTGCTTCAGAGATAAAATGTGTTTCCTATTATGGATTTTGGGGTGCTGAAAATGAACATGACCATAAAAACAGTCAATTGGCTAGTTTCCAAGAAAATTTAAGTTACACATTTTGCGTATATGTATACCATATACAGTTGATGCTGTTTATAGTGTCCCACACGGTGCCAAACCAAAAGGACACTATATCCAGAGTTTGGTCTCTCGAGGATTGCAAGGTTAAAAATAGTGAATATGTACTGTTTATCAATATATTTACAACATAAACATCTTTATTATGCAATTTCTCATTAAAAATGTTTTTACAATTCAACTGAAACATCAAAACTATGTTCATTTTACATTAAAACAAAACATTTTCCTTCCATGGCCATCTAGTAAGCCTGCAAACAGCACATCACAACAAATACAAGTGTAAACTAGAGCTGCCAAGTAGACTATACTAGCTGAAAAGAGCCACTATAAGCGTAATCAGACTCTCTATCCATAGCAAATTACCATGTAAAAGTAACTTTCCTAGTTTTGAGACACTATAAGCAGTGAGACACAATATCCGGGGACACTAAATTTGGCATCTACTGTATTAGTAACATACCTGTCAGGCCCATGCACAGGGGGGGTGCTTGGGGTGCTTGAGCCCCTGCCCTTTTTCTTCTTCATATCAAAAGTGCCCTTTTAGTCAAAATTCATAAATATATTGATTCGACATAAATTTGAATTAATTAGTTATATTTTTATTTAGTTACTGCTACTTCAACAGATTTTCAAAACTGGAATTACTTTGATCTATGATTTTTTTATTAGAATAATAAACTTAACATACCGTTACTATTATTTTGTCAATCAGGGAGGGCGTCCCTAGTGGTAACACTGACTGCAGCTGTTCACTGTTGATTGCGTCTCTCGGGTATGTGGGTGTATTGTTTACTGTTTGTTTATTTTACGTTAACGTAAGCTAACTAGTGATTTCTCACTGATAATTATGGTAAGTTGGAATCCAAAGCAGTGTGACATTACTCCAAAAAATATTGTATGACATTACTCGTAAAGTTGGTAAAACGTCCACGTCCCCTACTAGGCTAGGCCCATCAGTACACCAGTGTGTCAAACGATGGATTTTGGGTTTTAGTACTGGCATGAAATTCATTAAATTAATAAATGATTTATTAAACAACATATCATAACCTTTTCATTTTTAATATGAAATTGATTTTTAAAAACAATACAATTTTCATTAAAAGTGAATAAAAATACCTAGATTATTTATTATAAAACGATGCAATTTTTCCGCAAGGACGACAATTACGGTAGATCCTTCTGCCCTTTATCCTGCTGATTGATACTTATAAAAGTTATAAGTAAAGTAACTATTTAGAAATTGCATGCTATTAAATATTGTGAATTTGGTTAACAAAAGCTTAATTAGGTCTACTGCCTAGATTAGATTAGATTAGGCCTAAGATAATAAAAGTGAAGGGAAATATATTTTTGAAGCAATCTTGCAATAAAAACATGCCTTTTTACAACAAATTTTCATTTATTTTCTTTAATCAGCTTTATATACAAAAATAATGCATTGAATTTAATGGAATTTAAGAATATTTACCATATACAATTTTAAAATTTTTCTTTGTGTGTGTGTATACATATATATAGCCTATATGGCATTGCGGATTTCATTTTTAAAAATGTTAGGGGAGTGCCCTTTTTTCAACTGAGCCCCTGCCCTTCTGAAAGTCTGTGCACGTCACTGATACCTGTATAATGCAGTCACTTATATTGATTCAACCCATCGCTTCTTTGCTTGTCTCTTGTATTCAACTTCTGGAGCATCTCTTGGTATTGTCCAGCAGTAGTCTGCTAACAATGATGGACTCCATTTCCCCTGGTAGTGTTTCTCCATCGCTGAGATATCCTGGTGGAAACATTCACCATGTTCATCGCTGACTACTCCGCAATTGGCTGAAAAAAATTCCAGGTGCAAATGGAGGAAATGTATCTTTGAAGACATATTGCAGTCCATTTTTTGATAGGGCAACAGCAGGTTTTCCACCAGCTCCATGTAATTGTCAGCTTTGGTATTTCCGAGAAAATTGGTTGCTACTAACCAAAAAGCATTCCATGCTGTCTTCTCCTCACCACCTAGGATACGGTCAAACTTCTCATCTCTAAGAAGCTCGTGGATCTGTGGACCAACAAATACACCCTCCTTGATTTTTGCTTCGCAGCTTTGGGAATTTACCATTGAGGTACTTAAAAGTGACCCCCATTTTATCCATAGCCTTAACAAAATTTTTCATGATGTCCAGTTTGATGTGTAAGGGTGGTAACAAAATCTTGCTCGATTCTACAAGTGGAGGATACTGAACATTTTTTGTTCCAGGTTCCAATGAGTGTCGGAGTGGCCAATCCTTCTTGATGTAATGAGAAGTCCTAGCCCAACTATCCCATTCACACAGAAAACAGCAATACTTAGTGTAGCCCAGCTGCAGTCCAAGTATGATAGCAACAACTTTCAAGTCACCACAAACCTGCCACTGATGTTTGTCATAGTTTATGCATTTCAAAAGTTGCTTGATGTTGTCATATGTTTCCTTCATGTGGACTGCATGACCAACTAGAATTGATGGCAATACGTTGCCAACATGCAACAAAACAGCTTTTAGACTAAACTTCAATGAATCAATGAACAGTCTCCACTCATCAGGATTGTGAATAATGTTGAGAGCTGCCATCAGACCATCGATGTCGTTGCAAGCTACAAGGTCACCTTCCATGATGAAGAATGGGACAAAATCTTTTTGACAGTCACGAAACTTACACACACTAACATTTTCAGCAAGGAGATGCCACTGCTGCAATCTGGAGCCCAACAGCTCTGCCTTACTCTTTGGCAGTTCTAAATCTCTGATAAGGTCATTTAATTCATTCTGAGTTATCATGTGCAGTTTAGAAGATGTCAAGTTATAAACAAATTCAGGTCTTGTGAAGTTGAAGGCTCACAAGTTTCGTAGGTTCCTTCATTCTCCTCATCCTCTGACTCCAGGGAGAATGAGTGTGGGGGCTCAGGAATGGGTAGTCCTTCGCCATGAGGTACCAGGCGTATAGCAGAGGGTATATTCAGATATTGTAAAATCCACTTTTTCTTCTTGTAAATACCTTTCTTGACTGGAGGCACCATGCAGAAGTAACAATTGCTGACATGATCTGTTGGTTCCCTCCACACCATTGGCACTGCAAATGGCATAGATTTTCTTTTCCAATTTATCCACTGGCAAAGGTTTGTTGCACAAGTATTGCAGCATATGTGTAGGGCCCAGCTCTTGTCCTGACCTCCAATCTTACAGCCAAAATAAAGGTGATAGGCTTTCCTAATCACGGCGGTTATAGCACGCTTTTGTGATGCAAAAGTCAATTCTCCACAAGCATAACAGAAGTTATCTACACTGTTCACGCAATTACGAGGCATCTTTGTTCAAATTAGGCTGAAAAAATTCAGTTTCAAAAGCAAACACTAAAAAGAGTTTTACAAGGGTGCACTGTATGACTTCCGCAAATGAACTGATGCTGTGGCGTAATATGTAGATGCCTGTGACACATCGATGCCTTGACTCTACTGCGCAGTTATATTTTTTTATTTTAATAAATTAATGCAATTACATTGCATTTTAATAATTTTAAATTAGGTTAGTATTCCATTTATATTAATATCAAAAACATTATGGGAATCAATATGTTAAAATGATCCAATCTATTTTTTAATAAATAATTTACAAATACATAATGTAATAGATAAATTTAAAATTACATTTTATTGTATATATATGTATATTAGGGTGGTCCAAAAAGTTAAAGCATCGACTAAGTTCTCTCCACAAGGTTGGTTTTATGCCTCTTGGTGTGGACAGTATTTGTGCAAAGTTTCACGTTATTCGGTTAATATTTAGGGGTCGCCCCACTTGCCCCCTTTTTGAAAATTTGGGAAAATATATAGACAACTGAATAACTAAATTTTTTTTTGGTTCTCAAAGAATATGAAAGAAAACAGTAAGACAATAGGACATGATAATGGGTGTATCTTCATTATTTCTTCTGCATCAGAGTCGCCTTGGATGGTATTGGTATCTGTTTTCGGTGGGCGGCTACGAGTTGTAGGAGGTACTGCTTCTGGTCCTCGTTTCGTGTCAAAGTGTCATTGTAGCGTTGTGCGAGAGCAATACCTCGCTCGGCAGCATCATTGACGACTTTCATCTTTAAGGCGCAATCTCTAAGTTCCCTGTAGTTCTTGTCATTTGGCCATTCCCGTGGATCTTTTTGAAGTAACTGGCGCGCTTCCTCCTTACCTCCAACTTTCAAGGCATCAAAGAGGGTCAATGTCCTTTTCATGACGAAGGATGCCACATCATTTTCAACACCAGCTTCCGCCATGTCGATTTGTCGGGGGCAGCCATTCTTTTGGGGATGTTGGAGGTGTTGAACCATTCTCCTTTTGGTATCAGGATCGATCCTATTATCGAAGAAGGCCAGTCCAATCAGATGCTCCGACAAGTACCACAGGTGGCATCTTAGAGCTGTCTTCGCCGCTTGTGCAGCTCCTCCGTGTGGATATTTTTCCAGAAGATGCAGCATTTTGAGATCATTGAGAGGAGCTTGTGTCCCCATTGGCGCTTCATGCCAGTACTTGACGTAAATCAGACTGACAAATAAAGCCAGCTGAGTCACGTTTCGTTCTTCGCATGCTGTGAGCTTGAATTGATAGTGAAAGGTAGATTTTGAGCGCATAAATCGCCTTCGCCATCCATCTTGCGTGGTGCATGGGACCTGGAGCTGGATAAAGAGTTGACCACCAGTCTTTCCCCCCAGGAAGAGCAAAGATAGTTCAAGGAACTCCTTGTAGTCGTCACGAGGTTGGCTTGCCTGAAGAGCGTTAGGTAAGTAAGTGAGCATCTCTTTTCTCATCTCTTGGAGTTGAGGGTTCTCGAACAAGCTGTCCGATGCTGAGACAAATGCTTCGTGGGAGAGAGATGGCCATTCCTTTTGAAATCGCTTAAAAAGGCCTGTTTCAGGACTTCCTGTTGAGCCAAATATTGAGGCAAAGACATCAGCAAGTACGACTTCAAGTATATGATGTCGACAACCGATCCAAACTAGCTCGTGACCCAATGCTTCTTCAATCCTGACACAGGCTCCGCGATGTAAACCCGTGTTTGACGCAGTGGTATCGAAGACGAGACCTCTCACATGCTGTTCCACGTTCCATAATTTCATAGTTTGAAGGCATGCCTGGGCCTGTGCTTCTCCAGTTCCTTGTTTCATCTTTGGGACACCAAGCAGCTTCTCCTGTCCATTGAATGTTATAAGGATTGCTATCCGATGCACATTCGTCTTCTTCCCTTCAATGCCGGGGAGAAGCTTTCCGTCCCAATGGAGAAGGACAGGGTCTTCTAGAGAGAATGATTCTAGGTCTTCTCGAGCTGCCTGTTCTCGCCCACTTTCTCTGTAGCGATGAATAGAGCTCCGAGAGCACGTCATCCCAGACAGATCATGCCCCGCGGCCTGTAATACAGCTCCAGTTACGAAAACAGCATTCCGGTCAGAAAGATTGGTGCGATCCATTGCTCCAATGACTTCTGGAGATTGGAAAATGTTCGTAACCTTGTTCTTGGGACGCTTTGGTGCCGGAGCTTCAGACGAAGAAGGAATCGGAACCGATGGTCTATAGTCGTCATCGTCTTGCGAAAAAAGGGAAGAAGAAGAAGAGGAAAGATCAATTGATGACACTCCTGCTTCTTCCAAATCTTTCTGTGTTGCTTCATGCCTTGCCTTCCTCTTGGCTTCCTTCTCCATTCTGGATCGCTTTCTGTCCTCTTGTGTAGTCGTTTCCTTATCAATGCCAACCATGCTGCAAGAATTGACGTCCTTGCGCTGCATGGACAGGAAATTTCGGTCCTCAACGTTGACGATTGTGCTCATGGCATCACTGGTTGCGATGTCAAACAGTTCCTGGATGTCCGCTTTGAAGATGTCTTCATTCATTCTATCGCTGGCACGTTGCCTGGTCCTGTGCTTCTTGAGTGTTTTGTAGCGGTCTAAAAGCTTTGAAAGCTTACGGACACAGGAGTCGATCCGTTGAGTTGGGATCGCGCTCGGGTCCAGACTTCAATCACCCTCTGGCATGCCTGGTTCAGACTGTCAGAGGTGGTTTGCTTTTGATTGATGTGGTGGTATTGCCCAAGAGGAGGGTGTCAAGGCATGTAGGGAGCCTTGACGTGGATAAAGTTCCAGTTGCCATCCCTAGAAGCCAAACTTTTGGAATTGATCGAGTTTGAGCCATCGGACCTATGGAAGAAAAAGTACATTATATAATATATATATTCAGAGTGGGGCGACCTCTAAATATTCACCAATCACGCTGCAATTTTGCACAGACCATGTGGACACTAAATGGACAAAAACCACACTTGTGGAGACTATCTAAGACAATTTTGAAATTTCCCTATGGATTTGGACCACCCTAATGTATATATTTACATTTTTATTAAAATAAAAAAAATATAACCGCATGCGCAGTAGGGTCAATGCGTTGATGTGTCACAGGCATCTACATATTACACAACAGATGCAGTCCAGTTAGTAGGGTGCAGGGTTGCCTGATATCTTTATAAATAGAGCCAATTGGCAATTTTAGGCATCATTTTCGTATTCAGTGACCCAAAATTAGTCAGTACCCAAAATTAGTCAGTACAAAAACTTCAAAAAGTTTCTTAATTTAACCTTTCAAGATTTCGAACTCGATGCAACATGGAACTTCTTTGCCACCAGTCATGGAAAATCTCCATATGATGGTCTTGGTGGAACTATTAAAAGAAAACTGCTTCATGAAAGTTTAACTCTAACAGAGAAAGATCAGATTATTTCTGCCATTCAAGCTTTCATTTTTTGTAAGAGCAGCATGCCTTCAATACAGTTCTTTTATATTGCAAAAGATGAACTTATACCAGTAAGAGCCACTTTAGAAGAAAGGTTAAAAATTGGAACAACTGTTCCTGGAACAAGAAGCTTTCATGTCTTCATTCCAGAAAAGATTGGCTGTATCTCCTACAAAAGAACTGCAGAGGATGAGAAACTCTCAGGAACACTTTCTTTTTTCAGTTCACCATCCAATGTATCAACAACACTGATACCTAAACTATGTGATTATGTTGCTGCCATGTATGACAGTCATTGGTGGATTGGAGTGATTACCGATGTTAAGGAATCTGATGACTTTGAGGTTAAATTCATGACACCTCATGGTCCAAGACAGACATTCTCTTGGCCAACTCAGGATGATATCTGTTGGATTCCAAAGTCAAATATATTGAGAATACTCACTGCACCAATTACTATATCAGGACGTGTGTACAAAATATCAGATGAGGATTCCACTGCTCTCATTGAATTTTAGTTACAAACCAAACACACACTAAACTTATTGTAATAGGTGCTTCTCTTAGATCCACTTAGATATACTGTTTGTGTAACCAAATATGTATTCATGTAAAGACTTGCATTCAACTTTTTGAAAATAAAATGTTTAGAAAAAAATAATAAAACACTAAATCTACCACAGCTAGTCCAAAGTCTAGTTGAGAAAATGGTGATGGGTGTTACAGCCATAGGGAAGTTCCTCAAAACTTAACAAGTGATGTTAATGGGTCTAAACTAGGTTTAATGGCAAAAATGTTTCACTCTACAAATTTTGGTACCAGATATAAAACATTTTAAAAAATAATCTATTTACGGCATTTAAATGTTACTAATTCCAGTGGAATTGTCCATTACACTTATCATTAAATGAAAGATATTATGGCCTCTTTTACTGTAGTTTTTCCATTTTTATGTAGTTTTTGGATTCCTTGCCCTCTGAATTGTAGGAATTTGACATCTTGTTTTGTATTGTTGATAAAAATTGTAATTTTAGAGCATTTCTTGCAAATAGCAATGGGGTGTGAGAGCACAATCCCATTTTCATACAAGAAGAAAATGTGGTATGCTCTCATGCCTGTAAAATCATATACAGTGAGGCCTTGCATAACAAATTTAATTCGTTCCAGAAGGTCATTTGTTAACTGAAAAATTTGTTATGCAATGCATTAGTTCAATGGTATTTTCAGTAATTCGTTCCAGAGCCCAAATTTTGACCCTTTTTGCGCTTGTTTACCCATTTTTTAAAGGTTTTTTAGCGTAATGTGTTGTATTATTGTAACAACATAGGTTGTGTTATCGTAAGCCCACTTGGTTCACTGTAATTCACTTTTTATCTTTATATATGCAATGTAATTAACTTTATTTAGCACTAATAATGCTTAAAAGCATTAATTATTATTTATTCACTATATTAATTAGTGATATTATAATGATAAATCACTAAAGCAAAATTTAAAAAAAAATTGATAGGTAGCAATTGTACACAACTGCTCACAACAGCTACCAACCTCCAACTGAACAGAAAACATGTTATGTTTTTTGTTACCAAATTCATTCTGCAAGGTAAAATTGTTATTTAAATCAATGGAGCCTTATGGAGGTAATTCGTTAAGCAAAAATTCGCTATTTAAGGCATTCGTTATGCAAGGCCTCACTGTAGAAAGATAATATATCTGAGATTTTTTATACATGATTTCTCATATGTCTATCCTAAATAATGCTGCATTTCCCTTGAAAAAAAACCTATGCAGACCCGAGATACAGGCCCTCAAAGCCGACACATTTTTTTTGGTCTGAGAAGATAAAATATGGAAGATATGACTAAGGGTGAATTTATTCCACATTTTTATATCATTTTTGGATTCCTTGCCCTCAAAAATGTAGGATTTAACACTTTGTTAAAATTGAACAAAAAATGATGATTTTAAAATTCTTAAAAAATAAAATGGTGCTCTTAGCGCCACCCAGTGGCAAAGGTGGCAAACTTTGAAGTGCTATAACTCGAGAACTGTAAGTCTGATTACAAAAATTTAAATTGTATTTTCATCATTTTTCAAGGCTTATTGGCTCCCTCCAGCTCAACAAAATCCAAAATGGTGTGGTTTACACCCCTGACTGAATTATAATGGAATGACTGCACTCCAGTCACAAATATAGAAAATTCTGTACTTTCCTGTTATCCCAGACCACAGACTTTTTGCCAGACTTCAATTTTGACACAGAATATTCTTGTTAAAACTAATGAAAATATCATGACTTAACCTAACCCTACCAACTAATTAGGCTAATTGAATGCCCAGTTAGGTAAACTGTATGCCCTTCATAATTGATTAGGTTAAGTCATGATATGGTAATTTTACTATCAGTCCAGTATCTTCAATTCCCATAATTTATAGATCAATGGATTCGTTATTACACCAGGAATGTGATTTGTATAGTCTCAAGTGAGGGAACTGGCCCAAAACTAAGTTAGGACACGAAGTTTGTTGTGGGGTATGTGTGAAAAAATACTCTAAAATGCGGGTAATTCCTTCAGTAGAGTATCTAGGGCGCATTCGCTATGTAAAAACAAATCCATTGATATATAAATTATGGAAATTATAGAAACAGCCAACATGAGTGACCTAAAAGGTATATATATACATTTATATATATGTAGTAAAATGAACACGTATATATTCACTGTATATATTATATATACTGATGTAAAAACTATACTAACCTAACCTCTAATTTTAGGTACTACTCTTACCTATGGCAACGAAATGCTTTTCTGTTTTGATCAAACACACACTTATTACCACAAACAATACCTTCCTTGTTTTTCTTAGGGCAAATAAATTCTTTTAGCAATACACCATGTTCTACATAAAAATTAAATGCAGCCTCTTCATCATCAAAAAATTTGCAAGAAGTTAAACACAGTGAATAATTACAACCATCGCAAACCAACACCATTGTGACACTAAAATCTTATGAGTTCAGGTCAAACCCCCCAATTTTGTTAGCAGTACCTTCCTAACCTTTGTGGGATCAGCCATTTTATCACTCCCAAAAACATGACCCGCGATTTTATCGCTCAAAAAAATAATTTCTTAACATTAATTTTATAGCTTTAATCGGCATTTGCCTTCATATTGTACTTAATAAAAGTTGTTTAAAAAAATGTAGTGTGTCTTTTGGTAAACTTTATTTTCAGTTTCCAGAGACCGGACTGATAGTAAAAAATTACCCATGATATTGGTATATTTCTTTACTATTACACCAGTCTCCAGTAGAAAGTTTTAAAAGCTGGTTTTCAATGTTTTCCAATGTGCTGAATTAAAAAATTATACAGGTTAGGTTAGGTTGTTTTAGGTTCAGCCAATTTTGAAGGTGAAATTTATGTTTTTCCTATGGTTTTTGATGTGTTTTATATTAATCTGACTTTCAAAATCTTCGGAAACCACTCATTTTTGTGATTCTCCCCACCAAAAAACTCCCAGTTCCCACTGGGGGTCTCCCAGGTAAAAAAAGGATAAAAAAAGGGTAGAAAGTTTTAAAAGCTTTAAGCTCCAATAACTCTCTAACAAATCATTTGTGATGGAAATGAATATCATTTTTTAATTCAGCACATTAAAAAACATTGAAAACCAGCTTTTAAAATTTTCTACTGGAGACTGGTGTAATAGTAAACATTTACCATGATATTTTCGTTAGTTTTAACGAAAATATTCTGTGTCAAAATTGAAGTCTGGCAACTGGCAAAAAGTCTAGGGTCCGGGATAACAGGAAAGTACCAAAAATTCTTATAAACTGCAAAAAGGATCTTGATAGATTAGTTGCTTGGGCTAGTAAATAGCAGATAGAATTCAATGTTCAAAAATGCAGTCATGCATTTTGGTAGAAATTATGAAAACTTGGCAATATCCTATTATGGCATCCCAAATTATTCAACTAACCAAAAATAAACAAATAGTGTCCTAAATTATTTAACAGCATTAGCTTTGTTTTGATGAATCATTTTTGTTGATTTCTTAGGAGAAAACAAGGCTGGAATGCCCAGTTAGATCAACTGAATGCCTGGTTAGGTCAACTGTATACCCTTGATGATTGGGTTAGGTTAAGTTGTGATATTTTTATTTAAACTAATGAAAGTAATACAACTTAACCTAACCAATCATCAAGGGCATACAATTGATCTAACATAAGAACATAAGACATTTTTATAGTGGGCACACTAGGGGCCACTTCAGCCCATCGAGGTGGCTCCACTATGTAAAAACTGCCTATACATTGGCAACAACCAATTTTTACAAAACTAATTATCAATTTAAAACTAATTAATTATCAATTTAAAACTAATTAATTATCAATTTAAAACTAATTAATTTATCAATTTAAAACTAGATATAGAATCTCTGGATCCAGAGGATCAAAGTCATAATAGGTTACTATCCACAAATATGTTACACTCTATATCTATTTATAACTGACATGCAAATATATCGGATCCAAAGAATCCAGTCAATTTCATTACGGTACCCATCAATACCAGTACCTTGCCAACCAAAAATAAGTCACGGTCCATATCAATTGTGGATCAAGTCACAATTTACAACCATATACATTACATTACAATATATATATATATATATATATATATATATATATATATATATACACACAGAGCCGGATTTAGACGTGTGGAGGCCCCCCTACCTTAGGGGAAGACATAATTGAAGTCATCTATAAGATTCATAATATAATTAACATACACTTTCAAAACATCGTGCACTCTTGTGTCTGTCCATTCCACTCATTTCTGAAAAAAATGAAAGCCTCGGGTTACTCGGGTATTCCATTATAGTGAGAGTAGGCCTAAAAGAGTAATAAAAACAAAATAATAATCAGTACACAACAAATAGTAATTGGTAAAAGTTTATGTACTACAGTGGTATTGGATGCGCATGTTTTTTTGTTGATCATCTATCAGGTTTTTCTAGTTTCGGGTTTTTTCTATTTTGACAATGGCTTGTCAATATGTGGAGGCCCCAAGATATGGAGGCCCATGGGCAGCTGCCCACTTTGCCCACTCCTAAATCTGGCCCTGTATATATATACTTAGGAGGAAAAGTGTAGGTGTGGCTGTAAAGACTGTACAGTAATGTAGAAATGTGTGCACCCATTTTGGGTCTCCCATTTAAAGGTGTTTGTGGGGCAAGTGAAGATCATGAGTTTTTTAATACCTCACAGTACTATGAGGGGCACCGATCAGCAGAGGAATCTCTTTAAATGGGGTGTGTAAGGACAGTGTGTATCCCCTAACCCAAGATGCTGCCTCCCTATATCCCACAACACTTGTGTTGAGCTGTGGGATCTATCACCTAAATGCACATAATATATATGAAATAAACTAGTACCATTCATGCAATAAAAATAGGCTTAAACACTATCACCAGATATCCCTTGCAGACATCAAACTATCCAACCTTCTTTTGAAAGAATCAAGTGTATTTGAAGTCACCACTTCTTTTGTCAGACTATTCCAAAACTTAATTTACGTTCCTGAAAAGTTCTCCACAAACCAAATTTCCGTATAACGGACCCTATTTTCCCATTAATGGCCAATGTCCCATTTTTGGGACACCACTTTTTAGGTGGATAGAATCATTACAGGAATGATTAATTAATTTTTTTCCTTTTCAGAATGTAATTCACAATCATATCAAAGTATCCCATAAAAATAATCATATATGGTTGACAATTTTTATCACCAGGTGGCACCAAAGTTGTGCAATTTTTGGTGAGAAGACACGTTAACACGTGAATGCCCTCAGTTCCTCGCTGTCTGCATAGGAGGAAGGTCGGTTGTGTTAGTAGTGTGTATTGGTAATAAGAGAACACGAGAAAAGCATCAACTGATTTGTAAAATATAAAATGTAAGTATTGTATTGTTTATAATTTTGCGTCCCATTTTTGGGACATTGGCCAGATATTAGCAATTTGATCTAAATGTAGTTCATTTGCTTGTCATCATTTATAATTATTTTATGCAAAATTTACACACTAGGCCTTTTATTAGTAAACTCCAACATTTATGATTTATATATATATATATATATATATATATATATATATATATATATATTTTTTGTATTGGGGCGTTTACCGCCATTTCCCGCTATATGGTAGCGGATATCATGGCGAGGCGGAATACGAGAAAGAGAAACGGAGACGGAGAAAAGGCACTAGGAAAGGGAGAACAGCGGACTACAGGTGAGAAGCCACCTAAAGCTCAGATAGGATGCGAGATTGGGAGAGGAAGAGGAAAAGATGGTCAAGCGAGAAGAGAGGGCTCTCAGCGAGCATAAGGCGTAAACGTTCGGGGAGGGGGAAATCAGAAAGGAACGGAAAAGCGCGATGACGTACTGACGACAGGGTGGGGCATTCCACAAGGATGTGAGAGACGGTGAGGGGCGACTGGCAGGAGCGCAACAAGGACCCTCCTGCCGGAACATAAGATAGCCGTGCGTGAGGCGCATATGGCCGATGCGAAGCCACGCAAGGATGACCTCTTTGTGTCTGGAGCGGTGGAAAGAGGACACCCAATATGACAGACGGGGGCGGATGGACCAGAGTTTATTTCCGGTGGCATCGTCCCAGGACTGTTGCCACACATATATATATATATATATATATATAGAATCATATTTCAAGATGAAAACTTGGTATATGATGCTATTATTTCTTTTTCAGAGGCCTACTCTTTAGCATTATGACACGAAGATCTTTATTGACAACTAATGAAGTTGCCAATGTGCTAATGAACTTGCGTGATGATGAAGCATCGAATGAAAACGTGGAGGTTGCAATTATTCCTCCAAGTCCAGATGAAATGACAGATGATGAAGCTATCAATGATGAAGACCTCCCTGAAGAAAGCATTCTTCAAGATGTTGCAGGTAGGCTGGAGTTGATTATTCACAACAATGACGGTGGAGCAATTGAATCAACTGAGGTTTCAGCAACTCAACCTCCTTCAGGTAAGCATAGAAAAATTGACACCAGTTCAATTCCTAAATAGAAAAAATGTTCTCCAAAATATAAAGGTGTAATGAATCTGCCCTCTCAAAATAGTTATGACAAACTAGATAGGCTGAAGGGTAAGAGCATTTTTAACATTTTTGAAGAATTTCTGACTGATGAGTTATTGAAGTTTATTGTTGATCAGAGTATGACATATGCTAAGCAGAAAAATAATCCTAATTTTACTATCAACATTGAAGAGATGAAAATATTTCTAGGAATTATTCTGCTTAGTGGGTACCATAAACTTCCTCAACAAAATATGTACTGGGAGCAATCGCCAGACACAGGTTTGCCCTTTGTTTACAATGCTATGTCGAGACAAAGGTTCAAGGAAATAAAAAGGTTTCTTCACTTGAATGACAATGCCAACATTGATAAAAATGATAAAATGTATAAGCTGAGACCATATCTAGATGCTCTAAGAGAAAACTTTCAGAAATTTGGCATCTTTGATTCCCATTTGTCAATCGATGAAATGATGATAAGGTATTATGGCATGCATTCTGCTAAAATGTTTATGAGGGGTAAGCCAATAAAATTTGGCTACAAGTTTTGGTGTCTTTGTGGCTCCGATGGATACCTATACAACTTTTCCCCGTATCTTGGTAAGGGCAGTGAACCTAGCAGTGGACCTCTAGGAATAAGGGTTATAAATAACCTAACAGCAGTAATTCCTGAAGCTGAAGCTGCAAATCATGAAATCTTTTTTGATTTCTTTACAAGCATTGATACCTTGAAAGAACTGGGAGATAGGAGTTTGAAGGCAACTGGCACAATTCGTGAAAATCATACAAAAAAATGTCCACTTATGCCTTCTAAAGTTATGGAGAAAACAACAGAAAGAGGGTTCATAGACTACAGATTTGATTCTAGCAATGAAATTTTAGTCACAAAATGGCATGACAACACTGCAGTTGCAGTTGCTACAAATTACAGTCAGGTTTACCCAACTGGTACTACTACACACTATTCTCAGAAACTCAAAAAGGAGATAGTAGTGCAAATCCCAAAAGTTATTTCAGAATATAACAAATCAATGGGAGGGGTAGACCTACTAGATAAACAAGTGTCCCTATATAGGGTCAGAATACGTGGGAAGAAATGGTGGTTCCCACTGTTTACGCAACTGCTTGACATTGCTATTGTGAACTCTTAGAGGATTTATCAACATGCAAATCCAGATGACACACTCTCCCTGCTAGATGCAAGAAGGAAAATTGTTTTGGCTTATGTTTCAAAGCCTTCTCCATCAAGCCGTAAACGCCCTGGCCCACAAAGAAGTAGGCTTTTGGGAGGAAGAGTAAGTGAAGATATCAGGTTTGATCAAGGAAATCACCTTGTAATGCCAATTCAGACACAACGTCGCTGTGCATTATGTGGCAAGAAAACAAAGAGAATTTGCAGTCATTGTGATGTTCCACTCCATGATCTGTGCTTTGCAACTTTCCACACTAAATAATATCGATGAACTACAGTAATTGGCCATGCATATCAAGTAGAAGGGCCTTTATTTTGCGTGAAAAATAAAATTCTATTCCAAAACGAAATATTTTCCCTTTTTCAATTTATTTCACTATTTTTTCATTATGCAAGTTGGTTTATTATTTTCCATTGTTCATTAATACGTCTACATTATGAAAAAAGTGAAACATGTTTTCATTTTGATATATAGTTTGTTTACATTTTTGTTCTTCATAGAAAAAGAAAAATAAACAAATTTGAAACTTTTAATTTTTCTTACCCTAAAAACTCTATGCGTGACTGCCAATGTCCCAATAATGGGACGCCATTTTTTAGGCCCAAGATACGTAAAAATTAATTATTCAATGGTTATAACGCTATTCTTAGGTCTTCTGGAGAAAAGATCAGTCATGATATAATTAAAATTCATTACAGAATAATTATGGTCTTTAATGGGTTAAATCCCATTATATAATGGGAGATGCGTTCCTACTGAAGATTTTTCCAACCCAAAACTGCATAATAAAAATAATTTTTTACCTTTTTAAACACATTTAAATAGAAAACAATATTATTTTAATATAGCTTTATAAATTATATTGTACTGGAGGAAGTAAACTGCATAAATAGTTGTATTCACCTTCCAAAACTGCTGATCGGTGCTTGGTGGTAGTGTTGTGAGTCATGGAAAAGAAGTCAGAAAGTGGTTGACGAAGGGGCAGCACCTTCCTCTTCCACATCATCATCAGAATGCTTCCTCTTGAAGCTGAAGGAGCAATGGAGGGTCGTCAGCTTCATTGTCTGATCCATCATCTTGGCGCGTGGTTGCCGTGGGTGGAGGTGATGATGTTTGCGGGCGAACTAGCTTATTTCTTACCCGCTGATAATTATCCAAGTCCACAAGGCTATTACCAGTGACTTACCACTCCTAAATTTCCTGAATGCCCTTTTTTTAATTTTTAATCATTTTAGCTATTTCTCTGTTCCACCACTAAGGGTTCCTAATCTTGTTATTCCTAACGTTCGATAACGTAGATAGAGATAGCTTTTTCGAAATATCTCAATATAATAGGATTAGAAATAACGGGTGGAAGTTGACAAGTAGAAGGTTCGAGACAGCAGTTGGCAAAAACGTTTTTTACGCATAGAAAAGAGCTAGAATAGTTTGCCGGTAGAAGTAATTAGTAGCACGTCTATAAACATGTTCAAATATCGATTAGACGCATATGTTGATAGATTGGATATAATTTAAGGTAGTAAAATTAAAGCCTTGTGGTTCGGAACCCACGTAAAATTGTAGGTCCACTCCGCTACCACGGAGGACATGCACAATACACAATTATGAACACAGTTTGGTAGACCAGCCATGAGTGGATCCTAGGGGTCTTTGTTAGTCTGGAAAATCATAACATTATAACAGTTCTGAAAGGAGTACATCTATATTAGGGATGTACCGAGGCGAAAAGTTTTTGTTTTTAACCAAATACCAAGTATTTGATAATTAGGATAAATAATGTGATTTAGGAAATGGAACTTAAAATGCATTTTTTTATTTCAAAGAATAATTACAAACAAATCCAATTTGGTCTAGTCATAATAATTAGTAATAACTAGGGCGACCCAAAGTTAATAAAAAGGTTAAAAATTTGCTATTACATTAATAAAGTTAATATTTTGGTTAGTTATGGGTTAATAAAGTTAATAAAATTATTAATAAGGTTAAAAATTTGCTATTGTAAGTGAAAACTTTCGTGATGGATTAATAAAATAAAATTAATGAAAATGTGAAATGAAACTGCGTAAGCAAATAAATGATTTCCGGTTCTCTAACATGATGTTATAAAATGCATTCTGGATTCTTATTTACATAGAGTCTATACATTGATTAATGATGATTATACAAGTTGATTATGCATTATTTCTACATTACTCTTTTGTTATTTATGGACGTAGTGTTTTTCGGAGCTTTTCTACATTTGGTGGTTAGGCGTGTATTCCTATAATCTGAATACTATGTGAATATTATGTTTTTGCTTTTGTTGTTAGAATCAGTTCAGTAGTACCATAAATCACATGTTTAATTAACTATATTAATTTTGTTTATCTTTTTAGCAGAATATATAAATTTCAAACATGCTTAAAACTGCGAAATCAGCTTTTGCGAAAATCCAGGCAATTATTACTAGCTATCCTGGTGAATTTGTCCAAACTCCGATCAACTTTGCGGACGACCCTTGCCATTTAAAAGATTACCTTACCAAACGACTACAGCGGAATGAAATCAAAGAAATCATATCCTTCCAACGGGAAGAAATTTCGCCCAAACTATATACCAGATTACAAGCAGCACAAGCTATCTTGGCTGCGGTGGAGCGCAGCTTCTCCATGCTGAAAAAACTTTTGGCAAAAGACAGAAACTTCCTGCCGAAAAATATTGAGAAGTACATTATGCTTCATTATAATTCAGTCACTAAATAAGTTCGTTAATAATTTAATAAACAAATAAATGTGATGCGTTTTATTTTATTATTAAGTGTTAATATTAAATGTTAATATTATCCACAAATAAGTTGCAAATAAAGAATTTTTTAGGTTAAATAAAGTTAATAATTAATTATTAAGAATAAAGTTAATAATTTCAATTTTTTTAGGTTAAAATTGGGTCGCCCTAGTAGTAACCTTACAGAAAAATAAACAGGCAGTAATAATAAATACCACAGAAACAAAACCTAATAATTGAAAATTAAGGCAAGTCGGTTATCGTGTAGAAAAATTAGTCGTTCAGCGGCATCAGGTAATACATTTTTTGCAGAACTGAACAGCCGTTCACTTCGTACGCTCGTGGGTAGCGTGGTGAGAGATTTGCGAGCAAGTACAAATAGTTTTGGGAATCTTTCACCATTATGGCGCCACCAATCAAGAGAGTTCGTGTCGCGACCGATTCGTGGCTCCTTTGAATAGATGTCTAATTCTTTCGGTAGTAGCTTAACAAGTGAACCTTTGGCTTCTTTTTTCGAAGGTTCTTGATCTTCTCGTGAAACAAAAGCTGGGCGGAAAAGCAGTTGCTTTATCATCATCACAAGGTATTAAATAATTTTTTTAAAAATGTATGAAAACCTTTGCATTTTAACTTTGTTTATTTTCCTGAAATTCTTTTGCATTTTAACTTTGTTTATTTTCCTGAAATTCTTTGAAGTTAAACTAATTTTTTTATTTGTCAAATTTTTCCAAATGAATGGTAAACTTTTCATAACTATTTTACGCATGGCACAAAAGATAAGGACGAATATAACTGGAATATTTCTCTGCAGGAATACTTGTGATCACCCCAATATATATATATATATATATATATATATATATATATATATATATATATATATATATATATATAATGCGCTATTATATGACATTAAATGTTTCGTTATTACTTTATTGCTAACATTTCAAAAGGGAGTTTTAAGGAAAACATGTATTTTGTCAGTTCAGTGTATGTCCCTGACAAATCTAGTATGTACCCCCTCGTTGAAAATCTCCGTCTTAAGCCATAATCTGCCTGTGTGTGTGTGTACGTTCGTGTATGTTTATGTGTGTGTGTACGTTCGTGTATGTTTATGTGCTTGTATGTTATGTAAGTCTATGTGTTCATGTACATAGCTGCATACGTACATCTTCAAACGTGTACATACCCGAGGTTAACTTCAATTGAATGCAAGCTTTAAAAAAAGGAGATTGGAAAGCGTTTCTCTAGACTTATTTGCGGGCCTTTAAAAGCAAATCCTCCCAAAGCATTTACGATTACGAACAAGAAAGGCGACTCAGTGCAAAGTGCAATATCATCTAAAGACCCTTTTTTGTAGCTTTCACGTTCTGATTACGTAAGTGTTGTTCAATTATGAGAACTAAAATATGTACGTGTGAATGACAGTAAGTGTATGACGTTGTACGTAGGTTTATTTTGTGCATGTCTTTGAACGTGTACATGTGTCGTTATACACACACGTTCATTTGAATGTGAATGCAAGTACATCATACGTACGTATATAACTATATATATAACTATATAACTATATATATATATGTCTGAATAAGTAATGGTAAATGACAAATACCACAGTTTTTCTTTTTCATGATGCTAGCCCGACGTGGGCAACGGGTCTCTCGCAAAGAGGTCCCATAAATATAGCTTCCCTCACCAGCTATCTGCAAAGCAGACAGGATCCAGCTTTGGGACATGGATCTAGGATTTAAAGCAAGCCTAGTCCCACTACATTCAGAACCTCTATGTAAGTAAAAGACTCGTTGCATTCACGTCGGATTGAATAAATCAAAGAAAAAGGGGGTAACTATTGTATTTTTAGCCAAAAAAACAAAACTTAAACCTCAACCGGGACATTGGGACCATTCTGAGTTTGTGTATATTAAACGGACGTGTTACGTGCCTTGAAAAGTGGACGCTCAATGTCCCGGTTGAGGTTTAAGTTTTGTTTTTTTGGCTAAAAATACAATAGTTACCCCTTTTTCTTTGATTTATTCAATCCGACGTGAATGCAACGAGTCTTTTACTTATATAGAGGTTCTGAATGTAGTGGGACTAGGCTTGCTTTAAACCCTAGATCCATGTCCCAAAGCTGGATCCTGTCTGCTTTGCAGATAGCTGGTGAGGGAAGCTATATTTATGGGACCTCTTTGCGAGAGACCCGTTGCCCACGTCGGGCTAGCATCATGAAAAAGAAAAACTGTGGTATTTGTCATTTACCATTACTTATTCGGACTATAGTGGATTTAATTTTCCCAGAAGAGTTCCTTGTTCCATGCACGGTCTGTGTTTAACATATAAGTTTCTCAGGGGAACCATTCTGAGTTTGTATATATATATATATATGTGTGTGTGTGTGTGTGTGTGTGTGTGTGTACGACTGCACGTATGTATGTAAGTTTGCACGTTGATGTATGCATAAATGCAATATCGTCGTTTATATCTTGAAAGGCCCTAGCTCGTAAATAGTCAATTGTTCAGGGAACAAGCAAAACTGTTTTGTTGCTCTGAAGGTCATCCCACTTGCCGCGCTTGATTCTACAAGGTGCACGAGCTTTCTGATTGGAGGGGAGCTAGGCCCTTTTGAGACATGGTGCAGAACACAAAAACGAACCAATATTTCTATAAAAACTTTTTTTTTTTCAAATTTTCGAACTAGGGCCTTTCAAGATATAAGCGACGATATGTTGGTGAATATGTTACATAAATGCAATATGTTGGTGAATCAGAACAATTCCAGATGAGCCGGGCGTACCTGACTATTTGAGGTGGAGAGCAAAGAAACCAACCCTCTACTTTACAGGCCAACTGAAAGAAAGGGCAACCTTTTCTAATCACCCTGTATGGTTAATAATGTTTGTTATGCGTGTGTTATGGGTGTAGATCAGTGTAATGTAGTGGCTGTTTTCAATTAAAAGTTCGTAATCTAACGAGTATAAATGTGTATACAGTGTATGGATTCAATTACCTGAGGATATCATCGGCATATCTGGGTATGGTTTAGGTATTAAGAAAATGGGTGTGGTATGCAGTGTGGGAGGTTAGGTGACTGATAAAAATTTAAAATTTGAAATATAGTCCAAGTTTGTGGTTAAATTGTGGTTACTTAAAATAAAAGTAGCACACAATGTTTATTATGGTTGAATATTGTATAGAATAAATTAATGGATGGTACCATTCACATATCTTGGATATGATAACAATGTTCAACAATGATTTTGTCTCAGGAAAAGTTTTATGTCATTATTATTATAGAGTTTTTAACCCTGATTACAAAAATGGTCTTATTATTTTCCTATCACGTATAGTTTTTGAGAAATTTCAATTTTTTGTTTTGGAAAAAATATATTCCATTTTTGTAGTAAAAAGCTGTTCATTTATTTTATTATTACGCAAATCTGACCACATGTGATGTTTGTCTTATTTACGTCGTGGGTATTGCTACTCTTATAGTATGTGCAATGTTAATATTTTTTAATATTTTGTATAATATTTAATTAATTATATCCAATATACAATATTATACATATTATATACAATATACAATAATTGCATAATATTTTTAAAGATTTCATGGAAACTATGCGTGATACGCCAAAATGAATAACATTTTCTGAATCAGCAGCGTCGACTTCATATAGACCAGCTTTTTTTGTTGCTGAGACAGAATAAAAGCAAAAATTTGTTGTTCACTGTAATTTTTGCCTGACGAATTCATCTGACAGATTCGTACGTGTACGGTAATTTTGTACGACCCTACCAATTCATACATAATGAAAAAATGTCGTAACTACAAATATAAAATAAATTAATGTAAGTGTATATATATATATATATAAACGTAAAGAACGACGCTTGTATAGGAGATATTCCGCGCAAGACGAGAGAGAGAACGAAACAAATGAAAAAATGAGGTAACCACCCGGGAATCGAACCCGGGCAATCGGAAGATCCCGGGTTCGATTCCCGGGTGGTTACCTCATTTTTTCATTTGTTTCGTTCTCTCTCTCTCGTCTTGCGCGGAATATCTCCTATACAAGCGTCGTTCTTTACGTTATTTATACTGCGTGTTCTTTGCAGTTGTATATATATATATATATATTTATATATATATATATTATATTTATATTTATTAACAAAATGTCTTTAGGTAGCTTTTTCTCAGCGAAGGATCGAACTCCTGATTCGTTGCGTAGCGGTGTTGTATATTTATTTACCTGCCCAAGGTGTCTCCTTGGTACTTACATTGGCAGCACCGTGCGCCCCCTCAGGACTAGATTTTATTCGCATATGGGAATAAGTTGCCGAACAGGTAAAATTTTAAATAAAAAAGAAGCCTCCAGTATTCGGGAACACAGTATAAAATGTAAAACTGATGTCACTTTAGATAATTTTAAAATTCTCGGTTGTAATTCTTGTCCTAACTCACTTAGAATTTTGGAATCTCTTTATATTAAAACATTGACCCCTTCTCTAAACGTGGATTCCTCAGCTGTCCCTCTAAATTTTTTATAATCCCCCCCCCCAACTCCCCTCCCCCCTCCCCAATTTTTTATAATCCCCCCTTCCCCTAACTTATAACTCCAACCGCCCAACCCATAGCTTGTTTCCTGTTTTGTTTTGTTTTAAATTACTCGTGCCTCGGAACCAGCATTGAAAGGTTCGTAGTGTTAATTATTCCATTGTATTAGTGTTAATTATTCCAGTGTACTAATTTCAAATTTACTATATGTAATTTAAAAATAGCTTTTAAATTTCTTGTAATTTTATATGTAAATTTTTATAACTTTGAATTTAACCCTCTTCTTTTAGTCTTTTTAAAATTTGCTTTTAATGAATAGGTTTTTTAGAAATTATTTTGTCTTGTTCACATTTATTTATTGATTCTAATTTCATATTGTTATTATCTAGCCTGATGATGAGCGTATTGCTCGAAACGTTGCGCATTAAAGAAGACTTTTCATGGCATTTACATTCCTCCTTGTCATTGGATTTCTCCTAACTATTAAATTGAAGCTTTGTAGAAGCAAACCGCATGACTATATATATATATATATATATATAGCTCAGAATGATCTCCTGACAACTTTTATGTTACACACAGACTGTACATGGAACAAAGAACTTTATGGGATATTAGATCCACTGTGGCCCGAATAAGTAACAGTAAATGGCAAATACAAAAGTTTTGCTACTGCTGCTACCACGACTTTATTGCATCTGGTAACCCTGTTTGGCGTCATGAATTTGGGCTATGACGTCAACCCTGGATGTCCTTTGGTATTATATATATATATATATATATATATATATATATATATATATATATATATATATATATAATTCACCACGGCTGCAAGGTCTTTTCATTCAAGGAAAATTATTTTTTTTTATATGATCAAAATTATGTTAGAGAACAAATGATATTTTTTAATAAAAGGGGAATAAGAAATTTTTATGCGAGGGGAAACTACCTTTTTTATGTCAAATTCCTTTCATACAGGAATTACGCGAGTTTATACAAGACAAAGAGAGAATTCCTTTTTGAATAAAATGGCTGTGTGGTTTTACGAGGAAGTGATTTTTCCTAGTTGAGGACAAATCACTTCCCTAATTTTCCCTCTTTTCCTTTTCTGAGGGCCCGCGTGACTCCCATTGTGGGGTCTAAGTAACTCCGGAAAGACAGTTTCAAAATTTTCTCATCGAGACTTTGAATGAAGTGTGAAGGGAAACGAATTTCACTTTTTTACGCCCACGAATCACTGACCGAGGTCTAACTCTCAAGAGCGACGATGACGACGAACTACGAGGATTGTCATTACCCAATAACGACAACATTTAAAAAACAACAAAAACATTAACAGCAGCAATGAAGGAAAAGTTAATTTAAACAAAGTTTCTCCAATTATTTTCTTTCTGTCCGCTATTGCTCAATTCGGGAAAGTTCGAATTTACGAAGGAATACAAAGGACACCAAACAGTAACAGACCGGCTGGTCCCAACGAGGCTGTCTGTTTATGAAGAAAGGTTAAAGGAAGTAAGAAGATTTAAAGACGAGTGAAAGTTTTAAAACAAAGCGGAGAAAAGAGGTTGATAGATAGGAAAGAAATTTAAAACTAAAGTGAAAATCTGAAGGGTAATAAACGCTCAGATACATTATTATTATTATTATTATTCCGATAGATAATAATTTGTGCTCGAGGAATTTTCAATTTGTCCCCAAATCAATCATTATTTTTATCGCAAAGAAATAGTTAACTAATAATTAATTTTAATTAACATTTAATTATAATTAATGACTAATTAATTATGCGAATTTAAGTGATGTTCCTTCCCTTATGTCTAATAAACTCCGTCGGCTATATCGCTTAAATTCTCGCTAATCTAATCCTTGTCGCAAATTGGACGATATTGAGCGAATCTCGCGATTAATAATGCGAAATTGCGCCCAATTATTAGCATTTAGAACGCGTCGTACTGAAAGGTTTCGTTGCAGATACGCGAATTCATTTACTTTTACATTCTATAAAGGTCTGATTAGGCATTCTTAATGGCTATCAGGAGAACCTTCCTCAGAATCACCGCTAATTGCAGATTATATAATACCCCTAATTCCTGCATACTACAACATCGATGTAATAAAGTAAACATGAGAGAAGGTTCCTCTATTGTCTTCAACGTGAATAAACATGCCTGTGTCAGAAATGGAAGACGAGTCGCTATTGATCGTCTTTCCGAGAATTCTCGCTTTCGAGACTCCGCGATCGTCATTCGCTAAATTTTGTTAAGTTTCGTTAAAAAGGTCCTCGTGCCGATAACGAGACGCGTTAATTAGAGACTGCATGGATGTAACGCAGCGGAAAGAGTTAGGCTCGCTTGTGCGTTACAAAACACATTCTTTACGCAACAAATTCATATATATATATATATATATATATATGATCGAAAACAGGTTCGTTATATTATAAACGCGAATTCGAAGTTCTATTGTTAAAATGTTAATGTCTTAATGCAGTTGACGTGACGATGAAATGATTCTTTCAGCTGGTGATTATTTTGTTTTATTCCAATTAGGATCGACGAATTGTTTCCGAAAAGAAATAAATGAAGAATTCGGTTGAATTTTGGAAGGAAGAAAAGAATCAAGAAGAGAGGAAATTGATAAGGGTGGTACGAGTAGTTGTATAGTGTGGGTGAAGGTGCATGAACTGAGTTGCACGAGTGTTACTTCAAAGTATGATCGTAGTTGTACCAATATGGTTGTATTGCGTAAACGTATTGTAAGAATGGAGCCAAAGTGCGAGTATAAATGTGATTGCAGTGGGTTACAATTATGGTGTTTGGATATACTGAGGGGAGCCGGATTTCTACATAATAAGACCCAGACATGAAGAAAGTTGTAAGAAATAAATTACGAACAGCGGTCTTTTCACCGCTTCCCTCATCCCCACGCCTCGAAAGTGGTTTGGGACATCGTATGTCTCGGAAACAAATGAAGACATCGGAAAGGACTCTCGTCTCGGAGAAAAATCCACTCTCGAGTCAATTTCAGAATCTAAGATGGTGACACCTTCCACTGACCCACTGGAACGAGAATCGAAGCGCGCTCAACGGATCGCTACGGTGCCGAATAGTTTCTACAAAGTGTGGTGTCCTTGTGGTTAGCCCAGTCGGGTAAAATTCCATCGTCATCTCACTCCCGTTACCCTTATCACCCCATCGAACCCCAAGAACAGTGAGAACAGAAAGCGTTTCCAAACGACTAACGTTACGTTACTCTACTTAATTTTTTCATTAGTTTACGTTCAGAATATTTGCTCTTATTTTCTACAAGTTCAATCTCCGCTTTCTTTCATGGCGTTTAATGAGTAACTTTCAAATATGCTAACATGACACGAACAGACGGAAAGCAACTCGCGGAAATTGCAGGGGAATCTTCACTTCAAACGAACAATTATACTTTACTCATATATATATATATATATATGTGTGTGTGTGTGTGAGAGAGAGAGAGAGTAAAAAAAAGGCAAAATTCTCTCCTGAATTTGTTTTCAAACAAATGTTCGTGATCAGCCTATTTGATGAAGGAGATTTGATGAGGGAGAGAATTGCCTCTTACTCTCATTCCTGCCACACGCACCTTGTCAAGGACTTTCCCCATGAATTCACCCAGTCGATGCTTGAATGCCGTTATTTGAATATTCTTTTGACAGAGTGTCAAATAATCCAGTCTCGAACGTTGATGCAGTTTTTCCATCTTTGACTTCAAGGTGTCCTGCTTTCTCACAAAATCTTCATGCCCGTGACCTCTGACCACCTACCCATCAATTACTCTCGATATATTTTGACCTGTCACTCACTTTTTTTAAAGGTATGAAAGAAAGCGGTACTATGATAAAATCATGTATAAACACTTTAAACAGAATAGTCAGTAAGTTAGCAGTCAGAAAAATAGATAATCGACACCTTTGAATTGGTAACGAACGAGGCTTTGAATGTTTTACGTGATACTTTCACCACGAGATCCGATTTTCGAATAAAGTGTCGAATTTCTTCGACTCTGAATTTATTCATTAACACTGTCGAAGATTGAATTATGGTCAGTGAAAATGGAGTGGAGAAAGTTCTTTAAGTTCTGGTCGTCGGCATTGGAAATAAATTACCATAATAGGATTTAATTAAAGCGCGCGCGCACACACACAAGTATATGTGCGCATCTCCGAATAAACGAGGTATCAACTTTTCTAAATTCATGTATGTAAAACTGATTAACGAAACCTAATTTAACTTAATCAAAAATTAGCGCCATCGAACCGAGAACGGTTTTGGACGCAATTGAGGGCTCGAACGGTGTTTTAGGTTCATTTATTAAATAGTAAGGTACTCGCTAACCTAACCAAACCTTAACTAACCTAATCAGAACCAAGCATGGGCTATTCGTATTCGAATGCATTCGAATACGGCTTTTGAAGGATTCGGATTCGAATACTTGCGTAGGAAAAGTCAAAGTAATCATATTCACTGAATATTTTCATGAATACCTATTATTGGACTTTACTCCACGGCAGTCGAAAATGTCGAAACAGTCCAGTTATTCCAGACGACAGTGACCCTGTGGAGTATTGGAAAATGCATGCACTTCATCCCTTTCTCTCTAAAAATTAGCAATGAAGTACTTTATTGTATCGGCTTCATCTGCTTCAATATTGGTGGGAAGATCTTTCGCCCAGACCGTTGCCGGCTCTCAGACAAGACCTTCCAAAAGCTCGTGTGCATTAAAGCAAACAAACACTTTGGAGACGAGTAGACAACCAACAACTCAATAATTGTATAACTTTGGCAAATTGGCGGAACTGTAATTGGAAAACTCCGTAGAATGTAGCTCGTCTTCATCTTGTTTCGCGTAATTATGTCCTTTCATAAAATAAATTTGTTTTAATGGATTTGTTTTGCAAACGCGTATTGTTTACGCGTGTTTCTGTATTTGGACTTAATTTAAAAGTATTCATGAATACATCCATGAATACTTTCAAATGTATTTGTGTTCACATTCGATTACTTTGTATTTCTTCTGTATTCGCATTCGTATTTACTAAAATATGAAGTATTCGTGTTCATATTCCAATATTGAACTCCCGTATTCGCCCCGTCCCTGATCAGAACCAACACATCTAATATACTATTTCAGAAATGAAGCCTTATATACCTGGTGTCCGAGAATTATCTGTACAATATTTGGCTGTTATTAAAAGTCAACCATGAAGTGTAGAAATTCCAGTGTTGTCCCATTTTACAGAGAAACTCATTAAGTTTTTTCTGATAACAAGTTTTGACAAGTTTTTTCTTTTTTGTACGCGGGTGATAGACATTGATGATTTAAAAGCAAGAATCACAGCTGCTATTGAGCGAATTGATGTGGATATGCTGCAGCGTACATGGCAACATTTGGAGTATCGATTGGATTTTTTGCGAATCACTGATGGTGCACATATCGAATGTTTGTAACAACGTTACTTTAATAAAAGAAACATTTGAAAATACAGATTCTAAATAATCTTGTTTAAGAATTTTACGTGTGTTATCAAGAATTTTATTAAAAGATGAAATTGTACAGATAATTTTCGGACACACTGGAATTTCTAAAAAACTTGTCAAAACTTGGTATCAGAAAAAACTTAATGAGATTCTCTGTAAAATGGGACAACACTGGAATTTCTACACTTCATGGTTGACTTTTAATAACAGCCAAAACTTGTACAGATAATTCTCGGACACCCTGTATATATATGTAACAATGTTTTTGCGCACACCTACAGGTCGCTACAATTGGTGTAGAACAATGCGGTTTTCACCATTCGATGCGTCTTTTTATTGTGCAGTGCCCATGCTAAAAAAAAATTCCCGAGCATAAATCCTGCCCCCCCCTTTTAGGGGTACAGTTCTTCCCATTTCTTCATTTTTAATCATAATTTTGGCACAAAATGGGGGAGGGGTGGGGTAATGGGGGAGGGGGTGGGGTTAATGGGGAAACTCAGAAAAATAGATGCGTATATATATGTAACAAAAAAAAATTAAAGTAAATCCTTTGCAAGGTGCCAGCCCCCTTCCCCCTTGGGGGTAATGGGGGAAGGGTGGGGGTAAATGGGGGAGGGGGTATTGGGGGAGAGGGGTGGGGTAATGGGGGAGGGGTGGGGTTAATGGGGAAACTCAGAAAAAAATTGGTGGGGTAAATGGGGGAGAGGGGTGGGGGAGGGGGTATTGGGGGGAGGGGTGAGGTAATGGGGAGGGTGGGGTTAATGGGGAAACTCAGAAAAAAAAATGATAACCAACATCGATTCCGGTCAGGAAGATCATGCTTATCACAACTAATGGAACACTATAACAATATTATTGATGCACTCGAAACAATGAAAACTATGATTTGGCGGGCCATAAAACTATAGAAATGAACGCAGTCATGAAAATCTTAGGCTTCAAATCCGAGCTCATTGTATTAAGATTTGTGAAGCTTTAGATTTTCATGGCTGCGTTCTTTTCTGTAGTTTTATTGAATGAATAAATAATTGGTTTGCCAGTAACTGGAAGGCCGCAGGCACACCAATTACTGAGGCCCAAGGTGAGAGGAATAGGAATGATAGCCAGATAAAGGGCTACTGATGTTCAAAATAAAATACGCCGTAGGCCCACAATTCAGCCGAAGCACCGCAGATCTAGCAAAATCGGCGCGTAGCGCCGACCTTTTGCTAGTTTATTTTCTAATAATAGAAATGTCCCGCAAGGGACGGTCGACTGGCGATTTTCTCGCGTATCTCTCTGACTCTTTCTTGGCCATCCTCCTTTTGGGATTTCAACGTAACATTTGTTTTTGCATTAGACATATCGGAAGTTTTCCATAGAGTTTAGCACAAATCCTTAATTTTCAAACTGCTTTCCTTTGGCTTCTATCTTTCTATCTGTGTCTTCATCTCTGATTTCCTTTCCGGCCTATCTATAGTTGCGGTTGTAGATATTCTTTTCCTGAATGGTGTTCCTCATGGTTCTGTCCTGTCACCCACTCTCTCCTTTTTATTTAGCAATGATCTTTGAAGCCGCAATTTCTCTCCCATCCACTTCCATGCCGATGATTGCATACTTCACTTCTCCACCCGCTTCACAAAGCGTCCCTCTCGACAGTCACTCCATGCTTCGAGTGCCACAGCTGACCTTCGATCTTTCTATATCTCTGAATGAGACAAAGAAAACTTCGTGGTTTTCAGTGCCTAAAAATAGGGTTCCTTCATTTGTCTACTCGTCACAATCTTCCACACGACTATCTCCTTATCTTCAACAATACACAACTCAATCCTTCTTCTTATCTTAACATTTTTGGTTTCCTTTTCTCAAAGTTAAGGGTGCTGCACCGGCAGTTTTTTTTTACCCCCACTCAGGGTCTTGACCATCCCTGTATTGAGTACGCTTCTCACGTACAGGGTGGCTGAAACCACAGAGCTTTACTTGACTGGGTGAAATCAAAAGCTTTTCGTCTCATTAATTCCCCACCTCTTTCTGACTGTCTTCAATCACTCTCTCTTCGCCGCAGTATTGCCTCACTCTCTCTCTTTACTATCGCTATTATAACGGACACTGCTCTTCTGAACTCTCTAACTGCATGCCTCCTCCTCCTTTAAGGAGAGCTTGCAGCACCAGACATTCAACACATCCTCATCCCTTTTGTCTTACTCGCTAACGCAAGAGTTAATCGGTATTCTCGAGCTCTTGTCTAGTCAATCGGTCAACTCTGGAATAACTTTCCTCAGTCCATATTTTCCTCTGTCTACGACCTCCAATCTTTCAAACGCAGAGTGTCCAGGCATCCCGAAAATTTTGGACCTTGATTTCGGCTGTCTTTTTCTTCAATTTGACGGGGCGTTTATGCGTGACCCCTCCCCCCCACCTTCCTGCATAAACCAAAGAAATTAAACAACCTAGGAGACGCAAAACGCTTTCGCGACCAGAGGCATTTTACGTGTTAATCCTCCCGCGCTTGAGGTAATAACCAGCATTACACTCAGACCATCTGGTGGAACGTTGGGTCCCATAAATGGAGTATCATATATGAACACACGGGAGGGTTAACGCCAGTGGTGGAACTCAAAAATTTTAAGAACCGGTTCGCCCTCCCCTCCCCTTCCCCCCTTCTCCTCTCCCTTCCGTGTCAGAAATGAAAACTAAAAAATGTTTTTATTGAAATTCTTTATTTAATTTCCTTTTAAATATTTCCAAATCGCCTCCAAATCGAACTCGAGAAATTTTAGGAACCGGTTCGCACGAACCGGTGCGAACCGGCTGAATGCCACCACTGGTTAACGCGTAAAATGCATCTGAACGCGAAAGCGTCAGCGTTTGCTTGGTTGTTTAAATATACGACAGGTTGTGCTAAATTTTATCTCGTTGTAGTGCAGTAGCTAACGCCCTCACTTTCTACTCATGAGGTGGTGGGTTCGAACCATGGTGGGGGTGGCTTTATTGTCATGAAAAATTGTGCTTGTTCGAGCATAATACTCCATACACAGTATATATGCTTACTTATAAGAGCGCAAATTCTTCCTACATTTTCGTCGGTGGTCATTGGAGTTACATTAGCTCCTACATGCGACTTTTTTTGTCTTTTCACATTTTTAATCACTTACGCTTATATTAAGGTAGGTATCATTAAAAAGTTTAGAGAATGCGCTCTTTTATCGGATACAACGATTATTTTTTCGAATTACACTCGCGTTAAGATTTTAATTAAAAAATTCGAAGTCAAATTGCTACTACTTCATGTTACCTTAGGATTTTACACACCCAGTTTTTTGTTTTGTTTTATTTTAGATTAGCTTTGGTTAGGTTGGTTAACCTTACCTAACTTATCCTAAACAACTCCAAAAAAACATTAACAAAATAGTAGCTATTTTGCATGTAGGAAGAAAGTGATACAAAAGATAGCACTGAACAGAAGCGAACGTAACTCATATACTGTATATATATATATATATATATATATATATATTAGGGTGGTTCACCACAATTAACCCAAATTTTTTTTTCTTTTTCCTCTTCCCACCCTCCCATTATGTTCCATTGCCAAAAAGAACAGACCAAAATTGAAGAGTATTGCTTATTATTTAGAGGTCGCGAAATACAACGCAAGATTTCAACATATGCAGGGCGTCCTGCACCCAGTACCTTTCAAAAATTAGGAAGATAGGATCATAAAATCATCACACTATTTACCTCAAAGAGAAAAACTGTTTGTGTAGGCTTAGTCATCAGTTAATAATTGAACATGACCACTACTGACAGAATACGAAAAAAATATACAGAGTATCTATATAATATTTCAGTTCATTTCGGGACCAGTTATGATCATTTTTTAATTGAGATAATTGTTTGCATGGGATGATATCTACACCACATAGGAACCGAATCAGAAGGTGGGAATGAAGAATTTAAAACTTTCTTTTTAGACCACCCTAAATTACTGTGTGTGTATATATATATACAGTATATATATATATATATATATATATATATATATATATATATATATATATATATATATATATAGTGGCAGAGATGTTTTCAAATACCCAGTTTTTTGTTTTGTTTTATTTTAGATTAGCTTTGGTTAGGTTGGTTAACCTTACCTAACTTATCCTAAACAACTCCAAAAAAACATTAACAAAATAGTAGCTATTTTGCATGTAGGAAGAAAGTGATACAAAAGATAGCACTGAACAGAAGCGAACGTAACTCATATACTGTATATATATATATATATATATATATATATATTATTAGGGTGGTTCACCACAATTAACCCAAATTTTTTTTTCTTTTTCCTCTTCCCACCCTCCCATTATGTTCCATTGCCAAAAGAACAGACCAAAATTGAAGAGTATTGCTTATTATTTAGAGGTCGCGAAATACAACGCAAGATTTCAACATATGCAGGGCGTCCTGCACCCAGTACCTTTCAAAAATTAGGAAGATAGGATCATAAAATCATCACACTATTTACCTCAAAGAGAAAAACTGTTTGTGTAGGCTTAGTCATCAGTTAATAATTGAACATGACCACTACTGACAGAATACGAAAAAAATATACAGAGTATCTATATAATATTTCAGTTCATTTCGGGACCAGTTATGATCATTTTTCAATTGAGATAATTGTTTGCATGGGATGATATCTACACCACATAGGAACCGAATCAGAAGGTGGGAATGAAGAATTTAAAAACTTTCTTTTTAGACCACCCTAAATTACTGTGTGTGTATATATATATATACAGTATATATATATATATATATATATATATATTATATATATTATATATATATTATATATATATATAGTGGCAGAGATGTTTTCAAATACTTTAGCAATGTTCCATCAACACAAACACGACCAAGATGACGTCACACAAGCACGACTAAGATGATGTTACATCGCGAGGATTCATTCAAGGCATGTCCTTATGCCTTGCTTCACGCCTCAACCTCATTACAAGGACTTCTCGAGTAGGACGCCGACATCGCACCTCAACCTCTCTCTCCGAAGAATCAGTGACACACAAAAGCCTCCATCATGTGAACATTCATTTGTGCAGGCCCCATTTTGGCCTGGTGTCATTCACCTAACTTTATATAAAGAATAATCATTACCTCGCGCGTTATTAATACTGAAGTCATTATTTCAAGTGCGCATTAATTTCAATTGTAACAATCAACATTTATTTGTCTCATTCATAAATAGTTTATTTTGTTTAATAAAGGAAGAAAACTCATTTTATCAATCAACCTAATCAATATTGTTTGTTTGGGCTGTATCCGACACTGGTGACCCCTAATTACTCATTTCAATATAATTCATTAATTATAGTAACCTACTTGATACGCCACAATATATACAGGGTGTTTCATTATGTGAGACGCACTTTCAGGATGGACTGAGAACCTGAAAACAATGAAAAAAGTTTATATAAACATATGCTCGAAATCGCTTTGTTTCCGAGTTACAGCCCGTTATGTGTTTCAGCAAGTATATATATATATATATATAATATATATATATATATATATACACACACACACACACACACACACACGAGGTTTGTTCAAAAGGTATCCGGACTGATGCGATTATAGACAGAATAGGTATTTACAAGGTTTGGGGCTTAATCTCCCTCAAAGTACACTCCTTCTGAAGCCACACACTTTGCCCAACGATCCTGCCACTGTTGAAGACATTTTTCGGAACCACTTTTCGGAATGGCCAAAAGCTGCTCCGTCGAATGTCTTTTAATGGTCTCAACATCATCAAATCCGTGTCCTTTCAATATTTGTTTGAGCTTCGGAAGCAAAAAAAAAGTCGCATGGAGCCAAATCCGGCGAATATGGAAGCTGCTGTATTTGGGGAGTAGCATTTTTGGCCAAAAATTGCCTGACAAGTTGCGACCAGTGAGATGGCGCGTTACCGTGATGAAGCATCCAGTCCCTGGACTCCCACTTCTGCGGCCGTTTCCTCCGAACTGCTTCATGTAGAAGTCTCAAAACTTCAATGTAAAATTCCTTGTTGATTATTTGTCCCTGTGGAGCATATTCATGATGCACACCTTCAGAGTAAAATAAAAAACCGACCTCATCGAAAGAAATCGCGGCGAAACAAAACACGTTTAACTTTATCGGCTCAGCACAGTGGACTGACGCTACACAATGAAATGCAACCCTATCAGTCAACTTGTCTCGACATGCAGAGACATGTTTAGCACAGTCAACTCAAAACGTGACCTTGTTTTCAAAATAAACACCCTGTCCGAATACTTTTTGAACAGAACTCGCGCGCGTGTGTGTGTGTGTGTGTGTGTGTGGGGAGGCCCGACCAGGTGAGGAACTGCAAACGTTAATCAATCTTTCACTGAAACTTCGTTTATCTTTCTAAGTGTTTTATTTGTCTGTTTGTCGAAGGTCAAACAAGTCCCAACAAGTCTGAAGAAGTTCAGACAAATCTCGCCGAAAACAACAACTGATAAAACTTGGGAAAATTACGTTTACTTTTAAGACTACGTTTGCTTTTTCGGGATTTTCTTAATTAATGCCAAGTATTATAGTTAAAATACATTTGTACACTGCTAATTATTATTATTATTATTATTAATATTACTGTATTATATAATATATTTACCTTTGGTTTTCTTCCGCCCGAATTGTTCTTTCTGACGAAGGTCAAGCTCTTTACTCCACTTTAGACATACAGTTTTAACACGGAATCCAAACCACGCCCCACCAGCAGCCCAGCGTTTTAACCACTAGGCTACCCATTTATCTACCAACCACTTTATTGTATGGAAGGATGAACAGCTGGGTTTTGCTGCGCGCCGCCTGCCGTCACCGGGTTTCGATCTCAGGGCCGATAGATTCGTAGTCAGCGACGCTAACCACTACACCACCTGACACCAGATATCATACACCCTTGGTGAATTGAATGAATTCTCCAAGAGGTAATGATATGGTACTCCAGGAACGGCGGGACCGTCTCAATGTCTGATCCTACCGCAATCGCAGAGAACGTCGAATATTTTCGTTTAAGAGTTCTTTTAGGCTTCAGTTGTCGAAGGAACGCATCGGTAGTTATTCTTTTAATCAATTTAAGCAATTAAATTATTATTCACATAATGTTAATGACTCAAGTAAGGTTTAAAGAATCAAATAATAGTTCTTAACTTCTAGTTCTAAAAATATTAAATGTATAAGTCAATTGTTACCCGAGTCTACTGCCTTTCCTACAGTCAAACTCCAAGCCCGAATTTCCTTACACACGATACAAACCGATACCAAATTCCACTTAACGGACTGAATTTCCCTTAGCCCGGAGATTCGTCTGAGACCCCGCTCTACCTAAATCTGTTTCTCAAGCTTCGGGTTCCTCCTTATATATTGGAAGACCGGATGTCAAAGGGTGCGTCATAGGTATGGGAAAGTTCTTATGAGAAGTAGGAGCGAGTTACGATTCCAAGGTTGAGGCCTCGAAGGGTCATCCGGTGTTTAAACAGAGGCCAGCGGCGTTGGGCGCTTCTTCATTACAGCGTATCCCCTGGCCTCCTGCTTCCATCATCGTTGATTTTAGTGTCCCTTTCACTCCTTCTCTACAGACAGGATTGTCTTAATGGAACTGGAATTGCTAAAGAATCCTCTATGACCTCATAAGGAATCGATTCCCGAGAGTTCTCCCTGACCCTGGCAATACGCCGTGTTATTATATATATATATATATATATATATATATATATATATATATATATATATATATATCAACGTAAAGAACGACGCTTGTATAGGAGAATATTCCGCGCAAGATGAGAGCGAGAGAACGAAACAAATGAAAAAATGAGGTAACCACCCGGGATCTTCCGATTGCCGGTCAGATATGATAACCATTACACCACGGGCCTCACTCAATCAAATGCCGTAATTCCCCTACATACGCGCAGAAACCAATGCCCCAAGGGGGCACCTCCCGCATGCCGTACATTATATACATTTAAACTGCAAACACGCAGTATAATAACGTAAAGAACGACGCTTGTATAGGAGAATATTCCGCGCAAGATGAGAGCGAGAGAACGAAACAATGAAAAAATGAGGTAACCACCCGGGTGGTTACCTCATTTTATCATCATTTTTCATTTTTTCGTTCTCTCGCTCTCATCTTGCGCGGAATATTCTCCTATACAAGCGTCGTTCTTTACGTTAATTATACTGCGTGTTTGCAGTTTAAATGTATATATATATATATATATATATATATATATAAGGCGGTAGAAGCAATAAAGGAAAATCCAAAATACTTTTACGGTTATGCGAAAAGGAAAACAAAAACTCGCGCTCCTATATCGGGCCCTTAAGGAAAGGAAATAATGAACTAACAGACGATCTAAAAGAAATATCTGAAATCGGTATGAATCGGTATTCAGTACCCCAAAAAGTGACAAAGCGATACCTGACATAGATGCATTCTTCAAAGAGAAATTGTAAGGAGAATGTATAACAGACTTTGATTTTACCCCAGAAGATGTAGCGAGAGCTATAGGACAAATGAAATCACATTCAGCTGCAGGTCCGGACAAATTGAACGCACAATTAATTAAAAACTGTAAAAATGAACTAGCTGCACCCTTATACTGGATATGAAGAAGATCCCTAGACACGGGGGAAATACCGAGCATCTTGTAAAGAGCAAACATCGTCCCTATATATAAAGGAGGAGATAACTCTCAAGCAAAGAACTATAGACCAGTGTCCTTGCCGTTCCACCTCACCAAAATTTTTGAAATAGACAGAGAGAAAATCTATGACTTCTTGGAGACATTGGAAAGATTCAACGAAAATCAACACGGACTCCGATCAGGAAGATAATGCCTATCACAACTTATAGGGCATTATAAAATATCCTAAATGCATTTGAAGGCAATGAAAACTATGATGTCATATACACGGATTTTGCTAAAGCTTTCGACAAATGCGATCATGGTATAATAGCACATAAAATGAAATATATGGGAATAACCGCCAAAGTAGGAAAATGGATCTACAACTTCCTCAGAAATCGACTACAGGTGGTCAAAATTCAAGGTGTATCATCATCAGAATCGGAAGTACGCAGCTCAGTACCACAAGGTACAGTGCTGGCCCCACTCCTGTTCATTATCATGCTAACAGACATAGACAGTGCAGTAAACAGCAACAGTATAGTAACATCATTTGCGGACGATACAAAGATCAGCAGAAAAATCAGCGATGCAAACGAAGTAGAGGCCTTGCAGTGAGAGACAAACAAAATATACAAATGGTCAGAAGACAACAATGTGACTTTTAACACCGAGAAATTTCAGCTCTTGAGATATGGTAGAAATGAGGAACTTAAAAAGACTGCATATTATGCTCCAGATAGACAAGGAATTCAGAGAAGCACGAAAGCGGTCGACTTGGAGGTAATAATGACCGAAGATGCCAAATTCGAGACAAAAAATCAGATAGCAATAAACAAAGCAAAAAGAGTCGCGGGACAGGTACTAAGAACGTTCAAAAGGAGGGACAAGACAGTAATGATTCCCCTGCTAAGAACACTGATCATACCAAAACTTGAATATTGCTCAATTTTGACGTCCCCGTACAAAAAGGAAGAAATTAATAAACTAGAAGAAACGCAGACATATTTTACAGCCAAGATTGATGACTGCAAAGAATTCAACTACTCCGAAAGACTACATAAACTAAATATGTACTCCCTGGAGAGAAGAAGAAGAAGAAGAAGAAGAGAGAGGTATACTATAATCTACATATGGAAAATTATCGAAAAACTAGTACCAAACCGCAAACAAAACCCAATTACCACCCAGACAACGCTGGAAAATAGGAAAGGCAGAATGTGTAATGTTCCCAAATTAAAGGCCCGACAAGGGACCGCCTCAACTCTGAAGGAAAATAGCTTGGTTGTCAGGGGGCCAAGAATTTTCAACCAGCTTCCAAAGGACCTCAGAAACATTACAGGGGTCAAAGTTGAAGTCTTCAAGAGAAGACTAGATGCCTGGCTCAGGACGGTACCAGATGAGCCGGGTGTACCTGGCTATGTACGATGGAGAGCGCAAGAGAGCAACTCGCTCCTCCACCAAGCCAGGACTAGAGGCGGGGCCACCAGCTTGACCTTCGTGTGAAGAAAGACCGACGCACGGAACCCAAACAAGGTGTATATATATACAGTATATATAGTTATATGATGTGGTTTTATATTTTACATTTATTGTATGATTTATATTTTTATTTTAGCGTGTTTTCTTTTAAACCACCTTATATAAGTTTAACCCAAGGTTATATATATAACTTGTTATACTCGTATAGTCTTATTTCTCTGTCAATCCGTGTAGGGGGAATAACTGAAAAGCCTTTTACAAAAACAATGTATTCGTCACAGAATTTCAAAACAACTTTGCAAAAATGAAATTGTTGACAGTGATAAATTTTGGTTTCTTTAGGGAAGACACTTAATAATAATAAAATTAAGTAACAAGCACAAGCAATTTAAATTTGACTGTTAGACAGTTTAATCTACAATTGGTAGTTATTTAACTAAATACAGCCGTATTATAATACGCAAGTCCATTAAAAATGAATGAACGCATACATACCACAATTTTGATTGAATTATCTTTAGAGTAACAATTGTTTCTCTACCCGGCCTTTTGACTGTATTAGCCAGGTACATAATACATTTTCATAGAATTATTTGAATTCTATCTGGTTTCAAATGTACTTATTTCAATTATAATGTATACAACCAGTGGTGGCATTCAGCCGGTTCGCACCGGTTCCTAAAATTTCCCGAGTTCGCAGAACCGGTCCTTAACCCTTTCAGTCCGTGCATGATTTTTCTTTATACCATACGCATTTCGATAAAAACATTTTTTTAGTTTTCATTTCTGACATGGAAGGGGGAGGAGAAGGGGAGGGGCCGGGGTGCTAACACCCTGGCACATTGTGACTCTGACGATGGCACATGGACACTCATCAAGGCAAATAAGAAATCAATGGTTATAATGCTGCAACAGCCTGAATTCAGAATGCCCTCGCGTAAGCAAGAAATTTGAGAATTTTTGGTGGTAATTGGCAACTCTTCTAAGACTGCCTGGAGCGCTTGCGAAATAAAATTTAAAATTCAGTTACTGAAGAATCATTCATGTGTTAAGTGTGTCATATTTGACAAATTGGCTGGAGGGAAGCAAGTACACAAGGCTTTGTAATGTAGGTACCATAAAGAAAACGTAAAATATAATTATAAAATACACACGACATTTATTACTTTACTAATAATGCAATTTATTTGTACAATATAAAAAAGTATATTAATTTAAGCCTATTCGACATAGTCAAAGTGGCACATTACGTTTTGCATTTTGGAAAAATGGCATAAAATAGCACATGATTTTCATAAGTTTGAGCACCACTGGTCTAATGCATACCTTAGTTATATTGTTCACCTACTTCCTTTTTGACTGTGGTAAACATTCTCTTCTTGAGAATTTACGGACACGACCAGAAAGCACGGAGTGTCTCCGTTTTCTTCCGTTAAATTTTTAAGGGAAGACTATTTTGCATTTGAATTACTTTAGCCAGTTCATTCGCTTTAAGGGTTATTCGCGTTAGGTCCGTTTTCTATACTTTTATAGGGGAAGACTTGTTTGAGCTTATTCAACTTAGTGAACCACACATGTTCTTTATGTTGAATTGTAGGGTGAACTAATTTGTGACTTTTACTTCAACTTTCACACGGAGTCTTTTTATGACTTTATCGTTTCAACTTCAGAGGCGCACTAATCTCCCCCAACGAGGATGGTTGCTTCTCCTTGTTTCATTTGGTGCCTGTCACTTCGAGTGTTATTTTAATAAACATATTACTCCCATCTTTTAACTAACAATTTTTGCTACGTTATTCGGCAATAGGTAAAGAGTAATTTGATATAAATTTCATTCTTGTTCGCTGTTTTAATACGATTTGATTTAATATATGATAACTTCTTTTTTCGCCCTATGACCCCCTGCTGTTACATATCCAAATAAGATTCTCTTAAATTGATTCATCCTATTTTTAAGAATTATCAACCTTTAGAAAAGAAGATGTAATTGTAACATGTTTTCAAGTCTAACAATTCAAACCTGAATGCAGTTTCCCTTACATGAATGAACATTCAATTTTATAGCGTCTTCTCCGCTTTGTCTGGCGTGAAGCGAGGGAACCCACATGTCTTTTCACAATTGATTTTTTTATTTCTCTTCCTAATTTAATTTTGTGTAGCTTGCCCCTTCATAATTGTTATTTGAAATCGTATAAAATTAAATAGACAATTGAATTCATGTCTTTTTTCCTAAATTACATGAGTATTTTACATGCATGTGTTTTTAATTTCATGTACTTAAGAATTTATAAAACTTCCTTTCAGAAACGAAAAAAGACGGAGCAGCCATTTTGGCCCCTTCACTTTGTTTTCATGAACAATTTATTTATAAGCTAATTAGCCTTTGATTAAGTAATCAATTGTTACAATATATATTGTTGTTTTAAGTATCTTCTACGGATGCTCTTCTTGGCCCCACTACTGTGGGTGTGAAATCCCATTTCCTCCCTTCATATCTTTTTCAAATTTTATAAACTTTATTAAATTGTACACGGCCTTTTATCCATTTACAGTGATTTGAAACATTACATTCCTGCACGAATATACATGTAATATACGCGAAGATTCATTCAAAATTACAATCCTTCATATTAATTAGAAGTTAGTCATTGTGGTTTCTAGCATAATCTTCAATGAATACTTAATGCTAATATTTAACGCTATTTAGAATACTAAATGTTCATGTTTAATATATTAAATTATTTAATTTATATTTTTGCAATGTTCTCTTAAACATTAAATTTAATTATTATTCTCTCTCGTTTGCCTTCAATTTTTTTTGTGCATGACTGAAGGGTCAAGGACGAACGCCCTCAGAAACGCCCCCTCCCCCATTGAAAGAGAAAAAGAGCCAAAATCCAATTATTATTCTTAATAATAATTTGCATTTTAATTTTGAAAAGAATGTGTAGTGCGTAAGATGCGTGTATGTGTAGTGGAAAATAGAGGGAGAAGTGTGTGTGTTTGAGAGCATGGTGGACTACTCACAGGGAAGATGAGACACGGTAAAAGATCAGCTAGGGAGGACAGTGAGAGGAGAAACGGGAGTTCCAGCACTCATTGTCTCCTGCCTAATGTCCCCCAGAGGAGTACTTCCCTGGTCGATTGGTTTCTACAATCTCCTCCTGATGAGAGATAGAGTTAGGGGTTAGAGTTTCCTCTCCTATAAAAATATTTTCGCGTTGTAATTGCGGCTTTTTTCTTGAATTGTAGCTGTTTATTGTAGCTAAATTAAAGTTTCATCGTAGTTCATAACCAATAATTGTAAGTAGATTATTTATTTACGTGTATTATTTTATTAATTATTTATGCATATTATTTTATTAATTAATTATTTATGTAGTAATGCCCAAGTAAGTTTATTATAATTTTTTATGTATTTCATTGTATTCAATGCTAAAAATGTGATAATACGAACAAGAATGTCGCCAGAGGACGACAGATGTTGGGATAGTTAGGTGTTTGGTAACTTAGTCTTTCTTCTTCGTAGGGCCATTGAGATGGATTTGTTCAGATGTACTGAACAATTGGATTCCTTTCAGGACTCCTCCCGACAAATCTCTTTCCAATTCCACTCCAGCGTTTCGGTATTCTCATTTTACCGTATCTGATTTGATCCAATTTGACCGTATCCCAGAACATCCCCCTAGATGTCCCCTCTCCCCCGGAGAAGAAATGGACAGAAGATAAACTCTAAACACCAACCCTGAGTGAGTACGAAAAGGTGTAGAAGGTTTGATGGGAAGAAAATGTAATATATTTAACCGACTATAAAATTAAAATATTATTTATATTATCTTATAATTCGTAATCTTTACTTAAATATTTTTCAGTTACGACAAAGTATTTTGAATTATATTTCTTCAATGGTTCTTTTATGAAGAACATTTACCCTTGAGCGAATTTAAGACACTCGTGGTATATGTTCAAAAGTACACTTTACTCCAGAATACCTCAGTTCCAGTACGCAAATACGACGGGATTGACCTAGTCTCGTCTGTTAATAGTGCTTGAAGGTAATTAATAGTTGAAGCTGTCTTGTTTCGAAGGAATTAATCATCATTTTCCTTCGAGTCCACTTATTCCAGTCTTCAAACTCGGGAATTCCAAAAGTTCCAGTATCATCTTTTCTGTTACGTGAAGCACACTTGAAGTCCTTGAAATACTCGAAAGCGCTTGAAGGCACTCAAAGTAACTTGGAGTAACTATTCAAGGTTCAACCTAAATTGTTGGTTGTGTGAGAGATTCTTGAAGCATTTTGATATGCGTTGTTAACTTCAAACTTGGTTTCATTAACTTTTTAAACATTTTATTTACATGACAGGTGTGTATTTTCGTGGCAGATTGGTATCTCATAGCGTAGAAAACACTAACCCTTGCGTAAAGTGGGTATCGAACGGTATTTTAAGTCTCTTCTATCATTCTTTGTTTTAAAGATTTGAACAAAAGATTCTCACTTGACAAATGTTTTTATAAATTCTATTTTATTCTATTTTATGAGGATATCCTTACTTCGGAACATTGCTACATTTACATTTTTCAATCATTTCATTTTCCTCGTACGTTTAATTTCGTGTGTGTGTGGTGTGTGTGTGTGTGTGTGTGTGTGTGTTTAAATGTATGGGAAAATCGCGGAATTATTACAGAAGACGTTTAAATGGAACTGACGTCGTTAAACGCATTACTTTCGCTTTCCGCGAAGTTTACCCTCCGCAAGGGTTTGAGGGCAAAATTTCGCCCAAATTAGGGGAAAATCACTCATTGATATGGACAAGCGAAACCCCAGAAAGGTTCGCGTTGCTTGGAGACTCAAAGCACGAAACGACCCTCATTTTAACTGGGAAGGGAATGAAGGACATAAATAGGCAGTTAAACAGATGGATAGATAGTTGGTGTAATATAGTTTCATATAAAGAGAATAAATTCGTTTTTGAGTGATTTTTGCCGCAGAACTGAAGCAAGGAACGGGACTGAGATCTTATAAATGTGTTGCCAATGTCTAACATTCACGAAATCAAAACTGAACTTTTTCGCTGTTAAAGAAGTTCATAACATCCTTACATTAATTGTACAGTAGCAAACATCCGTATGACTAGCTTTACTGTACACTGTATTCTTTGAATCTATCAGCGATATACACACAAGGTTACAAATAGTGACCAGCCTTTATTTTGTAATGAGTATAGTTTTATACGTACAGCACGTACCATACCGATAATTATGGAGGCGTACATTCCACATTCTTTACGTACTGCAGGGTGAGAGAAAAGTCTTTAAGGATTTTATACATACAAATAATTTGTTAATAATAAATGAATTCCAATGATATCACTGCAGTGTATGCGATACTTTTTCAAAGCAACTAACAAGGCCAGGAATGACCCTAGGTTAGAACAAGAAGACCCTACGCCCTAGCTCCAGTCAGGCCATGTCAGTAAGGATGGAATACAGCAACGAAGAAAAAGTGTATCTTGTATCGTGGACTATTTCTTATAATAACTGTGAGGAAAGTTTGCGTTTATTTCAAGAAAAATATATTAAACCATCACCAAATGCAACCACTCTTCGATACTGGAAGCTCAAACTTTTGGAAACAGGGAGCAGTGCCGGCCTTAGGGGTGTGCGAACCGTGCGGTCGCACAGGGCCCGCAACTTAGGGGGGCCCGAAAATTTTACAGAAATTTACCATCGACGTCAGAATGCCAAAATTGGTGTAAATTAATGTAATTTATTTTCAGATCACCGATCCATCATGGCCTTAATGATTGCATTATGATAGTTTAAATATTTGATAATAATAAAGTAATAAGTAGTAATAATAGTAAAGGCTGTTGGTCTGTTGGTATTCTGTTACAGGTGCACTTGTATAGTTAAATTTTACTTGTTGTACTTGTTAACAATCTACTAAAATAAAATGATTAGCAATGAAAAACAATTTGACTTGTGTTATGGGGGGCCCGTACAGTATACTCTGCACAGGGCCCGAAATATCCTAAGGCCGGCGCTGCAGGGAGCCTGGTAAAAGATCGTCCAAGAAGCGGAAGGCCAGTAATGGCGACAGGAGAAAACAACAAAGAAAATGTCCTCGCCACTTTTCGAGTTGATCCAACAAATTCAACGAGAAAAGTCGAAGAGGAATTGGGTATTTCAAAATCTTCAGTAGCAGAAATATTGAACTCACAGGGGTACCACGATTACAAACCCATTTACTCTCAGCTCGTATACGACGATGATTTTGATAGATGGCTGCAGTTTGCTGAAACAACGAGACAAAATAAATGCAAAAACTTCACTTTTCTACGTGAAGGTCAAAATATGATAACAAAAACCCACTCTAATAGACAGAGTTTATTTCCACAACAGTTCGATGTCCACTGGCATCCTCTTCGGATATCCACCCGAAGAGGATGCCAGTGGGCATCGAAACTGTTGTGGAAATAAACTCTGTCTATTACAGTGGGTTTTTATTATCATAACGAGACAAAAGTTCAACAGTGATCCAGATTTCCTTGGAAAGATCAAATTTTCAGATGAATGTGTCTTCGGTTTAGCGAGTAAAGGAAACAAACAACGTTCACTAGTGGGCGAAAAAAAAACCCAAATACGATTAGATAAATCCGTTGAAACGGCTATACTAGCAGTTTGTGCGTGCATTGGTTATTCAGGACTCGTTTCCTTTGACATATCGAGAGATACGATGGATAGAAAACGCTATTGCCAGGTAGTGAACGACAAAGTTTTGCCATAGTTTACTAATGGCGTTGGCAAGAATTGGCTCTATGAACACGATGGAGCGCCGCCACATTACTCTGCAGCTGCCCGTGAGATTCTGGATACGAACCTTGAAGGAAGATGGCTTGGGCGGCGAGGTCTCATCGAGTGGCTAGCCAGATCACCTGATTTAACCCCATGTGATTTCTGGCCTTGGGCTTATGTGCGTGACAAACTCTACACTCCTGGTTTAATCTATCCAAATGTGAATGCCTTTGGAAGCAGAATAGATGAACAACTGAAAAGGAAAAGAACAATGAAGAGTTTCACAGAGAGTATCCACAAATGTATCATAGCGGATGGAGAACGCTTTGAAGATTAAATTACAATTTAACAAAATATTTGTAGAAGTAAAATTCCTTTAGACTTTTTGTTTGATTTGTTTCATCATTTGAACACTTATCTGTATAATGTTTTTAGCTAAATAGTTGTGTGCATAAAATCCTTAAAGACTTTTCTCCCACCCTGTACTAATGCAAAATAACTTTTACCTACTACTAATGCAAAAGAAGCTTCATAACTTTGCTTGTTCAGATGCTATTCGCAACAAAGAGGAGCCTTTCAGAAGGGACCGTCGCCACCCAACTCCTAACTCTCACTCAACTTATATTTCTTCCCAGAATCGTGAAAAATCTGTTCTTCGACTCGCCAAAAACTTCCTTCATCGAACAAAAAATATGAAAAAATATAAAATTCTAATTCTTCTCGCTCTTTCTGGCATTATAGCTAAGAACCTTTCCATCAACTTTATAGCTTCTTCTTTCCCTCCTCTTTTCTGTTTTGACGGCTAAGTTGCCGCCTCTTCTGATAAAGCTGAACTCCTCGGTCAAACTTTCGCCTCCAACTCAACCATGGACGATTTCGGTGCTGTTCCTCGATCTCCTCCCTCTGACTTAATTACAGTATTTCTGATATTAGCATTTCTTCCAAAGATGTTTTGCTGCCCTATTTGGGCTCAACTCTACGAAAAAGTACGGCTCTGATGGGGGTCCTTTCTGTTGTTCTCAAGAACTATGTTTCTCTGCCAACACCCTGCGGTATCAGGACACTATTCCCCGTGGACAGAATCACCCAGGACGATATCCCCTGCAGATAATATACCTTTTTTTGTATGTGACGCGTGTGTGTATATATATATATATATATATTATATATATATATATATATATATATATTATATATATATATATATATTACAGGGAATCTGTGTAGCTAGGAATTTCATGAAATTCCTAAAATGTTCAGGGATTTCATGTGAGATTAAGTTGTGATATTTCATTAAACCTACGGGAAAATTATTCAATGCCGGGTTAGGCCAACTGTACGCCCTTGACGACTGGTTAGGTTAAGTCATGATATTTTCGTTAAGACTAACGAAAATATCACAACTTAATCTTACATGAAATCCTTGAACATTTTACGGATTTCATGAAATTCCTGTTACACAGATTCCCTGTAACATATATATATATATATATATATATATATATATATTATATATATATATATATATATATATACATATATATATATATATATTAAGGTGGAGTGAAAATATTAAACCGTCTTGCCTCACTCATGATTTGGTGTATTGACCCTCTAGAAGTTCTAAAAAGATAATATTTTCTTTTTAAGACCCTCCACCCGCCGCATTTTTACCAAAAACAAAATGGCGGAGTCATATTTTGAAAGATCCCTAGTATAATATCTATCGGTTTTTGAGAGAAGATATCGCGTTATATTGTGCGTTATTTGGCTATAACTATAACGAGTAAATATATTCACACAACACAAGCGATACTTACTAATCACCAACTACTTAAGAACACACAGACGCTTATCTAAACGTCAGTCTCACTCGAGGTCAATGACATCTTGCATATGGCTGATAAGGGATGGGGGTAGGATCCGCATGCTGCATATTGTAGCATGGGTGGCTACAAAGACTATTGAGTAAAATATGCTTACATTTTAGTTTTAGAGCTTATATATAATTTGTTTTAACTAATTCCGTGTTTTGTATTTTTTCAGATTTTCATGTGATATTTCTGTAGAAATTAACCTCAGATCTAAATATGGCAAAATCCCTACTAACTAGACAGTCGGTGAAGCAACATTTTCTGTTCGGAATTCCAAGTGAATTGCCACATAATGTCCTATCTTCTAATATGCAGGTTGGGAGATATTTTCTTCTACTGAAGGAAGGCTCATCTGCAAAATTGACAAATAATGATATTCTCGAAACGATAGCAGAAGCATTGGTCGAAGTGTGGAAACGTTCATCAATACCTTCAATGAGTAAAAAATCCATAATTACCAAGTTGAAACGCTTTACCGACAAGGTTACGCAACTCAATCGATCCAAAAGCAGTGCGAAGCTTATTGAATTGTTCAAAAAATCATTGGTAGAACTCTTTGACATTTGTGCCTGTAAATGCAACTTCATTTCGCACCAAGATTTTGGCTGCCGAAAAAGCGCATGTAAAGAAAAACATATTATTTGTGTTTGTCCAAAAGAATCAAGAATACCCAAAGAAGAACTGGAATTCCTTGACGATCAGAGGACTATGCGAAATATGGTGATTGGAGGTGTGGATGTTACCCTTTCAAGATCTATAGCAAAAAGAAATGCAAGAAAGTTGAAGGAACAACAAGGAAGTAAGCGAAGAAAAATAATCATGCATGAAGAATTCGAAAAGGTATTCATTGATGATGTGCTTTCACCTGATACTAATACTGATCTCTCTAGTACCGAAGTAAGTTCAACAACTGAGTCTGAATATGAATGCTCCAACATTCAAATGAGAGCCCCTTTACCCAATCTCGCCATGGAAGCCGACAGATTTGGTGTTTCAGATAGGGCTACATCGGCCATTGCTTCAGCTACTTTGGTGGATTTGCGTATCATTACCGAAAAATACAGTGACTTTTTTATTGATCGAAGTAAGGGGAGAAGAGAGAGACAGAAATTGAGAAAAACATTACAAGTTGAAGCTGCACAAAGTTGTGGTGATGTTAAAGCTTTATATGGGAGAAAAGACAAGACGTTGGTAAATGGTACCAGGATATAATTGTTGAAGAACATTATGTACTATTGAGTGAGCCTGGTGGAGAATACCTTAACCATTTGAGCCCTAAATCTGGAAAAGCAAGTGATGTATCTGAATCGTTGTTCGCTTACTTGAATGAAGTGACACTAGACCAGAATCTCCAGGTGATAGGGTGCGACAATACGAATGTCAACACTGTGTCTAAAGGTGGCATAATCCCTTTCATCGAGCAGAAGCTGAACCGACCATTGCAATGGAGCATTTGTATGTTACATACAAATGAACTTCCCTTAAGGCATCTGTTTGAGCGATACGACGAGAAAACAACTGGCCAAGATCATTCAGTGGATCTATTGGTAATACTCTTAAGATCTGCCATGAGATGCGTGTGGTAAAGTTCTCTCCAATTACGGATGGGGCCGATATGCATCCCAGTTCTCACAGATGAACTCATAGAAGATTTAAGTAATGACCAACAATACATGTTCAGAATAATTGGGTCCATAAGGCAAGGATATGTTGACCGAAGTCTAGAGAAACTCAAGCCTGGTCCCCTTAACAACTCTAGATGATTAACTGTAGCTAACAGACTATGTCGTTATTATGTCTCCCAAAAGAATCCCTCCAGAGAGTTACGTAGCCTTGTTCTGTTCATAGTAACAAACTATGGTTCTAACTGGTTCAATATAAAATTTAAACCGTATCTGCCTGATGGACCCAAACATCTTTGATGCGATAAAAAGGTTCAACCTGTTGCCCCAAGGTATACAAAAAGTTGTCCAACCTTATATATCACGGAATGCCTATTTTGCTCACTCAGAAAATATTCTTCTATCAGCGCTGTCAGAGAGTGAGCAAAAGCTGCGCAAAGTTGCAATCGATCGAATAATACAGACAAGAAAGTGTAAGGAAACCAATACAATGAAAATTAGAGAATTTAGAGTACCAGAATTGAATTTCAAAGCATCACATTGGACAGACATCATCATCTGGGATAGGATTGATATCAATGAACCACCTCTCACTTCTAAATTGTGTGATGAAGAATTGCTTGAGTAAGAAACAAAGTGTTTCAAAGTTGAACAATACCCCATTCACACACAGAACGTCGAAAGAGCCGTGAAGTTGGTTACAGATGCATCAGCATCAGTAATATCACAGGAATCAAGAGACGGATTTATTAGGTCAAGAATAAAAAGTCGCTCTCTGCTTCTCTCACTTGAAACCAAAAAGGATCTGATGCCTCTCCTGAAAAAATAATAGTTGAGATGAGCAGGTTTTATATCGCATTCAAATGTAATTGATTTACGGCATCCAACTGAGACCAGATACAATTTTATTTCAATACAATGTATGCACAATGGTGTTTTTTAAGTATAGTTTTGCATTATAAAGCGTTTTTCCTGAATTATTTTTTTTATAGAACACTTAGTTTTTATGTTATGAGCATATTTTTATTTATGGCCATTTTGCTTTTATGTAAAAATGCGAGAGATTGTTTGAGTTACAAACATTAAATGACTGAATACATCATTTTTATGTTCTAATATACCAAAAAACAAGTAAGACAAATAAATTTGAAATAAAAAGTTGTTTCACTCCGCCCTAGTATATATATATATATATATATACACGAGGCGTGTTCAAAAAGTTCCCGAACTGGTTATGCTGCGCGCGCATCACATGACGCGCATGCGCGTCATGTGATGCATGTTGTAGTGTGACTCAGTCTGTGTCCAAAGACGGTTACCGCTTGTTGCTATCGTATTTTGTTCTCTCGATATTTACTGTTTTGTGAAGTAATTTTGTGTGTTTTGTCGCATTTTGTGCATTTGAATAATGGCTACTGTCGCGCACTTCCATTGCGATGACTTTTGTTTTGTTTCAACGTCATACCCAAACACCCATGTCATGTCACCCGTAACGATGTTTCTGAGAAAATTTTCATCAAGATTGGCACGTTGAAAGAGGTAGACACAACAACACGTTGCTCTTCCTACTCCGCAGTTAAGAGTCATGGCACAAGTTTGGCTGACACACGATGTATCCCCAAATTCTCTGTGAGGATCATGTGGCATGATTCCATCGAAATGTTCATTTCGTCTGCGACTTCCCTGACTGTCAGTCTACGGTTCCTTCGAATCATTTCACGAACACAAGCAACAGTATCATCAGTTCTTGAAGTGGAAGGTCGTCCCACCCTTGCATCGTTCTCCGTCGACGTTCGGCCTTCCTAAAGCGCTTGTGCCACTCAAAAGTGGTTTCAGAAGCAGTGTTGCCCAGCTTAACGTAAAATTTCACGAGTATGCACACACTTTGTTCTTCAACAGTAACCATTATGCAAATGCACAAAATACGACAAAACACACAAAATGACTTCACAAAACAGTAAATATCGAGAGAACAAAATACGATAGCAACAAGCGGTAACAGTCTTTGGACACAGACAGTCACACTACAACATGAATCACATGACGCGCATGCGCGTCATGTGATGCGCGCGCAGCATAACCAGTTCGGGAACTTTTTGAACACATCTAGTGTGTGTATATATATATATATATATATATACACACACCTGAGGTTTTTCATGATACCCACAGACCGTGCATGGAACAAGGAACTCTCCTGTGAAAAAATTAAATCCACTATAGTCCGAATAAGTAATGATAAATGACAAACCGTATAGTTTTTCTTTTTCATGATATTAGCTCAATGTGGGCAACGGGTCACTCGCATAGAGGCCCCAAAAATATAGCTTCCCTCACCAGCTATCTGTAAAGCAGAGAGGATCCAGCTTTGGGACAGGATTTAGGGGTACAGCTACACCTAGCCTACTATATTCAGAACCTCAATATTAGCAAAAGACTCGTATTCACGTCGGACTGAATACAAACTATAGCGTTTGTCATTTACCATTACTTATTCGGACTATAGTGGATTTAATTTTTTCCCAGAAGAGTTCCTTGTTCCATGCACGGTCTGTGTGTATTATATATACACACACACACACACACACATATATATATATATATATATATATATATATATATATAGAGAGAGAGAGAGAGAGAGAGAGAGAGAGAGAGAGAGAGAGAGAGAGAGAGAGAATGTGCATGCGCGCGCGTAGGCAACTATAATTCATTATAATGTAATTATGTGTAATAATTCACTCACAGATAAAGTGGGGCAAATTTTTTGTGAGGTAACACTTTTGGTACCTCGAAACACTAAAAAATTATACAGGGTGTACATAAAGTCAGGGTCTATTTTTGTGAAGCACTTGGAAATTATATGGAATTCAATCATAAAATGATAAAGTGGTAACATTTATTAAATAATTAAGAGTAGGATTCGACGTGACGCCCATCAGTATCCCTGCACAGCTCAAATCGTTCCGCAGCATTTCTAAACACATTCTGGAGCATTTGCGGGGTTATGTTATCTGCAGCAGTTCGTATACGTGTACGTAAGTTTTCAAGACTCGTAATCTTCGTCTGATAGACGTGCGATTTGATAAAGCCCCATGCAAAGAAATCTAAAGGGGTTAAATCTGGTGATCTCGCTGGCCAAGGTCTTTTGTTGCTTCCGCGTCCGATCCAGCGATTTGGAAAACGTCCATTTAGATAATCCTGAACAATTTTGGCATTGGGACAAGGAGCACCATCATGTTGATGGTGTTCCTTGTCACTATGCCAAAATTATTCAGGATTATCTAAATGGACGTTTTCCAAATCGCTGGATCGGACGCGGAAGCAACAGACCTTGGCCAGCGAGATCACCAGATTTAACCCCTTTAGATTTCTTTGCATGGGGCTTTATCAAATCGCACGTCTATCAGACGAAGATTACGAGTCTTGAAAACTTACGTACACGTATACCAACTGCTGCAGATAACATAACCCCGCAAATGCTCCAGAATGTGTTTAGAAATGCTGCGGAACGATTTGAGCTGTGCAGGGATACTGATGGGCGTCACGTCGAATCCTACTCTTAATTATTTAATAAATGTTACCACTTTATCATTTTATGATAGAATTCCATATAATTTCCAAGTGCTTCACAAAAATAGATCCTGACTTTATGTACACCCTGTATAAAAAAATCTAGGAACATTTTAAATGTTCGATGTACTCATCCAAATATTTGGAATTTCATCACATTCATTCAGCATGAACGAACTTTACAAGCCGTAGCTGGTCATGGTCCGCAGCCAGGAAGAAAGAAGTACAACGATGTAACAGCCCGACTATTTACAGTGATTCGAGATCAGAGAAACCATCTTGGGGGGATATTGTCCGCGGGGAGATGTCTTGGGGGATACTGTCCAAGGGGGGATATTGTCCGAGAAGCACAACCTGCATAGGCAAACTCTTTCGTCTTTGTCTTTCATCTGGTACTTTTCCTTCTTGCTGCAAGCTCCCACTCATTCAGCTTGTCCCAAAGAAGCGTAACCGCTCTCAACCCTCCAACTATCGTCCAATTACTTTGATTTCTTGCCTTTAAAAAGTTTTTGAATCTATCTTTAATAGGAAGATTCTTAAACGCCTCTCTTCTCACAATCTTCTTTCACATCGTCAGTATAGGTTCCGCAAGGGACGCTCTACTGGCGATCTTCTTGCATATCTCTCTGACTCTTGGTCATCCTCCTTTCCGAATTTTGGTGAAACTTTTGCTATTGCGCTAGACATACAAAAGCTTTTGATAGGGCCTGGTACAAATCCTTCATTTCCAAACTGTCCCTCTTCGGTTTCTACCCTTCCATCTGTGCCTTCATCTCTAATTTCCTTTCTGGCCGATCTATAGCTGCGGTTGTAAATGGCCACTGTTCTTTTCCTAAAGCTATTACTAGTGGTGTTCCTGAGGGCTCTGTCCTGTCACCCACTCATTTCCTTTTATTTATCAATGATCTATTAAGTCACACTTCCAGTCCTATCCACTCATATGCTGATGATTCCACCCTTTACTTCTCCACCCACTTCACAAAGCGTCCTTTTCAACAGTCACTCCATGATTCGCGTGAGACGGCTTCAAAATGGTCACCTGACCTCTGTTCTTTCTGCTATCTCTGATTGGAGTAGAGAAATCCTTGTGGTTTTCAATGCCTCAAAAACTCGGTTCCTTCATCTGTCTACTCGTCAAAATCTTCCACACGACTATCCCCTTACCTTCAACAATACACAACTCAGTCCTTCCTCTTCTCTTAACTTTGTTCGTGTTTCCTTTCCTCGTGATCTTTCCTGGAAATATTACATATACTCTTTCTAAAACAGCTCCTAAGAGGTTGTGTGTATTGTACCGGTTCCGCAGTTTCTTCATGCTCACTCAGTTGCTGTTTCTTTACAGAGGTCTTCTCCGCCTATGTTTAAAGTACTCGTCCCATGTGTGGGGTGGAAAATTCCACACAGCTCTATTTGACCGAGTGGAATCAAAGGCTTTTTGTTCCATCAATTCCCACTTCTTACTGACTATCTTCAATCCCTTTCTTTTCGCCGCAATGTTGTCTCACTCTCTCTTTACTATCGCCGCTATTATAACGGACACTGCTCTCGTAAACTCTCTAACTGTATGTCTCCTCATTTAAGGAGAGTATGCAGTACCAGACTATCGATAGATTCTCATTCCTTTTCCGTCCAAATCTCTAACGCGAGGGTTAATCGGTATTTTCAATCAATCTTTCATCTATTCAACCGGTGAACTCTGGAACACTCTTCCTCAATCCATCTTTCCTCCTGTCTATATCTCCAATCTTTCAAACACAGAGTATCCAGGCATCTCGAAAATTTTGGGTCTTGATTTTGGCTCTTCTTCTTCTTCTATGGGGGTGGGGCGTTTTTGGTGGGCATTCGCCTTTGGCTCCGTCTTCCTGCGTAAAAAAATTTCATGTCGGCGGCTGGAGTTTATCATAAAATACTTCTCCACGTCAGTAGATATTTTCTGAAGCCATACGCGTCAGTTCTAAGTCAAAGGCCTCTTTGTTTCGTCTTCAAAGTTTAAGATTTTTGCTTGGCCAAGTAAGTGTTCAGGGACGCTGACGTTCATTCGCACCTGCATCAGAAACATCACAAAGAACGCGTTTGATTCGTCTACGAAAGCTTTCTTCACCGAAGCTTGATTATTAAATATTATTAAAAATAATATTTAATTAAAGATTAATTAATACAAATCATATTAAAAATAATAATCTTAAATTGTGTTCACTGCACTTTAAAAACTTTTCCACGCATCGCCATTTACGTATTTTCAGAGAAGAATAATTTCGTATCGCAAAATTTACGCATTAAACTAGACTGCAATAAAAAAGGGTCATAAAATTATATAAACGAGCATAAAATTTATGAAAACAACCCCATATAATCATCCTTAAACGAAATCTCCTCAAATCTTAATTTTGTTGATGATACTTTGAGTTACGAAGAACTCACGAATCGTCGCACTCATGGACCGGTTGAGGCGTACGACGAAGCGAAAAGTGCGATAATGAGGAGGTCCGTTATAATAAAAAATACTCTACAGTGTACTTACCTTAAGACTCGACACGTACATTAAGGTGTACATAATTGCGGACGAGATTGTACATAATGCATATTGCCTTTTAAGTTACGCCAAGTCATTATCGTACTCCAGACATAAGATGAGCATCCAAAATCTCAAAAAGGGGAGAAAACTCGAGTGCGGTGATGCGAAGATAATGTACGATGATTCGGAGGTTATATAAAAGAGGGGGTTGATGCGAAGAAGCGGATACGTGACCATTGTCTATATTTCATAAACGAAAAGAAGATGGTATACAAAGTCGTTTTAATCGAAAACCATTTTGATCAAACGATGTTTATTTAATTCAGTTTTTGAAGACAAGATTATTTGAAGATATTCTCTTTATTTCTTCATGAGTTCGAGGCAATAACTTAAAAGGTTTCATTATAAAAATTCAATCCCTTAAAATTTTTAAAATGATAAATTAAATTTAATTAGGTTAAAATTTCAAGATGATTTCAAGTGTAAAACTTTTGAAGAAAATAAACTTTTAGGGACAATATAAGAATGCAGACAGACTAATAAGCGTTCAAGGAGCCACCTAAGGTTACACTTAAACCGGCCGCATGCGACTCACGACTGACGACTCAAGTCGTGAGTCGTGAGTCGTAAGACGATCCTGTGTGCGGCCGGCCTTTTTCAGTATCTATGTTGAAAATATTCAAGAAAAGTAGGAGTGTAGTATATGAAAGCTCTCTCTCTCTCTCTCTCTCTCTCAACATGGGTTTAGACAGCATAGGTCGTGTCTCACCAACTTGCTCGAGTTTTTCCACGTCATGTTGAGTGAGTACGATAAGAGTAGGGCGATTGATATACTTTATCTCGACTTTCAGAAAGCCTTTGATAAGGTACCTCACCGCCGGCTAATGGCGAAAGTGCGCGCGCTGGGTATCGGTGGGGAAATAGGTAGGTGGATTGAAAACTGGCTGAGGAATAGGCGGCAGAGGGTGGTAATTAAAGGGGCTAGTTCGGGTTGGGCCTCGGTCACTAGTGGGGTTCCTCAGGGTTCCGTTTTGGGGCCACTGTTGTTTACCATTTACATAAATGATATCGACGGTGGCATCGTCAGTCGGATCGCCAAATTCGCTGATGACACCAAGCTTGGGGCCAATGTTGGGACGCCCGAAGCGATCGAGGAACTGCGTGCGGACCTAGGTAGGATAGGAGAGTGGTCCGAAAAATGGCAAATGCTGTTTAACTTGGGTAAATGCAAAGTGATGCACATTGGCTACGCCAATCCCAAGTCGGACTACTCGATGTTGGGCAGTAATATCGAGGTGACTGATTTAGAAAAGGACTTGGTGTGCTAATTAGCAGCGACCTTAAGTTTACGAAACAGTGCGTAGAGGTGGAAAAGAAAGCCAGAAACTATTGGGTTATATCAGGAGGCAATTTCAGTTTCGGAACAAGGAGATTGTGCTCTCACTGTACAATTCCCTTGTTCGGCCGTACCTGGAGTATGCTGTGCAGTTCTGGTCGCCCACCCTCAGGAAAGATATTGAGAGGCTGGAGCGAGTGCAGGCGAGGGCCACAAAGTTGATCCCTTCCGTTAGGCATATGGGCTACAATCGACGGTTACGCGCCCTGAACTTGTTTTCGCTTGAAACTCGGAGGCTGCGCGGTCAACTGATCGAGGTTTTCAAGCTCTTACGAGGGTTCAACGATGTCGATTTTAGAAGTATGTTTAGTTTAAATGATAACCCAACTCGCAACAATGGTTGGAAGTTGGATTTGAAACGGTTTAGGACTAGTGTGTGTGGGAATTACGTTACGTATAAGATCTGTGACACATGGAACAGGTTACCTTCGGAAGTTGGAACAGTTCCTCTGTGGATCAGTTCAAGAAAAGGTTAGACGAAATCTTGCACACTATTTGAGTGTGTAAAGACATTTAGGACCTCAGTCTGCGGAAATTTCTTTTTCTTTTCCTATAAAATAGTTAATATCTGGAACCAACTTCCCTCAGAGGTTGTTTCCAGTCAAAGTGTAAATCTGTTTAAAAATAGGCTAGACAAAGTACTGAACACACTCATAGTTTAAGATTAAAACCTCAGAAAACTCTGCAGGAGTTCACTTGCTCGGTCTCTGTGAGCAAGCTAAATATAGAGCTATTTATATATTCCACTTTCCTGTAAAATTTCCTTGGCTACTTTTCCAGGGTCAAGGTATTTTCTTCAACCTTTTCCGTACCTGCCTCTGGCAGGGAGGGAGCGAAGGGTGGGGAGAGAGCCTTCTACTTTTCTATCCAGTTTTCTACTACTGCTAGGATAGTTGAAAGAAAAATAAACTTTTACAAAATTTTCCCTGGCACCCGTTGCCATTGGTACCTCCTCGGTATGGGCCGCAAGGCCTTTTGAGGTACTTCTTTTCCTTGTAACTCCTTGTAACTCTCTCTCTCTCTCGGTAGGCACTGCTGACAATAAAATTGTTGAAAGAAGAGGTATAATAAAGTTGGAAAAAGAATAAGAAAAGATGTTTCAGAATACTTTTCAGACTTACACCCAATATCAACGCTATTTTCTTTTATGTGAATTCTCACCTCAAATTTTTTAAGTTAATACTATCCCCTCTGCCAAAAAGGAAAGCCAAAATTCTTGCCCTTTGGAGACAACACTCCCAAACTCTGCTGTGTTACTTGTGTATATATATATATATTATTCTCTGAAATCTGCAAATTTTTATCCAAGAATAAAAATTAATCTTAATTTTCGTTACAGCGAACAGATTATCTTGATCTTTAGGGGTTTCCTCTGAAATGAGCACGGACTACTTGGATATTGAATCCATGCAGAAGGGCTCCTTCAAGTAATGTATGTGTTGAGAGAGAGAGAGAGAGAGAGAGAGAGAGAGGAGAGAGAGAGAGAGAGAGAGAGAGTTACAAGGACAAGAGGAAGCCTCAAAGACCTTCCGGTCCACTTTGGGAGGTTCCTGTTATTAAACAAGTTTATTTTTCTTTCAACTACTCTAGCAGTAGTAGAAAACTGGATAGAAAAGTATAAAGCTCTCTCCCCACCCTCCGCTCCCTCCCAGAGGTAGGTACGGTAAAAGGTTGAAGAAAATACCTTGACCCACGGAAAAGTAGCCAAGGAAATTTTATAGGAAAGTGGAGAATATATAAAAAAGCTCTACAATTAGCATGCCCACAGAGACACCATGCAAGCGAACTCCTGCAGCGTTACGTTATGTTTTAGTCTTAAACCATGAGAGTATTCAGCACTTTGTCTAGCCTATTTTTAAACACATTTACATTTTGGCTGGAAACAACCTCTGAGGGGAGTTGGTTCAAGATATTAACTATTTTATAGGGAAAGAAATTGCCGCAGACAGAGGTCAAAATGTCTTTAGTTCCAGTTTAAACCCATTATTTCTTGTAGGATTCGCATTAAGTGAGAATAAGTTTCTGTAATCTACCCTGTCTATTCCTTTGAGCATCTTGAAGACTTGAATAAGCCAACCGCGCAACCTCCTCGTCTCTAAGGTAAACAGATTTAGGCGCTCCAATCTCCGTTGGCAGTTTTGCATTCTCATTGAAGGGATCAGTTTTGCAGCCCTTGCTTGTACCCTTTCTAACCTTTCTAGATCCTTCCTGAGGGATGGAGACCAAAACTGCGACCAGTATTCCAGTTGAGTTCTGACTAGTGAATTATAAAGAGACATTACAGTCTCCTTGTTCCGAAACTGGAACTGTCTTTTAATATAACCTAATATTTTTAAGGCCCTCTTTTCGACTTCTGCACAGTGCTTCGACGGTTTCAGATCATTGCTGATATAGACTCCTAAGTCTTTCTCTAGATCGGTCTCAGTCAAGTTCCATTCCAAGAAAGAGTAATCGGTCTTCGGGTTTTTATAACTATGTGTATTACCTTACATTTGTCCAAGTTGAATGGCATCTGCAAGTAGCAGACCATTCGCCCAACCTGTCAAGATCATTCTGAAGCGTTCTTACGCCCTCCTCAGTACCTACACTACTTCCTAATTTCGTATCGTCTGCAAATTTGGAGATTGTACTTAGAAACCCGACGTCTATATCATTAATATATATGATAAAAAGTAAAGGACCCAGAACGGAACCCTGTGGGACACCACTGGTGACGGGCGCCCACTCCGAAGCCACTCCATTTATTACCACTCTCTGCTTTCTATCTTTTAGCCAATCCTCAATCCAGTTGGAAACGAGCCCGGTGATTCCTAGTCCTCTGATTTTAGCCATCAATCTCGCGTGAGGGACTTTGTCAAAGGCTTTTTGAAAGTCGAGATACACTATATCTATTGCTCTACTTGCATCGTACAGTGTATGCATATTATGGAAAAACTCTAACAGGTTTGTCAGACAGGATCTATGTCACCTAAATCCATGTTGAGAATAAAAAATTAGATTGTTAGATTCAAGGTGATACACAATACGTTTTGTAATGATGGATTCCAACAGTTTGCCGAAATTGTTGGTAAACTGATCGGGCGGTAATTACAAGGATTTTCCTTATCACCCTTTTTAAAGATTGGTGTTACATTTGCTAACTTCCAGTCGGTTGGAACTTTCCCAAATTCGATTAATTGTTTGAATATGGTTACTAAGTCGTCAACAACATTGTGGCTAACCTCTTTTAATACCCTTGGAAGAAATAAGTCGGGACCAGGTGATTTGTATTTATTCATCTTATCAATTAATTGCTGTACCTCATTTCTCGTAAAACTTATGGTCTCTACGGGATGGTCACCGTCATATGTAATCCGAGGACTTGGCACTTCAATTGAGTCTTCCTCCGTGAAGACTGTAACGAATAACTCGTTTAATGTATTAGCTATATCTTTATCACCGAATTTCAGTACGCCATTTCTATCTTTTAGGGGGCCTACAGAATTTTTAATTGGCTTTCTGCTATTAACATGGGCAAAAAATTCTTTAGGGTTAACTTTACAGAGTGAGGCAACTCTAGCTTCTTCATGACGTTTGGCTGATCTAATTAAGGACTTAACCCTCTTACGTAGGTTTATATAGTTTTCTGAATTAGTCTGGTTGAAATGTGACTTAAGTAGTTTGTAGGCTCTATTTCTTCCCGTAATAGCATTGCTAATTTCGTTGTTAAACCATTTCGGCGACTTTGTTGACAAGGAACTATTTTAGTGGGTATAAAAGTGTTCTGTAATATTCTAAATTGATCCCTATATGAGCTCCAGGTGACACTGACATTTTCACTTATTAGAACTTCAGGTGACATTAACATCCTCACTTATTAGAACTTCAAGTGTGTCTAAACTACTTCGGAAGCTTTCAAATTTTGCTCTGGAGAAATCCAGTCTTTCACGAGTCTTTTCGCGCTTATTAACTGGAACCCTGAGGTCAAACCTAATCAAATTATGATCGCTGTTGCTCAAATTTTCACCAATAGTCAGGTTAGAGACTAGGTCATCTTCGTTCGTGAATATGAGGTCAAGTTTACTGTTACCCCTTGTAGGACCGTCAACCCATTGACTTAATAAATTATCATCGGCAAATTCCAACAGTCTTGAGCACTCAGCATCAGCTGTTTTGTTTTCCCAATTTATATTACCACAATTAAAATCACCAAAAATCATGCTGATCTTATTCACTATTCTACTAAATTGGTTATATAAGTTTGTATCCTTATCACTGGGAGTGAGGTGGCCTATATACTAGAAGTAGATGCACGATTTTATTACTTAGGTTTAGATCAATTCCCAACATTTCATGAGCAGATACGATATTACTGTCTACCGGGTGCAGGAAGTCACGAACATATAAAAGTACACCGCCGCCTTCCCTTCCGTTCCTATCTTCGTGAAACATTTTGTAACTTACCATTGCAAATTCTCCTACAAAATCCCTTGATTCAGAATAAATCCAGGATTCCGTTATTCCTACGCTATCAAAGTTCTCAGTTTTGACTAGCGCTATAAATTCCATTAGTTTGTTTCTAATTGACCTAGCATTGAAGAGTACAGTTTTGAGAGATTTTAAGTTGTTATTTCTCCTAAGTGGCCTGAGTCGTTTCCCGAAGCAGTTGAATCAACTACTGGCGGAGGACTGACTGCCGAAGGGAGACAGGACTATCTGCTGGGGTGGGGGCAGGATGAACTACTGTTGGAGGAGGACTAACTGCTGAGAGAGAGATAGAGAGAGAGAGAGAGAGAGAGAGAGAGAGAGAGAGGCATCATCCATAACGAACTAGTGTGATGTCACCAATTTATTGGCATCTGTTAGCACAATGTGGCACGTGCCAATTTTATTTGTACTGAAACTCGAAAGACGACGGTATAATCCAGAAAATTCTCACATGAACTACAAATGGGTAGTTTCTATTTCTAAAGAATCAATTCTAATTCCAATTCCAACTTCAAAACAAGCCACATGTCAATTCCATGTCCGAATTTTCAGGAATCGAAACTAACCAGTTAATCTCCTCTCTCTCCCTCTCCCTCTTCATTCCTCGCTGGAGAGAGATTTTTTCTACTCTCGTGGAGCATAACATCGCGAAGTACGAACGACTCAATATATCACTTGCCACACAAACACCTTTCACAGGGGGAGACCCAAGTTGAAATTCGGCGATATTCAGAGTTGACAGACACATACACATGACAGACAGCCAATTACAAAAAAACAAGTTCACACATGTACGATCAGCACAAATATTAGGTTATAGCATATATTCTGCTCGATTTTTAGTTCATTCAGAACAAAAATTAAAGACTTATAAGACAAAATTGCTCGAATTTTTAGTTATTCACAACAAAAATTAAACGACATAATGACAAATTAATCATCAATATAATTCCCTTCTTTTTCTATAACCTCTCCCACCTGTAGAAAAGTTTTTTTGTGCCACGTTCGAAGAAATCCTTGGTTTCGAGTTAAAAAAGCGATCACTTCGTTTTCGATAGCTTCCTGGATTGCAACTTTTGTCCATCTAGGTGGTGTTGCAGACTTCTGAATAAAGGTAGTCGGAAGGTACGATGTCTGGAGAATAATGTGGATGAGGCATTTTTTCCCAACCAAATGCCTCCAATTGGGCAGTGGTGATTCGAGCAGTGTGAGGGCGCGTTATCCTGGTGGAAAAAACACCTCTGCGATTAAATTATGCAGGACGGTTTCCTTGTAATGCCATCTTCAATCGTTGGAGTTGTTGGCAGGTAGACTTCAGCTGTGACTGTTTGGTTATCTGGCAGAAGCTCAAAATAATAATTCTTGCATATCCCACCAAACGCATAGCAAAATTTCTTTGGATGGGGTCCATTCCTTGGCTGAGGTTCAGGCTTGGTTTCACGGCTAAGCCACTGATGTCGATGCTTAATATTGTATAGGACCCATTTCATCCCCAGTGACGATCCGATTCAAAAACGGTGCCTGCAGTTGACGAGAATACAGTGATGTGCAAATATCGATTCGATGTTGAAGAGTCACTTGTGACAAATCATGCGGAACCCATTTCCAACCTTCACTACTTTTCCTAACAGCTTCAATAACGATGAATGGTCATATGGCTAACGCCAAAGTTACAGGCCAAGTTCTCTTACAGTTACCGTTGGGTTTTCCTCCACTGTTGCTTTCAGCAACTCTTCATCTAACTCATTGGTCGTCCTGTTCGTGATAATTATAATCTTTCAGACTGAAGTCTCCATTTCTAAACTTCTCAAACCATCTCCTACACATCCATTCGCTCACAATATCATTTCCATAAACTCTCTGAATGTTTCTTGTGGATTCATTATAGCGTTAGATCCTTTACGGAACTCATACAGCATCACATGTCGAATATGCTCTTTCGTGAGCTCCATGTTTTCAATTACTGTAATATCGTAGGAGTGGCGTTGGTAACTGTATGAAAAACAGCAGAGAAAATATCATTAGCCTAATCCTACACGCTAATCCTATAACCAGCCTAAGCGCCTACACTAAAACTAAGTCATTCTGTATCATTCTGTATCGTGATAAAACCTGTGCGACCTGTCGCGGCGTGTTTTGCAAACATTTCTAAAACTATTTCACATTATCTTGAGGTTATTCTATTACACTGGTCAACACATCATTTTATTGCCAATCAGATTAGAGTGATTTTGGGGTAACTTTGTGGTGCTGATTCCGAATATGACATCGGTTTTGCTAGATGGCTCTAATTTATGAGATAATTGGTACCCATTGAACACGTAAAAATGCCAAAAAAATTAAGTTTCAGGCGGAGCCTACTACAAATCGCATTGAAATTGTCTCAAATCATACAAAAGTAAACACATGAAATACATAATGGCATTTTATTCGGTCTCACCATCTAGAATGTTCCGGTAGTTTCCCATATGCACGCGTTATGGTTACGTTTCCTATTAATTGAGGGTATTCATTATCTCAAGAACTAGAGCCAAATCAGAAAAAACTACTTTCATTTTGGAATTCAGCAACCCCAAAATACCCTAAATTCGTACGAATTTCCTTGGCAACGAAAAAAAAATTTTTTTTTGTTGACCTGTGTTATCTATCGTCCGTTTTCTAATCGAGCAGAATTTATGTTACAACCTGATATATTATTATGTTAGTTTATACAATGGTGCTATCTAGTGAACAACTTCTATGTGTGCATAGCGTAATTATAAAGCTAGTTTACCCATTCTCCTCTTTCCTGTAGAATTCCCTCGCCTACTTTTCCAGGGTCAACGTAACAAGGTATTTTCTTCAACCTTTTCTATCCAGTACTCTACTCCTGCTAGAATAATTAAAAATTCACTAGTTTAATAACAGGGACCTCCCGAGTGGATCGAAAGGTCCTTGAGGCCTCCTCTTATTTTTCTAACTCCTTGTAACTCTCTCCAGGCCCTCTAGACAACAGGAGAAGTGTCTAGAGGAGAAGAGGGAGCTGTACCTTGAGAAAACAAGACTGCTGACATTGTAAGAGTGGTGGTGGTGATGCTCAGGGATCTTCCCAAAGAAAGACTACAAACAAGTATACTTCAACTTGCCGGCGTGATAAAGAAGCCAATCGTCATGAAATTGGGTTGAGTGCAAAAAAAACTTACTTTCTGAGCGTTTGGCAGCGGATCAAGGAGTCATGACTCACATGAAAAGTCTCCTTACCAGTGATACTTGTGAACAGTTTGTAGACAGTAGCACAGTTCTCATTCCTGAATTGTTTCCAGGGGAATCTGGTGACTTTGCCAAACAGGTCTGTGAAGCACGGACAGATATTGCCAACATCCTAGAAACTCCTCTCCCTTCAGGAAGTAATACTGGTGCACTGGTGCAGGTCTGTCAAATACACTAAGGAGACTTTTGCCAGCTTGCGCAACGGCAAAAACTGCGCACAAGACTTACCAGCAATGGTAACACTGCCTCCACACAATATGCAAACAGAGCGAATTGTTTCACATCACAATACCATATATGATGACAAGATGAAGCGTGAAAGAGTCGACAATGAATGCACGCTTGATTGTGTCACTCACTGGTTGCAGCATTTCAGAATATGACCCACGACCAGCAGTGGCAGAATGTTTGAAGAAGGACCGCAGATATCGGGAGCCAACTGAAGTTTATCAAGGAAGAGAATTTGCTGTTAAAATTCTCACTGGTAATCATTTTCAGCTACTCTAAGTATTCTATAAAATATACTCGTGATTTTAACATCTCCAATAAAGTGTTTCTTTCATTTTTCAGTCATTATGGTAGTTTCATATCTTTGTCGTAGTTGAGCCGAAATATATGCCCTTTTTTTAATATGGCCATTACACACAAATATATATATATATATATATATATATATATATTATATATATATATATAATAATATATATATATATATATATACCACACACACACACATATATATATATATATGATGAATAAAACACGAAGAAAGGAAACACAGAATGGTGCTCAAGCGCTTTCGTCTAATGACATCCTCAGGAACACTGAAGTACATAAAGAGTTACAGCCTATATATAGGTTACAGAAAAATATATATATAATATATATATTATATATATATATATATAATATATATATATAATAACGGATAAATAAAAATTAAAAATTAAACATTAAAGGATTGGGGAGGAACATACAAATTTGTAAGGAAAACTACCGATTTTTAGCACAAGATCAAATGAATTTTCCAACCAATGTTATAGATAATTAAAAAAAAAAATACAAATTATACTGGAAATCTGCCCGGGTTTTAGCACTCTGCCTTCTTGTTTAAGGTTCGATGTCTATAAAAATAAATTGAAAAATAAAAGTTATTAGAGTAGCATACAAGTTACCAAAGATTTAGCGTTCTACCTTCTTATCTAAAATCGTTCTGAAGGAATTCAAAACAACAGGATCGAGTTGAAAAAGACTTTGCTTATGTTGAAGTTATTTGTAAGTTGGATAATGGCAGACTCAAGAATATTTCTATTAACAATGTTGCTAGAGTGGAATAAAACTGAAGCATATTCCAATCAATACAGTGGGATAACTCTGACAAATGGACAAAAAGGGCACTGGACGACTGTCCTGTTCTAACAGAATATTGATGCTGTTTTATACGTGTGTGCAAATCCTTTCCCGTGACCTATGTAAAAGGAATCACATTGTTTACAACCAATTTTATAGATAATACCTGAATTATTGATAGGGCTATTTTTACTATGATATTTTTCACAATATTGTTATATGAAAATACTACATTAATATCCAAAAGTTTAAGTACATTAGCAATGCCTAAAAAGCCGGGAAAAATGGAAGTACTAAAATATTTTTGACAAAGTACGAGTGTTATTATTGACACGATAGAAAGTTCGTTTTGCCTTGTTGAGACAAGATTCCATAAAACGCAGATGGATAACACAGATCACTTCCAATACCGTTGATTTTTTCCAATTCGGCATCGATGTATTCCGGACTGGTGATCCTAAGGGCGCGGAGAAACATTGAAGAAAAAATGGCCTTCTTAGTGGGGGTGTCATGTCCGAGTAAAAGTGTACGTAGGACAATTGTTTGTTTTTTTCCGATAGATACTAAACTTAAAACCTGGGCTTTCCCTATGTACACGCACATCCAAAAAAAACGGGATTGAATTGTCTTGTTCACTTCTAAAGTAAACTTAATGGAGGGGACTTGATCATTTAACTGAAGGAGGAAGTTATCCAGGTCACGATTCATGGGCCAGATACACAAAATATCGTCAACGTACCGCAACCAAGGGATGCCAACCCCAGGATTCTCGGAATGTAAGTAATTTCGAAAAACTCCAATATAAATATTGGAGAGGAGGGGCGAACAAGGGGTTGCCCATGGCTATCCCAAAAACTTGTTGATAATACTCGTTATTGAAAGTGAATTTACAGTCTGAATTTACAGTGTTTTGTGCTAAAAATCGGTAGTTTTTCCTTACAAATTTGTAAGCTCCTCTCACAATCCTTTAATGTTTAATTTTTAATTTTATTTTTATTTCTCCGTTTATTGTATATATATATATATATATATATAATATATTTTTTTTTCTGTAACCTGTATGTAGGCTGTAACTCTTTATGTACTTCAGTGTTCCTGAGGATGTCATTAGACGAAAGCGCTTGAGCACCATTCTGTGTTTCCTTTCCTTCGTGGTTTATTTCATAAATAAAAAACACTCACATATATATATATATATATATATATATATATGACACATGACATGACATATATATATATATACACACACACACACACACACACATATATTATATATATATATATATATAAGGTGCTCTTCCAATATGTGCTCTACTTAAAATTTACATTCCAATACGTGATCTACCTTAGATTATTCGGATTAGCAGCAGGTACGTTAGTTAGCCTTATAAGGCTAACTAACGAAAATATCACGACTTAACCTAACCAATCGTCAAGGGCGTATAGTTGACCTAACGATTGGTTAGATTAAGTCATGATATTTTCGTTAGTTAGCCTTATAAGGCTAGTTTCACGGTAGAGCACGTATTGGAAAATGGTAGATCACAGTTTCGCGGTAGAGCACATATTGGAAGAGCACCTATATATATATATATATATATATATATATATATATATATAATATAATATATATATATATATTATATATATACACACACACACACACATATATATATATACACACCCAAATGCCACTCAAATAAGCACTTGAGTAAACTATGCTCATATAAAGAATGCCTGAAGCGTGTCATTATATATATATATATATATATATATATATAGTAGGATCTATATATCGAGAATGGATGATGTAAAAAACAAAATATTGGAATTTACAAAAGGAAATTGCTTGAAGATTTTTTTTTTAATTCTGTAAAAGGGAAAGAAAATATGCTTTTACGAATTCTTTATTTTGTTTTCTTATAAATCCTTTGTCATTTCACGATATTCACAAAAGTGAGATTTTTTTTTTTCAAATAATACCGGAGGTGATCCTCTGATACTAAGGGGTGATAAGGGATGATTGAAGATATAAGTTGCTCTTCACCTCATCATGCATACCCAGGGTGGGGGTTAGAAACCCCGCGTTGAGGAAAGGCCAATGGAGAGTTCATTGTTTTCCTCACTTTATCCATTCTTGATTAATGTTTCGGTTAGTTTTTGAATGTTGACAAATGTCACACGAACAGTTTCTAAACAGTACTTTGTCGACTTCGGAGACGTTTAAAACAAAATAGGCTTAAATCTACACTTATTGAAAGTCTTCAGACATTCAGACACACGTCCGTAGCGTGACGTAATTCAATAAATTTCAGACTGGAGTATGTTTATCGAATGAATTTCTTGTATGAGATTTATTCCACTCTCCTTCGCGAGGAGTTTGCTTTTTACCTAAAAGTATTGTTTCTACCAAAGGCCAGCTCCTGGTGAGTATTCATCAAGGATATTTAATCCCCTGTAGATTTTAATGTCGAATGATATAGAACAGGAGTTCCCAACCTTTTCCGGGTTGACATACCACTTTTTGCTACCTTGCTTTTATTAAGGAAGGAAGGAAGGTTCACGTACTACCTAATCAAAACGATAGGTGTTCAATTTTCAGCTTTATCTGAAATTTATTCTAATGATATTCATGGACATTCGTACTAGTGCTTGCATAATACCGAAAATTTTCAATACCGGTATTTGGAGGCAATTATGCTAATCCCGGTATTATGAAAAAAATAATTTATTTTGATTTATTATGGTGCCACCCTACCAACCCTCCCACAAGTCTGAGGGACTTGCAGTACTCACCATATTTACTATAAATTAATGACCAACTCCAAATAGATGGCATTCTATTCGAAAAAGTTTATACAGTAAATTACTAAATTGTAATAAAAATATTATTTGAATTTTTTTTAGCATATTATTATACAACTACTGGGTAGATAGAAATTATTAGTATCTAAATATTTATTTCTTAGTTTGATTTTGAAAGTATGCTTTGAAGAAACAAAGAGCATCTAGGGATTGTTCAGATAGACTTGATCTCAGTTTCGTCAGAAATAGGCCTGCAGCAGAAAAGGCTCTTTCTGATTCTGCACTTGTAGGTTTAATTGAAAGCAGTGCCTTGTACAGCTCCTCTAAATTCTCACTTCTCTGTAAAGTAACTTCCAAGCTTTTAAATTCATTAGTAACATCAAAATTAATGGAATTTTTTTTAGATGGCACTTTTCCTAGTTTGTCTATTTCTTGCATGTATTCATTCAGTAATGAATCTGCTTCCACTTCAGTCTTATTTGCAGCTACATTTTCAGGGTTACATGGAAAGTCCTGTTCTTCCATTTCTATCTCCAAATCAACCACATTCTTAGGGAAAAGTCTTTTATGGAGCCTTTCTGCAGTTCTTTTGAGAACTAATTTTGATGGAACAGAAAAACTTTCCTCTTCTTGAACTTTTAAAACTTCGGGATTATGAAGATATTTGATTAAACCTACAATGTCTTGCTGTCTTCTTGAAATGTAACGATTTCTAAGACAATCTTTTAACTCTTTTGCTATTGGATTATTTTTCTCTCCTAGTTTCTTTGAAATAAATTTCATTGATGATTCAGCTGTCAGGAGTGATGCATCTTTCGAGCATAACCCTTTAAGAATTATTTCAACAGGACGTAAGGTGTCATAAAGGTTTTCAATAATTTCCCACTCTGTTGAAGAAATGGCTACAGTTGAATGAATCACTCTTAAAGCTAGTGCAATAAATAGTTTTCTTTGATAGAAAGGAATAGAAAACGAAAAAAAGAGGTTAACTGCAAAATACCCCGAAACTTTTTTTTTCTCCGAATCCTCCAAAAACAGTTTATTTGCCCATCGGAGGACTAAATTGCCTAAATTTTACAATAGAAATTTTTGTCAATACCGAAAACCTATAATATCGGTATTATTTGTACTTCTTCAATACCGGTTTTAACCCCTAATTCGTACTGAATCAAAATAGTGATTCTGCCCTTGCACGTTATCGCTAAATGCAGTAAAGCCCCACGTAGCGCAGTAGTTGTGTTCTTGGAAAACGCCGCGTCTTATGAAATCGTGTCTTCTGAAGTACTCGCATAAGTCAATGCGAAATTGGGGGTTAGATTCTCGGGGTCTTAGATTTTTCATAATTTTTTTTTTAAATAATTTTTTGACAAGTATTTAAGTACTTAAAATGGGTGATATTATTTATATTACCATTTTTATAATAATAAGTAATAATAATAATAATAATGATGATAATACAAACCTCTAAAAAATTTAATACAGTATAAAAAGGAACTTTTTTTACTTATCTTAATAAATGAACGTGAAGACTAATGGCAATGATGGTGAGGGTAATGTTGGGGGGCGGGGGTGATTTCAATTGAGAGACGGTCTCCGAGACTTCTAGGGTTTCTATGTCGACTTATGGTGGGGAGCATGGAGTCCCGGGGGAACGGGGAGTCCGTGTTGGTGAGACTTCTGAAGTTGCAGTCGGTTTTGTCGGTGATGCTACTTTTGTGGTTGGTGACAATGCGTTAATTTTTGATGCTGTTCTTGGAGGTGATGTTGCAGCAGCACTGGATCTAAAGAAGGATGTTCTGCGACTTGGTTTCGCCTTCGTCCTCATGCTTTTCTAAATTTCATGATAGGGAGCCATAACTTCCTGAATCCTCATTTGCACGTCAGGCTCCCCTACATGTAGGGATCAAGGTGCACTCAATTTTCCAGAACTTCTTCAACTTTCCTATATGTCTCTTCGAGAACTTTCATTGTAAGTTTCTGCTACTCAATCTCTTCTTCACTCACACTTTCACTTGACTGAAGAAGCTCCATTAATTCCTCTTCGGTCAGTTCCTACTGGTGTGATACCAACAATTGTTCCACTTCATGTTCCTAGACCCTGAAATCCTTTTCTCCCCAACATCTTTTGCCAGCTTGACGATCTTGAAGATCTCTTCTTGGATTGTGGAAAGTCCACGAAAGTCATTCACCACATCTGGCCATAAGCTATTCCAGCAGGCATTCAAAGTCGACTCCTTGTCTTCACCCCACGACTCCGTTATGATGTCAGTTGCATTCACGATGTTAAAGGAACGCCAAAAGTCCTGGAGGCTACTGTCAGGTTTTTCCTTCAACGCCTGCAGGAGTATCCTGAAGTTGCGCCTGTAGTAACTTTTAAAAGTTTTCATTACTCCTTCGTCCATTGGCTGCAATAGAGAAATCATATTTGGTGGCAGAAACAAGACTTCTACGTTTTCGTCGGCATGGTGCAGCGTGGCTCGATGCCCAAGGGCGTTATCAAGGAACAACAGCACTTTAAAAGACAAGTTTTACTTCTTGAGGTAATCTTTCACCTGTGGTACGAAACAAAAAAATTTGAACCAGTCTGTAAACAGCGTTGTAGTGACCCAAGCCCTTCTGTTTGATTTCCAGTACACTGGCAGGTATGCCTTCTACTTGCCCTTTAAAGCACGTGGGTTTTCAGCGTGGTAAACAAGCATCGGTTCACGCTTGAAATCTCCCGATGAATTCAAACACAACAACAGTGTAAGACAATCCTTCGCGGCCTTGAAGCAATGTGCTGTTCGCTCCTCCTTCGAAATGTATGTTTTGGTTGGCATTATTATCCAAAAAAAGGCTGGTTTCGTCTGCGTTAAAAATTTGCTGGAGCTTGTAACCTTTCTCCTCAATTATTCTAGAAAATTCCGGTAGGTAATTTTCGGCTGCTTTGCGATCAACAGAAGCGTTTTCGTCCACTAATGTTAAATGTGGAAGTTGTAGCGTTTTCGTCCACTAATGTTAAGTGTGGAAGTTGTAGCGTTTTCTAAACCTATCAAATCATCATGGATAGTTCACCATCTTGTTCGCAGACAGTGCTATTAGGCGCAAGGCCTTCTCACATATGACTAATCCACTCAATGGTGCCCGTTTCTGAATTTCGTTTTCAATCCACACATTAAGCAATTTTTCTACTCTATTTAAGTGCATATTTCGTTTAGCCCTTCTTTTTATTTTGTCACCTGCAGAAGCTGCAGCACTTATAATGGTTCTTATTGATTCTTCATTTTTTTTGTATGGTACAAATGGTTGACTCGTTCACGACATATTCACGCCCAAGCGCCGTGCTTCCTTGCCCCGATTTCAGTTTATCTAAAATTTCAATTTTGGTGGGTAAGGTACAGTAATTGCTGAACGCTTAATATTTTTCTTCTTACTTGTAACATTAATTGTTTTGCTTCGGTGCCATTTTCAATACAAAAAAATGAATATAAAGGGTAAAAATAAAGAATTATTGAAATCACTGGAGACAAGAGTAAATCAACCGTTCAAAACCACGCACACAACAAGACTGCTGATGGGTGACTCGGCCGGGTTTTGAACGCGTTCTGGCCACGTTTAATTTAAATTTGGCTTGTCAAACCGCGTCTTAGCAGGGCGAATCACCGCGTCTCTGGGGGTTTGGTAGGGATGTGTAATTTTTGTGTATATCGCGACTTGGCGAATTCGCGCTATGTGACGATGTACTGTACTTTGAAATGTACTCGAACGGCAAACTGAGTAGCATACGAACTGAATGAAACATTTTTTCTAGTTTTGGATCTTAATAATATAAATGTTACCTAATTAATACGATACACCACTTTAAACTAAAGTAATGTATATATATATATATATATTATATATATATATTATATATATATATACTGTATATATATATATACAGGGTGTCCCATAAGTCCGGCATCATAGGAGAAATTCATATTTTTCTATTTCTACAAACCATAATTCATATTTTTCTCTTTCTACAGGCCATAATGTCTGTGAGCAAGGAAGAACGAATCCAGATAATTCTACTCATAGGAAATCGGAGTCAAAGAGAGGCCGCTGCTGAATTTAAAAGACTGCATCCAGACCGCGAGTCAATAACACAGAGTTGTGTTGGCAGACTTGTTGCAAAGTTTAAGGAAACAGGATCCATAGAAGATAAAACACGCAGTGGACCTTCAAGGAGGTCCACTGACGATGATACAGCGACTGCTATCCTGGCTCAATTTAACAGAAGTCCCAATAAGTCTCTTCGGCGATTGTCCGCCGAGACAGGAGTGTCGAAAAGTAGCATCCATCGCATTCTTCAGGCTCACAAATGGCATCCATATAAACTTCAGATCCTACAGAAATTAAGCGAAGATGATGATCCCGACCGGCGGATGGAATTTTGTGAATGGGCTACGGAACAATATGCTCGGGATGCCAATTTCCCGTCCACCATTCTGTTCAGTGACGAGGCTGTTTTTTATGGAAATGTGAGGTAAATCGACAGAACACCCGCTACTGGTCTCAAAACAACCCTCACTGGTATACCTCTTCAAAGGAACAAGGTGCATCTCGGGTGATGGTATGGTGTGGCATTTGGAAGGATCGCATCATAGGCCCCTCTTTTTCGATGAACATGTCACTGGAGGCACCTACCTACGTACGCTCAAGGAAGAAGCATTTCCCAGTGTCTTGAACGAAGAAGGAAATTTCCCAACATGGTTCCAGCAAGACGGCGCTCCCGCACATTACAGCACCCAAGTAAGGGAATACCCGTACCAACAATTTCCTGGTCATTGGATAGGACGTCGAGGGCCTGTGGAATGGCCAGCTAGAAGCTCGGATCTCACACCACTAGATTTTTATCTCTGGGGCCACTTGAAAGCGCTGGTATACGCAGAGAAAATTAGGAGTGTTGAACATTTGCGGCAGCGCATTATTGGGGCATGTAACACCATTACTCCTGACATCATTCACCGTGTGCTTGCTGACTGGGTATCACGTCTGAATTTGTGTATTGAAAACAATGGTGGACATATTGAGCACGTTCTGTAAATAAAAGCTTTTGTTTTGCCTTTTTTTATTATTTTTCCTATGATGCCGGACTTATGGGACACCCTGTATATATATATATATATATATATATATATATATATATATATATATATATATATATGATACACACAGACAGTGCATGGAACAAGGAACTCTTCTGGGAAAATTAAATCCACTATAGTCCGAATAAGTAATGGTAAATGACAAATACCATAGTTTTTCTTTTTCATGATGCTAGCCCGACGTGGGCAACGGGTCACTCGCAAAGAGGTCCCATAAATATAGCTTCCCTCACCAGCTATCTGCAAAGCAGACAGGATCCAGCTTTGGGACATGGATCTAGGGTTTAAAGCAGCCTAGCCCTGCTACATTTAGAACCTCAATATAAGCAAAAGACTTGCTGCCTTCACGTCAGATTGAATACATAAAAGAAAAAGGGGTAACTATTATATTTTTAGCCAAAAACCAAAACTTAAACCTCAACTGGTAGAATTGAGCGTCCACTTTTCAAGGCACATAACATGTCCGTTTCAAGATGGGAATGAACTCAGAATGGTCCCCTGAGTTTTTTATGATACACACATGTGCCTTGAAAAGTGGACGCTCAATTCTACCAGTTGAGGTTTAAGTTTTGGTTTTTTGGCTAAAAATACAATAGTTACCCCCTTTTTCTTTGATTTATTCAACACGACGTGAATGCAACGAGTCTTTTACTTATATAGAGGTTCTGAGTGTAGGGATCTAGGTTTGCTTTAAACCCTAGATCCACGTCCCAAAGCTGGATCCTGTCTGCTTTGCAGATAGCTGGTGAGGGAAGCTATATTTATGGGATCTCTTTGCGAGAGACCCGTTGCCCACGTCGGGCTAAAATCATGAAAAAGGAAAAAAACTGTGGTATTTGTCATTTACCATTACTTATCGGACTATAGTGGATTTAATTTTCCCAGAAGAGTTCCTTGTTCCATGCACGGTCTGTGTTTAACATATAATGTTCTCAGGGAACCATTCTGAGTTTGTGTATACTAAACGGACGTGTTTCGTGCCTTGAAAAGTGGACGCTCAATGTCCCGGTTGAGGTTTAAGTTTTGTTTTTTTTGGCTAAAAATACAATAGTTACCCCCTTTTTCTTTGATTTATTCAACACGACGTGAATGCAACGAGTCTTTTACTTATATAGAGGTTCTGAGTGTAGGGATCTAGGTTTGCTTTAAACCCTAGATCCACGTCCCAAAGCTGGATCCTGTCTGCTTTGCAGATAGCTGGTGAGGGAAGCTATATTTATGGGATCTCTTTGCGAGAGACCCGTTGCCCACGTCGGGCTAAAATCATGAAAAAGGAAAAAAACTGTGGTATTTGTCATTTACCATTACTTATTCGGACTATAGTGGATTTAATTTTCCCAGAAGAGTTCCTTGTTCCATGCACGGTCTGTGTTTAACATATAATGTTCTCAGGGAACCATTCTGAGTTTGTGTATATATATATATATATATAAGAATATGAAAACAAGAGATACGACTCTCAACATTTATTGGCCAAACGTTTCGGTCCACTCAGGGGCCATCTTCAGACTAAATGGAAGCATCTGAAAAAATAATCATAAAACTAAAGTAAATACAAATGTCAAACTGTACAATGATAAAATCTAATACAAAAAAGTTAAAAAGTTGTTAAAAAAAAAAACTATCTGGATTATAAAACAAAAAAGTAAAAATAAAACAAAAACTAAAATTTCAAAAATTAAAAAGTTTAAAAATTTTAAAAATGTTAAATTCAAAATTTAAAAAAATAAAAAAAATTTAAAACAATTTTACATTTTTTTTTTAAAAGGACTGACCTGGATGGTAAAAGTTACAAATGACAAGTGGAGAGAAAGGAAAGAAAAACTTAAGTTAGTGCGTTAGTTGCGTTAAAAAGGTGGTTGGTTAGGAAGTATGTAATTTTATCGAGGAAAGGCTATCGTTTAGTTCTGGATTTAATTTCTTGATAAAAAGGGATTCTAAAATTTTAAGATCAAGTGAATTAGAAGCAGACGACAAAATCGCAAAGGAGTCCTGGGGGCACGGATGGTCATGGGTCTCTGAATGATGCCGAATAGCAGAGGATTCAGGAGTGGAAAGAGGGCGAGAAGTTCGATGAGAAAAACCCAAATGCTTCGAAATCCTAAGTTTTAACTGTAGGGCGGTCTGCCCCACATAACGACTTTCCTTTCTCTCCACTTGTCATTTGTAACTTTTACCATCGAGGTCAGTCCTTTTCAAAAAAATTTTTTTTACTTTTTTTTAAATTTTTTAAATTTTTTAAATTTTGAATTTAACATTTTTAAAATTTTTAAACTTTTTAATTTTTGAAATTTTATTTTTTGTTTTATTTTTACTTTTTTGTTTTATAATCCAGATAGTTTTTTTTTTTTTAACAACTTTTTAACTTTTTTGTATTAGATTTTATCATTGTACAGTTTGACATTTGTATTTACTTTAGTTTTATGATTGTTTTTTTAGATGCTTCCATTTAGTCACTGAAGATGGCCCCTGAGTGGACCGAAACGTTTGGCCAATAAATGTTGAGAGTCGTATCTCTTGTTTTCATATTCCTATTGAGCATAAGGTTCCCGAAGAACACTTCTATCGTAACTATATATATATATATATATATATATATATATATATGATGAATAAACCACGAAGGAAAGGAAACACAAAATGGTGCTCAAGCGCTTTCGTCTAATGACATCCTCAGGAACACTGAAGTACATAAAAAGGTTAAGCCTATATATAGGTTACAGAAAGAAAAAAAGAAAAATAAATAACATACATACACACACACATATACATATATATATATATACATACATATCTATATATACAAATACATACATACATACATATATATACAATAAACAGAGAAGTAAAAATAAAAAATTAAAAATTAAAAACCTTAAAGGATTACCAGTGAGGCGTACAGATTTGTAAGGAAAAATATCGATTTTTAGCACAAGATCAAATGGATTATAAAAATACAAATTTACACTGGAACTCTGCCCGGGTTTTAACACACTGCTGCTATGGTCAGGTTTCGATATATATAAAAAATAAAATGCAAATTAAAAGTTAATAAAGTAGAAGACAAGTTTACCAAAGATTTAATGTTTACCCTTCTTATCTAAATCTGTTTTAAAGGAATTCAAAATAACAGGATCGAGTTGAAAAAGACCTTTGCTTATGTTGAAGTTATTTGAAAGTTGGATAATGGCAGACTCGAGAATATTTCTATTAACAATGTTGCTTGAATGGAATAAAACTGAAGCATTATTCCAATCAATACAGTGGGCTAACTCTGACAAATGGACAAAAAGGGCATTGGACAACTGTCCTGTTCTAACGGAATAATGATGCTGTTTTATACGTGTGTGCAAATCCTTTCCCGTCTGACCTATGTAAAAGGAATCACATTGTTTGTGTCCGTGTTTTCTTCTACATTAATGAAGGGGCATGCAATTCGTATCCGACGGAAGTTTCTTACTAAGTGTCTGGAGGAGCAAGTTCTTCCCAAATCCCTGCTTCCGATTCGCCTCAGACAAATTGACGACCATCCGTTCAACAACTTCAGCAGATTAATTTTAAAGAAACATATTGAAGTCACCAGACAAAATGAGTGGTCCGCCTTCAAAAATGTAAACATCGCCAAACATAATTTTGTAACCGTTATTCCCCAACCGTGGATCCAACCTTTGTTTGATGAAATTTACAACGAGTTGCGTCGGAGAACTACTTCACTTCGTAACATTTTGGATCGAAAAATTAAAAGTCTCATTCGAGATAGTCAGTGGAGTAAAAAAGCAAGCTCAAAGTGTGTTTTGAACCTTTCTTCGAAAAACATTAGTGACGATGCAAAAAGTGCCCTTGGATATGGTATGTCCTTTTTTATTGTTAAAAAACCTTCGGCTTTACAAATTTGTTACAGTCTCGCGTGTTTTGAAAAACAGTGTAATCTCCCTCAGTATTTTTTAACATAGTTAAAGGCCTCGTTTATAGTGCGGCGAATGGTAATTACGAAGATAACTTTCCTAAACGTTTTCGCAATAGCCTCTCACAATTAAAAAAAGATGGGGAGCTCCATATTACTAAAGCAGACAAGGCTAACACCATAGTTTTATGGACAAAGTGGACTACATCGGAAAGATGAACGAGCTTCTCCAGGACCCCGCCACATACACCAAACTTAGGAAGAACCCGCAGGATGACGTCATCAAATCATTTAATAGTGGCTTGAAACGCCTTCTCAAAGATCATAAGGACTTAATTCCGCTTTTCATGTCCACTTCACCTGCTCTGCCCTACCTTTACGGTCTTATTAAAACCCACAAACCTGGTAACCCTATGCGCCCTATTATTAGCTCGGTGGGCTCTATTACTTATAAACTCTCCAAATGGCTTGTCAAAGTCTTGTCCCCCATTCTCGGAACTATCTCTGATTCACAGTAAAAAATTCCATGGATCTTACGGAAAAATTGAATAATGCACGTACTGAAACTAACGATAAATTGATCAGTTTTGATGATTGTTCATTGTTTACAAAAGTGCCGATTGACGATATGCTTGACTTTCTCTCCAAGAATTACATAAGTATGACCTGCCACTACCTTCACTCATTGTTTTGGAACTCATTAAGCTTTGCATCAAAGACTGTAAATTCACTTTCAATAACGAGTATTATCAACAAGTTTTTGGGATGGCTATGGGCAACCCCTTATCGCCCCTCCTCTCCAATATTTATATGGAGTTTTTCGAAATTACCTATATTCCGAGAATCCTGGGGGTTGGCATCCCTTGGTTGCGGTACGTCGACGATATTTTGTGTATCTGGCCCATGAATCGTGACCTGGATAGCTTCCTCCTTCAGTTAAATGATCAAGTCCCCTCCATTAAGTTTACTTTAGAAGTTGAGCAAGACAATTCAATCCCATTTTTGGATGTGCGTGTACATAGGGAAAGCCCAGGTTTTAAGTTTAGTATCTATCGGAAAACGACAAACAATTTGTCCTACGTACAATTTTACTCGGGACATGATACCCCCACTAAGAAGGCCATATTTTCATCAATGTTTCTCCGCGCCCTTAGGATCGCCAGTCCGGAATACATCGATGCCGAATTGGAAAAAATCAACGGTATTGGAAGTGATTTGTGTTATCCATCTGCGTTTATGGAATCTTGTCTCAACAAGGTAAAACGAACTTTCTATCGTGTCAATATTAACACTCGTACTTTGTCAAAAAATATTTTAGTACTTCCATTTTTCCCGGGCTTTTTAGGCATTGCTAATGTACTTAAACTTTTGGATATTAATGTAGTATTTTCATATAACAATATTGTGAAAAATATCATAGTAAAAATAGCCCTACCAATAATTCAGGCATTATCTATAAAATTGGTTGTAAACAATGTGATTCCTTTTACATAGGTCAGACGGGAAAGGATTTGCACACACGTATAAAACAGCATCAATATTCCGTTAGAACAGGACAGTTGTCCAGTGCCCTTTTTGTCCATTTGTCAGAGTTAGCCCACTGTATTGATTGGAATAATGCTTCAGTTTTATTCCATTCAAGCAACATTGTTAATAGAAATATTCTCGAGTCTGCCATTATCCAACTTTCAAATAACTTCAACATAAGCAAAGGTCTTTTTCAACTCGATCCTGTTATTTTGAATTCCTTTAAAACAGATTTAGATAAGAAGGGTAAAACATTAAATCTTTGGTAAACTTGTCTTCTACTTTATTAACTTTTAATTTGCATTTTATTTTTTTATATATATCGAAACCTGACCATAGGCAGCAGTGTGTTAAAACCCGGGCAGAGTTCCAGTATAAATTTGTATTTTATAATCCATTTGATCTTGTGCTAAAAATCGATATTTTTCCTTACAAATCTGTACGCCTCACTGGTAATCCTTTAAGGTTTTAATTTTTAATTTTTTATTTTTACTTCTCTGTTTATTGTATATATATGTATGTATGTATGTATTTGTATATATAGATATGTATGTATATATATATATATGTATATGTGTGTGTGTATGTTATTTATTTTTTATTTTTTTCTTTCTGTAACCTATATATAGGCTTAACCTTTTTATGTACTTCAGTGTTCCTGAGGATGTCATTAGACGAAAGCGCTTGAGCACCATTTTGTGTTTCCTTTCCTTCGTGGTTTTATTCATCATAAATATTTTTCACGTGTTACTTTCGTGAAATAATTTTCATATATATATATATATATATATATATATACTGTATGAATGAGGAGAGGTGTTGCTGAATGGAAAGGACGCTAAATTCTGGCAAATCCTTGACTCAAAATTTCGTCAGAATACAATCACTTTATTTGCTTTTTAAACAAACAATTAAACGATCAAATAACGGTAGAGGAATTAGTGCTGTAGTTAATATCTGCATAATTACCTGAGAATAATGTTACGCGTGCCGTCATTCACATGCCAGCAATTGTGCCTTGTCGAAAAAACCGCCATACACGATTGTGCCATCCATCCATCGCGTTCATGACAACTTTGCACGTTTTTACTCCGTATCTATCAGTCTGTCTGTCTATGTGTATTATGTATGTACAGATTCACTGGGGCGTCGACTATATATATATATATATATATATATATATATATATATACATATATATATATATATATATATATGATGAATAAAACCACGAAGGGAAAAGAAACACAAAGGGGTTTTATTCATCACAAATATTTTTCACGTGTCACTTTCGTGAAATAATTTTTCATATATATATATATATGATGAATAAAACCACGAAGGAAAGGAAACACAAAATGGTGCTCAAGCGCTTTCGTCTAATGACATCCTCAGGAACACTGAAGTACATAAAAGGGTTACAGCCTATATAGGTTACAGAAAGAAAAAAAGTGAAAAATAAATAATATACATACATATATATATATATATGTATGGATATGTATATATCTATATATATGTATATGTATATATATATATGTATATATGTATATGTATGGATATATATATATATATATATAGATATATATATATATATATATATATATATATATATATACATATATATATATATATATATATATATATCTATCCATACATATATATATGTGTATATATATATTATCCATATATATATATATATATATATAATATATATATATATATACATATATATATATATATAATATATGCAATAAACGGAGAAGTAAAATTAAAAATTAAAGGATTATCAGAGAGGCATACAGATTTGTAAGGAAAAATATCGATTTTTAGCACAAGATCAAATGAATTATAAAAATACAAATTTATACTGGAAATCTGCCCGGGTTTTAACACTCTGCCTTTTATGGTTAAGTTTCGATGTGTGTAAAAATAAAATGAAAATTAAAAGTTAATAAAGTAGCATACAAGTTTACCAAAGATTTAGCGTTCTACCCTTCTTATCTAAATCTGTTTTGAAGGAATTCAAAACAACAGGATCGAGTTGAAAAAGACCTTTGCTTATGTTGAAGTTATTTGAAAGTTGGATAATGGCAGACTCAAGAATATTTCTATTAACAATGTTGCTAGAGTGGAATAAAACTGAAGCATTATTCCAATCAATACAGTGGGATAACTCTGACAAATGGACAAAAAGGGCACTGGACAACTGTCCTGTTCTAACGGAATATTGATGCTGTTTTATACGTGTGTGCAAATCCTTTCCCGTCTGACCTATGTAAAAAGAATCAACAATGTTTACAACCATTTTATAGATAATGCCTGAATTATTGGTAGGGCTATTTTTTATGATGATATTTTTCACAATATTGTTATATGAAAATACTACATTAATATCCAAAAGTTTAAGTACATTAGCAATGCCTAAAAAGCCAGGGGAAAATGGAAGTACTAAAATATTTTTTGACAAAGTACGAGTGTTATTATTGACACGATAGAAAGTTCGTTTTGCCTTGTTGAGAGAAGATTCCACAAACGCAGATGGATAACACAGATCACTTCCAATACCGTTGATTTTTTCCAATTCGGCATCGATGTATTCCGGACTGGCGATCCTAAGGGGGTGGAGAAACATTGATGAAAAAATGGCCTTCTTAGTGGGGGTGTCATGTCCCGAGTAAAAGTGTACGTAGGAGAAATTGTTTGTTGTTTTCCGATAGATACTAAACTTAAAACCTGGGCTTTCCCTATGTACACGCACATCCAAAAATGGGATTGAATTGTCTTGTTCCACTTCTAAAGTAAACTTAATGGAGGGGACTTGATCATTTAACTGAAGGAGGAAGTTATCCAGGTCACGATTCATGGGCCAGATACACAAAATATCGTCGACGTACAGCATCCAAGGGATGCCAACCCCAAGGATTCTCGGAATGTAAGTAATTTCGAAAAACTCAATATAAATATTGGAGAGGAGGGGCGATAAGGGGTTGACCATGGCCATCCCAAAAACTTGTTGATAATACTCGTTATTGAAAGTGAATTTAGTCTTTGATGCAAAGCTTAATAAGTTCCAAAACAATGTGTGAAGGTAGTGGCAGGTCATACTTATGTAATTCTTGGGAGAGAAAGTCAAGCATATCGTCAATCGGCACTTTTGTAAAAATGAACAAACGTCAAAACTGATCAATTTATCGTTAGTTTCAGTACGTGCATTATTCAATTTTTCAGTAAGATCCATGGAATTTTTTACATGTGAATCAGAGATAGTTCCGAGAATGGGGGACAAGACTTTGACAAGCCATTTGGAGAGTTTATAAGTAATAGAGCCCACCGAGCTAATAATAGGGCGCACAGGGTTGCCAGGTTTGTGGGTTTTAATAAGACCGTAAAGGTAGGGCAGAGAAGGTGAAGTGGACATGAAAAGCGGAATTAAGTCCTTATGATCTTTGAGAATGCGTTTCAAGCCACTATTAAATGATTTGATGACGTCATCCTGCGGGTTCTTCCTAAGTTTGCTGTATGTGGCGGGGTCCTGGAGAAGCTCGTTCATCTTTCCGATGTAGTCCACTTTGTCCATAATAACTATAGTGTTAGCCTTGTCTGCTTTAGTAATATGAGCTCCCCATCTTTTTTTGATTGTGAGAGGCTATTGCGAAAACGTTTAGGAAAGTTATCTTCGTAATTACTATTCGCCGCACTATAAACGAGGCCTTTAACTATGTTAAACAAATACTGAGGGAGATTACACTGTTTTTCAAAACACGCGAGACTGTAGCAAATTTGTAAAGCCGAAGGTTTTTTAACAATAAAAAAGGACATACCATATCCAAGGGCACTTTTTGCATCGTCACTAATGTTTTTCGAAGAAAGGTTCAAAACACACTTTGAGCTTGCTTTTTTACTCCACTGACTATTTCGAATGAGACTTTTAATTTTTCGATCCAAAATGTTACGAAGTGAAGTAGTTCTCCGACGCAACTCGTTGTAAATTTCATCAAACAAAGGTTGGATCCACGGTTGGGGAATAACGGTTACAAAATTATGTTTGGCGATGTTTACATTTTTGAAGGCGGACCACTCATTTTGTCTGGTGACTTCAATATGTTTCTTTAAAATTAATCTGCTGAAGTTGTTGAACGGATGGTCGTCAATTTGTCTGAGGCGAATCGGAAGCAGGGATTTGGGAAGAACTTGCTCCTCTAGACAATTAGTAAGAAACTTTCGTCGGATACGAATTGCATGCCTCTTCATTAATGTAGAAGAAAACACGGACACAAACGGAGACAAGAGAGGGAACAGCAAGCAGAAGGAACGCGTGGTGTTCATTATATGAAAATTATTTCACGAAAGTAACACGTGAAAAATATTTATGATGAATAAAACCACGAAGGAAAGGAAACACAAAATGGTGCTCAAGCGCTTTCGTCTAATGACATCCTCAGGAACACTGAAGTACATAAAAGGGTTACAGCCTATATAACGAGTATTATCAACAAGTTTTTGGGATGGCCATGGGCAACCCCTTATCGCCCCTCCTCTCCAATATTTATATGAGTTTTTCGAAATTACTTACATTCCGAGAATCCCTTGGTTGCGGTACGTCGACGATATTTTGTGTATCTGGCCCATGAATCGTGACCTGGATAACTTCCTCCTTCAGTTAAATGATCAAGTCCCCTCCATTAAGTTTACTTTAGAAGTGGAACAAGACAATTCAATCCCATTTTTGGATGTGCGTGTACATGGAAAGCCCAGGTTTTAAGTTTAGTATCTATCGGAAAACAACAAACAATTTGTCCTACGTACACTTTTACTCGGGACATGACAACCCCAGTAAGAAGGCCATTTTTTCATCAATGTTTCTCCGCGCCCTTAGGATCGCCAGTCCGGAATACATCGATGCCGAATTGGAAAAAATCAAGGGTATTGGAAGTGATCTGTGTTATCCATCTGCGTTTATGGAATCTTGTCTCAACAAGGCAAAACGAACTTTCTATCGTGTCAATAATAACACTCGTACTTTGTCAAAAAATATTTTAGTACTTCCATTTTCCCCGGGCTTTTTAGGCATTGCTAATGTACTTAAACTTTTGGATATTAATGTAGTATTTTCATATAACAATATTGTGAAGAATATCATAGTAAAAAATAGCCCTACCAATAATTCAGGCATTATCTATAAAATTGGTTGTAAACAATGTGATTCCTTTTACATAGGTCAGACGGGAAAGGATTTGCACACACGTATAAATCAGCATCAATATTCCGTTAGAACAGGACAGTTGTCCAGTGCCCTTTTTGTCCATTTGTCAGAGTTATCCCACTGTATTGATTGGAATAATGCTTCAGTTTTATTCCACTCTAGCAACAGTGTTAATAGAAATATTCTTGAGTCTGCCATTATCCAACTTTCAAATAACTTCAACATAAGCAAATGTCTTTTTCAACTCGATCCTGTTGTTTTGAATTCCTTCAAAACAGATTTAGATAAGAAGGGTAGAACGCTAAATCTTTGGTAAACTTGTATGCTACTTTATTAACTTTTAATTTTCATTTTATTTTTACATACATCAAAACTTAACCATAAAAGGCAGTGTGTTAAAACCTGGGCAGATTTCCACTATAAATTTGTATTTTTATAATTCATTTGATCTTGTGCTAAAAATCGATATTTTTTCCTTACAAATCTGTATGCCTCTCTGATAATCCTTTAATTTTTAATTTTTACTTCTCCGTTTATTGCATATATATATATATGTATATTATTATTTCTTTTTTTTTCTTTCTGTAACCTATATATAGGCTGTAACCCTTTTATGTACTTCAGTGTTCCTGAGGATGTCATTAGACGAAAGCGCTTGAGCACCATTTGTGTTTCCTTTCCTTCGTGGTTTTATTCATCATAAATATTTTCACGTGTTACTTTCGTGAAATAATTTTCATATATATATATACACATGATTGAAGGGTTTGTTCTTGGGGAACCGCAACTTAGGAATAAGAGGACGAGAAGGTGGTACATGTTTATTAATCAAACGTTTCGGAAATTCAATTTCCATCATCAGTGCTAAGAAATAAAAACAAAAAATAAAAATGAACAAATATAGTAAAAGATTTTATACTGTATAAAATCTTTTACCATATTTGTTCATTTTTATTTTTTGTTTTTATTTCTTAGCACTGATGATCGAAATTGAATTTCCGAAACGTCTGATTAATAAACCTGTACCACCTTCTCGTCCTCTTATTCTTCACTATATATATATATATATTAGGGTGTCCCAGCCTCACATGTGAAAATAAAAATTTGCAAGAGTCAAATCGCACACCCCTTTAATTAATTACACTTGAAGAAAAGAAAACATGGGCGAAATTTCATTGGCCTATTAGGAGGGGAAGGGTCCCCTCATTGACCTTGTTTATTCGACCCTATCTGAACAAACGTAAATGCTCAGCATTAATCATTCTAGAATGGAAGAATGAAATGTAAATTCTTTCTAATGACTAAATTAAAGGAAATGGAAATTCTTCCTAATGGCACATTTCATTTCGGGGGACAGAGGATCTTTTTGTCTGCTGAGGGGAACTGCTGGCGGTGGTATTCGACGACTTGGTACACGAGCTGCCGTTCCTCCTCGTTTTTTGTCAGGCCCTCGTTGAAATCTTCCGCCAGTTTCACCGCCCGTTCTGCCGCGTCGTTCACAGACTTCAACGATGGTGAACATCCTTCGAGATCTTTGGGGGTTTTTGGAACCGGCAGCTTCAGGCAATGAAAAAGGTTTTGAGTCCTTTTCGTGACCAAGGTGCTCAAATCCGACCGTCTCACGGTCAAGACACTCTTTCCCTCCAGCCGACGCAGATCTTTTGGGTTTTCGGTCTTCTTGTGCAGGTTTTGGAGCATGGCCGTCTTCTCTGCATCGGTGGTTTTGGAGGAGAACATAGCGAATCCGGCTAAATCTTCGCTTAGGTACCAGAGGTGGCCCCGGAATTTCGTCAATGCGGCGGTACCTACATCATGATCCACCGCCCTGTACCGCTGTAGGTCCTCCAACAGCTCCAGGTCATTGACGGGCGCGTCCGCCGTCAATGGAGCCTCGAACCACCTCTGGAGGTGGATGGTGACGGCAAAGACGTTTATCCTGCGTAGTGACCGGACCTCGTGAGCGGTCAGGTGGAATTGGCTTCGGAAGATGAACATCTTAAGACAGTAAATGCCTTTGGCCATCCACCTGGCCCGGTGGTATGCTCCAGGACGATTGTACCGGAGATCTCGTTTGCCATGACCATCGAGGAAGACCAGAGCGAGGATCAGGAACTCCCGGTAATCGTCTCTTGGGTGGCCAACTTCAAGCTGGTCTTCAATGAAGTGGACAATCTGCTCTTTTTTCAACGCCACCCATTCCGAAAGGATGTCGCTTGGGCTATCGCCGTTGAACGGAGAAGCCTGCTTCTGGTCGATGAACTCCTATTGGGATTTGAAGCGAGCGAACAGCGCAATTTCGGGGCCAGAAGACCTGAAGAACAGGTCAAAGACTGAGGTGATTACCAATTCCATCATGTGGTGTCTGCAAGCCAGGAAAAGAACGCGGCGGTCCATTTGGTCCTGGATAATCGTACAAGCGCCGCTGTGAATACCGGTATTCGCCGCTGTTGTGTCGAAGCAGAGACCGGCAATCCATGGTTGAACTTGCGGCCAATCGTCCAGCACCTTCAGAACAGTTCCAGCCATCCGCTGTCCCGTGTTGTCAGGGATTTTTGGGATCGCCAACAACTTCTCAAGATTCTTCCCGCTGACCAGCACTGGTATGCGATCCGATTTCCCTCCATCCGAATCAGGGAGGAGTTTGCCATCAAAGTGGACGACAAGCGGCGTATCAGGATTGAACTCGGTCTTGATTCCGGCTGCCAAGTTCTTCCTGGACTTCTGCCGTGAACGGTGAAGACTTGATTTGGACAAGGTGACCGAGGATAACTCAACTCCCGCGGCAGCGAGTGCTGGAGCCACAATGTGCATCGCTTGGCGTACTGAGGTTCCAGTTCGATCCAGGGCTGCAGCAAAATTGGGATATTGGATGATCCTCCTTGCCGACACTTGGCCGTCCTTGGGAGAGGATCGAGGAGCCGAAGGACCAGGAGAGGAATATTGGACATCATCATTGGATGCTTCGGCCATGGACTCCGAAGAAGAAGAAGACCCACTTTTCACCGTTCCTTTTGCTTGCAGTGAGTCCATCTCTTCGCGGCTTTTCTTCTTCCTCTTCTCTTCAGCTGCTCGGCGTTTCTCCCGCTCCGCTGCCCTGCGAGCAAACTCCAGGTCCTCTCCTCCGATGTACATCTTCCGCACGGTTCGCTGCTCATTCAAAAAGTCTCGATCTTCGGGGACTTTGATGAGTTTCATGGCGTTGGCATGAGCTGTTTCGAACAGTGTATTCAGGTTGGCTTGGAATCCCTTTTCCCGCTCCAGTTGCTTCTCTCCCCCACGGTTTCGGTTTCTGGCAACCTCCTCGTAGTCCGTGAAGAGGGCCTTGATCCTCTCGACGCACTTGTGCTTGTGGGAGGTCGGATAGATGCCCGAGCCCACACCGCCATAACCTCATCAGCTACCACATTGGCAGCTTCCGCCGTGGACGTTTTTTTCTTCCGAGTGAAGAACAACAGACGTCGAAGAACATCTCCCACTGTCGGGAGTTGACACAGCGTTTCTAGGGGTTCATTTCACAACACCCCCACCAACCACACAGTCTCCTGCTTTCTTGTATCCATAACCTGAAAAGAAATATGCTACAATTAGTATAAGGTAGAGAGTAGCCGTTCAGCAATAGTAACACATGGTTTGAGGGGACCCTTAAAATTAAAGAACACGAATGAAATTCATCGTGCTGGCATGTTTTCACGAGTGGAAGAAATTAGGGGGGTGTGCATGACAAACTTCAGGAACAAAAAAAATTGGGACACTCTAATATATATATATATATATATATATATATATATATATATATATATATATATATATATATATATATATATATATATAAATTTTCAATGTTTATAATACTGTATATATAAATAATTGTACAAAGTTTGGGGGCAATCTCACGGCCGATGCAGCACAATGACACACATATACACAGTGTCAAGTAATAATAACAATAATAATAAGTAGATGGGTTCGCATTAGGCCTCTCCTCTTAAATGTTACAGCCGATTAATAGACACCTAATATGGAGATTCCCTCAAATAATAAACCTTTAAAAATATTTTTTCCTGAAACCGTAAATCGTGAAAATTTCTGTTCCGATTACCTACTACTCCAATACTTACTATAGAAAAACCTACTACCCCAATACTTACTATAGAAAAACCTACTACTCCAATACTTACTATAGAAAAACCTACTACTCCAATACTTACTATAGAAAAACCTACTACCCCAATACTTACTATAGAAAAACCTACTACTCCAATACTTACTATAGAAAAACCTACTACTCCAATACTTACTATAGAAAAACCTACTACTCCAATACTTACTATAGAAAAACCTACTACTCCAATACTTACTATAGAAAAACCTACTACTCCAATACTTACTATAGAAAAACCTACTACCCCAATACTTACTATAGAAAAACCTACTACTCCAATACTTACTATAGAAAAAAGGTAAAATCTGCGGAACTCCTGCAGGTCAAGAATGTTCTTGTTCTTACAGCTATGGAAAGGGACCTAATTTAAAATCCCTCATAAATCAAATTATTAATTATTTTTGCTGCAAACGAAAATGCAAGAATTTTTGGTACGAATCTTAAATTTTGAAATTTCATATTTAAAAAGATTTCGTCGAATTTGTTTCCGCAGCACCTACATCATCGAACTGTACATATATATGTACATAAAGAAAGAGAGTGAGTTACAAAGAGTTACAAGGACAAGAAGACCCTCAAAAGGCCTTGCGGCCCATACCGAGGAGGTACCAATGGGAACGGGTCCCAGGGAAAAATTTCTACACCCTCAAATAGTGTGCAAGATTTGGTCTACCCTTTTCTTGAACTGATTCACAGAGGAACTGTTCACAACTTCTGAAGGTAGCCTGTTCCACGTGTCACAGATCTTATACGTAAAGTAATTCCCACACACACTAATGCTAAACCGTTTCAAATCCAACTTCCAACCATTGTTGCGAGTTGAGTTATCATTTAAACTAAACATGCTTCTAAAATCGACATCGCTGAACCTGTGTAACAGCTTGAAAACCTCGATAAGTTAACCGCGCAGCCTCCGAGTTTCCAGCGAAAACAAATTCAGCGCGCGTAAGCGTCGATTGTAGCCCATATGCCTAAGGGAAGGGATTAACTTTGTGGCCCTCGCTCCAGCCTCTCAATATCCTTCCTGAGGGTGGGCGAACAGAACTGCACAGTATACTCCAGGTGTGGCCGAACCAGGGAATTGTACAGAGAGAGCACAATCTCCTTGTTCCAAAATCGAAATTGTGTTCTGATATAACCCAACAGCTTCTGGGCTTTCTTTTCCACCTCTACGTACTGTTTGGTAAACTTAAGGTCGCTGCTAATTAGCACACCCAAGTCCTTTTCCAAATCAGTCGCCTCGATATTACTCCCCAACATCGAGTAGTCCGACTTGGGATTGGCGTAGCCAATGTGCATCACCTTGCATTTACCGAAGTTAAACGGAATTTGCCATTTTTCGGACCACTCTCCTATACTACGTAGGTCCGCACGCAGTTGCTCGATCGCCTCCGGCGTCCCAACATTGGCCCCAAGCTTCGTGTCATCAGCGAATTTGGCGATCCTACTGACGATGCCACCGTCGATATCATTTATGTAAATGATAAACAACAGTGGCCCCAAAACGGAACCCTGAGGAACCCCCGCTAGTGACCGACGCCCAACCCGAACTAGCCCCTTTAATTACAACCCTCTGCCGCCTATTCTTCAGCCAGTTTTCAATCCACCTACCTACTTCCCCACCAATACACAGCGCGCGCACTTTCGCCATTAGCCGGCGGTGAGGTACCTTATCAAAGGCTTTCTGAAAGTCGAAATAAAGTATATCAATCGTCCCACTCTTATCGTACTCACTCAACATGACGTGGAAAAACTCGAGCAAGTTGGTGAGACACGACCTATGCCGTCTAAACCCATGTTGGGAGTCCCCAAGCAGCTTGTAGGAATCCAAATGGTCAACGATCCTATCCGCTATTATCCCCTCTAATAATTTACCTACAACTGAAGTGAGACTAATGGGACGATAGTTCCCTGGACTTTCGTGATCCCCTTTCTTAAAGATAGGGGTCACGTTGGCTTCCCTCCAGTCTCTCTCTCTCTCTCTCTCTCTCTCTCTCTCCTCGGAAACTAGAATCTTGAAATTGCTTATTTAAAAAATTTCGTCGAATTTATTTCCGCAATACCTACATGATCGAACATGCTAATATTCGTTCCAAATTTCAGGAAGATCCAGTTAGTAGTAAAGGCAGAAACCGTGAAAGAAAAATAATAATTAGAAATTATCACCCATACCAATAATACTATTATTAAGAGCAATTTTTAAGATAATATTATTAGCTTATGTTTAGAGGAGAATATTTTCACTCGTATCACTTTTGTTCGTACGCGCAATACTTTTGGAGTTGATACCTATGGTCAAAACTTGCGGGAATACATACAGCCCTATAGTCTAAATATTCCGTCCATGTTTCATGACGATCTGACCAGTAGTTAAGGTGGAAACCATGACAAAATAAAAACAGAAGAAAAATAATTAGAAATTATCACTAATACCGATAATACTGTTAGTAATAGCAATTTTTGAAGATATTATTATTAGCTTATGCTTGCAGGAGAATCGTACGCGCAATATTTTTGCAGTTGATACACTGACCTATGATCAAAACTTGAGGGAATAAGCCCTTTCGGACATATTCCATAGAGCCCTACATTGGTAATATTCTCCAAGTATCATGAAGATCCGATGAGTAGTTAAGGCAAAAACCTTTTCGAAAACTGGTAATGTGTGGGATCCCTTCAAAAAGAAATGCGCCATAAACTGCGCACAGCCAACACACACCATATGAATTTTTGGAAAGAAGAGAGGAGCATACGAAAAATCTGTTCTGAAAACATTGAGATGTTTAGTTCTGCGATCTTTGGTGACGTTTTTCGCACTTTCGCACATTCATCATGATCGGTCGAAAATCCATGATTTTATAAATTATCACTAATACTGATAATACTATAAGTAATTACAATTTTTGAAGATAATATTATTAGCTTATGTTTACAGGAGAATATTTTGACTTCTATCACTTTTGCCCGTACGCGAAATATTTTTTGAGTTGATACACTGATCTATGGTAAAAATTGGGCGAATAACCCCGTTAGGGCATATTCCATAGAACCCTACAGTGGTAATATTCCGTCCAAGTTTCATGAAAATCCGACCAGTAAAGTCGGAAAGCGTGACAAAAAGCGGAGGAAAAGTAATAATAAATTGAGTTATTACAATAAGAATTTCTGCTTTGCAGAAATTCTTAATAATACCCGCTGAATGACACCAAGCACTTTTGTTTGTTTGTTTGTTTTAGCTCCGAACGCTTTCGTGCGCGCAGACTTTTTTCTTTGTTATTCTCAAAGTTTTTATACAAAAAATAATAATATAAAGTAAAGAAAGCACTCCTCAACCCACGCCCATATGCCACACCCAAACCCTGACACTCATTCTCCGTTTTTGTTGTTCATTGTAATTTATTTAAAAGAAATATAACACTCACCCAACAACCGCCTGGAAAACGGATGAAGTCGAATTACACATATGATTTTATTGTACACATCAAATAATTCGCATTTTAAACTAAGAATACTTCAATTCAGTGAAACTACAAAGTATATATTAAATTTTGAGTTAAGTAAGCTTAATACAACCATCCATCCATTCATAGGTTTAAAAGAAGATAGTTGAAACGATATAATGGTTGAAAAATCAGTGATTTAAGAAACCAAAGTATGGTTTACTACAAACACACACACACGTATATCTTCAACACCTGACGAGTATATGTATATATATTATATATGTGTGGTGTCCAGTTTTACTATCAGCCTCTACTCTGCACGGTGAACCATAAGTCCCAATCGATTATAACACAAACCTGCGAATGAGAACTTTGTAAGAGTTGTTTTCTTACTAATAACTGATTTTATACAATTCAACTACGCTAATTTCGAATAAGGTGTCCATTTTTTTCTATCACGTAAGGATTTTCTGCAAACTGGAAGGGAAAAAACAACAACATAAATAAATATTATTTCAATTTACACTAGGTACCTATTTCGCTTTGTTATACTAATTACAAATGCAATCAACTTTAAAAAGAAAGGCTATTAACGTCAATTACGTATTCATCTTTACTTGTCCTGAGTTTTCTTGTGAGAGCTAGGCCTTTTAGTCTCGAATGTACGCGCTGTTCCTTTTCTTGTATGTAATAATTCTGGAGTATTCCGTTTTCACATCCAGCAGTAATCAGCCACCATGCTGATGTCCCACCTTCCGTGATAGCTCTTTTTAATTTCTTTGGTGTCTTGGTGAAGCCGTTCTCCTTGTTCTTCGCTGAGTGCTTCGAGATTCTCGGGGAAGTAATCCGAGTGTGAATGTAAGAAATGTAATTTTAAACTCATATTACAACCCAACTCTTTGAACTTATTTAGCATGTTGTTCACAATGTTTTGGTAATTTGAGTTCTTGTTGTTCCCCAAAAATAACATCCTTAAAAGCAATCCACGCTTCTTTTTCAAGATTGTTCATTGTTCTTTCAAAGTGTTCATCCAAAGTCAGTTTTCTAATCTGGGGACCAACGAAAATTCCTTCTTTCAATTTTGCTTCCGAAAGAGTTGGGAATTTACCACACAGATACTTAAGACAATCTCCATCTTCGTCGAAGGCCTTAATAAATTGCTTCATCAAGGCCAATTTTATGTGAAGCGGAGGTAAAAGGACTTTCTTCGTGTCAACCAAATTTTCACGTTGAATGTTTTTAGAACCAGGCAATCCCACTCACACAAAAAACATGGAAACTTCGTATAACCTGGTTGTTGACCTAACAACATACAAATCACTTTTAAGTCTTAGCTAGAAGAAGCTCAAGATTTTCGTACGTTTCCTTCAAGTGAACCGAATGAGCCACAGGAACGGATGCATACAAGTTACCGTTGTGAAGGAGGACGCCTTTTAGACTTCTTGTGGAGGAATCATTGAAAAGTCTCCACTCATTTGAGTCAGACTGCGGCGCCTAGCTTAAGTATTAATTCCGAAATATTGTTGCAATATTACCAGTGAATTTTCTTGAGAAAAATATTGGATGAATTCTTTTTCTCGATTTCTCTACCAGTAAAATGACGTCCCGAGAGAAAGCAAGTTCTTTGCACAAAGTCTGGATCCCAAAATCTCTGAAGAATCCTTCGGGAGACACAAATCTCTTACCAAATCATTAAGTTCACTTTGTGTAACAATTGGGGTTCACCAGATGTTTCGGTTTGAAAACAATCAATATCATCGTTTCCATCGTCATCAGACACCGAATCAGATGAAGTTATATCAAGAGTATTTGGTTTAGTAGGTACAGGTATACCAGGTCAATGAGCAACAGGTCTTATAGGAGACTGAAAGTTTGGATAAGAAATTTCCTTTTTATTTTTAGTATTGTAGTTTTGCACGTTAAATGAACAAAAATAGCAGTCATTGCTGTGATTTCCAGGCTCACGCCAGACCATTGAAATCCCAAAAGGTAAAGAATCCTTTTTATCTTTACTCCACAGTCTAAGTTGTTCAACACAAACACTGCAAACTTTATGTGGAGCCCATGATTTGTTGTGATCCCCAAGTTTCATTCCGAAGTACGCATAGTATGCTTTCTTGACGAAGTCTGTAATATCTCGCCTTTGTGTTTTCACAGTAAATTTTCCACAAATATAACAGAAAATGTTTGGCTATTTACACACCCTCTGGTTGCCATAGCGACAAATAAACAAATTTCAAAAGAGAAATATAGTCACCACGCACCTTTGAATAATAAAGAACTATAACCTCGCACGCACTAGACAGCCTAACTCATCTCGTGGCTTGTCAATCACTTATATACTAGCGGTGCGTTTCTCGAATGTTCTAGAAGACGCTATGACGTCACTTCTGATCTGGAAGCATTTATAGGCAGTAGTCTTTAATAAAAATTTAATCAAGTCAATTTTAATGAAATTTACTTACATATGTAATATGAAATATGACATTTTGTGAAAAATTTGTACTTGATGGCGAAAAATGATTATTTTCGGAATCAACGTGCAAAAATTACTATACAGGGTGTACATAAAGTCAGGATCTATTTTTGTGAAGCACTTGGAAATTATATGGAATTCAATCAAAAAATGATAAAGTGGTAACATTTATTAAATAATTAAGAGTAGGATTCGACGTGACGCCCATCAGTATCCCTGCACAGCTCAAATCGTTCCGCAGCATTTCTAAACATTCTGGAGCATTTGCGGGGTTATGTTATCTGCAGCAGTTCGTATACGTGTACGTAAGTTTTCAAGACTCGTAATCTTCGTCTGATAGACATGCGATTTGATAAAGCCCCATGCAAAGAAATCTAAAGGGGTTAAATCTGGTGATCTCGCTGGCCAAGGTCTGTTGCTTCCGCGTCCGATCCAGCGATTTGGAAAACGTCCATTTAGATAATCCTGAACAATTTTGGCATAGTGACAAGGAGCACCATCATGTTGATAGACGATGGGGATAGGATTGTTAGTACCGTCTTGAAAACTTAGGTACTCTACCCATATGAATACTACAATACTAACCAAACCTTAAAAATCTCTGTAACCAATATTGTTTGGCCAAACACAAAAAAAAACTTCGTACATCTAACTACCTCTGGCGAGGCTCTAACTCTTGCAGAGGGCGCTCTGCAGACCATCATTATTATTTTCAAAATCATTGGTATTATAAAACCATAAACAGGATGTAGACCGGATGTTCAATAAGCAAGAAATGTATGACGTTTTCATGACGTCAGTTTCTATTCCTGTCTGTGCGTGTGTGCGATTCGGCTCTAGGTAATACTATGAGCCGAATCGCACAAAAACAGGTAAACAAAAAATGGCAAATAATACAGGGTGAACCAAATATTTTTTTTTTTTTTTTTATTGTTTCATACCATACAGCTTAACATAAATACAATTCGATTAACATATGTAAATGCATACTCATTTTTTTGAGATCCGTCAGGTGTATATTTACCAACATAAATATGACCTAATGGTTTAGCTAAATCATTGGTTGATATCTTAATTAAAGTATTAGGGAATTGGGCAGTTACTTGTTTACCTAAATCACACACCGGCTTCAGTCTACGATACATTCTAAACTCCTTAAAAGGTGAGAACCACTTTGTTCTGGGATGATTCATTACTTGCTCTGCACTATGTGAGGAATCTATTTAGGTTCAAACAAAACACAATGGGGAACAATTACATATGGAGATGGAGATATCCCTACATTAGGTCCCTCTAACCTTTCCCTAACATCTTTCTTAAAATAGTTGATTTAGCATCCTTAGTTAAAAGATCCAAACTCAATGTATAATATCCATCTGCATTAACATCAAAAGTATTTTTAGACAAATAAACAAATTTCATTGAAGCTGTAAATATCTTCTCCTTTGACCGCCATCTAACTTTCCTTCGAGGAACATACTTCCTTTTTCGAGGAACAAACTTCCTTCTTCTATACATCTTGACAAGTAAATAATACACGTCACTCCGATGCAATTCCAATGAAGAGAATGAAGTTTAAACAATTTATGGATCTATTTATAGATTCTCATTACGTCATGTTATGACACGAATCCTATCCCCTTAGAATCAACATGATGGTGCTCCTTGTCACTATGCCAAAATTGTTCAGGATTATCTAAATGGACGTTTTCCAAATCGCTGGATCGGACGCGGAAGCAACAGACCTTGGCCAGCGAGATCACCAGATTTAACCCCTTTAGATTTCTTTGCATGGGACTTTATCAAATCGCACGTCTATCAGACGAAGATTACGAGTCTTGAAAACTTACGTACACGTATACGAACTGCTGCAGATAACATAACCCCGCAAATGCTCCAGAATGTGTTTAGAAATGCTGCGGAACGATTTGAGCTGTGCAGGGATACTGATGGGTGTCACGTCGAATCCTACTCTTAATTATTTAATAAATGTTACCACTTTATCATTTTATGATTGAATTCCATATAATTTCCAAGTGCTTCACAAAAGTAGATCCTGACTTTATGTACACCCTGTATAAGTGATAAAATATTTCAAACAACAAAACCATCGCAGCCCTGTGATAACACCAGTACACATTTGAAAACTTGACGATCGATTTTTACAAACTAGTTAGTGATTCTATATAATTTGAGTACGCTGATCTCAAAAATATAGTTAGTTTTTCCCTATCACGTATGGTTTTCTTACTACAGGGTGTGTCATAAATTCCCCATTTATCCCCAAATGTGAACCATCTTATCGAGACCAACATTGGATTGCACATGCTAAACCATAAATTTTGTTGTTATAGACTACAGTAACGCTTACATAATAATGTAGGGTAAATATAAATAACAACCAGTCCCGTTCCCAGCAAAATACTCTCTCCCCCTCCATCAATGGGTGGTTAACATTTGGGGACAGATGAGGTATTACAACACCCCTTGTAGCACGAAATCTTTAGGTGATAGAGTAAAATCTAATTAAAGCAGAATTAAATAGCTCCTAGCTCTTGGACAAGCATATTGCTTGTTTATGAAAGAATAAAAAATAACTGAAAGAAACAAAATATATTTACCTTCTTTACTTGCAAACATTTCAGGACTTATTCCAAAGACTTAAGACTACGAAGGTAGATCTGACTAATGACGACTAAACCGGTGCTTCTTTGATGTTTTCTTATGCTGTGCGTTAGGCTGATCTCGTTGCAGACACCAGCAGTAACCCGCCATCATATTTGTATGCCATCTTCCTTGATATCTTCTTTCCATGGTTTTGATGTCCTGGTGAAATCGTTCCCCTTGCTCCTCACTGACATCTCCGAGATTTTCTGGAAAACGGTCAAAATGCGAAAATAAGAAGTGAACTTTCAGGCTCATGTTGCAGCCTAAGGCGCAAAACTTTTTAAGCATATTTTCCACCAGTCTTTCATAATTTTGGCTTTTGTAGTTTCCCAAGAAGTTTTCAACAACATCTTTGAAACCAAGCCATGCTTCTTTTTCTTTATTGGTCATTGTGTTCAGGAAATGATCGTCTGTCAATAACTTTCTAATCTGAGGACCTATAAAAACACCTTCCTTTATTTTCTCGTAGCTAATCTTTGGATATTTTGAACAAATGTACTTGAAACACTCACCTTCTCTATTCAATGCTTTGACATACTGCTTCATCAAGCCTAACTTAATGTGCAAGGGTGGTAGGAGGATTTTATTTGGTTCAACTAGATGTTCATGTAAAATGTTCTTTGATCCTGGGGTAAGATTCTCTCTAGGAGGCCAAGTTTTCCTCTTCCAGTGCTGGTCACGTGCTCGACTACCCATTCGCAGATGAAACATGGCATCTTAGTGTATCCTGATTGCTGCCCAAGTAACATGCAAAGGACTTTGAGATCCCCACACAATATCCATCTGTGATTTTGATACTGAATTTTTTCCAGAAGCAGTTTCATGTTATCATAGGTCTCTTTTAAATGAGTAGAATGGGCCACTGGGATTGATGCATATTTGTTACCGTTGTGCAGTAACACTTCTTTTAGAATGGTTTTAGAGGAATCTATAAACAACCTCCAGTCACTGGTTTGGTATTCGGTGCCTAGCTTGCACACTAATCCTGTGATGTCCTTGCAAAATACCAAGGGACCATCTTCTTCGAAAAAAGGCACGAAGTCTTTCTCACGATTCCTGTACCAAGCGAAGTATGTATCGGATGCCAATAAATTGTTCTCCTGCAATCTAGACCCCAAAAGTTCTGCAGAGTCCTTAGGCAGATTCAAATCCCTGACTAAGTCATTTAGTTCGGCTTGGGTTAATGGTTTAGGAGGATCTCGATCAGCTGTTGGCTGTTCATAAACATCATCATTGTCTGGATTTGGAGCTGAATCAAAATCTGAATTGTATTGATCCAGACTCTCGGGTGGGCGGGGAATAGGAACTTCTGGACCATGGGGTACCGGCCTTATTGCAGATGGAAGACTTGGGTATTGAAGGCTCTCTTTATTCTTTGCATTATAACCTTTAACATTGCAAGAACAGAAGTAGCAGTCGTCGGTATGGTTTCTAGGCTCGCGCCATACCATAGGGATCCCAAATGGCAAACTTTTCTTTTTACCTTTGCTCCAATTCCTTAGTGCCGCAACACACGTAAGACAAACCTTGTGTGGAGCCCAACTTTTGTCTTGATCTCCTAATTTAATTCCAAAATAAGCATGATAAGCTCTCTTAATGAAGGTCGTTACATTTGTCCTTTGTTTTACAATAACATACCGACCACAAATAACAAAATATGTCTGGACTATGGGTACATCCTCTAGAAGCCATTATTAAAATTTTAAAGACGTAATGTTAGAATTATCTATCTGAAAAATATGAAAAAACGAAATTAACTAAAGATAAAAAAGGTAAAAAATTACAAAACGCCCCAAAATTGTTTTGCTAATAACTAAAACTGTGGGTGATAGAAAAAAACTGGTAGCATTTTTTAATTCAGCGCAGCGAACTGCTTCAGAATCATAACTCAAAATAAAGAAATCGATTTTCATGCAGACCGGTGTAATTAAAGCGAAAATCCATCTAGCGGATTTAAAAAAAATAAAAATAGAAATAAAATAAAGGTATTTTTTTAAATAATCAATAAATATTTCTAAACAACTTTTTACTTTGTTTTTTTTATATTTTCGCTTTAATTAGAACCGATTGTGACTTATGGGCTACCCTGTATATAATTATTATAAGTGTTAAAAACCCTGCTTTATTCGTCCACCTGAACTGATTAGTATCAGTACTCTCTCTACCATATATATATATATATATATGAAAAGAAGGATCAACACAACGGCAAACATTTTCATTTATTTGTACTTCAGACGTTTCGACAAATCTTTTGTCATCATCAGTGAGTTAAGTCTTAAAACCTTAAAACAAAATTGAAAAGTGAAATTACATCAATACAATATTAAAACAATATTTTAATGGTTTTAATATTGTATTGATGTAATTTTCACTTTTCAATTTTGTTTTAAGGTTTTAAGACTTAACTCACTGATGATGACAAAAGATTTGTCGAAACGTCTGAAGTACAAATAAATGAAAATGTTTGCCGTTGTGTTGATCCTTCTTTTCATCTGTAAGCTCCGTTTCCCTAAGGAGAAGTCAATAGCTTTGATATATATATATATATATATATATTATATATATATATATATATATATACTGTATATGAGGGGGTCTCGCGTCTTAAGGTACCTAAGCGCCAAGATTAAAATTCGCCAGAAATCGCCTCCAAAGTTCAGCAATATTCTGGCAATAGTATCTCTGTTATTAATTGAGCTAGAACGTTCATTTTTGGCTAATTAGAGTTCTAAGTATGCTAATGAAGATGTTGATGAGTTTTTGGAATAGATTTTCATATTTTATATTTTTTTTTAGTTTTTGATTTTCTTATTATGCCGAACTTTGGGTGAACTTTTGGCTGGCGATAGCGGTGAAAAAAAGGAGTTCGCTTCATAAGGTTTTCAACCATACTTCTAGTGTCGTAAGGTCATTATAACCCAAACCACGCTATAGAGGAAGGGTGAAAATAGTGATATCCATCAAAAAACACGTTTTCCGTTTTCGCCTGTGGTGGCGCTTAGGTACCTTAAGACGCGCGACCCTCATATATATATATATATATATATATATATATATATATATATATATATATATATATATATATATATATATTTACCATTTCAGTGGTTAACATTTAATATAAAGTTTAATGGCCATCACACCGCGTCGTCGGAGCACGATAAATAAAACCACGACACTGCATCTGTGGCGCGACACATTCACACAGGGACATAAATAGTTTTAGTCTGTGCTATAAACAATATCATATATATATATATATATATATATATATGATATGTTTTATGATGTGGCTATTAGAGGCTAATTACATTAAAAATTATTAAAAATTTTATAAATAGAAAATAGTATTTAAAGCCGAGTTTTATTGAGTCAACATTTATTTAATGTTAAATATTACCCGTTTGTCTGGCTGTCTATCTGTTTGTCTACCTATTTACCTAATTATTATTATAATAATAATATCAATAAAGGTGATTTTAAAGCTTCTTACCAAGAACAATATCTTAAAGGGACGAAAATTTTTCAGCTTAATTGTCTTGCAATTTGTTTTATTTTTCTTTAAAGAAAAAACGAAAAAAACCTTTTAAAGGAAATTAAAAATACTAATTTTTTCTATCACTTTTTTTCTCACTCTTGAGAAAAATTGATTTTTTTTAAGTGTAAAATAACTCAAAAAGATAAAAAATTTCGTTTTATTGTTTTGTAACTTTTGTTTCTCTTTGTCTTTTCTTAATTTTTTTAAGTTCTCTTTCTTTTTTCTTAATTGTTTTATATTCTTTATTATTTTTTATTTATTTATTTATATATATATTTTTTTTTAATATTTTTAGTTTGTCTTTGTTTATGTTTTTGTTTCTTCTTTATTTTCATAATTTTTTTCCCCTTTCATTTTCCTTCTAATTACTTCCCTTCTATACTTTAATCTATCGTAATACAGTAGATCCTCTTTACTTCACGGTTCGATATTTCGCTTTCTTTAAGATACCCTAAATTACTCCCATTTTTTTTATGTAGTACTGTCAAAACACTATTTCGCGGTAATATATATAAATTCTATATACTGTATATATAGAACGATATACTGCGAAAGCAATATTTCGCGGTAATTCTCGGTCTCAATCTCGCGAAATAACGAGGGTCTACTGTATTTTATTACACTTCTTTTCAACTTTAACGCACTATTTTGGAAAACTTGAGATCATTGTTTTCAACCCCCCCCCCCCAAGTCCTTTTATAAGTTGGTCTCTACAAGTTCCTTCCCATGCGGTGAATGGTCAACACCTATGTGTGTGTGTGTGTGTGTGTGCGCGCGCTGGCATGCATGTATAAGAGATACTTTGATGGACTTTAGGCTTTAATTCTTTATTTTTGTAATATATAATTACATTGTTATTCTACAGATAAAAATATTTATTAAAACCATTAAAATACTTTAAAAATGTAGTTAAAATAAAATTCTTGCATTACTAATGAGAGGCTATCTCAAATGTATCTATTGTCTTTATTTAAACAAAATTCTGCCCTTTATAGCATCTACGAGTGTATCATTATCTATCGAGTACCATTATATATCGAATAAATATCATAACTACACCATAAAATGTTTTCCCATGAAAATATCAAATTTGAATATTTAATATATGATAATACATATTTCTAACAATAAATGGGCACTTACAGACAGTGGTAGATCTATGATTTTCGTTGGGGTGAGATGCCGTTCTGAACCCAACCCACAAAAACACTCGGTAATAAATTTAATATTCAACGATTACTAATTTACTGGAAGAACGATTAATCTATCATGTAATTCTTTTAATGTTCAACCGAGTCCAAAAACACTTACTTGACAATAGAAATAATGACCAGCCACTTTTTAGTTTACTGTCCAACCAAACCCAGAAAAAAAAATACTACTCCTGTTTGTTAATAAGATAACTAAAATTATATTTACAGTACAACCGCCATGCTTTAGTTTGCTGCCATTACTCTAAATCTGTGAAATGCTGTAAAATTATTGTAAATTATATTTTGATGAGGAATGAATTACGAAAAAATATATGCCAATAGATCGTACCATCTCATAAGACTACCAAACATTAGGCCTGTTCAAAAATTAACTTTTTCTTTTTCATAGGTTTCTGTACATTTTCCCATGTTTTTTGACCTGAAAAAGCCGAAAACCACAACTATTTTGACCTAGGATGTTGGGAAGCATTGCCGCATGGAGCTTTAAATTTTCTGCCTTGAAATCGGCCAAAGCGCCAATTCCGGGGTCCCTTGAATTATGTTTTGCACTTTAACTTTTGATCTAAACAAGATAGAGCAACAAATTAGGTATCAAATGAAAGAGCATAAAATTAATAAATAATAATAATAATAATAATAATATAATAAATAAATAATAATTAATAATAATAATAATAATAATAATAATTATCTATCATATTTCAGGAAACAACAGAAACTCAATCAGAATCTAGAAAACCATCTACAAGTTACAACTTCACAATGGCATTAAGCAAGGAGCTGAGGGAGCTCCGTGGGCGCACAGTTGATATCTCAGAACCTCCACGTACTGTCCACAGGCAGGTGTCAACTGGGCCATCTACCAGATCTCTCACTGAGACTTTCCTGGTTGGATACCCTTCAGCTTTTATCAGTGGTTCCCAGCTTCCCACCAACAGACAGGCGTTCCAGTATTTCCTTAATCTTCAGAATTTACCGGAAAATGCAGGGAGGCCCATGGTTCAAGACCTTGCATATGAAACAGTTGAATCTATCATCCCATTCTGGCAGATGGCTAGGATCAAGACAATGACCAAGTACAACGCAATGAAGCTCTTCATGAAACTACATGAGAAACATCGTGCTCTGGTGAAAAGCAAAGGAAGAGCAAGTAACCCTGGAGGAAAAAGAGGAGCATTTGTGCTGGAATTAGACAGCCTGTTCGATATAGGAGCTCCAGATGCAATCCAGGAAATACAGAACAACAGACTGTTATCCAGAGAGAAGAAAGATGAGGATATCAGGTTCTACGAAGACCAAAAGACTGAGAGGAAAGGTCATATGTCTGGTCATGACAAGATTTTTGAGACAAGATCCCTGCAGCAAGCAGCGAGGAATGAAAGACTGCAGCATAGACAAGAACAAGGTAAAACTAATTACTTTGAACGTTACAAAAAGTTTTAAGTTTTACTCCATTGCGATATTTAGCATGTACTTAACAATTACTGTCTTAACATGTACTATTTTACAGCTGCAGCAGAACAAGAGGCAGTTGTTCATGTGGATGACATTACCTGGGGTGACTCAACTGACAACGACGCTAACACAGAGGACATGGATTACCATCAGCCTCGTCCTGGATGTTCTCACCATCAAGACACTGTGACTAGTGTGACTTTGACGTTTCCAAGGAAGGTCATGGAATGTGATGTCATCTGCAATACAGCTGATCGTCTTGGTTTATCAGACAATCAAGTTACTGCCATGGTTTCTGCCACCTTGAAAGCTGGAGGGGCTGATCTGGATAACTTCGTCATCTCAACCTCAACAACACGTCGCAACAGAATGCTGTCCAGGTATAATATCAGCCAGAGTCACATGTCCAAGTTTTGTGAAAAAAACCCACAGTACGCTGCCTTACACTGGGATGGAAAGTTGCTCAAAGATGTCTTGGGCAGTGAACCTGGAAGTACCTCAGAGACTTTAGCTGTGCTAGTGTCTGGTCCACCTTCATACACTGAAGGAAAGTTATTGGGAGTACCTGTCATCGACAATTCTTCTGGCACAGCTCAGGCTGAGGCTTCAATGGATTTACTGGAGACATGGGAACTTACGGATAATGTTACTGCCCTTGTTTTTGACACTACATCCAGTAACAGTGGAGTTCACAGAGGAGCTGCCAAACTGCTAGAGAAAATGCTGAACAAAAAGGTGTTTTATCTGGCCTGTCGACATCACATCCTGGAAATCCTAGTAGGAGCAGTTTGGGAGAAGCTGTTTGGGAAGGTGAAGGGGCCAGATAATCCCTGGTTTGAGCATCTGAAGGATGTTTGGACGGACTTGTCCAAGGAAAACCCAAAGATGCTGGCTATCAACAGCAAATGGCTGAAGGAAAAGAAGAAGAACAGTGAAGAAATACTCCAAGACATTCTAACAGCAGAAAGGCTTCCAAGAGCCGACTACAGGGAAATGGCTGAACTGACAGTCATTGTTCTTGGAGGAACGCCTCCTCGAGGTATTCACTGGAGTCGACCAGGCGCCATTCATCAGGCCAGATGGATGGCCAGAAACCTGTACTCCATGAAAATGCTGATGTTTGCAGATCAACTTGAGTACGACGAAGACACTGTATCAAAGCTGGAAAGACTCAACACCTTCCTTGCGCTGTTCTACACTCCTGTATGGATGATGTCAATGTCTGCTGCAGATGCTCCCGTGAATGATCTAAGTCTAATCCAGGACATGTTGAAGTACAAGAAAACTGACCCAGAGCTTGCTGATGCAGTACTTAATAAGATGGAAAACCACAAATGGTACCTGACGCAGGAAGTCGTGCCATTTGCCCTGTTCAGCAGTAGATTGAGTGACACATTGAAGCACGACATTGCTGCCCAGTTACATGCCACTGAGAAGCCAGACAGCTTCAGAACAGGAAAGCCTCTATTCCAGAGAGTCACAGCTAAGACCACCCTGGTTGATCTCATTGGCCCAGAATCACATTTCCTGCTGGACACACTGAACATTGGATCCGAGTGGCTTCTGGAACCTGTCACGTCTTGGCCACAGAATGAGGACTACAGAAAAGCGTTGGACTATGTTAAGAATCTGAAAGCGGTGAATGACATTGCTGAACGTGGTGTCAAGATGATGAGCGACTTTGCAAATGTCATAACAACAGATGCCAAGCAAAGGGACTATCTCCTTCAAGCTGTGGAGTTCAACAGACGCCGCTTTGACAGCTTCAAGAAACAAACTCTCAACAACTGACTGTGTAAATGTCATTATGAAATTAATCATCATGTAATGCTTTCACTTCTTGATCGATTAGACTTGTGACAAAATGTTAATCTCAAATTTGTGTCATGAATAAGGCGCCTTGTCTGCCTTGAGTGTGAGAAAACGAATTTTGTGATATTTCTGAAATCTTTGTATGTACCAATGTGCCATTTCTTGTTCCAAGATTATCATAATTGTATAAGTTAGAAAGAGGATTAAAAACACTTTAATTTGGTGCCTATTTTCTTGCTCTATCTTGTTTAGATAAAAAGTTATAGTGCAAAACATGATTCAAGGGACCCCGGAACTGGTGCTTTTGGCCGATTTCAAGGCAGAAAACTTAAAGCTCCATGCGGCAATGCTTCCCAACAACCTAAGTCAAAATGGTTGTGATTTTCGGCCTTTTCAGGTCAAAAAGCATGGGAAAAAGTACAGAAACCTATGAAAATAAGAAAAAGTTGATTTTTGAACAGGGCTAACCAAACATATTTTCTTCACTTCAAGATGATCCGCCGGTTTTTTTTTTTTTTTGGCAAATATGTTAACTTTTTCGGCATCACCTCCGACATGAAATGATATCAATAGACTGGATGCGATCGCGACAGATTCAAGATGACCACCAGGCATAAGCCGACACGCAAATCTCGACAACTTTCAAGTTGATATCTTCGTCAATTTGTCAAATATAGTCCGGAGCTTCATATCTCATCTGGAAGCAGGCACAGTACGCTCACACTCTCACTACCTATAGAAATGTATATGTTACAGTCAGTGTCTAAAATCAGGCAATTTGAAAATTGACTGAAATTTTAGGCAATGTGTCAAATTGATGATACACACAAAACCTAACCTAACCTAATGAATTTTTAGACAGCATATTGGGAAATACCAGTGGGCATGCTTATACAGCATTACCAAAAAGGTTAGGTTAAGTTAGGTTTGTGTGTATCATCAATTTGACACAATGCCTAAAATTTCAGTCAATTTACAAATTGCCTGATTTTAGACATTGACGGTAACATATACACATGTATCCACTCTAAAATGATATGCACTAAACATTGTATTTACCTCCTGCACGCTTGTCTATTCGGAGAATGTGGTTGATTAAAACGGGAAACATCATTGGGAATGCGAAACCTCTATCAATTAGGGGGCTGGAGCCCTCTAAGTGGCCCCATTTGATCCGCTAATAGGCACTTGCTATTCAAAACTCTTTTAGATGCTGCTATTATTAAATAATTCAAGTAATGTTTGGAGGTCGGTAATTCTGATAATTCACATATATTATATAACTTTCGAGAGTCGATATATTAAATATTTTCTTCAGCGCTTTATGATATCCTATTCCAAACTTTCTGGGAACAGAATTGAATTGGAAGGTCTTCAAGATGGGTGAAGTGACCAGAATTTGCTGGAAAAGGAAGCCTTGCTCTAAAAAAATAAAATGATACATTTTGCTACAATTTCTCTGCATTTCTGACACTAAAAACTCTTAGAGAGCAGAGCGAACACTATATACAGTGGCACTCATAAGTATTCGTACAGAGAAATATTTCAGTTATATTCGTCCTTATCTTTTGTACCATGCATAGGATAGTTAGTTAGCTATCAGAAGATCCAAAAGAACATGCCTCCAACAAACCTTTAGCAAGTTCTCCCAGTTTATCCCAAGCTTTTGAGTGGCAGGTGTTTAGCGTGGTCTTCAAAGATATTCTTCATCTTTTAGTTAAGGAAACCAACCTCTATGCCAAAAGGGGCAAGAACGAGACTGATTTTGAACGGACTGTAGATGAAATGATGAATTTTATTGGACTTATTTTCTTGTCAGGTTATAATATAAGAGTTTCTGAAAAGGATTATTGGTCGAAATCCCCAGATCTTGAATGCAAAGCATTTGCCGAAACAGTGAGCCGGAACAAGTTTATACTGTATACATCAAGTCAATGATACATGCAGCAGATAATCAGGCTCTCACTACCAGTAAAATGGCAAAAGTTAAGCTACTTCATGATCTAAACTAAACCTCGTACAGTTTGATGTTTCACATGAAGATCTTAGCATTGGTGAAAGTATGGTTCCTTACTTTGGAAAGCCCATTCGCTTTGGTTACAAGTATTGGGTTAATAATGAAAATAATGACGCGGCATATTACTATTCGTGATTAGTCAATGAAAATAAAGCGGCAGCGACTCGAAAGTCGTGATTAGACCATAGTCGTGGTTACTCAATATACAAAAAAGACTCGGGGCAAACGAGAGTCGTGATTTCGGAATGAAAATAATAACGCGGCAACTCAAGGGTCATCTTTACTGAAAAAAATAATGATGCGTCAACTAATGAGTCGTAGGAGTCGAATTAATATAATGATTCGTCGATTGAGAATCGTGATTAGTGAATGAAGAAAATGATCCGGCGACCCGAGAGTTGTGATTTCTTACTGAAAATAATGACGCCACGATTTGAGTCGTGGTTACTGAATGAAAAAAATAAAAAATACGTGCCCACAGAAGAGTCATATTAGTGAATGAAAATTATAAGAGCATAATGCATAACGTAATTTATAACCCGTGCATAAAATTATAGGGACCCGAGTTTGTGTAAAAAAACAAGAGTAAGAGTCTGCATTCTGATATCAGTTGGTATCTCACGATTGTATAGGAGGAGCACTTTCTCATTGCCTCCTATTCCTTGTGGAATATGTTCCCCAGTGTTTTTCCGTTTCACGTTTTATTTAATATATTTTGCATAGTTTGAAGTGAATTAGCCTGCAGACTGCATTGTACCTCTCTGTATAGTTTCCCCTGTGTAGGAGTACTTCACATCCAGATAGTATGTGATCAGTCACATACTATCTGTGAAGTACTCCTACACAGGGGGAAACTACAGAGGGAGGCAAAATGCAGTGTGCAGGCTAATTCACTTCAAACTAAGTGTGCAGTAATTTAATGTTTATTTGTATTGTATTGTATTAGAAAAGTTATATTAAACATTTAGTGTTGAAATATTTATACTACGATTTAAGTGGATTCTTCTGGAGTCCTTACAGAACATTGGGAAAACTGGCTTCTTCGAAGGAAAGTCGAGTTTGGGGTCGCTATTTCTGCGTAATAATAATGACGGCAGCTTGGAAAATGAGGTCCATTAGAGTTGACTACTCTTTCGTATAGAATCTATGTATATAAATGTTTCTTTAAATAAAGTGCATGAAAAATTGGTTTCATGTCAAAGAGGTTTCAGTTAGTATAAATATGCAACGTTAAATTCAACCTCAGTAAAGATGACTCGATTCGCCGCGTCATTATTGTCATTCCGAAATCACGAATTTCGAGGTGCTGACTCTGTGTTTGAACATTCATTTATTAACCATGACTGTGTAGTCACCGCGTCATTACTTTTATTAAGTAATTACGGTTCACGAATCATCGTGTCATTATTTTGTTCACTAATACGACTCTTGAGTCGGCGCGTCATGTTATTTTTCATTCAGTAACCACGATTTATGAGTAGCAGCTCATTATTTTCATTGTGAAACCAGGACTCTCGAGTTGCCGAGTCATTTTCTTGTATTCATTAATAACCACGTATCTCGATTCTCACCGTCATTGTTTTCACTGATTAACCACGACTGTGTAGCAGCAATCTTTACTGAATAACTACGACTCACGAATCACCGCGTCATTATTTTCATTGTGAAACCAGGACTCTCGAGTTGCCGAGTCATTTTCTTGTATTCATTAATAACCACGAATCTCGATTCTCACCGTCATTGTTTTCACTGATTAACCACGACTGTGTAGCAGCAATCTTTACTGAATAACTACGACTCACGAAACACCGCGTCATTATTTTCATTTAATAATACTATTCTTTAGTAGGCGCGTTATTTTTTGGGTGAAACATGCAGTCTTGTTTCTGTAGTACACACTACTGGTAGACGATCCATGAAGTCCTTGAAAGCAGGGGGTTTATTTGCCTTCCCCACAACAGCCGGCTTCAAGCGATAGATCCCATCTGCATTGGCACAAGCCAACAAAAAATCCGTTCCTTGCTTTGTTTGTGTCTTAGAGTGCTAGTTATGCTCTTGAGTGCCTGACTGTTCTGTGGCAGGAATTGCCAGTAGAACTCAGTCTCGTCCCCAATGTATAGCTGGAACGGCTTCAGTTTACCTCTATCGATGGTATCGTGCAACTTCTTACAAAAGGGTTCCAGTGCATCTTTGTCTGTACTAATAATTTCCCCGCTAATATTTTTATTAACGAGTTCAGGACGCTGGCGAAAACGGCGTAGTCAGCCTGAGTTGGATGTAAAGAACGTGTCAGCCAGTCTCATCCGTGTAGCAAATTTTGTGGTTGCACTTTGAAGTTTGACACCACGAACAAGGACCCCTCATCGTAGTGCTGTTGATGCCATTTCAACACAGCAACCTTCTTCGTGCTTTCCTCTCCGCTTTAACTGTAATAATATCATAAAAGGTACTTTTACTGAACCCACAATTCTGCATGAAGCACTGGCTACTCTCTTACCCCCGCCCCCCCTAATGTAGCTATTCTTTTTAAGTTACGTTCTAATGCATACATAGTTGTGTTATATGCTTAAATGCAATAATGTATATTGCACGTATTAGGTGTATATGTCATCGATTAATTTTGAATAAAAATTGTGCTAGTGTTAGTTTTGAGATACACTAATGTCATTCTCTATATACATAATTATCTTTCATGAGGTGGTTAAACTGCTGCTTTTTGATGTTGAAAATGAGAGCTATATTTAGTAAAAAAATGTGAAATATCAGATTTCATTTTTCCTATTCTTAGCCTATATTAATTTTGATGGCCTTCCCCCCCTCAATAAAAAATCCTGGCTACGCCCATGCTTACCACGCTAATAGCACGTAATAAGTTTCAATTTCTCAGCAATACCGAGATGTTTTCTGGACTTTTTAGTGTTTGCATCACCTCTACCACTTTTGTTTGCCATGTTTTCACTCACAGAATGCTTAACACAAAAACGGGCGTAAAAAACGAGAGAACACGGGCGTAATCCTGGGCAGACTTAACAACACGCGCGCTGAAGTTGATTACGTGGACTAATGTTGAATTTGTACGTTAGTTACCAACATAAGTCCGATCGGGTCCAAAAAGTCCACTAGAAGCCGAATTCCGATACAGTAAAGTCTGTTACAATGGAGGGATCACCTGAAGATCAGGGCCCCCAGCCTTCGTTAGTTAGCCTTATAAGTCTAACTAACGAAAATACCACGACTTAACCTAACCAATCGTTAGGTCAACTGTACGCCCTTGACGATTGGTTAGGTTAAGTCTGATATTTTCGTTAGTTAGCCTTATAAGGCTAACTAAAGAAGGCTGGGGGCCCTGATCTTCAGGTGATCCCAATGGAGGTTTACTGTAGTTAGACTTGAATTTGTTTTTCATTAAAAAAAATTAGTTTCAATTTGACATATTAAGAGAAATCATTAAAATGAAATTTCCGTAAACATCTCTAAGCCATTTACGAGATACACCGCTCTCCATAAAAGAGAAAATCATTTTGAAAATTTTGTCAAAAAGGGGGGGAAATATTGTCATAAAAACTGAGGAAAGTTTTTATGAAAAAAATAATGTAAATTAATAAAAATAGATTGAAAATAAAAAATAAACTATTTTTTCCCTAAAAAGAAATTCGGGTTGGATATTTTTTTTTTTTAAATTATGGAGTGTTTCGTGATTTGAGTTTTCGGATTCGTCTGCAATAATAATAATAATAATAATTTGCAACATTTTGGAACCGAATACTGAAAATAAATTCTGGTAAAAAATCATCGCGAGAATTTTTTCTTATGAAAAGGAATCTCTTTTTCGCAAAATACAATCGTTTTTACCTCTTTATATTAGGTATACATATCCAATATACGTGTACACGCATTTCATATATCTGTATACAGTGTATATATATATAAAAATCCATTACAGAAATGGTATGAAGTCGACCTTCTGGGAACAAAATTGAATTGGAAGCTCTTCAAGGAAACTGATTTTGCTGAAAAGGAAATTCTCATTCAAAAAAATTAAAATATGTTTTTTTGCTATATTTTTAATACTAAGGCCGGCCGCACACGGGATCGTCTCGCGACTCACGACTGACGACTTGGGTAGTGACGACTCGAGTAGTGACGACTCGAGTCGCGTGTGATTTCACATTCGCATCGCGGTCGCTCCTTCTTTGCAGGAAGAATCCAACACAAAAATGCTTAATTTGACTACAGTATTTCTTCCTTATCCGTTATAAATAATAATAATTTTAATCAAACTACTTTTGTAATTTCCAGAAACAGAAAAAGACCTTTTTTTTTTTTAATATTTTGCATTTCGTTTTTGATTTTGAACAAACTTTTTTCGCTTTGATCCAATTAAAATCTCTTCATCATGAAATAAAAATATTTCTTTCAACTTAAATGTAAAGTGTTTATTTCTACTTCAAACTAATTGGGATTATTTATTAATTATCTCTTTTATTAATAATTCCCAATTTACCCATTAACGGTGAATCAAAGAAAATTTTACAGTCGACGGATTCAAACGTTTGAATCGTTAGTCCAATTTCAAGCTCTCAAATACAAATTTAAATTCAATACTTGTGTGTGTGTGTGTGTATATATATATAAGTTTATATATATAATTATATATATATATATATATATATATATATATATATATATATATATATATATATATGAAGTGTTTTTTATATTAATTAATGAAGACTGTTTAAAGACGTCTACGAAAAAGACATCAGAAAAAATATGGAGAGGATCAGGTCGGGGAAGTTCCTGTTATTAAAGTAGTGCATTTTTTAATTATTTTAGCAGTAGCAGAAAACTGGATAGAAAAGCATAAGGCTCTCTCTCTACCCTCTGCTCTTTCCCAACCGTCTGCTCTTTCCCTACCCTATATGCTCTCTCCCTACCAGAGGCGGGTACGGAAAAAAGTTGAAGAAAATACCTTGATCTTGGAAAAGTAGCTAAGGAAATTTTACAGGAAACGGAAAGAGGAGAATATATAAATTAGCTCAACAATTACGTTATCACACGCAGGAATCGTATAATGGAGAGCATGGGTGTATACTGTATAATCTAACATATTTGTGCTAATCGTATATTAACTACTTGGAATTGTCACAAAAACTTCAAACATATATTTTTAATTTTATACAAAATATTTACAGCTCTTTTTACCAGGTATCTGGCCAACGAAGAGCCCATGGCTCACTCCAGGATAGCCCCAAAAGGATTAAGCAAATTCTCCATGTCTACACCCATGTACGCGCAAAGCCATCACGCTGACAAGGTGTTGAAATGCTTCTACAGGAAAGGGGTTGAAACAAGAATTGAGAGAGGAAATCAGATTTTTCACATCATACCCTCACCCTTCACATACACCCACCACCCGAGAGAAGGGAGAGGTAAAAAAAAGAAATAGGGGCGGCAGAAACGTAAATTTACCTCACCTAATCCATGCCAGGCATTTTTTTTGAAGATTTTTTTTTTGTTCGTTATGAAATTGTGTTTCTACAAAATCTGCTCTATTCTTAGACATATTTAACAAGGCAGGCAAGTGTGAGAGCATGTTTTTTGTAACTGAATGTCTGTGATGTTTATATATATGTTTGCCAACTGTTTGGATGTCGCCGTTTCAACTTGAGTCTCCGCCGTGAAAGGTGTTTATGCAGCATTATAGGGTGTGTCGAATTTTACAACTTTCAAATTCCAAATATGAGGGGTGCTAAAAAGTTGCAGCATGACTTAGGAATTCTAAAGATATTTTTGTTAATTTAATATAATTTAGTTTTGCTTGGTAAGAAGCTACATAAAAATAGTGACTTTTTTGACTTTTTTGTGGAATTATATAATAATTATTATATTAATAATTATATATGCTGTATATATAATGCACTGCTGTTTTTGCTTATTTCACAGGTTGAAACATATTCATCAGTGTGCTGAAGATTACTTGTCCGTCAGTGCTACCATCCTAACCAGTGGGAATTGACCTACAATGGCTTCTAAAAGGAGGACAAGACTGGGGACATTCACACATATGAGCAACCTAATTGGAACTGGTAGAGAGTTGTTGCCCTCTGAACTCCCAACTCTGCGAGACGTTCTGAAATATGGGCTACTGCTAAGAGAACAAAGTGGTGAGGATGTGAGAAACTACCCAGCAGCGAGTCTTGCAAAGGACATTTACCCTAAAGTGCTTGAAAAGTGGGAACGAGCAAACAGTTCTTTTGTAGCCCCCGTTGTAAATTCACGAGTCACAATCTTAAACAAGATCCAAGAGAGCTGGGAGCAGGCCAAAAACATATCTCTTGGGAGAGGAAAGCTACATGTCAAAGAGGCTTTCATTGCAAAACTTGACAAGCTTTTTGACATCCTCAGTTGCAAGTGTAAAATTGTTCTCTGCTCTGAATTTGGCTGCCTTGCAGATGCTGGTTGCAAAAACGAAACTTACATTAACTGTACATGCCCTAGGAGATGAAGATCCCTGTGAAGGAACTTGCTTCCATTAAAGGTCAGAGAGACAAGTCTGGTTCTATGGACCACATCAGATTGGCTTGCCAGATCAACCTGAGCACAACAGAAGTCAAAAAGCAGAAGCGGCAAGAAGACGAAAGAAGAAGGCTTGCTGAATATAAGCAGACAAGTAAGCAGGATGTTTCAATGCCATCAATGAAATAATTTTCTCTGATGATGAAAATGAAGAACAAATAGCTGATGCTCAAGATGGAAAGGATGGAAGTTATGAAGTGACATTAGAAATACCAAGCACGTCTTCAACTTCCAATAAAAAGCCAGAGTACAACACATTAGAAATACCTAATGTTGCTATGCATAGCATCAGATATGGTGTATGGCCTGCGTGCCACAGCTGCCATCACCACTGCTGCCTTTATGGATGCTGGCTTGATCACTGAAGAAGACAAGAGACTTGTAGTTGATCACAATAAAGTCAAGAGGGCCCAAGAAAAAGTTATGAGATCCCTGGATCAGGAATTTGATGATCTTTGTAAGAAGGGTGAAATTGACTGCATCTTCTTTGACGGCCGTCAAGATACAACTAAAGTTATGCTGAAAGCAGACAATTCAGATCGTCAGTTCCCCAGCATCATCAAAGAAGAGCATTATTCTGTGTGCAGTGAGCCAGGTGGAAGATATCTCTACCACTTCACTCCTGAGAAAGGCTCAACGAGAAAAAACCTGCTGAAGTTATTGCTGATAATCTTGTAGATTTCATGAAGAAGGGCATTGATAAAAGCCTGCAGGCCATTGGAGGTGATTCTACAAATGTTAACACTGGCTGGGAGGGGGGTGGTTCCATGCATTGGGTAGAGGTCAAGCTTTGCCGTAAGCTGATCTGGTTGGTTTGTGCCCTCCACACTAACGAGTTACCCCTGCGACACTTGATCACAACACTGGATGGGAAGACCTTGTCTAACAACAAGTGGACAGGTAACATTGGCAAGATGCTAGACACTGCAACCGAACTTGAAATTGATCCTTCATTCACCAAACTCTCAATTGGAGAGCCTCTTACTTCACTGAGTGACAATGTCGTAAAGGATCTCTCTACTGATCAAGCGTACGGGTATAGGATTACACAGGCCATAAGGACAGGAGCACTTCCCACAGATCTGGCCCTTCTTGAAATTGGTCCAGTGAGCCATTCAAGGTGGTTGACAACAGCAAACAGGCTTTGTCGCATATGGGTTTCAAAACATGGCCTTAAAGGCAAAACCCTCAACAACTTAAGACTGATAGTGGAATACATTGTTGGTGTGTACTACCCCTGTGTTGGTTCAACATCAAAGTAAAACACTCTTGGGTGGAAGGCCCACGCCACATCTTGTTTCAGCTGCGGCTAGTTAGGCTGCAAAAGAAGGCTGTAGTGGATGCTGTTTTGCCAACCATCAAGCGCTCAGCATGGTATGCATTCAGCGAAATGATAATCCAGACACTCTTGTGCTCAGATGACAGTGAGGAGAGGAGAGCTGGTGTCCAAAAGATTGTTGACATGAGGGGTGGAGATGATGACACACTTGGAGATCTTTCTGTACGTCCCAGGAAGACACCTTCCATCAACCCCAGTGCTTCTTCCGTGTTGGAGCTGACAGACTGGTCTGACGGGGTATTTGAACCTCCTTTGACATGTAAACTGACTACAGCGGAAGTAAAGAGGTGCTTTGACAAGCCTATGCAAGTTCCACAGTGGCCCTGTCATGCTCAGTCAATAGAGAGGTGTGTGAAACAAGTCACAGAGGCAGCAGGCAGGGTGTATACTGTATACACATGAGAAACGTGAGGGCTATATCAGAGGCCAAGAAGCAAGTCGGCGGCTGATGTCCAAGAACGAATCAAAGCAAGACTTGATGAAACTTGTTTAAATATTTTTTTTTACTGATGTCATTACTTTCTAATGTTGTTTTATGATTACAAGGATATGTTTTATGATTACTAGGATATGTTTTATGCAGAGAAACTAAAATTTTTATAGCATTACCTGACATTTTGAGAAGCTAAAATTAATAAATTGTGCTTTTTAATCAAACGTAGATTTACCAAGCTAAGTGTTGAGCAATCACAAAAATAAGAGCAGATTTGAATTCTTCACATCCAAAAACATATTTTTAAAACCCCTCAGTGAAGGAATTGGCAAAAATTAATTTTCACCTCCCAAATTGACACACCCTAAATTGCAGCAAGTGGTATACTGAGTCGTTCATACTTCACGGTGTTGTGTCACCACGAGAGTAGAGAAAATCTCTTTCCGGCGACGAATATTAGTGGAAGGTCCCTGTATCTATCCCGTGTACTTGTCCCTTATGAAGAATGACAGCGTTTCATGGGTAATCACCCGTTGTTGCTACGGCAAATGAAGTCTCCCACTTAGAGGTGTTTATGAGGCAAGTAATCAAAAAATGAGTTGATCGATAGCTGATCATGCTACGTGGGTCACAATGCAACCAGAGACGTATCCAAAAGTTGGGGAGAACTAAGTGTAGGAGGACATGTTTAAACAAACTATTTTCAGAATACTTAAACAGTGTAATCGATTCGTAAATTATGTTATATGTGGGGACAGTCTTAAATCTTGAGTGTATTCAGAACTTTGTCCAGACTATTTTTAAACATATTTACGCTTTGGCTTGAAAAACCCTCCGAGGAAAGTTGGTACCAGATATTAACTATTTTATAGAAAAAAATTACCACAGATGTAGGTACTAAATGTTTTTCGCTCCAATTTAAAACCATTATTTCTTGTCGGATTGGTGTTAAATGAGAATAATTTCCTGTAGGCTACCATGTCTACTCCATTGAACATCTTGAAAATTTGAATAAGCTGACCGCGCAACTCCTGGTCTCTGAGGTTAACAGATTTAAGCGTTTTAATCTTTGTTGGCAGTTTTACAGTTTCACTGAAGGGGTCAATTTTGTGGTCCTTGCTTGTACCCTTTCAAGGTTTCCATCCTTTATATATCCTTCCTAAGGGACGGAGCTCAAAACTATACACAACACTCGAGTTGAGGTTTAGCTAGTGAATTGTGATTGTAAATTGTAGTGAATCTCCTTATTTTTAAACGAACTGTTTTTTAATATAACCCAGTATTTTTAAGGCCCTCTTTTCGACTTCTGTACACTTAACTAATTTTCTCATAAATCATTGGATCAACACAGTAAGTCCCATTTACAAAACAGGACCTGTTCGGTTATGTACATGCCGATGGTCACGTAGCCCCATTTTGCGATTTATTTTCAGCTTACGAGAAATTTCTATTTTAATTACTGTTTTTGTCGTTTATATATTGTGAATTTCATATTTATTAATAAACCCCCAATTTTACAATCCCCCTTTCAATTATATCCCCTTTTTTTCATGATAAAAAATAAAATTTGTAAACACTTATATAAACATAACATTTATACACCACCACCACATTGATAATGTAATATTCGCGTTCGTGTCGCGATGGGCTCTGTGTGTATCTTAAAGGTTGTCGTGATTCCGTAGGAAAGACAAGAACACAATGGTGGAAGATAAAGTGTTATCGTAAATTTTGCGAGCAAATAAAGTGAAATTTTGGCAAAAGAAAGGGGAACAGTGTTGTTAATTAACTGATAGTTTTTCTTCTCTTGAAGACGGAATATCACTTGCTTTTATCTTGTTAAAGAGTCCAAATTTATTATCAATTCGGCGGGCCTTTTCCGCGGGCCATTTCTGTTTCTCAGCCCCAGTGAGAACAAATTGTCGTATATCACCGTCAGTTAGATATATACCAGGTGTCCCTCTTAAAAGTAACCCGTAAAGGTTTTGTAAATAATTAATTAAACGAGTGACGTTCCACCAGATGTTGGAAATGGCTGTCGTTAACATAGATACAAGTCTTTAAGCCTTTCGCCCAATACCACAACAAAATATTGTAACTATGGCTAAAGACTTGCGGAACAATTTAAAACGAGATACGCAATATACAGGGTGTCCCATAAGTCCAGTCTCATAGGAAAATTTATTTTAAATTAAATTTCCAAAAGTATTACATTAGAACTAAAACAAATGTTCAAATTGAGGTCTTATTTTGGGACCTTTTTTTTTTGTTGCAGGTAGAATAACAAGCAATGGCTTATATGGAAGCGAGTTACACTGGTGAGGAAAAGGCCTCCGAAAGCCTGTAACTCACTTTTGTAAATTTAAAATAAATTTTCCTATGAGACCGGACTTATTGGACTTATTGGTGAAGGCGAAATGAAATTTAATTTGGGGGTAAACCATAAAGAAAAAACACCCCAGCCACTTGCTTCGTCCACTATCTACGCTTCTACTTGTGTTCGCTGCAAAGCGAACTATATTGGTAATACCATCCGCCAATATCGAACAAGAGTGGACGAGCATCGTGGGATTTCTACAAGAACTTCACAGCCCTTGAACAAACCCTCCAAATCAGCAATAAGGGATCATTGCCACCTTCACAACCACCCGTTACTTCCCTCCAACTTCAAAATCGTTAATTCAGCCAACCAACTAATCGACCTCCGCATACTTGAGTCCCTTTATATCCTCAGCATCCAGCCAACCCTCAACGACTACAGTTCCGCTTTCAATTTAAACATCGCCAAATAAACTCTCAAACTCAAAAGAAATCCACCATCACTCCGCCTGGCTCCATCTTTCTAATATGGAATTTTTTCAACAAGCAACAATTCCCAATCTTCTGTACAATTAGTCTCTCATTACGTTAACAATTTGGTAAGAACCTCCTCAATTCTGTTTCACCGTTTTATATTTCACTTATCGTCCATACTTTTATACTTTATATCATTTAATTTTTAATCTTCTAATTTAATATATATTGTAACATACTATTAATTCTCGCTAATTGTCGCGCCATTTTGATTTATTGTTCGTTTTTGTTTATTATACTTATTTATTTCTATTTGTTTTTAAACTTTTTAGCACTGATGATGGAAATTAAACTTTTCCGAAACGTCTGTAAATAAACATGTACCATCTTTTCGTCCTCCTATGCCTCGCTAAGCTACGCTTCCCTAAGAACAAACCATTCCACCAAGTTATAATATATATATATATATATTTATATATAGGGTGATCAAAAAGTAACGCAACCCATGGAGAAACGCACATAATTGATTTTTTCCTTCTGTTGCAGGCGATGATTCAGAAGTATGTTGATGCAATTTCACAGGAAACGTTGCAAAGGGTCTTTAAGAACATGAATCGCCGTATCCACTTGTGTGAAGCACAGAACGGTGCCCACTTCCAGCACTTGCTCTGAAATAAATCTTTTTCCCATGGGTTGCGTTACTTTTTGATCACCCTGTATATATATATATAATGCATGGCTACCGGAATGAATTTGTATGCTTATACCTAAATTACTTGAAATTCTTATTTCTTTTTTATATCTATACATACACCTTAGTTTATTTCTATACCATTTCTATACCTCTAACCAATATCATATTTTAATTTACATTTGATATGATATCAGCCAGACTTATTGGCCATTTGGTGGCGTGTTTAACCACCCGCAACATCAAAAGTCACATGGGCGGGAAAAGTTTCCCCAAGATACTCGTATTTGAAATTAATATTAAATTGTAAATGTAATTTTTTTATCTTACAAAATGTTTTATCATTCAATATAAACACTGGTCGATTTATATCTGTTTAAACTCGATTAATTCAAGTAGTGTTAAAATAAAAATTCATAATTTTTCTCCTACATTTACTAATGCTCTTAAAGCAGGGGTTCTCAAATTTTTTGTCACTTCGTAGTCGTACCTTCTGATTCATCAGACAATCATCTAGTACCCCCATTAGTAAGAATTCGCATAAGATACAGAAATATCAATAATAAATGCTTTATTAAATGAATAAACAACAAACTGCATATGTAAATAAAATTAGGGTAGCTATAATTCTTGAATTTTAGTGTGAGGGATGTGCCTGATGTGTGGAAACTGGTTTCTCAATTTCAGGTGGTGCTTGACAAGGAAACTCGAAGATCATGTTCCACGTTTAGTCGAGAGCGATATTTAGTTTTTATATTTAACAAAGCTGAAAATCCTTGTTCACATAGATAAGTACTGGGAAACATTAGCAATGACTTCACCACCACATTAGCTACAGCAGGATACGACTCGCTCATTTTGGACCAGAACTTAGTCAGCGGAGGAGTTTCAAATGCATCTCGGCCTGTAGAGTCATTCACAATCTCAATAAATTGATCCTGCGAGTCTTCTACGAGCAAGTGCACGTCAACGATGAATGGATTTCTTATCAATTTTAAATCCAATTCGTTCAATTCTGGAAAATATGACGAACTCCAGCAGCAGAGAGGAAATATGCGCCAACACTAGCTGAGTCATATGAATTTTATCATTTTCCTCATTATTCTCAAGCGCATCGCTAAGATGCTCAAACATACAAAGGTGTTTGTCTTTCACTTTTGTTTCCCACAGTTTCAGTTTCAGTTTCATATTGAATGCTGCAAGTTTGTCCATGAAATCATTCATGGTGGTGTGCTGACCTTGAAGCGATTTGTTCAACGTGTTTAGACGTAAGAATATGTCATTTAAGTAGGCTAACTTCATGAGCCACTGGTTATCTGATAACTTTTTGGCAAAATTTAAAGATACTGTTTTGCCGTCTCGTTTGAAGAATTCAGTCAGCTCGTTTCTCAATGACTCAACTCTTGCTACTACATTTCTCCGTGACAGCCAGCATACCTCGGTGTGAAATAGCATGACTTCTTCATCTGCACCAAACTCCTTGCAAAGTAGATGGAAGAGGCGATTATTGAGGGCATTAGACTCGACAGCATTCACCATATGAACGACATCATCAAGAACTAATCTTAGTTCTGGTGGGAGTGTTTTAGATGCCAGAGCATATCGGTGAATCATGCAATCAAGCTGCTTTAAATCGGGGCTCGCTTCCTTCACTTTTGCTAGAAATCCCGAATGCTTGCCAAGTATCGCAGGTACTCCATCCGTTGTGCAAGCACACACATTGTCTTAAGTCAGTCCCTCGGTTTTGAAAAATTTAGAGACCCGTAAGAAAATATCTTCTCCTCTAGTAGTAGATTCGAGAGCGTGACAAACTAGGAATTCTTCTTTGAAATCTTCGCCATTTATACATTCACACGAAGACGAGCAGTTGGGCACAGCTGGCCACGTCTGTCGATTTATCGAGCTGAATTGAAAATTTGTTTAAGGGTGTATCACGTATTTCAGCAACTACTTGGTGCTTTATGTTCTCCGACATCTCTAAGATTCTCCGTTGGACAGTATCGTTTGAAAGAGGCAATAATGCTACCTTATTCTCGGCAAAGTCTCCGATCATGCAACGAACTATATCTTTGCAGCAAGCGATAATCAATTTTTCGGCAATGTTGTGAGGTTTTTTCCTTTGCTATTCTTAACGATACCATGTATGAGGCGCGTAATGCTGCCTCGTTTTGTTGACTAATGCTCCCGGGTCGATCAAAACGTGCTCGCTTCAGTCCCGCTTCTTTTCGTTTGAAGAAGGGAACGTCCTTATTAACAAGTTCCGTATGGCAGCCACTTAAGTGTCTCTTGAGGAAACTTGGCTTCGTGAATCTGATGAGAACACCTTGTTGCATATAACACAATGAGTCAGCTCGATCAAATTTTTGATAATAGATGTGAACCCATACTGTATGTAGTTTTCGTTATACTGACGTTTCTTCGTTGCAGATGCCATCACAATGCCTGTAATTGTAATAAAATTAAAATTACATTATTACTATATGCCCCACTATTATATATATATATATATATATATATATATATATATATATATATATATATATAATGTAAAGAACGACGCTTGTATAGAAGAACGTTCCGCACAAGATGAAGAGGGAGAACGAACAAATGAAAAATGAGGTAACCACCCGGGAATCGAACGCGGGATCTTCCAATTGCCGGTCAGATATGCTAACCACTACACCATAGGCCTCGATTAATCAGAAGTCGTAATTCTCCTACATACGAGCAGAAACCAATGTCCTGAGGGGGCACCTCCCACATGCCGCACATATATACATTTTAACTGCAAACAACACACAGTATAATTAATGTAAAGAACGACGCTTGTATAGAAGAACGTTCCGCACAAGATGAGGAGGGAGAACGAACAAATGAAAAATGAGGTGTATATATGTGCGGCATGCGTGGGGTGCCCCTCAGGGCATTGGTTTCTGCTCGTATGTAGGAGAATTACGACTTCTGATTAATTGAGGCCCATGGTGTAGTGGTTAGCATATCTGACCGGCAATCGGAAGATCCCGGGTTCGATTCCGGGGTGCTTACCTCATTTTTCATTTGTTCGTTCTCCCTCCTCATCTTGTGCGGAACGTTCTTCTATACAAGCGTCGTTCTTTACATTAATTATACTGTGTGTTGTTTGCAGTTAAAAAAAAAATATATATATATATATATATATATACATATATATATATATATATATATACAGGGCGTCCCAAAAAAATGTATACACACTAACAGCTGATAGCTCAATTGATGTTTCTTTCTTTCCAAGTTAAACCCATTAGAATTAATAATGGCAGTCAGACTAAGCTTTGAACAAAGGAAATTCATTCTAAAATGCTACTGGAAGTGTGAAAACGCAGTTGAAGTGCAAAAACAGTTTAGGAGGGAGTTTCAAACAGATCCACCAACGCGACTTACCATCACTCGAATTAGAGATAAGTTTGAAGCCGATGGAACTGTTCGGAATGTCCACAAGAAGCGTTCCGGAAGACCACGGACATCGACAAGCCCCACAAAACAAGAAAGAGTACTGGAAACGAATCACCAAAGTCCAAAAAAATCTGTGCGGCAAGCGAGTCGTGAGGTAGGAATTTCAGAATCGTCTGTCCAACGCATTTTGAAGCGCTGTCAATGGAAAAGTTACATTCCAAGATTAGTCCATGCTATTAATGAAGATGATCCGGACCGAAGAGTGGAGTATTGCGAGTGGTACTTGGCACGATGTGGATGTGGATTGGACGAAGAGGTTTCGTAGAATACCCTCCGCGTTCACCAGACCTCACACGACTAGACTTTTTTTTATGGGGATACTTAAAAGACAAAGTCTACGCTATAAAACCTGCAACAGTCGCTGAATTGAGAGCAGCCATTGAACGAGAATGCACACAAATACCAAACGAAATGTTTCGTGATGTTTGCGATTCCATTGCTTCGCGTTATCAGCAGTGCCTGGACCAGAACGGACGTCAGTTTGAAAACAGGCGTTGACAAAACAATTAAATAATGTCTGTAGATTCTATTACATTTTGAAAATGAAATGTATTTTAATAAACACTGCCTTTATAAGTATTTAAAGTGTGTATACATTTTTTTGGGACGCCCTTATATATATATATATATATAAAATAGTGGGGCATATAGTAATAATGTCATTTTATAACAATTTTTAACACGTGCTAGATGCAATTTTTTTATCAGTTCTACATTTGTGACGTTCATAATAAAAATTGAAATTTGGCCAATCTAATTTTAGTATAATATGAAATTAAAAAAAAACATTAATATAGGACTCAAGAAATTCCTTAGTCAATTTATTTAAAAAAAGAATCACTTCAAATTATATATCGTTAAATAAAAATTCTAGAAGTTTCTGGCAATGAGTGGAATAAATGTTTTCAAATTTTTTTAGAATATTCACTTGAATTATGTCGAAATAAATGTATATAGCATAAATTTTGTCCATTCCTTCTAGTACCCTCAGGAAACCTTAATACGTACCCCAGTTTGAGAACCCCTGTTTTAAAGAAAGAGGCGTAATGTAAGACGTAAACGATCTATTTATTTCACGATTTATTAGAAATAACTTCGGATAAGTTTATACTTGTAAAATAAAGTACCTTTGTTACATATGTCCATCACGTTATTTTTATAACGTAGCGTAGTCCTTAATTTTGTAGATTCGGGCAAATGATACATTTCTTATTGTTTGGTTGCTCATTCTGTTTATTAAGTAAAGGATTTAGAATGTATTGAAGACCCTTGAAAAGTCTCCATAGAAACCCCAGTAACAGGAAGTGGCAATGCAATGAAGGCTGCACCTGTTATGCTTTCAGGTTGTATTAATATAATAAACTATAATGGTAGATGAAGGCGTCTGCACAATAGTTGTTAATAAGAATTTTCATATATATATATATACACACAACTCTGGACCCCCCCAAAAAAATAGAATACTGTCTCAAATGCGCTCATAACCTCAATAATACCTTTAAGTTATACACCTTTATGAGGAATATTGAGTATCTGTGACGGCATTATGATAAAAAAATACCTGTGTGCCAGTTTTGAAAAAAAAATAAATATAGCAAAAACCCTTATTAAATAGTGGAAAGTTAATGCATAGCGACATATCAAATATTAGAATATCTTGTCAGGTGTCACAAAAAAAAAAAGAATAAATTCGCATGTTTATTGAGTACTGCCTTTAGTTGGTCCACCTTAGCTCTGATTACAGTCTCCAATCGACGTGGCATGACTGGCATCGAGTCGATAAGCTTCTTGCATTCTTCTGTAGTTATGGATTGTCAGGTTATCAAAACACCTCTTCAGTTCACTAAGTGTTCCTGGTTTATGCTTTCGGACCTTTTGTTTAGCAATATTCCAAAGATTTTCTATCGAATTAAGATCGGGAAAATTAGCTGGCCATGGTAGTACTTCAATTTTATGAACATCAAACCACGCCGATGTTGTACGATCCACATGAGCTGGAGCCAGGTCATGTTGAAAAATAAGTGGTTCGTCTCCATACAACTGTTCTGCAGATTCCAGCATGAAGTATTCCAAGATTTCTTGATAAACGTGACTATTGACAGTTCTATTTACAAATGCAATTGACCCCACCCCATTTGCATTCATGCAACCCGACACTAACACACTCGCCGTAAATTTAATCGATCGCTTCAAGCAGTTTTCATGATACATTTCAGACTTTCTTCGCTAAACTTGCGGACCCTTGTCACCAAATAGACAGAAAATTTTGATTCGTCTGAAGAAAGCACTTTTTGTCACTCGTTTGCAGTCCATGCAACTCTTTCTTTGCACAAAGATAGTCGTCTTCTATTTTGCTTCGCATTTAACACGGCTTAATTTTCGATTTTCGTGACCGAAATCCTATTTCATAAAGGCGGCGAGTGTGTTAGTGTGGGGTTACATGAATGCAAATGGTCTGGGGTCAATTGCATTTGTGAATAGTACTGTCAATAGTCACGTTTATCAAGAAATCTTGGAATACTTCATGCTGGAGTCTGCAGAACAGCTGTATGGAGAGGAACCATTTATTTTTCAACATAATTTGGTTCCAACTCATACGCCAGCTAATTATCTCTATCTTAATTCGACAGAAAATCCTTGGAATATTGCTAAGCAGAGGGTCCAAAAGCGTAAACCAGGAACACTTAGTGAACTGAAGAGGTGTTTGATGATAACCTGGCAATCGATTACTGGAGAAGAATGCAAGAGGCTTGTCGATTCGATGCCAGTTATGCCACGTCGATTGGAGGCAGTAATCAGGACCAGTTAGTTGGGTGGGCCAACTAAATACTAAGACGCAGAGTTAAAATGTCTTGATAAAGGTTTAATATACAGTAACCTCACGGAGTGTCGTGGTTTCGTCCGTCGCGGTTTATAATAATATGCAAGCTTGCCAAGGGTCGCGGATCCCCCATGAAACGTTGCTGATTTCCGAATGGCCACTGAAAATTCCACGCGGCGCCGCGTGACGTACAAGGATCGAGTTCCAGCAACGAGATCTGACTCCGTACAGGCACCAGTTAATTTTTCGCTGCCTTGTGGTGAACGTCTCACTCTAGTTTTTCTCTTCTGCAGCATCATAAGAGAGAAAGCATTGTCCATCCATCGATCTCTCCAAGCTAGCAAGCCTTCCACTTCATCTCGGATGAAGCAAAATGGTTGGAGTTGAAAAAGTAATCTTAAGAACCAACGTTTGAAGGAGTTTTGGGAGGCACATAATATCCTTCAGTGCACCCGAGATGTCAAGACTCAAGACGCGTGGGATATGGTCACGAAGGAGACCCTCATCAACATTTGGGGGAAGCTCTCTCCTCTCTTCGTCCCCGCGAACTTTAAGGAATTCGATAATCCCACAGAGAAGGAAGTTCCAGTAACCGAGCTGGTTGATCTCACTCGTTGGCTGCATGGCTGCGAAGAGGCAAATGAGTCAGACATCCAAGAGCAACTCTTAGAGCACCAGGAGGATTTGACTGCTATATCCAAGTATGATACTTTATGACTCATTTGAACAGGGTAGTTCAAATGATTGAAGAACAATGAACATGGTGACCGCAGACCTAAACTTGTTTTACCTGCATAAAGTGTTAGCAGTTATACCAAAGTTTATTATGGATCCAATGAGTCAAAAAATCACTGACTTTTCCAGCCTTTAGAGATCTGAATGCTATATTATTATTATAATAATAATAACAATGATTCTAAATTATATTTTAGTGCTTTTGTGTATTTAATTACATATTTAATTTAGTGGACCATGGGGATGTACATATAGCAGCGTCGCGGCAGTCTATCGCCCCACGACGCGATGCTCCGCTAGGTATTGGCAGTACTCAATAAACATAATGAATTTTTTCTAGTTTTATGTAACATCTGACAAGATAGTATGTCGCTGTGCATTAACTTTTCACTATTGAATAAGGTTTTTGCTATTTTTTAATTAAAAAAAAACTAGCACACAGAGGTATCTTTTTATCATAATGACGTCACAGGTACACGATATTCCTCATAAAGGTGTATAACTTAAAGGTATTATGAAGGTCATGAGCGCATTTGAGGCAGTATTCTATTTTTTAGTTCCGGAGTCGTGTGTATATATATATATATATATATATAATATATATATATATATATATATATATATATATATATATATATATATAGTGAAATCTTAAAAACTTATGACGTTATTTCGATCCATGACCTCACTCTAAAACAGACTGTAGTTACAAAATCATATGAATCATAACTTGGCTTACTTGACAAAAATTATGTTTGTAATCTTTTGATAAGTAGGCCATATCATATTTTGATAAATAGGCCCTCTCATTTTTTGATAAGTAGGCCCTATCAAACAATAAATTTGGTGCTACTATAGCGTGATTCCTACCAGTGACTTCGATACTATAGGGTGATTCCTACCCGTTTTGGTTCGAAACTACAGTACTGTAGAGTGATTCCTATCCAAGGTATAAATGAAAATATAATAAATATAAAATGCTATTTATTATTCAATTTTATTTATTTAAAAAATAGTTTCGGTGCTACTATAGTATGTGGTCTACCTACGATTGGTTAGGTTTAGTCACGATATTTTCGTTAAAACTAACGAAAATATCATGACTAAACCTAACCAATCGTCAAGGGCGATGGACATTGGAATGTAAACAAGCAATTAGTAAACAAGGTAAGAAGCTATAATTAAAAGGTAGACTGCCGAATCGAGGTAGGAATCACGCTATAGTAGCACCATAATTTCTTTTAATCTCACATATTTGGTTAGTGAGTAATTTAATTAATGTAATTACCACCTTAGCAGCAAAATGTTAGTAAATCATTACTTTTATGTTACATTAACGTGCAATCAAACACTTAATTTTTTACACATTTAAATCTTAAAAAGTTGTTTTTGTTAATCTTTTTTATAAACTGCACACCAATTAAAAATTCCGTAATGGCATCTCTGTAAACCGATTACAAATTGACGTTTTTATTGCTTTGCAAGTTAACCTACTCATTATTCAATGGTTTCTAAATTTTAGGGTTCCAACGATTTTGGCGTCGGCCCTATAAGGTTTAATTTAGTGCACAATGTTACTTTACTGATTTTGTCCTGGCTAACGCCAGACGATTTTATTCAGTTTCAGAAAAGACCTCCGGTCGCTGAAGGGTTTATTAAAGTCAAGCTCAGTGGAATTATGGAAAAATGAGAATACGCTTAAAATAGAATTTTTTACGTACGACCTTTAGTTTATATCCACAGATATTTATTTTATATTCACAAATATTCATTTTCATTTCTCTGTGATTTCTTAATCTTTTAAAAGTTTTGAGTAATAATAGGAAAAATTCAACCCACCCTTGGCTATTTAATGAGGGCACCCTTCTAAGTCTTCAATCCCAGTACATTATTTTTGGTTTATGTAAAAATTAAAGTATCCTTACAACGTAAGATTAAGAAGCCCTCTGGGTGTGTATAGTAAGACATCTACGCCTATACATACATGCAGTATACCGTCATCCTATATAGTAACCGGGGTGTCAGGAAATGATTGCCCCCCCCTGTAGAGCAAAAACTAGAAGAGATAGATAAAAACCGGCGAGACCACTTGAAAGAGCGTTAAAATCTGAATAAAAACCATTATATTCTATTCCTGTGATTTTAATTCTTACTATTTTTTTCCCCACAGAAACCATGGCATCATCTATTTTGAACGATTCAGAGAAAAAGCGAGTTCTTGACCGCATTCGAGCTGTCACATTTCGTGAAGCAAAGGAAGCTGGTGCAACTTTCATAACTCGACACTGGGTGGCTGAGAGATTAAAAAGATCAGAAGACTTTGTCAAAAGGAATTGGAATAAGAATCCTGAAGATTGTGAAACAGAATCTCGAGGAGGAAGACCGGAGAAATTATCTCAAGAATCGAGACATTGCGCTTGCTGCATCACGGCGCCGAAAGAAGAGCTGCTCTGAGGTAGTGAAAGAGATACTTATCCGTCGTGGTAAGATAGTCAATCGGCAACTTGTGCATCAATTTCGAGTTCGCCAAAGCTTGAGTTCTTGGCATGAAATAGCTAAGCCACGGAAGAGTGATCTTAATATTGAAGATCGGCTATGGTTTTGTGATTATCTTGAGGAATGGACGGAAGACGATTTCCTTCACTTGGTTGTCAGCGATGAATTCTTCGTTTATGTCTCCAGAAAACCAAATTTTCAGAATGATCGGGTTTGGGCAACAACTCCTGATGAAGTCCCAGACGACCAGAAGTATCGAGAAATAGTAAAAAATCCAGCATGTGTGGGTGTTTTCATTATGTTCTCTATTCGGAAGCTCATCTGGGTTATCAAACCAAGAGGAACCAGTTGGGATGGGCCTTATTTTCGAAATGTAATTTTAGCCCAACATGTAATGGCCGTCAGAGCTGCAAATGGGGGCAACACCCGATATTAAAACAAGTGTTTTTTATTCAAAATTAAACGCTCTTTCGCGTGGTTTTGTCTGTTTTTTTCTATTCCTTTCAGTTTCCTCTGTACAGGGGGGGGGGGCAATCATTTCCTGACACCCTTATATACTATTGAGCTAAAATGTGTCTGTGTGTCTGTCCGCTTTCTTCGGAACCGTGCACAGACTAAACGGCACATCGGAAAATTCTGCAACCACCACCAACTGATAGCCCATGAGCTGCCGATGTGCTCTGTCAAGTTTCCCGGTCCTAGGTCACAATTACTGGGTCCGAAGGCCCCAGCACCGCGATAAAATTACAGAAAAGAACGCAGCCGTGAAAATCTTGCGCTTCACATTGTGACAAAACTGCGGCCGGAGGGCGGGTAGCAGTATATGTCACAGTGCTACCCGCCCGGGGATAGTGGGAGAGGGGGTGGGGTAATTGGGGAGTGGGGATGGGAGGAATGGGAGTAATGGCGTTTTTTACTTTTGTGTGGGGGATAATGGGGAGTGGGGGTGAGGTGGGAGGTAATGGGGGTAATGGCGTTTTTTTAATTTTTTGCTGGATTACAGTGCTACCCGCCGGAGGGCCAAGTTGTACAACGGTCGCGAGCGATAGCGAGCTACCGCTTGTTTATTTCTATACCACTTCTATATCTACACCTACATCTATACAATCCTCGATATAGGTGTATATACTTATATATACAGGGTGGTCCGAAAGTCCCTATCTATTTTGCTGAAATAATAGTATTTTAGGATAAAAATGTAGTAGCATAATTATTAGATGTATATTTATTTATCAAGCTTAGGTCTAAGATTCGACGTTGAGCACCCAGTGTCTCTGCAAATCTCAAATCTGTCCACTGCATTGCAGAACACATTCTGAAGCATCTTGGGTTATTTTAGCGAATGCCGCGACAATGCGGGTTCGCAGGTTCTGGAGGTCTCTAACTCTTGTTTTGTAAACTTCAGACTTTATAAAGCTCCACGCAAAGAAGTCTAATGGTGTTAAATCCGGAGATCATGCTGCCCAGGGTCTGTTTCAACCACGTCCAATCCAGCGATTTGGCAAGAGCTCATCAAAGTACGCCCGAACAATGTCTGCACAGTAATATGGAGCTTCATCTTGTTGAAAGATAACAGTGTCGAATGCCATCTGAACGAAGCTGGGGTTCAAGAAACAACTACTGAAGCATGTCAAGATAAATTGGCTCTGTTACCGTAGCTTCTGCAAAGAAAAAAGGTCCATAAATCTTCGATCTTGTCATACCCAACCAGACATTAACTTTAGGAGAATCTCTCTCTCTCTCTCTCTCATTCGTAGAACTCGGTTAGTTTTTTTACTAGCCCAGGTACGGCAATTATGTCAATTAACTTTTCCGCATGTGAGGAATGTCGCCTCATCCCTGAAGAGAATGTGGTTTAATAAGTTTTCGGTATGAATTTTTTCAATCAATTGTGTGCACATGGCGGCTCGTCTTGGATAATTCTCTTCGTGTAACTCGTGTAGCACTTGAATATGGTAACTTTTCTTTTTTAATGTTGATTTTAAAATCCTTAGAACAGTCGTCTTTGGTATGCTATCAACGTGATGCTGTGCGAGTTGACATTCTAGGATTTGTTTCAAAGGCATCTCTTACCAATTCGACATTTCTCGAGAGGTATCTGGACGTCCAGAGCTTGCCTCATCATGAACCAGATGCTATTCTTTTAAATTTATTGACCAGCTCGCGAATTGTTTTGTCTGTAGGTCCTGGTTTGTGAAATCATCTTTCGAATTTTTCTCGAATTTCTTTACACTTCTTCCCTTGGATACGTACCATTACACGTTCTTGCACGTCTATCATAATCTATGGCCTGTAGAAAGTAAAATAGAGATATCATTATTTGAACAAAATAGATAGGGACTTTTGGACCACCCTGTATATATAATCATAAAGCATACATAATTTTTCCTTTATTTCATTACTTTGTTGAATAAAGAATACATTTGAAAAGTAGAAAAAATATTAAAAAATAAAACTATTTCCTTGAAATAATAACGGTTTTCTTTCCAAAGAAAATGTTGAAGCAACTTGAATGGAAAATAGACTGTCTTTATTTGCATTTCTCGAAAATCTTCCTCAGAGTCAATATAGTCATAATTTGAAGAAAAAATTAGACGATTTTGATAATTTCGAAGTATTTGTGTTCTTTATATCCTTTCATATACTTCACATTTCATGTTCGTTGTACACACACACACACACACACACACACACACACACACACACACACACACACACACACACACAGTTAAATACATAAAATTTTTCCTTTAGATAGTTGTATAAGTATGGAATTCCGACTCTTAAAATTGTCCAAATGGCGTCTGATTTCATTTTGCAAGAACGTTTTTCTTATTTACTGTACGTTCCTTAGTAAATAAAGGCTCTTTATTAGCATAGCTTACTCAACGAAGGCGGTAGCTTATTTATGCCTTTTTACTGAAGATGTAAATTTATATTTGAGTGTTTTTATTGTAATTTCCAGTAGAAATTCGCTTTTATTGGAAGATCATTTTTGCTGAGTTGAGGAATGTCAGTCACGTAAACCTTTTTATACTTTTCAGCAGTTTGCGACTTCTTCCTAAATGGATTTGGCAAAAAAACTTTCCTATTCATTGTAAATTCATTTCCAAACCGCTTTGAATAAAATAAATCCACGAATCTTCTTCAGTATTCATGATGACAAAAAATCTTCAGTGGCAATGAAAATATCGCTTTAATGTACTGTATCAAATTCATTTACGACAAGTTCAGAAAGAAGGACAGCAACGACAAGTTCACAAACAGGACAACAACACAAAGCTTTTCCATTATCAAAATCAGTGGAAAAATTCCTTCAGTTTTATCATAAGGTTGACCTACAACTACAAGGTGATTTAAGTTCTAATTTGGTTTTTCTAAAGTCTACTGTACAGTATCGAAATATTTTATAATACAATTCAACTCAATTCTTCTTGAATTGAATTGTATTATAAAATATTTCGATGCTGTACAGTAGACTGCTATGGGGAATGACGCCTGGAATCCCATGCCGGTTCCAAGCCCGGATAAAAGAGGATGGTTGCCACGACAGGCCTAGCAAGCCGGTGGTGTAAAAACCTTATCGCTCGAGAAACTCAATTTTATAATACAAGGTATAAAATTCACTGAAAGTAAGTTTAGTATTTGTGAGTAATGAGAAAAATTGTCAATACTGTAGAAGTTTTGGTTGGGTTAATATTCGGGAGATGCACGGCAGTAGTGTGACCGGCAAAAGGGGAGAGTGCATCATAGACGGTGGAGAGCATCTCCTAAACGCGGTTATACTACTCGCTCAGTAGTATAATGGCAAAATGGGAGAGGAAGTTGGGGGGAAATTTTCAAATTGATCCATTTTCTGTCTCCCTTTTTGCGGTTATACTACTCACGGCATCCGAATTGAGATTTTTTATTCATACCAGTCGTTAGTACATATGATTTGATGAATTTTAAAAAAACTAGACCTTGTGCTTTTAAAAAATAAGGGAGATATCGATTTTTTTCACTTTAGCGATTTTTTGACATTTTTCGAGTCGCGAAACTTTATCCACCGCAAAGGTTAGTTATTTTTCCGTCGATTAAGTGAAGGTTAGGTTATGTTCGTTTTAGTAAAGGTTAGGTTAGGTTCGTTTGGTAAATTTTTACAAGTGTACATTACAGGCTTTGTAAATCAAAACTATGTTTTTCTGATGGTTTTTGATGCGGTTTGAATGAAGGTTAATTTCGTTCAAACAACATCAAAAACAATCGGAAAAACAGTTTTAATATATAACCTAACATAACCTAATCTAAAATTCCAAAATTCATCAAAAGCCTGTAATGTACTCTTGTAAAAAAATACCGTTCGTTTTAGTGAAGGTTAGGTTAACCTAACCTAACCTAACCTTCACTAAATCGACGGAAAAATAACTAACCTTTTATTGTGGCGGTGGATAAAGTTTCACGATTTCTCGCAAAAAATAATGCAGGAAAGTCTTGTGGTCTGTTTTTTTTTTTGTTACCAGCTCTCGAAACCAGAGTTTTTCGGAAAATGTCAAAAAATCGTTAAAGTGAAAAAACCCGATATCTCCCTATTTTTTTTAAAAGCAAAAGGTCTAGTTTTTTCTTTAAATTCATCAAATCATATGTACTAACGACTGGTTTGAGTAAAAAATCTCAATTCGGAGGCCCTGCATCTCCCGAATATTGACTTTTCGTTGAAACTTTTTAAAACTTTCAAGTTTTTTTTTATCCCGACTAGTACTTCGCGGACGATTCTTCTAAAAGCTATAACTTTTTTCGGAACAAACTACACCACACACACTTCACACCAAAACACAGACGACATCGTCGCAAATAATTTTATTAAAACATCTAACAAATTAGTTCGCTACAAAAAAGTTAAGAGTAAAGTTTACGTGGCTAAAAGTTGTTCAGCTGAGTAAGGCGTTTGTCCGCGTGACGCTGGGCGAAGCTTATTTGTTGAGAGTTCTAAGTTCTGCTCAAAGGAGCCATTTCATAATTTGTGTTGTTTGTGGTAAAATTACAATAAATATTCATCTAGTCGGACCACGCTTGTACAAAATTTTATGCTTTTTGTGAAAACGAGGAAAAGGCAGTCAGTCCATAAATTTACAAAAATACCACAGCCATAAAAATTTTGAGCTTCACAGCCAAAGCCAGCGAGACCAAATTTGTGAAGCTGCACTCAAAATACAAATGATTCGCGAGTTTACAGTAAATGTTACGTTCTCACTGGCTTAAAAACTTCTGTCTAATAGGTAGGATGAGCGCTAATTTTGTGTAAAATTTGTGTTTGAGACAAAAAGGTGTTGCCTAAAAAATCATGGACAAGTCTGAAAAATGCGTACTGAAAAAGTCAACTTTTTTTGTATGCATAATAATAAACCTTAAAAGAACTAAACAAGAGTAACACACAATAAATATTTGGCGTTAAAAATAATATATTTAGTGGCAGCTTTTAGAAAAAAAATTATATACCGGGTCGGCCAAAAAAGGGAGACCTTTTAAATCTTTCATATCTCGACAAATACGGTACATAGAACCTAATCATAGGTTCAAGTTGATAATTAAAGCGATTTTAATTAACGTAAGCCAACTGCAGGAGATTTGGACAAGCTTCTCAAGAAAATCGATAAAACAGGAGATATCGAAAGAATACCAGGTAGCGGTATTAAATTTGGCCACCAAACAGTCCTGATTTAAATCCTGTCGATTACGGCCTTTGGGAAAATTTGTCACGGAGAATTTATCGGGTCAAAGTAAGACATGTCGCTCATTTACGACAGCTTCTTCTGAAAAAATGGGATGAGCTACCACAAACTTTTCTGGTCAATTTTGAGGTGCTTTGCAGTTTGCACGAATCTGCCATTAGTTTCCTGTGCAAATGCGTAGTTTTTGAGATATCGTAACAAACATATAGGATATGTTCATGTTACGAGATCTCGTAAATGACGCATTACCGCAGGAAACGTGCAAAACACCTCAAAATTAACCAGAAAAGTTTGCTCTCATTATGAAACCACACTGGGAGTAAAAACGAAAAACTAATAACCTAACCTAACTTAACCTAACCTTAGCATTTTCACCTTATTTCGGAGGAGGATATAGTTCGGCTATAGCATTTAGGGTTAAATACTGGATTTTAAATTTAGGTACGAAAAAATAGCCAGAACAGAAAACAGACTAAGTCGCCAGAGTAGCGAAAAAAAGAGCCAAATCAGGAAAAATATTTTATGAAAAAAGTACATTATAGCCAAAACAGGAAATATATTTTATTAAAAAAAAGTACATTTGAACAAATTTGCACAAGATATATATTTTTTTAGTAAGTTTTTAATGACAATTCAATATATAGTACTTGTTCAACTGCTTTTGACTGGGAGTAAAATCCAATATTAACCGAGTTCCGTCTTAGACTGAAAAAGGTTGTGGAAGTTCGTGGTAAACATATCGAGCAGTTTTTTTAACATCAAGGTAGCACCATATGTAAGTACTTTGTAACTTTTTATCTGCACATACAATGCAGTAGTAGTGTAAATGGAGAATTTCCAGTGGCATAAAGATATGTTCAATAAATCCGTAATTTTCATTAGTTTTCTTTGAAATCCGCTCACCGTATAGGAAATTTACTTAGTTGTGCGGTGTGAAAAAAATATGGAAATCTGACCATAACTTTGGATTTTACAGCCAAAGTTCGAGGTCTCCCTTTTTTTTTGCCCACCCGATAGGCGGGCGATATATATACAAAGTAGAGCCTTCGGCTCCCTGCCCTACGGGCTGGGTTTGTGCTTCGCAAACTCGCCTACGGCGAAGGCACGTTAGGGTTATCCCTTTGGGGGGAGGTCATTCTCCCTCTCCCCCAAAAAACCCTCACCCCCCCTTTATGCAACTTGGGGTGGCTACCCCCACCCCCTTGTTGTATAATCCCCTCTCCTTTGTTGCATAACCCCCCCTTTTCTGTTAAAAATAGTTAGAAGATTGTGTAACACTGTTTTCATATTTTTTAAAATGGAAGAAAATACAAGTATTTTTTTAAATATCATAGTTAAGGATATATATATATATATATATATATATATATATATATATATATATATTGGACCTAGTTTTGGCCGTTTAAGGTGATAATGATTTAATTGTATGCAATGATTAATTGGTGCAATGACTGATTGCTTATTAATGAAAGGCTGGGTTAAATAATTTATATCGTTATACAGTATCACCGATTGGAATGAATGGTTATTTGATTAGGTCCACCATACTATTGGAAGTGACCGAAATGGCAGAGAGGTCACCATCTTGGTTTACACCCAAGCAAATTAATGTTAAGGTTATAAAAGACACCTTATGGGTTTTGTAGTTTATTATGAAAATAAAGCCGTTATTTATTCACTGTGATATAACAAAGAATTGACAGTAATTAATTGGTAGTTTTACGTTATGCTTATGGCATAGGCTTAGCTAATAAGATGAAATGTTAATAGCTTAATTGACACGTAATAAATAATGTAATACTCATCGATGGTATGTAAATGGCATGCGACATGTAACATTGAATGGGCCTAGTAAATGATATAAAGAATGCACGTGCGTTTGGTACATTGAATGGAAAACATGACACTAAGTAGGCTAAATGATTGCATGGATGCACAAGGAATAATTGATGCGGCCTAATAATAATGGATTGAAATGCTTGCACAAATATCATTTATATCTAAGAACATTATGTGATGTTAAATGATTACGTCAAGAGAATATTTAGTTAACACACAAATATATGAATTGAACATAATGACGGATGATACACGGAATAACGGTATTGAAATGACACTTGAATTGGATGAAAGGCCTACTGCGTTCTTTCACGAGAGTCAGTTGGAACGCGTGATTACACACTTTGGGAGTATAGCCTACCGTTCGGCGGTAGGCTGTTGTAGGCTTCACAAGAGTACTTAGGATATGAGGTACTTATCTTAGGACGATGTAAACTCTTGAAGGCGGGTTGAAGAAAGATCTAATACCGAAAACTCGAGTTGTCGTTGTCCGTTAAGCCTCTTGAGATGATGGATGTAGGCTTCGTTCGGAAGCCTGAGGTGATGTTACTTCTCGAGATGCAGGCTAGCCTTATGATCTTGCAGGAATATATCTCGAGGAATGTGGAGAAACTTGAAGGCCGACCCGACAAACCGCAGGCCCGAAACGATTCCGGTTGGGCCTCGAAGAATTGCTTCTGCAGGTGGGCTGTAGATCTTACTTGATGATAAATTGTAGGCCTTGAAGAAAGTAGCGGCCGCGCCCCTCGGCCAGGGGGCCGGAAAGCGGTTGATGGACGTTGCTCACGTTCGATGATGTGAGTACCCGTGAGTGAGAGTGAGTGAGAGAGAAAGCAAGTGGAAGCTTGCTTTTATACGTAGTTCCTGTGACGTAGGACTGTACCAAATCTTAAGACGCTTTGTCCACGCGTCCTTTAGTTGATAAAGGCTTACATTCGCGCCTTTTGGGAAGAAACAGACTTTCCATTGTTTGTTTGCCCACGTGTGTTCCAAGACTGTTTGATGGTAGCGTGGAAGGAAAGTATTTCTGTCTATTTGTTGGTCTATTTCTTGTCGATCCGCTACATATATATATATATATATATATATATATATATATATATATATATATATATATACAGGGTGGGCCGTAAGTTTCCATACATAGGAAAAATTAAACGTTTGTTTTTATGTTTCAGATACCCTAAGAATATGCGTTTGACGAAAGAGCAACGAATTGAAATCATACTGATGGCTGAGTCGGGAAGCAGTCGCATGGTTGCAATGAACTTTAACAGACAACATGGAACGAACATCACACACGACACTGTGGCAAAACTTATTAACAAGTTTCAGAAAACTGGAAATGTTGCAGATCAACCGCGAAGTGGTCCAAGACGTACAGCCACCGATGAAGACACAACAGCTACGATACTTACAGCGCTTACACGGAGTCCCAGAAAAAGTACACGACGGTTGTCTGCAGAAAGTGGTGTCAGCAGATCGACATTTTGAAAGCAAACAAATGGCATCCATACAAATTGCATATGGCACAGCATTTGAGTGAAGACGACCCGGATAGACGGATGGAATTCTGTGAATGGGCATTAACCAAAGTGAACGAGGGTGCAAACTTTTCAACTAAGATCTTGTTTACTGATGAAGCAAATTTTTACGTCAATGGAGAGGTTAATCGGCAAAACATACGTTATTGGAGTAATGCTAACCCTAACTGGCTGAGTCCGACGAAGATGCAAGGTGCCGGTAAAGTGATGGTGTGGGCCGGGATATGGGGTGACAGAATTATTGGACCAATTTTTGTCAGTGGAAATCTTAATGCCGAAAGGTATCTTAACATGTTGCAAGAAGAGATTTTCCCATCCCTGCTAAACGAGGAAGGTAACTTCCCAGTTTACTTCCAGCAAGATGGAGCTCCACCTCATTATGGTCTTCACGTGCGTCGGTATTTGGATCAGCAGCAGTTTCCGGATGCTTGGATTGGTCGGCGTGGTCCTGTGGAGTGGCCTCCCAGATCCCCAGATCTCACCCCCCTTGATTTCTATCTTTGGGGGCACTTGAAGGCCATGGTGTATCAGGAAAAGATACGAGACATAAATCATCTAAAGGAACGTATCACCAACGCCATTACAAGCATAACGTCAACTGTGCTAATGCGTGTTCATCAACAGTGGGGAACACGTATTGAAATGTGTTTTCAAAACAATGGCAACCATGTAGAGCATATTATATAAATAAAAATGGTTGTCCATAAAAAAATGTTTATTTTTCCTATGTATGGAAACTTACGGCCCACCCTGTATATATATATATATATATATATATGAACAGAAACTGTATATATACGTATTATTAAAATATACATACTGAAACCAATGCGAAAGAGTATAAATACTCTCAGTACAGCTTAACGTCTCATGGCAGAGTGGATAACTTGGCGGCTCGCAAAATTCAAATCTTCAGTGGCATTGGTGCTGATGTTACTCCGGGGCATTGCCTTTTCAGCGGCGCCCCTATTTCTTAACTTCTCAGTCTTCTATCTCTCCTTCTCCAGAACTTGCAGAGCATTATTTATTTTTTTATCTATTTTATTTGCGTCAAATAATAGTTTCCCAAGTACAGTATTTTGCTTTTATTCTCTACATAAGGTTGCTGAAGTCTACCATCTAATCTACGCTCTTCTAGGTATTCTGGGCACCAAAGTATGAAATGTTCTCAATCTTCTGTATCAGTTCCACACACTTGATAATTGGTATCACCATTCTCAAATCTTTTTCTATCATTTAGGGGTAGGGTGTTTGTTCTGTTATTATATAGTAAAATTGAACCTAGGGTATTATCGTATATGTCCTCTTCACCCCTAACTTCCCGCTTCCATTCTCTATATAATTGCAAACTAGCCTTTAATGTTACCTTATCCTTCCACATTCTTGAATCTCAAATCTTTACCCGCTCCTTTACCTCTTCTTCAGTTAACATTTTTAATTACAACATGCTTATACCACTTTCATAAATTTTTCAATACCTTTAAACCACTTACTCTTTCCCTTCCCTTTCATATCCTCAATTTTAAGCTTCCCTTTATTAAATCTGAACTCCATGGATGAAGCACCTATTTCTCCTCGCAAAGTACATATTGGTGCGTATCTTGATGCTCCTAAAATTTGCCTTTGACACCATTTTCAATCCTCTGCAACTTTTCAATTTCTGCCCTAGTCAGATTTATAACATTTGTGCCATATAATATAGATGGTAGTGCTACGTGCTTCCAATATGTTTTACCAATTAATATCTTATTACGGCTCTTCGCAATTATCACGGTTGTTAATTAAGTTTGCCAATTTTTGCGCCTTTTGGATCATTATGCCTCTTTGTTCGCTAAAACAATTTCTCTTGTTGGCAATATGCAGTCCTAAGTATACTACAGGGTGATTCAAAAGTCAGGTTACATAGGGCTTTTCTGTTTCTTTGCAGGTAAATGAGTTATGGGATGTTATCGAAGGAGGAGCGCATTGATGTGATATTCCTAGTTGGCTGCACAAGTGCATTGCCGTTAACGGCGGCCATATCGAACGTGTGATGTGACTATTCCTCTGTATCATTACATAATACAGTACTTCCCTATGTAACCTGACTTTTGAATCACCCTGTATATTATCTGCTACTTGTATTCCTTCAATACTATCTGGTTGCTCCTTCATATTAAATATAATTACTTTTCTCCCTATTTATTGATTCAGTGAATTTATTTCTAATGTATTGAGTATGTTGTTCTTGATTAACATAAAACTGATATGCGTGTAATTACATTCGGTTTATGAAAATAAACTGAAATGGTATTTAATTGACATTTCCTCCAGTAGATGGCGCCACCCATTTTGATTAAATTATTTTCAAGGAATCAGTCCCCGAGAAGTATTTCATAAAGTATCGAAGTTTGATGAAAATACTGTCATCACCTCAGGGCACTTGTTCGCTGAAAGAATTTCCCACATCTTGATATAAATCCTAGTCTCAGTGTACATGTTAAAAGCTGCCGCTAAATATTTTTTGTTTTATTAACTTTAATTTCTTAACGTCAAATGTTTTCTATATGTATTCTTGTCCCGTTCTTTTTGAGGTTTAGTATTATAATGCATATAAAAAAGATTTGCCTTTTTGGAGGAGGCATTTTTCAGACTTGTAACTAATTTAAGTTTCATAATTCTTGGCGCGTTTACATGAACAAATTCAGGGTTGAATTATTTTATTCCGATCAACGTTTCACAATTCAACCAGATACTTCAGTTACTATTATGGGAGCTATTGAAGAATAGGGACCCCAGCCTTCTTTAGTTAGGCTTATAAGGTTAACTAACGAAAATATCACGACCTAACCTAACCAATCGTTAGGTTAACTGTACGCCCTTGACGATTGGTTAGGTTAGGTCATGATATTTTCGTTAGTTAGCCTTATAAAGCTAACTAAAAAAGGCTGGGGTCCCTATTCTTCAATAGCTCCCTATTATGACTTAACAAATTCTTTCAAACCAATGAATATCAACTTGAACTTTAAAGAACACACTATATGCCGATTATGTGCCGACAGAATATGGATAAAGCACTCTTAGTACCGATACTTTGATTCCGATATCTGAAATCATTTCATCTTTTTCCGCCTCTGATAAAATTCATAACAAATCTGAAATTCATTAAAAGCACTCTTTTTCGCAAAGACACGAAGCCTTTCAAGGGTGGGCACCATGCACGCATATTCATGAGGTCTTTGTTCGAGAAGAGACAGCAAACACGAGTAAATATTAAAAGATGTCAATGAACGCAAAATCAGACTTTGTAAAAAAAATAGGGAAGAAAAGTCTAAAACATTCTTCCAAAAAAGAAAGTTAATTTTATCTCTATTTTCTTTTCTTCAAGTAAAATGAAGTTTCAGAAACGGGTGAATAAATTTTAATTTTAGGATTTTTTTTTTTTTTATAAAATGAAAATAATTGGCAAAAGAATTTCCATTTCAAGAGTAAAGAAGGACCTCTAATTCAAATCAAATTTTGCATTTCACATTTTATTTTTTATATTTTAACAAGCAGGGCTTTCGGCTCCCTGCCCTACGGGCGGGGCTTGTGCTTCGCAAACTCGCCCACGGCGAGGGCACGTTTGGGTTACCCCTTTGGGGGGAAGTCATGCTACCTCTCCCACCAAACCCCCCACCTCCTTGTTGCATAACTTCCCTTTCCCCATTACCCCCATCCCCTTTGTTTTGTTGGTTGAAACATTGTGGGTAATTTTTTTTTATTTAAATAGGAAATGGAAGGAATTGTAGGTGTTTTTTTAATAGTTTAAGGACACATGGAATATTTTATCTACTAACACTCGATAGATAAAACGACAGATAACGAATATATAAAATTAACTGACCACTGACCTTTGACCTCTGAAAAAGAATCTCAAATTCAATTTTGAGGCGATAATTTCGTTTCGCTACAATCCCAAGGAATTTCAACTTTTCACGTTAGTCTGTTTATTGAATTACGTCCTTCAACTGACACTAATCATTGGAGACAAAAAAGTTTTCGATCAGCGGACTCGTCACTAATTCACCCTCCCATTTCTTAGAATTGGCTTGGGACATCCTTTTCGGCATGGTTGACAGAATTCCATAAAACATTCAACTATAATGTTTCTGACTTCTAGGAACTTCACGCGAAACTTTGAAAGAACAATGACCTTCCATGACTTTCCATGACCTTAATTATTGTGTTACACTGTAATTTATAAGTTTTAAAACCTTGTAACCATTGCAATTACAGATGATAACGATAAGTTAAAAGTTTACCCTCAAAACTCCATTTGATTCCCGTTTTCTATAACAATTTTATTAAACTGTAAACTTTATTCGTCTCTAAAGTGTCCTTTTCACGAATGAAACACCAATAAACTGTTTGAAATAAACACTTTCTGGAATCTTTCCTGAAAAAAGAAACCAGACCTGACCAGCACCACCTACTACATTTACAATCAAACGGGGACATCACTAATCCCAACTCCACCCCAAATCCACTCCCTCTATGTCCTTCCTTTGTAGGCTTATTCCAAGCGTTCTCATCTTGACAACACCCATTGTACTATAACAAGACCAGACCAGCCCCTCCTATTACATTTACATCTATAGGGATATCACTGCTTGTATCTGTATACATAGGCACTATGTACCTAAAGAGTATCCATCCTTTAAAATTAATTAGTTATTCGGAGGTTCTGACTCCCTAGAATTCTCATCAAGCTTCAAGTCTCTCGCAATGGGTTATAATCTGAGAACTCCTAGTGTTCTACAACCAGATCTCATCAGTACTTTACTACAAAAGTAGACTCGAGCTACTCCCTATACTAAATAAAAAACATCCCAATTCACCCACTTTTTAATTAAAATTGAAGTACTCGCCACGATCTTCGCGGGAAGGCTATTCCACCTCTCGACTATCTCAGTGGTGAAAAATCCCCTCGCAACGTTTGTCCCAAATCTTTTGCCTCTTATTTTAAAGCCACTATTTCTCGTAATATTCTCTTGTCCAGGTAAAACAAAAAAATTCTAAATTACGCTGTGAAATCGATTTAAAATTTTAAAATCTAAATTAATTCGCTTCTCAAACGCTGAGTTTGAAGGGTATATAAATTCAGCTTTTTGAGTCGGTCTTCTTATGATTTAATAATCGTATGTAATGTTGGATTAAGCTATTTTACTCGGGGCTGAACCCTTTCTACCATTTCTATATCCTTACTCATATAGGACGGCCAAAATTTTACAGCATATTCTAAATGGAATAAGTCACTTATATAATGGCAAAACAATATCTGGAGTAAGTGTAGTTTACGTCCCCCTGTGGTGCCTTATGTAGTTTACGTTCCCCTACATTATCCTAGTGTAGTCTACGTTTCCCTACATTATCCTAGTGTAGTCTACGTTCCCTCACATTATCCTAGTGTAGTCTACGTTCCCCTACATTATCCTATTGTAGTTTACGTTCCCCTACATTATCCTAGTGTAGTTTACGTTCCCCTACATTATCCTAGTGTAGTTTACGTTCCCCTACATTATCCTAGTGTAGTTTGGGTTCCCCAACTTTGTCCACGTATACCTAATCAAATTAAACGTTAAAACTAACGAAAATATTACGACAACCTAACCAATCGTCAATTTATATATATATATATACATATTGACGATTGGTTAGGTTAAGTCGTAATATTTTCGTTAGTTTTAACGTTTTATTTGATGGATTCCTTTAAAAAAATGTCTCCTAAAGATCTTAGTGTAGTTTACGTTCCCCAACTTTGACCTAGTGTAGTTTGTGTCCCCTTTTGCGTGAGGTGGACGTAAACTACACTTACTCCCAATATCTTCATATTTATATTCAAAATTACGAGAGAGAAAACCGGATACTTTATGAGCTTTACTGAACGCTCCTAAACATTATTTTTAAAACTTTAAAAGTCTTTGTAACAATGACACCTAAATCTTTTTCCTTAGAGGCTTCGTTTAACATTCTTGAATCTTTTAAACTATTTCCTCCTCAGCTTCAGAGAAGGGGAACATAGTTTGAAAGGTCAATATTAGGGAAAAGATAACTTAACATATTTGACTTATCTTATTTACATAATAGAATTTTTAAGATATTTATATAAGATACATATCTTGAAAATTCTATTATATTCTATCATATTTCCGGTTTATAGAGAACCATTATTTACATAGGATAAAATTTGAATGCCCGGTTTGGTCAACTGTACGCTCTTAACGATTGGTTCAATGAACCTAACCAGGTAGTTATTTTTGCTACCCTTCGTGCGGGTAGCAAAAATATCCTGCGTTTTAACGAAACTATCACGACTTAACCTAACCAATTGTCAAGGGCGTACAGTTGACCTAACCGGATATTCAATTAACTAACCGGGCATTCAATAATTTTACCGAAGGTTTCGATATATATATATATGTATGCCCAGTTAGGTTAACTGAATGCCCGGTTAGGTCAACTGAATTCCAGGTCAGGTCAATTGAATACCCGCTGCCCGGTTAGGTCAACTGAATACCCGGTTAGGTTCATTGAATGCCCGGTTAGGTCAACTGTACGCCCTTGACGATTGGTTAGGTTTAGTCGTGATATTTTCGTTAAAACTAATGCAAATATCACGACTAAACCTAACCAGTCGTCAAGGGCGTACAGTTGACCTAACCGGGCATTCAAATTTTATCGTATGTAAATAATGGTTCTCTATTTATTATATGTTTGCAATAAATAATAAATTTTTTGTTATTGTTTTCTTATCTTATTTTGGTTAATTTGCAGAGTTTAAACTTTGGGGGGATATAGTTGAAAAAATCAACATTGGGGTGGTGATTGTTGAAAAGAGTATGTTGGGGGGGGAGATAGTTTAAGAGATCCACATTCTTTCCCATAATATATTAAAATTTACCGATGTGATAACCTGGATGCATAAATATACATCTAAGGTCGTGATATTTTCGTTAGTTAGCCCTATAAAGCTAACTAAAGGCTGGGGGCCCTGATCTTCAGGTGATCCGACCACTCCACTAAATTTTACTAACGTCAGCAAATTTAGAGAATTTACTCAATAAATTGATAAGACCATTAATGTATATTATGAAAAATACTGGTCCCAAAATTGACCCTTACCGAACAAGGCTAGTTACATTAGCCCACCCGGACTCTTCCTCATTTTCCTCGTTAATTACTACTCTTTATTTTCTACCAGTTAACCACTTATCAATTCAATTAAGAATTTGACCACTTATTCCGTGACATTTTAAGAATTTCCAGCAATCGTTGATTAGTAACTTTGTGAAATGCCTTTTGAAAATCTAAATATAATATATCTTCCACTCCATTACAATCATAAATACCGATGACGTCATGAAGAAACTTAAAAAGTTAAATAAAATTTATTTCTACGAAGCACATGTTAATTTTGTTTCAAGAAGTTCAACTATGCGATCTTCAGTAACTGATTATAAGCGGAGGATCCATGATGCGTGGACCAATCAGCAGTCGAGAAATGTTTGTTCTTCTCGCGCCCTATATTTCTCCTGAATAAGGGCTTGTTTTCATTAAAATTCGAGTATTTGGAGAACAGCTGATTGTGATGACATCAGTTCGCTTTCTGAAAGAATTTGAATATACATACACACACACGTGTACTATTATAATTGTTAAGAATTTGTCGTTAGAAATTTACTGAAAATACTCGTGTTGTGGTTTCTTTTCTTGTGGTAACATGATTTTTGTTTATTCAATAATATTTGTTATATCGAACTTATTTCGTATGACAAACTTTAACGGCTTTTCTATACCGAATATCCTTTAATTAACTGCATACAATGCCTTTCTGACTGACTCGGCAGCGTGTGTCTCAATAGGCCTAACGAAAGGGAAAGCCGAAACTCGAAACAGATTTTATACGATTTTATTCCATTTAACTTTTGAAATATGGTGATTAAAGGTAGGGCGAATTAAGATGAATATGACATTGAAAGAGGGAGAGAGGTTAAGTCGGTCTAAGCCTAATATAATTAATGAGATTTACAATAAACCACGAAACTCGGCGAAAACCAATTTAAAAATGAGGTGCAGAGTTGTTAACTAAATTTTAAAACTAATCTCTTGGAATACCAACTGAGATTTTAAAACTAATCTCTCTCTCTCTCTCTCTCTCTCCTCTCTCTCTCTCTCTCTCTCTCTCTCTCTGTAGTTAATATAAAATAAATTTCTAATTAATATTCATGTCAAATTGATTGCATTAATTAAACTACTACGGTCAACATCCTCTGATCTATTGATGTTTTATCCTTTTGCCCCAACACCGGTCGACATAAATGGATGTTGACTCGGTAAAACAATAATTCACATTCACAATTTCACAGGCATGCGATGGTTTTGTTATCCAAAATATTTTATCACTTATACAGTAATTCTTGCAGGCTGATTCCGAAAATAATATTCATTTTTCGCCATCACGCACAGATTTTTCACAAAATGTCATATTTCAAATTACATATGCGAGTAATTTTCATTAAATTTTGATTAAAAACTACTGCCTATAAATGCTTGGTTTCACCAAGACATCAAAGAAATGGAGAAGAGATATCAGGGAAGGTTGGACATCAGCATGATGGCTGATTACTGCTGGATGTTGAAACGGGATACTCCAGAATTATTACATAAAAGAAAAGGAACAGCGCGTACATTCGAGATTAAAAGGTATAGATCTCGCGAGAAAACTCAGGACAAATAAAGATGAATATGTAGTTGACGTTAATAGTCTTTTCTTTTTAAAGTTGTTTGCATTTGTAATTAGTATAACAAAGAGAAATAGGTACCTAATGTAAATTGAAATAATATTTATTTATGTTGTTGTTTTTTCCCTTCCAGTTTGCAGAAAATCCTTACGTAATAGAAAAAATGGACACCTTATTCGAAACCAGCATAGTTGAATTATGTAAAATCAGTTATTTGTAAGAAAACAACTCTTACAAAGTTCTCATTCGCAGGTTTGTGATAATTGGTAACACTCTCTATAGCAGTGAAAAAGAAGGGGTTCCCAGGGGGCAATGCAACGTGCGCAGTTATCTTCAATCATGGTAAGTGGAGGTCCATCCATGTCAACCGGTGTTACTTCAAGTGCAAGTAAAAACGCAACTTCTCCTTGGAAGAAATGCAATTACCATCAATGTCAATAAAAAAATAAATAATTGACTTTTATATTCATTACTATCAATTTTCCTCGCTAATTTTTTCGTTTAAAAAATAATTTTCTATTAAATATTTTGTACCCCCATTTTTCCCCGTTCTGGGCAGGTGCCGATCTCAGCCACCCTCGGAGTTTAAGGGTTAACAATCACATTAATTCCATTTATTACACTTGCCAACCCCAAATTTTTACCCCACGATATTTGACCTACCAATAACTGGCATCCCCAATTTTCCTCCCGATATTTAGCCCCCAAATTTCCCTCCCCGATACTTGCCCCTCCCCCGATTTTCACCACCCCATACTTGCCCATAAGCCAATTTTAATCCCCCGATAATGACCCCACCCCATTTTTTACCCTCCCTGCGATTTGCCACCTCTAATTTTTACCTCCGATACTTGCCACCCACGCCTAATTTTTACTCCCCGATACTTGCCACTTGTTCAACTCTTTGTCGTCTATCGGGAAACGCCCAAGCCTAGTATTAAAGGGGTCTAATACTCAAGGCTTCACCCCTGGAGTGCAACTCTTGCATTACTGGTGGGAATCCTAAGCTCCCGTTCTTCATCGGCACTGACGCTCAGGTTAGCATTTTTCCGCCCCATTCTCAAGAACGTTTACATCCCTGCCCGTTAGTAGAATTGCATGCAGTGAACTCCTCTCCTACAAAAACCTAGAGGGAAAAATCCCTCGCTCTCAATCTCGGTCTTCATCGAATATTTTGTTTTTTTCTGATCACTGGCGTGCACCAGCCCATTCTTGGGGCGGATTTCCTGCAACATTTTGACCTCGCCGTGGACCTGCGATGCCGTCAGCTCATCGACCAGATCACCACCTTGGTCAGTACCTCCGCTAGTGTATTCGGCGACTCGCCCTGAGTTACCGTACGATAACCTGCTGGCGGAGTTTCCGTCGGTGACGTGCCCTTGCAACCGCGAAATTCCAGTCAAGCATAACACCCTGCATCACATCCAGACCTCAGAGCCCCCCAAAACGGCGGCCCTCGCCGCCTTGTTCCAGACTGCATGCGAATTGCAAAGGCCGAGTTCGATCACATGATCGGATTAAGCATCGTCAGGCCCTCCGAGAGCCCTTGAGCACCACTCTTACATATGGCGCCGAAGAAGAGCAAGGCCTGACCGCTAACCTCTCCGTCTCAGTTGCAGGAATTATCCGCCAACCTTCACGGACGTAAGATCTTTTTCAACATAGACCTTGTCCACGCATACCACCAGAACTTGGTAGCACCTGAGGACGTCTCTAAAAAGGCGAATGTCACGACCTTCGGACTCTTTGAGTACGTTCGCATGCCGTTTGGACGAAGTAATGCCGCACAAACCTTCCATCGATTTATGGACGCCGTTCTTTGCGGTCTCCCTTTCTGTTTCTCTACATCGATGACCTCTTTCACTAGCGTCGACGAAGTAGAGCATGGACACCACCTTTGCAGTTTTTGGGTCATCACATTACAGGTGAAGACATCTCTTCCAAACCACAGAAGGTCGACGTCATCAAGAACTTCCCCCTACCTCCCAAAGGAAACTGCGCGAATTCTTTGGCATGGTCAATTTCTAGCGCAGATTCATTCCCCATTACGCTACTACCCTTCTTTGCCCCCTCCATGTCCTCTTGTGCCCCCAAAGAAAGGCTCTCCCACGTCCATCCCATGGTCCGTGAATGCTCAGTGGGCGTTTGACGCAGCTAAATCTGTCCTCGCTGACACAAATCAATTATTCCATCTTCATCCTGAAGCAGAAATCAGCCCCGTGGTAGACGCATCTAGCGACAATTGGGAACCCTTGGCTTTTTTCTCAAGTGCGTTCAAACCAGCCGAGAACTTCGGTCGCGAATTGTTTTGTTTTTGGTTTATCTTGCAGTCAAACATTCGACCGCTATTACCCCAGAGAGATGAGATATTTGGACTACATTTCTCATTTCATGTCACTTGCATCATATTAAAGGCCGAAAAAATGCCGCTATAGACGCGTTACCACGTGTGACGATTAATGCGTCCCTTTTTCCGGACAGCGGTAACATCATCAATTACGAAGCAATTGCAGAATCCCAACGACGTAATATTGAACTTTTAGTCAGTTTCGTAGTTCACCCAGGTCATTGCAGCTGGAAGATGTTACTCTGCATTTTTCAACGGTAACTCTCACGTGTGACACTGCTACGGGATCACTCCGCCGTACATCTCCGTAAAATTCCGACGCAACAATCTTCAATCGACTTCATTTCCTCTCCCATCCTGGTATTCGTGCTTTCCAAACCCTCTTCACATCACGTTTTATTTGAGTATTTAGTAATTTTTAGATGATTAATAAATTGAAATGATAAATTATTCCAAACTGTATAAGTTTAACAAGGCTTTCTCTTGTATTTGAGCCCATTCCATGAAGAATGGGAAATGTACTTTCAGATAATATATGTATGTATGTATGTGTGTATATACTGTATGTGTGGACTTATGTAACTGAATTATCGATCAAAATAGTATAACAAATGTAAAGTATATATAAAAAATTTCTCATTCAGCCTGTCCTAAAGAAGTGAGACCATTTTGATTTCTTGCCTTTCTAAAAATTTTTAATCTATCCTTAATACGAAGATTCTTACATACCTCTCTACTCACAATCTTCAGATTGTAAATATGGGTTCTGTAAGGGACGCTCTACTGGCGATCTTTTTGCATATCTCTTATTCTTGGTCATCCTCCTTTCGGGATTTCGGTGAAACCTTTGTTATTGCGATAGACATATCAAAAGCTTTTGATAGAGTCTGGCACAAATCCTTAATTTCCAGACTGACCTTCAGTTTTCATCCTTCTATCTGTGCCTTCATCTCTGATTTCCTTTCCGGTCGATCTATAGCTGCGGTTGTACTGTAGATGGCCACTGTTCTTGTTTGGGGAAACTCCGCTAACAGAGTATTTTTATCATCCGTAAACGATCAATAAGGTTATTATCTGATGCTAATTTCCTTGATCATTCTAGTGCATTATTTAAAGAGCTAAACCTACTAAAGCTCAATGATGTAATCAAACTGGCATATTTTATTTACAAGTGTAAGAAAAAAAATCATTAACTTACCATGGGTAAATAGATATTTTGTAACTCATCAAGAAATCCACTCGTATCAGACCAGAAATAGATCAAAGCTTGTTATACCTCAATTTATTTTGTCTTCATCTCAAAATTACCCATTTTCGTGCGATTGAAACTATGGAATGATTTAAATGTTGATATAAAAAATATTGTGAATATAAATTCGTTTAAAACCAAGTTGAAATCCCGATTAATAATGGAATACTAATAAAAATATATTCAATAAGTAAAAATTACACTTGAAAAGCTGAGTCATTATTTTCAATGAATTACGCGACTATCCGTTCGCAGCGTAGCTTTTTTCATTAAGTAAACATGACTCTTGAATCTCCACGTTTTTATTTTCATTCCGTAAATGCGGCACTGGATTCGCCGTCTAATTATTTTCTTTCAATTTGTCGGATCATTATTTTCTTCAGTATCTACGATTCCTTTGACGTCATGTCAATCTTTTCATTTAGAAACAACGACACTCGAGTCGTCCCTTCATTATTTTCAGACTGTCTTGAGTCACCGTGAAATTTTTTAATTTTTCAAACACGGTGGATGAGCTAGCGCTTTACTATATCTATCAGTAACAACGATTTATGAGTTGTCACGCTATTTCATTCTGTATTGACGACTTTCTAAATCATCTCATTATTATTTTGTTGAGTTAAAAGACCCCTGAGTTGCCCTTTCATTATATTCATTCAACAAAGATTACTATCCATTTGCGAAGTCATTATTTTCATTTATTAAGCATGATTAACTGATCATTCTTAATCATTTTTATTCAGTAAACACGACTCTCGGGTCGCCACGACATTATTTTCAATAAGTAACCGCGACTGTCAATTAAACGCAATAAATTTCATTGAGTAACGACAACTCTTGAAAGTTGTACCGTCATTTTATTAAGTAAACGCGACTCTGGAATTCTCGCATCATTTTACTCAGTAACCACAATTTCCTAGTCGTCGCGTGAATATTCTCATTCAGAAACAAAGACTCTGTAGTCGCCGCCCCATTTTGTAAACACGACCGACGATCAAGCGCTTTATTATCATCATTCAGTAACTACGAATTATGAATTGTCATGTCATTTCAGTAATGACTACTTATCGCCTCATCATTATTTTCAATCATTAACCACAACACTCGAGTCGCTGTTATTTATTTGATTGAGTAACCATTACTATCCAGTCACCGCGTCCTTATTTTCGCTTAGTAATCACGGCCCTTAGTGCGTCTCTATTTTTTACATTAACCACGACGCTCGAGTCGCCAGGTCACTATTTTTATTCAGTCTAGTCGCCGCGTCATTATTTTCATGTACTAAACACAACTCTCGAGTGACCGCGTCATTATTTTCATTCAGTAACCATGACTCTTCAATCACCGCGTAATTATTTTCTTTCAGTAAACACCACTGTCCATTCGGTACTTAATATTTTCACTCAGTAACCACTAACCATCAATATCGTATCGCCGTGTCATTTCATTCAGTAACCACGACTTTTAATCACCGCACTATTATTTGGATTCAGTTAACACGATCTTGGAGCTTCCGCGTCATTATATTTATTTAGTAACTCTGACTTTTGAGTTGCCATGTCATTTCATTCAGTATCTACATATTATTTTCAGTCCATTATCACGACTTTCAAATCGCCGTGTCATTATTATCTTTCAGCAATTACGACTCTCGAGTCTCCTCGTCACAGAGGCCTTTTCCTCAAACGAATGTAACTCACTTCCATATTAACCAGTGCGTGTTATTCTACCCGCAACAACAAAAAAAGGTCCCAAAACAAGACATTAATTTAAACACTTGTTTTAATTCCAATGTATTACTTTTGCAAATTTAATTTAAAATAAATTTTCCTATGATACCACTTATGGGACACCCTGTTTTTACTTTATCTTCCTTTCTGCTCAGTGCGTTTATCTCATAAAACACTTTCCGGATCCTTTAAACTTTTTTTTGCTTACAACTAAGCTATTTGAGACGAGACAGATTAACGAACGTGTTTGATGCATGTAATACTTGTGAACATGCAAAATTCGACACTGGGATGATTTCCTTCTTCCTGAAGTGTGTAAATTGAAAACACACACACATACACACACACACACCTTTGTGTATTTTTCATATCGTCCAAATTCTTTTCATAGTTAACTAAATATCATTACTTTTATATATCTTTATAACATATATAATACCATTTCATATATATTTTGAGCGTATAAGAATCTAATGTACTGTAAATGCGCGCGTTATGCTTTTTATAGCGGTATATATTCCTATATTTTACATATACTGTATAGGATTTCATATTATTGAATTTTTGTCTAAAGACGAAATTGTGAATAATTCACACTATTTGAACGAAATTAGCGATTGAATATTTCACAGTGTTTTGAAATTCGTCTTTCGTCCCGTTTCTTACCACAACTTGGGTAGGATATACCTGTCGGTTACCAGTAAAGCCGGTTCTTAATCGGATAATACCGGTGAATAGACTCAAAACCGGGATCAGAATGACGTAAGTAAAATTGCTTTTCAGTTAAATTAATTCTTTACTGAAATAAATTTACTTTATGTGACGTCGAATACAGAATAAGTCAATTTCAGCGTTTAATTATTTAATGCCACTTTCATATTTTATCCGAGGAAGAAAACGATTTGGATACGAATGCAACTACGAAATGTCCCAGGGTCGATCGTGCTCCCAAACGAGAGTGAACCCGTTTGCCCAAGTGTATGTATAAATATTATAAGAGTTATCCGATATGTGGGTAGTGCAAAGGACTAATTTGCGTCCATTAAAACTAATGGAAATGAATTAATAAAATAAGCGTCAAATTTCAAATTTCGGAGATGAACGAAATTAAATGAAATTAAATGAAAATTCTTGACAAAACATTAAGAAATGAATATCATTTACAAAATTGTGGGAAGATTTCCATTTTATTTTACTCATTATATAAATTTTAATTTATGGATTTTTTTCTCAATGTTTCGTTCACGATTTCATTTTATTTTTCTTTTGTGAATTTAAATCGATATTTTTGGGCTTGTTTACGAGTGCAACAATGCCAAAGTGTCAAGGTGCCAAAGGTATTTTGTCCGCTACTTTATCCTTTGGGAGAGAAGTTGTCCAACATTTGCGAGGGAGGTAGTTGAGGAACGAGGAACAGAAGTGCCAAGAACTCTGTCTACGGAATACCTGTTCCCGAATATTCACAGTGAATTCACAGTGATACTTTCAAAAAAGGAATTCTCAGAAAACAGGTCATTTGGATCAAGAATTCCAAGAAAAATGTCCAGCGTGAAAGTCGAAAAAGTTAACCCGTCATGGAATATCTTTCCATATATTTATTACAGGAACAATTTTTTTTTACTTTCAAGCAACTTCACTCGCTGCAACCAGTCAGATGATGTTTGAATATTTTAAAGAGTTTTCAAGTCTCACTTGAAAACATCTAAATAATTTAAAAGCGTTTATGAGCGGGCATTCCCAGCCAATTTGATGAAAGCGGTGATGCGAGCCTTCATTGGCTCGCATCGCCTAGTCCCACGCTAAATTAATTATATTTGGAGAGAGAGAGAAGAGAGAGAGAGAGAGAGAGGCTCAAAATAGTGTGTTTGCATGTACCTTAGTCATTCCGAAGAGAAAGTTCACCCGGGATCGTACTGTAGGCCACGTAAATTGTTTGCCAACATACGTTCAGAATTCAGTGCAGACAAACCGCGATCAGGAAGACTATCAACAGTGGCACCACGAGATCATTTTCCATCTAACCCTTAAGGTTCTGTTGCTGGCAACATCTGTCCCACCAAGGTTAGTCAGAGCAAAGTCTGTCGTCAACACTACCTTGGATGTAGATGGTATGTATGTAGCAAGTAGGAAATTGTTCCTTTCTGAAAGGTAGAAAAGAAGTGGCCTACAAAAATGGTGAGGAAAACTTCTGACGCGGTGATTTTTCTCTCTGATGAATCCAGATTTCAGTATTTTGCTTTCGAGGTCGAGTGTGGGTGTGGAAAACTCCGTCTTCTACTGTGAAATATAATGTCATGTGTGTGGTATCATGTGTGTGTGGCAATCTCATATAACAGTGAATAGTTATGGTTCGTTGATGATTGTGGTGCTACCTTCTCCTTGGCACTGAAATGAACGTTATGTATATATATGCCATAAAAGGAAAGAACTGTAAGGGATAAATGAGTAATTAATACAAGTTACGAGCTCCTTTTATGAAAGTGTGAAAAGCGCTCTCTCTCCACTCAAACACAACAATATTTAACTGTATTTCTCCCTCCTCCTATAAAAAAGGGGCGTAACATCGAGGACATCATCTTCGTGAAAGAAAAGAAACGTCTCCATGAGATAAAAAAAAAATTAAGCTTTCTGGCAGTATCAAATGGCTTTAATTTCGAAGACGCCAAGGAATGATGACGCTACAGCATAACCCTAAATACGGCCTGAGTGCCAGTTCAAGGTCTCCGCTACTCTATGGAAAAAGTGTTTACAAACAGCCAGGGGCGTACCGAAAGTACTTGGCACCCGGGGCGGATCCTTCCTTTGGCACCCCCCATAAATAAGTTTAAAATTTAAACACATAGAAAAATATATTATGTTTGCAAGTAGATTTTTAAACAGTACAGTACTGTCATAAGCAAATTGGAAATAAGAAAAATGCAGGACATTAAAAATTCAGTGAACAGGTAATACTGCATTTTATTTTATACAAAAAACATAGGAAATCCAGTCTCAACGCTCAGCCTATTCTTCAAAGGTAAATAGAGAGGATTCAGTCTCTGCTTTCCAGCCTTAATTTCTTCAAATTGATCAATGACCTCATCAAAATTCACCTTCATTGCATATTCATGTTCAATCGAAAGTAAAGCCAGATTTGTCAATCTTGTCTGACTCATGGTCGAGCGAAATAAATTTTTTATCAATTTCAATTTGGAAAAACTTCTTTCACATGAAGCAATAGACACAGACAGTCAAAAAGAATCTCAAACACAGTGACAAGCTTGGCAAAGATTCACAAAAATCCCATTTCATAATAAATTCCAGAAACTGCAATGCTGTCCATTTCTTTGCCTCTTCAACGCTGATTTTGGCAGCTTCCAAATGCCTCCGAAGTCGTCCAATTTCCACACTGATATCTTCATCAGAGAATTCATCGAAAATCTGAGTCAAATTTGGAATATACTTCCGAAGTTCTTCTTCTGTTGCAACAACCAAAGTGTTTTGCTGAATAACAGCGAAGATTGACAGAATTTGATCCATTGCCTTAGAACGAATCTCCAATTCTTGATGAAAGCGATCAAGACATTCAAACATAGCCCTTTTTACTTCCTCTGGCAATGTGAGACCAGCATCCTTTGCCATCTCTCCTGGCATCCTTTTTCGGAGCTTTACTCTCCCTCTTCTCTCCATAGAAATGTTAATTTCCTCACACTTTGTAGTTGCATAATGAATGGCCCTCTCCACAATTTCATTGCGCTGATCTTCAAGAAACAGTTTTAGAGCTTGGAGCTCTGTTTGCAAATACTTTTGTGTGAGATTAATTTCTTCCAGGACTTCACACCAGAAAGAAAGGTAACTCAAAAAATAGAAATCACATACAGCAGACAGCAATTTATTATAACAGAAAAGCTTCAAACAAGTGGTTCTCAAACTTTTTTCAACCAGATACCCATTGAGTTATCAGATTATATTATCAACCCAGACAAGCAGAGACAATTAATTATCAATGCCAATGCATTAACACTAATTCAATATAGTATGGTATAACGCTAGCTATTATAATTGATATCATTATTTAATAAGCAGTAAGCATTAACAACATATTAAATATACAATGATACTACACTGGACATTGTAAAATTGTTGAACTTGACTAAGCCAATAAGCATTAGTACTAATTCAATATAGAATAGTACTGTAGTTGTTGATGTAAATCTGAAACGGTGTTTACTATATTAAGCATGTAAGCGTTAACACATCTCCATGCAGTCACATCATCACCCTCTCTGTCTTAACATCACCATGTAGTTGCATTAAAAAAAAATCATGCAGTCATATCACCACCACCATCGTAAGATCACCACATAGTCATCATAAAAAACTCACTCAGTCATACACATCATCGTTACTTCAGTAGTCATGGTTGTAGGAAAAAAGTAAAGTCTAAAGTTTAGTGCAAAGTGTGACTTTCCTGTGTTTTTTTACTGATAACCAGTAGTCAGAGGGACCACCATTCATAAACATGAGTTTCTATAACATCACGACGATGCATTTATTATAACATCATGACGATGCATTTACCGGGTATTATAACATCACGACGATGCATTTATAAACACTTAAACATCACTATGATACCACATTGTCAAAAATTACTGGACACTGGTATAAGTACCATGATATTGTTATAAACACCAGCACTTTATGCTTTATCATAATTATTTAATGAAACATACCTTATGTATGTGGAGTTACAGTGTCAAGTGAACAAGACTCGGAATGTCAGTTGCAGCCAGCTGGCTATGCTCAACAAACTGATGACTAAAACGTCACCAAACGTTCGCTTTTCGATGTAATTTTTATCAAATATTTAATTTTTCGTTTGTAAATTTTGTATTGCCAATAAAAATAAAAATTTATTTTATAGTGGAAATTAACATTAAGTTGTTGTAATAGTTTGAACATTTTTAATTTTTTTTTCTTCCTTTGGCGAATTTTTCATTTGGTTTGAAAACTTGTACTGGTATTTCAATTCTCCCGATGGCACCCCCCTCCTGGCTGTCACCCGGGGCGGACCGCCCCCTTCGCACCCCCCTTAGTACGCCACTGCAAACAGTCAAAGTCTTTGTAGAATTTAAGCACCGCTTTGGGTTTGTTTAGCTTATGCAGTATGTGAACAGTGAAAGAAACAGCTTTTGGGCATTTCTGGAAAGGGGAAACTCTTGATTCTAAAATAAGTCCGTCTACTTTGGATTTGATTCAATTCCAAGTCCAGAGTTCAATTCCAGAGTCTAATAATGAAAAGGAGTAGAAGAGACGTAATAAAAATTCTTCATCCCTTTATTGTACCAACGTTTCGGAATACGCTTATTCGATCATCAAGGCTAAGAACAATCGATATTAAACAAATACAACAAATTTTAAACACTGCACGTCAAATGGAAATCAAATTACGTTTAAACCTATACGGACATAGGATTAAATTATAAATGTTTGTATATGAAAGGTTAGAAATTTGTAACAGTTTGTCCATATACGGTTAAAATTCTTTTATTCTTTTGAATTTTAAACGTAGTTCTTTTATTTCTTTGAATTTTAAACGTAATTTGATTTTCACTTTGACGCAGAGAGAGAGAGAGAGAGAGAGAGAGAGAGTTCAAACCCCTTCTCATAATAATTTTCTCTCTAGATTTATAAAAAGTACAAGAAGTCGGACCTTAAACAGATTAATTAATCCTACTACTGGAAATACTACTTCCAAACAATATACCTTACTTCACTTTACCTTATACAGGATCGTTAAGTTTCAGTAAGAGTACACTTTCAGATTGTTTAAAGAATTTTATCCTCCGTTAAGTATCAGAGTTATTTTTATTCGCCTCACACCAGTTTTTCCGTTGTTTAAATACAAAAATATTATATACCCACATTGCTTTATTCCTCCATAGTTTATCAATACAAGTGTGACGATTGTACAGGATCATATATATATATATATATATATATATATATATATATACATATACATATTATTATATATTTCCGCCTGTCTGTTTGTTTGTCTGTCTGTCTGTCCTTTATGCAAGCGCAAACCGTTTGACCTTGAACTACCAAATTTGGCACGGGAACCTCTTATGGGATGAAGAATATCAACACAGAGTCGGTCAGCCTGTCTGTTTGTCTGTTAATTTCAAGTTTGTGAAATTTATCCCGGGCAGTAATGGAGGAAGGGGGTAAGTGGGGGGAGGGGTGGTGGTAATGGGGGAAGGGTGGGGGTGGGGGTAAGTGGGGAGAGGGTGGGGTAATGGGGTTAGCCGCCCCTAAGTTGCATAAAGGGGGTGAGGGGGTTTTGGGGGATATCTTATATATAATTTGGCCTGTCTGTTTGTTGTCTGAGCCTGTCTGTTTGTGAAATTTATCCCGGGCAACGCCGGGTACCTCACCTAGTATATATAAGCACACCGGACAAAAAATTAGTCACCCCTCTCAGAATGTACCTAATAACGTGTGACGGCGCCTCTGGCCTTGATAACCGCACGAATCCGGCGAGGCAGAGACTCTACGAGGTTGTGCATGTACTGAACATCGATTTGCTTCCACTCGTTCATCAGCCGGTCCCGAAGTTCCGCCAGAGTCCGTGGGTGTCTATTCCTGCGCTTCACTTTCTGTTTCCAGCCTGAACAACACCTTCGACGCATTCAGGATTAAAGGCTTCATTGGACCTGCGATGTACTCGTCGCCTCCCATCATTGGAGAACAAACAAAAACGGGACTCATCGGACCAAATTACACGTTTCCAATCTGCCGCAGTCCGGTTTTTGTGCCTCTGAGCCCATTTATAACGTGCCAATTTGTGACTTGCTGTTAACAGCGGCCTCTTCCGTGGTACCCTGCTCCAGATGTCCATCGCATGCAGTTCTCGTCGCAATGTCCGTTCGGAAATTGGTCGCTGGAGAACCTCATTGGTTTCTTGGAGCAATGTTCTCTGGTTTGAAAACGATTTGCAGTTACTAGACGAGAAACATGGCGGCGGCCCCTATTGTCGAGAATTGTTTTCCGGCCACAGTTACGCCGTCAATCGTCAGTTGATTGCGAACTACACCACTCTTTGTAAACTCGCTGGACAGTACGCGTTGACACACCAACAAATTGGGCTACTTCAGACATTTTGTGTCCGTGGGCTCTGCCAAACACGATGGCTCCTTTTTGCCACTGAGTAACGTCTGCCTCACGACCCATTTTGCAGACTACGGTATATCCAACACACACTTTGTTCTTCACCACCTCACGAAACAGATCTGATCCTGTGTGCTACGTCACCGCTACTTGTCACTTACCAATGCTACATCAGCGCCCTCTGTGTGACCTTGAACTTCCTACTATCGGTGCTATTAGGGGTGACTAATTTTTTGTCCGGTGTGCTTATATATATATATATATATATATATATATATTTATATTTTTAACTGCAAACAACACACAGTATAATTAATGTAAAGAACGACGCTTGTATAGAAGAACGTTCCGCACGAGATGAGGAGGGAGAACGAACCTCATTTTTCATTTGTTCGTTCTCCCTCCTCATCTTGTGCAGAACGTTCTTCTATACAAGCGTCGTTCTTTACATTAATTATACTGTGTGTTGTTTGCAGTTAAAATGTAAATATGTGCGGCATACGGGAGGTGCCCCTTCAGGGCATTGGTTTCTGCTCGTATATAGGAGAATTACGACTTCTGATTAATCGAGGCCCATGGTGTAGTGGTTAGCATATCTGACCGGCAATCGGAAGATCCCGGGTTCGATTCCAGGGTGGTTACCTCAGTTTTCATTTGTTCGTTCTCCCTCCTCATCTTGTGCGGAACGTTCTTCTATGCAAGCGTCGTTCTTTACATATATATATATAGGTAAAACTAAAATACATTTAAATCTCATATTTATGAACATCTGGGTAAATCAGTTCATACGAACCAACCCCTCAGCAAACGATGTAATTCTTATGTACGTGATCATGCTCACAACAAGAACCGTTCGATTTCGCAGTAGAATTTCAGTATCCTCGTTATAGTAGGTGACACTTCCATAGATGTGATTTACCAGGCTTGTAAAATTTTAGTCAAGGGGTGTCGGTTATTCCTTGGAACCTCTTCTTTCGATCTGGAAGGGTGGCAGAAGTGAGGCTCCGTTGGAGCCCCCTGGGGGGTCCATTTCCCCTGGGGGAAGCGGATAAAGAAATGGTCATAACTTCCCTGTTTCCTGTTGGATTTGCATGATCAGTACTTCTATGGATAGGTAATCGAGAAAGAAATAAAAACTGTTTCCACCATTTTCTGGGTCCAATAATTGACCGATCATGTATGATCAGTTGTGAATAAATACAGATGAGTGTGGGCTATAAGATGGCCGCCCTGTACAAAAAAAAAAACGGTGGAAACAGTTTTTCTTCCTTTCTGGAAATGGACCCCCCAAGGAGGGCCAACGGAATCTCACTTCTGCCACTCTTCCAGATCGAAATGGGAGGTCCCAAGGAACAACCGACACCCCTTGGCTAAACTTTTACAAGCCTGGTAAATCGCTTCTGGGGGAGTGTCACCATCTTGAATTTTTATTTTATTCATGTCTTTCCCAGGTCCCTTTGCTGTGATTTGCTGTAATGGATTGGTTTCGTTGCATTGTAGGCCAAAAAGCTTCCAAAGCTGTGTTGAGGTGCCCAGTTCTCAGCAAGAATAAGGAGGACCAAGTCCAAGCATATACTTCATTTGTTGATGCCCTCTGGACCTACAGTGCTGCTGGCGGCACTGAGTTGTCAGTTGAACTTCAGGACACTTTGACCGCTGAAAAACTATTAGAAAGGCAGGGGAAATGGTACCGAAACTGCCACTGAAAGTTCCAAGGGGAAAGGCTGGTGAAGGCTACCACATCTCAAGCATCCCACCTGAACCGCGACCGAACCGGCGATCAGGCATTGACCCACAGTCCTGCTGCCTGTTCTGTGAAGTAGCTGGCCCCAAGCGACCAACCAATTCACCAGTTCCAGAAAGTTGGACTTACTGAAGAACTCAGGAACAAGGCGCTGCTCCCGCAAGATGGGAAAGTCCTGACCAAACTCGCTATCGGTGACCTTGTCGCCAATGAACTGAAATACCATGCCACGTGCCTAGTAGTCTTCCGGAGGCGTTACGACGATGCTACATGTAAAAGCGAAGACGACACATATAGTAAAGTCATCGAGGAGGTACTGACACTGATCGACAAAGACATCTCCGGAAGGACGTTTTCCCCTGAAGAACCTCCACGAGGAAGTATGCCGACGAAAGGAGCAATTGCGGGACCCCAGCGACATCAATCGCACAAGACTGAAGGAGATCGTTCTCGAGAGGTTCCCAGTTCTGAAAGAGGAATCGGGTTTCAGGAGGGAGGTGATGCTGGTCATCATCCCCGCGATGAAGGATCTCGTCACCTCATCCCTCACGACCAAGTCCTTCTCTGACGACTACAGAGCACTTGCGAAAGCGGTTCTCCTTTGTCGCCGAGAAATAGTGCGGTATGACGGCAACGACAATCATGTGTTCTCTGTTGAAAAACATGGATTTCAAGAACTATGCCAGAAGGTATCAGTCCTGGATGCCTTCAAGTTTCTCGTAGGAATGATCATGTACGAGCCATCCTTTGAGGAGAACTTCCAAGAAAAGCAGGCTACTCTCAGCATTGCTCAGCTTGTTTCCTTCCACGCCAACAAGATGACGAAGGTACCCAATCCCACGGAGACTCCCTTACCGGTGTACCTTGAACTTTACGTTCATTCGCTGTTCAAGAGCAGTCAACTGGTGGACGAGTAAGCCAGACTCGGGCTTTCTGTGAACTATCGTCGCGTGCTGTACCTGGAGAAGAAGATGGGCCAGGCTGTGATGAAGCAGTTCGTCGACGAAGGCGCTGTTTCTCCGCCCGGACTTCGTCGGGGACTTTTTAACGTTGGAGCAGTCCGTTGGATTGCTCACTGCCTCAAGAAAGAAGCAGAAGCCGTGGCAGATGGGTTGGTAGAATGGCCTACGGCGTACGACTGCGTGGTACAAGACGGCGAGCAGCTTATTCATCTCTTGGTCACCGAGAAGCAGGAACCTTCGAGGAATTCACCCGAAGGTACTTCTTCAAACACCTTTAGCTGGAGCTGAGGAAAGTGCCGCGGCTCGACATCGTCTGGGACACGTATCAAGAGCTTTCCATCAAGGGGGAACACGGGATGACCGCGGCCACGGCGTCCGCCTAAAAGTGGGATCAAAGGTAAAGATTCCAAAGAACTGGTCTGACTTTCTCCGCGAGAGTACCAACAAGACGGAACTTTTCCTATATCTTGGGGCCGAAGTTATGCAGCGACTCCACTCCCCAGGAGGTCTGTACATCACTCTGGGTGACGGAAAGATTGTCGGTCATTGAGGCCCGGGAGACGAGATGCTACTGAGTGCAACCAGGAGGAAGCTGACACACAAATCGTCCTCCACATCCTCCATGCACTGAACTGTGGAGCTTCGAACGTGCTGGTGAAGTCATCCGACTCTGATGTGATCGCCATTCTTGTCCACCACTTTTCCCGGTTCGATTCTGTCAGTGAAGGATGCAACGTCATGGTGAACTACGGGATTGGGAAGACAAAGAATCATCAACATCAGAGAACTGATGGATGTCCTCGGACCTGAGCGAAGTGCAGCTCTTCCCCTCTTTGTGGCCGGCACTGGTTGCGACTGCATATCGGCTCTCAAGGGAAAGGAATGTGCTTCAAAGCCTGGAAAAAGTGTCCGAAAAATGTCACAGACGCAATGGTTGATCTGATGAGTCATCCATTTTAGCAACTTGAATTGGAGTCCTGGAAGTTCAAGGGCTTGGAAGAATTTTTCGTCCAAATCTACGGAGGAGGGGCGATGTCTATCAACGAAATGATGAAGATTTTCTACCAACGAAACAAAAGCGTGGAAATTATTCCATCATCTCAGAATGCGCTGTACCAGCACTGCCGGAGAGCGATGTACCAGGCAAGTGTATGGACGTCTGCCCATGACCCAACCAGCAAAGACCCTGATCCATGTCTTCATGGCTGGAGGAAAGAAGAGAATAAGCTCATTTCAGAATGGATCACGATTCCTGCAGTCGCAGTGGTGTGCCAGGAGCTCGTGAAATATGGATGCCAAAAAACACATATTCCGGTGCATGTAGTTGCAGGAAGCAAGGTCTCACTTGTACTGCACTCTGCTAATGTCAGTGTAGTAGCTCATAATTTTTCAGATCGGCAATCAGCAGGAGTGATTTTTCTTTGTCTGTGTAGGTATATATGTTCAATTGTTCAGTTTGTGCATCAAATAGACTGTGCATTTTTCACACATAAATACGAGTATTATTTTTTTTTTTTTTCTAGTCTATCTAACCACATTACGATGTTTACAGTAGATATTCATTTTGTCATAAAGTAATAAGTTATAAACTACATATATATTATACCTATAATTATTCTTAAGATAAACAATAAAGTAAATTGGATTCGAATTATGTATAATAGTTTCTTATTTTATAGTGTTTGCAGTGTAGCTTGTAGTGTTTCGTAGTTGTTTCCTCATATGTCATATTTCTGCTGAAAAATAACGGTATTGGCTGCAGAAATATATATATTAGGGGCATTCAATATATTTTGCTCCACCCTTTTATTCTTAACTAAATAAGAGGGCATGGGGCTGAAATGTCTTTTCGGCCGTGTCTGAACTTTCTGCGCTTCACATAACCGGATTTTTCCAGTTTGAACCTCCCCTCCTTGTATAAAACCACTTTTAAACGCCCTTGTATAAAACCGATGATTAACGCAGTTTCGAAAATGGCGTCTAACAGTGATATGCGTCGTAAACAGAGAGCCGTTATCGAGTTCTTAACCGCAGAGAAGAAGATAGTTAGAAATATTCACAAACGTCTACAAAACGTTTACGGAGATGCTGTTGTTGATCGAAGCACAGTTGGACGCTGGTCTAAACGTGTGAGATCATCGGAGAGAGGGAGAGCCAGCCTCGATGATGAGCCACGCAGCGGTCGCCCGGCATCGGCTATGAATCTCACATTGTGCAACGGGCTAACAGCATCATTCGATCAAATCGGCGCGTCACATACAAGGAGCTAGGAATTAGTGAAGGAAGTGTGAATACGATAATTCAGCAACTGGGATACTCAAAAGTGTGTTCACGGTTTGTTCCTCGCGAACTGACTGAAGATCACAAAGCCCAAAGAAAAGAAATTGCTTCTGAGTCGCTGGCTCGATACGAGACAGAAGGATATGACTTCCTTTCACGAACTGTGACTGGGGATGAGACTTGTGTACACCACTTTGAACCTGAAACAAAACGCCAATCCATGGAGTGGCATCACGCAGACTCCCCACCCAAGAAAAAGTTCGAAATGGCTCCCTCTGCAGGAAAGGTTATGCCACCATCTTCTGGGACATGAAAGGGGTGATTCTGGTGGACATTATGAAGAAAGGACACACAATCAACTCAGAGGCATATATTGCTACCGTACAGAGACTCCAGAGACGTATAAAGCGAGTTCGACCGGAGAGAAAACTGGGAGACGTCCTTCTTTTGCACGATAACGCAAGACCACACAACAGTTTGCAAACAAGAGAGGCTATCACAAAAATGCGCTTGACTGTGTTACCCCACCCTCCATACAGCGCGGATCTGGCACCTTCAGACTTCCATTTGTTTGGGCCAATGAAGGATGATATTCATGAAAGAAAGTTTCAGAGTGACGATGAGGTTGTTGAGGAGGATAAGAGGTGGCTCCAGCGGAACCCAGCGGACTTTTACCAGCAAAGAATAAAGGCCCTTGTTTCGAGGTGGAGGAAAGCCGTAGAAAAGGATGGAAACTATGTGGAAAAATAAAAACTTATAAAAAAGGTATGTAACTACTTGCGTACAAAATTTCTGGAACTTAAAAAAACTTGGAAAAAAAAAAGGTGGGGCAAAATATATTGAGTGGCCCTCGTGTATATATTATATATGATATACATTTGACCATTTCTTTATCCGGCCCCCTCCACAGGGGCCCCAACTAAGCCTCACTTTTGCCACTCCTCCTCAAAATCAAATGGTGTGTGTGTGGGGGGGGCACCAAGGAACAACAAATACCCTCTGGCTAAACTTTTACAAGCCTTATAAATCACATTGAGGAAACACCTTGTCAGTATCACCTACTATTAACGATAGTTCTGGTCTCAAACTTAAAATCATGGAATCTCTTTTTATTTGCAAACTGAAACCAGGTCTTAATTCTGACGAGCCATCGATAGCTCTGTTGTTCATTTCCTTTTCCATAATTTACTGGTAGTGTATACCAATTTACAATGCCACTTTACCATTTATAATAAAACCAAAAAGAGACCGACTTTGTAATCAACTGATATATATATATATATATATATCGTAAAGAACGACGCTTGTATAGGAGAACATTCCGCGCAAGATGAGAAGAGAGAACGAACAAGTGAAAAAATGAGGTAACCACCCGGGTTATATATATATATATATATATATATATATATATATATATAATTTTGGGGAATGGTTTTCTAAATTGGATCCTTTGGAGAGAAGTATATATATATATATATAATAATGAACAGGAACACCAGAGAAAATACAAACATCCTTCAAGGTTTAATAGTACCAACGTTTCGGAATGCACTAATTCCATCTTCAGGGCTAAAACAATAAAATTCCAAATCACATACAAAATTACAAAATACAAATTGCTTAATAACAATTTAAAAATAAACTTTAAAAAAAAAAAAAAAAAAAAAAAAAAAAATTATAAAAAGTAGCTAAGAAAATGTAAAACATAGAGACTACAATAGGCAGAACCTTAAATAGACTAATAAGCCCTACAACTAGAAACTTAATTACAGTCCCCAAAGATATCCTGTATTTCACTTTGCCCTATATGGGAACCTCAAGTTTTAACATTAGAAATAAACTTTTAAAATTGCTCAAGGAATTCTACCCACAACTGTGTATAAAAATTATATTCACCCCGTCTAAATCGATTTACCATTTATTTAAATACAAGGATGTTATTCCTACACTTCTTAAGTCATCTATAGTTTATCAATACAAGTGTGACCACTGTATGGGGTCATATATAGGTAAAACTAAAAGACATTTAAAATCTCGTATTTACGAACATCTCGGTAAATCGGTCCGTACAAATTTACCCCTTGGCAAACCACCTAATTCTCTCATACGTAATCACTCGCACAACAATAACCACCCAATTTCACAGTCTAATTTCACCGTACTTGCTGCTGGAAGCTCTGACCTTAAGCTTAAAATTATGGAGTCTCTGTTTATTTATAAACTAAAACCAGACCTAAATTCTGACGAATCATCGATAGATCTGCTATGTTTTGGTTAAGGTACTAGTTTATTTTATTTACATTTTAGTTTTAATGCTTTTACTTTTTATAATTTTAACTTTTTAACTTCACATTTATTTACCTTTTAGTTTTAATGTTTTACATTTTCTTAGCTACTTTTATAATTTTTTTTTTTATTTTTTTTTTTTTTAAAGTTTATTTTTAAATTGTTATTAAGCAATTTGTATTTTGTAATTTTGTATGTGATTTGGAATTTTATTGTTTTAGCCCTGAAGATGGAATTAGTGCATTCCGAAACGTTGGTACTATTAAACCTTGAAGGATGTTTGTATTTTCTCTGGTGTTCCTGTTCATTATTAAACTGCGTTTTCCACGCCACCAATCAATAGCCGATATATATATATATATATATATATATTTTTTTTTGGGGGAATGGCTTTCTAAATTGGATCCTTTGGAGAGAAGTCTGTAAATGCTAATTTGGAATAAAGCCCGAAAAAGTGCGTATCCATTCGAGATCTAATATCAAAATGCATTTTGGTGATGCCATAAAATCAGGCACTTAATCAGTTTATTTATGGAAAACATATAAAATTAGAGACTAAATTACTCGATTTCAGCGTGAAAAATCTTCGAAAATTAGGGGGGGGGTTTCGATTTCATATATATATATATATATATATATATATATATATACACACACACACAAACTCAGAATGGTCCCCTGAGAAACTTATATGTTAAACACAGACCGTGCATGGAACAAGGAACTCTTCTTGGAAAGTTAAATCCACTATAGTCCGAATTTTCTTATCAAGACTGAATGAGTGTGAAGAGGAATGAATTTCACTTTTTCACGGAAACTGACTAACAGATCTAACAGTCAGAAATGACGATGACGATGACGGCAAACTACAAGGACTGTCATTACCCAACAACAACATTTAAAACCAACATAAACATGAACAACAGCCAGTGGCGGTCCTGGGCATAGGCGATATAGGCGGCCGCCTAGGGCGCCAATTGGTGGCGGGGGCGACATAGCACGCCCGTTTTAGTTTTTTCTCAAACAAGCTCCAGTCCAGGGCTCGAGAAATTGAGAAGTTGGCTGATGTATTCACGGAAAAACGACAGCCTCTTCTGCTTCTGCTGCAAGCTGTTCTCGACAAAAGACTTTTCTTTAACAAAGGGAGGACTTAACGACTGGAAGAATGCAACCACCTTGCTCAATTCTCATGAAAACACGTCAGAACACTTAAAACATTTGACAACATGGAAATAAATGGAGGTGCGGATTATAAAAGGGGAAACCATTGACAAAAAATTACTTCGTAAAAGAGGTTGAGCTCATGGCAAAATTTGACCAAGTAATAAAAGATCATATTCACAGGGTGGAAAGTGGATTAGCAAGTCACACCAGCTATCTGGACACATTCAAAACGAACTGATTGACTCCATCGGTACCAAGATCATTCATACAATGGTGCAGGAGATCAAGCAATCAAAGTACTTTTCTATCATTTTAGATTGCACCCCAGATGTTAGTCTCACAGAACAAATGTCAGTGATAATCAGGATTGTTTCACTGGATGATAAACTCCAAGTAAAGGAACATTTCATGGGGTTCCTGGAGGCAGAGGAGTCCACTGGCCAAAGTTTGTCGTCCCTAATTTTGAAGAGACTAGAGGACCTAAACATTCCCTTTGACGACTGCAGAGCACAGTCGTATGACAACGGAGCCAACATGAGAGGCAAAAACAAGGGAGTCCAAGCCAGGCTGCTGGAAAAGAATCCACGGGCTCTATTTGTACCATGTGGGGCTCATACATTAAATCTGGTGGTAGCTGATGCTGCTAAAAGCTCCACAGATGCCACTGGCTATTTTGGCATCTTGCAGAAGCTCTACACCCTGTTCTCGGCTTCTACACAAAGATGGGCTATCCTGAAGAACCATGTTAACTTGACTTTAAAATCATGGTCAGAGACAAGGTGGGAACGCAAGGTGAAGAGTATTGAGCCAGTAAGGTACCAAGCAGCATCAGTGAGAGAGGCACTCATTGAGGTGAGGGGTCAAACCACTGACCCTATGGTAAAGATTGAGGCCCAGTCTTTGGCAGAGGAGATAGGGTCATACCAGTTTTCAATCTGCACTGTGGTGTGGTATGACATCCTAAGCCACATACAGCAAGTCAGCAAACTAATCCAGTCTCTCTCAATGCAGTGGGATGTGGCTGTCAATCTGCTAAGGAAGACTGAAACAACTCTCACCACTTACAGAACAACAGGCTTTGTGGCTGCACAAACCTCAGCCATGAATGTGGAGGCTGTTCTCCAGCAAAAGAGGCTGAGGTCCACAAAGCGGCACTTCTCCTATGAGTCCCCTGATGAGCCCATCAATGACGCACTTAAAAATTTGGAGGTGACCTTTTTCAATGTGGTGGTGGGTGCTGCTATCTCATCACTTCAGGAAAGATTGCAGACCTTGGGAGAAGTGAGAGACAAGTTTGGAGTGCTCTCAAACTTCCAAAACTTGTCAAATGAGATGACAGCAATCAGAAACCCTCAGCAACACTTTAAGCTGTCGAGGACATTCTGATCTAGATGGTAGGAAGTTGGCATATGAATTAAAGAATTTGCCTGAACTGCCATCTACGAGCATGACAGCACTTCAGCTGCTGACGTTTATCCATAAAAAGCAGCTCACAGAGATCTATCCCAACCTCTGGGTCGCCCTCAGGGTTGCTGTCACCCTTCCAATGACAGTGGCTGGAGCGGAGAGGTGGTCTTGCTGTCATCAGCATTAACCATGCGGTTTCTGAGCAGATTTTCTATGATGACATCATTGATGAATTTGCATCAAGGAAGACCAGGAGGATCAGGTTTTAATAGGAAAACAACTAGACCTAAAACTTCCAACCCAAATTTAAAATTCAGTTATTTGCTAGCTGGCAATCTTATTCCTTTATTAAGCTACATTGTGTGATTTATTAGTGTTTTTTATTTATCTATGATATTTTGTGTGCAATATACATTGGAATATTTATTTTGTTTGCAATATATTTGGGAATCTTTATTGAGTGTTCAATTATTATTCATACAAGATTTCTTTGTAGTTTTTGTTTCAAGACAACTTGTTCTTACTTGAAGCTAAGAACAATAAATGAAGGAGGTGCTTTGTGTTTTAAAGACAATGTGTTCAGTGTGTTTTAATGCGGCAGAGGTTATGCACCGGGGGCGGGGGAGTATGCTGTTGACAGAGGAAGGGTACCTTTGTATGATCTCGCCTAGAGCGTCAAAAATGCCAGGACCGCCACTGACAACAGCAATGAAGGAAAAGTTAACTTGAACAAAGTTTCTTCAATTATGTTCTTTCTGTCTTCATTGCTCAAATTTCAGAAAGTTCAAATTTGAGACTCTTGAACATTCCGATACATTATTATTCCTATAGATAATAATTTCTACTTGTCAAATTCATAATTTCTCCCAAACTCAATCATCATTTTTATTGCAAAGAAATATTCAACTAATAATTAATTTTAATTAGAGCTTAATTATAATTACTGCCTTGACAGAAGACAGGGAGTGCTGGAACTCCCGTTTCTCCCGTCACTGTCCTCCTTAGCTGATCTTATTTCCGTGTTTCAGCTACCCTGTGAGCAGTCCAGCATGCTCTCAAACACAAATTTCTCCCCCTATTCTTCAGTACTCAGACATGTATCTTATACACTACATAATCTTTTCAAAATAATAATAATAAAAAGGTAGCGTAGACTTCATGAGCTTCGGAGTCCCCTGAGGAAGGGATCATAAATATCTTCACTTCTGGCTCCCCCACTGCCGATACCGGGAACGCAGACTCGGGCAGCGGGCTGGTTCTGCTACAGTTCATTCGAGATGTTCTGGGCCTCTGCTTGATTCACTTTTCATAAAATTCTGCAATTCTTCTCTGTTTCGGTACCCTCCTACTTCCTCTACACTTAATTTCACTCCAAATGGGGATGTTGCAGATACGTACTTGCTCTCGTATTCCTGAACTTGAATCTTCCAAATTCTACACCCTCTGGCTACAGCTTACATGCCAATCTCAAACTAAATACGAGTACATCTGCGCTGTCTACCTTTCTCTTAATTCTACTGACTATCCAAAATTCTTTGACTACCTCGCTTCCAAAGTGGAATTAATTTTATCTCGCTCTCCTTTTGCTGAAATCTTCATTTTAGATTATTTCAATGTTCACCACCACCTTTGGCTTTCCTCTCATTTCACTAACATCCCTGGTGAACTAGCCTACAACTTTTTTTTATTCTGAATGACCTAGAGCAGATTGTACACCATACTCATATCCCTAATCGCCATGAAGATAGGCCCAACATTCTGGATTTATTTCTCACCTCATCCTTTTAGTCTGTCAAACTTTTTACTCCGTTGGGCTCCTCCGATCACAATCTTGTATCCGTTTCCTGTCCTATCGCTCCAATTCGGTCTTTCGATCCTCCTAAGAAGAGACGTCTTTGGCATTTTGGCGCCGCTGACTAGGAGGCCCTTAGGCAGTACTGCTCTGATTTCCCATCGAATGATTGCTTCCGTGGCTAAGGCCCCTCCCAGTGTGCTGAGTGCATCACGGAAGTGATTCTCTCGGGTATAGAGGCATATATTCCATACTCCATTCCTATTACTAATAGTGGACCGGCCAAAATTAAAAAATCGACTTTGAACGGCGTTTTTTGTTAATAGCTGGCACCCATGCTAAATCAATGTACCTGCGAGTGAGGAATAAAATGCAGGTGGATGCCACTCTCGCTTTTGGCTTTGAAGGTCATTTTCGAGGTCAAACTGTGCAAAAAATTATATTTTCTAATTTTAATTTAAAAAAACAATTTCTGAGTCAATTGGTTTGACCAAATGTTTCATTTTGACACAGTGATAAAGAAGTATGATGACACGCTTATTCCATCCGAATTACCAACTCAAGGTCAAATTCAAGTTAATCACGACCGAAATTGTGCTAAAATTTGTGACTTTTTATTTTAATTGGCGAAAAACATTGAGCAAGTCTCTTTGTCAAAACAATTTATTTTAACATGATTAATGCCTAATAAGTTTGATGGCATGAATTAAGTACAGTAACAGAATTATCACAACTAAACAAAGCAGTAAATATAGCCCCATAACTATACAGTTTACACACTAGTAACATCTGCAAGTTCACGTTTCTTGATGAGCAGCACCGAAATGCTGCACTGACAGTCACAACTGTGTGGATTGCAATCACTTAAGAACAGTTATATTAGTTCCTTACAGCACATTCCATCTTCTCTCGATTTCAGCCCGGAAGAGAGACAGAGATCTACTGTCCAGCTGGGTTGCAGCAACCGCTGTCGTCACAACCACAAGCTGTCGTACACTTCATCCTTTTCCTGAAGCAGTTGCATCTAGCTGTCTTGCGCTTTTTCTTGCAACCACAAGCAACAAGCTCCAGGCAGGCTTCAGAGATTGGAGGAAGTCTTGTCCACACTGGTAGGAGGCTCCCATCTTCCAACTTCCAGGCTGAAGTGTCCACCGGAGCTTCAACATCTACGTGCTCTTTGTCAGCCTGGAGCCATATTTTGGCCTGATAGTTTGCCCGCTTGGCGTGGAGCTCCAAGGCATCTTTTGTCGGTGGGAGCATTTCCAATCTTCTTGGCCTTCCCAAAAAGGTGAACTCTGGCGTCACCAACTGTGTGTTGCTCCGGGGTGCCATACAAATGACACACAAACGTCTCAACACCTGCGGTATCTCCATCTCGACCAATGGCGTGCAGCAGGAGTGGGTGGTCACTGAACACCTTCCAACACTTCTTTTTTCCATGACTACTGAAGGACGAGACTGTCACACCCTGTCAAAGCGTGGAAGCTGACCAGGTTGTCCCTGACTGGGGGCGACAAATTCTTGAATACATCGTGCACGGGATAGCATTTTCGGTTCTTGGCCGTTCCGCACAGCATCCACACTTCAGCGACCTTGGTGCAAACGAAGTGAATCAGCAGCACCATTACATCAGTATCTCTGCACACTACCAGTATTCGCTCATAGCCCTGGGACGCTGCATCACATGAGTGAAGGATGAGCCTGGTGTCCGCCTCTTCATGGTTGCTATGCAGTGGAACGTCATGTCGCCTGGTTGACCGTACTTCAGTGTCTTCAGAGAAGCCACCCCCTGTCACCAGCTGACATCTTTCTTGAAGTTCTCTGCCTTTCTCAGTGATGACGTTAGACAGAAACAAGGCTAGGTCAGCCTTGTTTGTATCCAGGGCCATGAACTTTTTCCACACTTCAGGCAGTGGAACTTGTGGGCCATCAATGCCTTTCCGAATCGATTTCTTCTTGCTTGCATGCTTTGTCCTGGTAACTGCTTTGATCGCTCTTTCCCCTGCGTACCGATCAAAGATGACATCAACTCTTGTTGTGTGTTCATTGAAATAACTCGTCACGACCTTGAAGAACACTTCAGCACAGTCGCCGAATGTCGACAGCCGCCAGGCTTGCCAAGAGCTTGGATGAGTGCATGGCCATCTATCATCACACAGGTCTTCAGATCAGAGGTTGGAACCTCTGACTGGGGACAGTTCATGCTTCAAGACGTTGACCATCTCCACCTGCGGTCGCGGCATTCAGGAGCCGCTGTAGTAGCTTTCTGTCAGCTTTGATGGTCTTCTGTATGTTCTGCTTGGTGGAAACTGTAGCTTTGTACACATCAGCGAAGGTTTTCGACCGATGTTTCTTCTTCGTTTCATGGAAGCCTACTATCTGTTCAATCAGTCTCTCCTTCATGAAGCCGGTTACATGCTGCTTTCCTCGATCCTGAGCTGTCAGCAGGTTCTTCACAACATCTGTGGGTGCAGTGTCTTTGGTTGCCAGTGAAACAAGTGGGATGTTAGTGGCGGCATCTGTATCTCCTGCTTCACTCACGTGAACTCTGAAGACGTCAATCTGCTTCAACTGCTGAACTAGCTTCATGACATCATGAGCGTCACGCCTAGTGCGAGAAGGCAGACTGTCAACCCGAATGAAGGTGGCTTCATCATCATCTTGAAGATTGAAGAGGCATCTTGTGTCTTGAGAGATGCGTGACCGCTCTGACCAGGTGATGCAGAACCTGTCTCTTGCTTGGTCATTCTTTGTGATGCCGATGATACCATTGTGCATCTTGCATGTACGATTTATCCATTCGGTTGCCTGATCAGCTGGAACTTGGTTGAAGTGCTTCGCCATCCTCTTGACGACAAAGTTCCCATTACAAAACTCTGCATGAACTTCTGGTGCTGACTTCTCAAGACCTCTCATATCAGCCAAGTAGACCGGCCCCCAACGTGCATAGTTTGTGTGGTCATAGATAGTTAGCCAAGGCAGCATTGCAGCAAAGGCTTCCATGTGGAGACTCCACAGTCCACATGCCATCTCTCTGAGCTCTGATGAAGGCCAGTAGGATCTCTACCATTTCCATGTAGGATGACCACAGCATGAAGTTGTGATTTTCAGAGTGCTGGTCATTGAATTCCTCCATGAGACTGTGGAATTTCTCATCTGCCAAAACGTCTGAGTTGTCAACAGCATCGCGCATCTCATCTATGTCAGCTCTGTCTTTGAAAAGCGAAGCAACATTGAGGGCAAGCTGTTTGACGTTCTCATCTCCGTTGCCAGTTGCAGCCAGCCATAACTCAAACATCTGCCACTTGATGCGCCACAGTGCTCATACGTCAGCTGGTGACCTCTCACAGCTCGGTAGTAGGCCTTGCCGTCCAGCATTGTCTCAGTGGTGTTAGCCGCATACACACCTGCCTCTGTCCATAAGTCATCAAGTCCCATACTTTCCATAAGTTGACCAATGGCTTTCAGAAAGTTGAAGCAGATATGGAGGCCTCCCATGAGCAAGACCACGTTGGCAAATTTCGAGTTTGCCCAGACTAGTCCCTTACCCCTGCTGTACAGAGGCTGATCAGCAGTGATGATGGTGTACTTCTGGCTGACATACTCAGAAATGGCCATGAAGCGATTGATGACGGTGGTCATGGTGTCATTGTCATCTGCTGGTGCCTGCAGGATTGGCAACATCCAGGCGGTCGTTACTGGTGGATCCGCAGTGCTGACTGACTGAATGCTCCCCAGCTTGGAACGGACATCGCTTCATCATGGATGCGTGACACCACCCATGCCAAGTCCTTGGTACGTGCCCGGTCCTTCTCAGGTTCATGTGACAAGTCGTCTATGTCAGTGTCGTAGCCAGGAGGAGATGGCCTCTTGCCAGATGGGAGGGTAGCCTGGTCCAGCCTTTGGAACTCTTGTAGGTCATCAGGTTTGATAGATTTCGATCTCTTGTGCTTGCCACCCTTTTGGCCATGACTCTGCTGTGGAGGGGGGCCTCTCTGCCATACCATCAGTTGAGTGTTGTGGAAGGTGTTCTTCCCGTCTAAGGTTGACTCCAAGACATCTACGTTGTCACAAGAGCAGTGAATCATTCTCTCTTTGACGATGATGTCGGGAATGTAGACACATTCATTCTCAGCATACCTCTCCAAAATGTTCTGAGCGATGGTGGTGTCTATCTTATTACAGTGTCGATACCAATAGTGTGATTTACTGCGTGGAACAGATCTAGGAGTGCTTCTGAGCGGGTGGCTTGGTGCAGAGTAAGACCCAAGCCCACATGCTTTGGTGTCAACTTTCGTCGGTTGGAGACTGCATAGACTATGTCCTGGGCAATGCTACACACACTCTGCTTCACTTTCTGGTCCTCTTCACTCCCCTCATCCACAGCATCCATTCCCCCAAAGAGCAATCGTAGAAACAGGTACAGACTGTCGGGTATGACGCGATCAACATGCTCCTGATCAAGACCTTGTCATGTCTCGGAGTGTCCAGGAGTTTCAAGATGATCTTGTCGAACCTTCAGAGCCACGTGTACCATATCTTGGAATATGCTGCTAGTGGCACACATGCGGACATCAGCATCTTCATCTTCAGTAGACTCTGACTCAGAGGTGACAGGACCTTGTTCACAAGACTTAGCCAGTGCTTTGGAGATGATGAAATCTGAGCTCTCTCCAGGGTAAATCAGCAGCGGGCCCCTTGACAATGGGCGTACATAGCTGGCGTTTGATCCAAGCAGCCTCTGAACATCTTCGTAGAACGTTGTTCTCCTGGAGTATTTCACGGTGATGCCGGTGTCATTACACATATTCTCATATCTGTCCCAGACGTCTCCCACGTCGTATACGTGACCAGAGACAGGCCTACTGTCAAGTCTTTGCACAGCTTCGTCATGCACTCATTTTCAGGCCTTTGCTGCTCCTGACACCGCTTGGTTTCTAGTACGTCTCTCAAATGTCACCAAACATGCCAGATGATAGCAGCCTTCGACTGCAATCACATCACTCACCGCTGACAACGGTATGCTCATGACAGGGTCGTGTTTGGCACGCTGGATCAAGTCATCTGACTTCTCCATTGTCTCCACCCTGTGCAGTTTCTTTTTGGTCTTCTTTTAGCAAAACATGCAGAGGGTCCAGTCAATCACTGGTGTTGAACGTCTACGCTTTGGGGGAAAAGCCTGAGAGCCTGCACTTTTTGTGGTCGCCGATGCACCCATGGTCTGCTGCTGACTTCGCAGCCTTTTGAGTTTGCCTTCAGAGGTGAATAAAGAGTGGCATGACTTATGCCACTTGAGTTCCAATGCAGTAAATCATCCTTGGAATGACTTTCCAGTCTTTGTAGGTATCTCCCAGGTTCTTTTCTCATCGCCCACAGTCATAGTTCTTGCTTTTCCTTCGGCTGATGCTGTGCACAGGTCACCAGCGCTGCTTTGGCAGAAGAAGCAACAATCCTCACTGACATCCTGACGTTTCCTCTTGCGCTTGATGACAGCTATAGGGTCCATTGCTGATGAGCCCCCTATCTGCAAAGACAAGTGGTAATGGCAGTATGTAGTAGCCACGGATATATTGAAACAATTCGAAACATACCAATCCTTTAGCAGTATTATTATTATTATTATTATTATTTTACCAGCTGGCACTGTCTGCACTCTTTTAATTGCATATACCAAACCAATGTCTGGCCAGCCAGTGCAATGAAAATATTCAACATGTGAAAGTATGCTATTACTTGTAGTATGGTAGTAGTAGGCAGATGCGCTCCTCACCCAGCATGCTAAATGTAGTTTTAATGGAAATAAAGACATCCAGTCATAATTACATTCAATTATTATCCATAAAATCACAAAAATATGCATTATGTGCTAATGATACACCTTTAAACACGTTCGTTGTTACATAGAGCCACCACTGAAATGCAAAAATTCGGAATTTTTCAGAATTTGACTTTTGTAACCTTGTATGGGACCTTCAAACCCAAAATTGAGAGTGGCATCCACCCACATCTTGTTTGGCATCCTCAATACTACTTATCTAAGGTGGATGCCTGCTATTAACAAAAAACGCGGTAAGTTTTTTTCTGGAGGACTTTTCAATTTTTGGCCGGCAAACCCTTGGTTTAACTGCTTGTTTTAATGCTATCCGCAACCGAGAGAAATCTTTCAGAAGGTGCCTTTGCCATACAACTCCTGATTCACTTAGCTTACATTTCTGCCCGGAATCGTTCAAAATCTGTTCTTTGATTCGCCAAAACTTCCTTCATCAAACAAAACTGTGAAAACCTATCCAATTCTAATTCTTCTCGCTCGTTCTGGCATCTAGCCAAGAACCTCTCCAACAACTTTACTTCTTTCCCAACTCTTTTTCATTCCTTCGTCAGTTGCCGTCTATTCTCCTGATAAAGCTGAACTCTTCGCTCAACCTTTCGCCTCAAACTTAGAATCTCTTCTGAAGATGTTCTTTCTGCCCTATCTGGGCTCAACTGTAGGAAGGCGTACGGTCCTGATGGTGTCCCTCCTATTGTTCTCAACAACTGTGCTTCTGTTCTGACACCCTGCCCAGGTAAACTCTTTCGTCTTTGTCTTTCATCTGGTACTTCTTCCTGCTGGAAGTTCGCACTCATTCAGCCTGTCCCAAAGAAGGGTGACCGCTCTCAACCCTCCAACTATCGTCCAATTATTTTGATTTCTTGCCTTTAAAAAGCTTTTAAATCTATCCTTAATAGGAGATTCTAAAACACTTCTCTTTTCACAGTCTTCTTTCAGATCGTCAGTATGAGTTGGGCAAGGGACGCTCAACTGGCGATCTTCTTGCATATCTCTCCGACTCTTGGTCATTCTCCTTTTGAGATTTCGATGAAACATTTGCAATTGCGTTAGACATATCAAAATCTTTTGATAGAGTCTGGCACAAATCTTTAATTTCCAAACTGCCCTCTTCGGTTTCTATCCTTCTATCTGTGCCTTCATCTCTGATTTCGTTTTTGGCAGATCTATAACTGCGGTTGTAGATGGTCACTCTTTTTCTCTGAGCTATTAATAGTGGTGTTCCTTCAGAGCTCTGTCCTGTTACCCACTCTTTACGTTTTGTTTGTCAATGAGCTATTAAGTCGCACTTCCTGTACTATCCACTCCAATGCCGATGATTCCACCCTTCACTTCACAAAGCGTCCATCCAACAGTCACTCCATGATTTGCATGGGACAGCTATGGTTCACCTGACCTCTGATCTTTCTACTATCTCTGATTGGAGCAGAGAAATCCTTGTGGCTTTCAATGCCTCAAAAACTTGCTTCCTTTATCTGTCTACTCGTCACATTCTTCCACACGACTATCCCATTACCTTCAACAATACACGACTCAATCCTTCTCTTCTCTTAACATTCTTGGCGTTTCCTTTTCTCTCCTGAAAGATCACATATACTCTCTTTGCAAAAAAGCTTGTAAGAGGTTAGGTGTGCTGTATTGCCTCCGCAGTTTCTTCACCCCCACTTAGTTGTTGTCTCTGTACAAGGGTCTTGTCCGCCCATGTATGGAGTACACTTCTCATGTGTGGGATGGCTCAACCCCCACAGAGCCCAACTTGATTGGATGGAATCAAAGGTTTTTCACGTCATTAACTCCTCACCTCTTTCTGTCTTCAATCCCTCTCTCTTCACTCTCTTTTTACTGTCGCTATTATAACGGGCACTACTCTTCTGAACTTTCTAACTGAATGCCTCCTCCTTTAAGGAAAGCACGCAGCACCCGACTTTCGACACATTCTCATTCCTTTTCTCTCCAACTCTCCAACGCAAGAGTTAATCGGTATTTTCAATCTTTCATCTACTCAACCGGTCAACTCTGGAACAATCTTCTTCACCAATCTTTCAAACGCAGAGCATCCAGGCATCTCATAAACCCTGGACCTTAATTTTGGCTCTCTTATTCCTCTACAGGAGTGGGGCGTTTGTGCGGGTATTCGCCCTTGGCCTCTACTTCCTGCATAAAAAAAAATTAGCTGAATTTAAGTGCTGTTCCTTTCCTTATGTCCAATAAACTGCGTCTGCTATATCGCTTAAATTCTCGATAATCTAATCCTTGTCGCAAATTGGACGATATTGAGCGAATCTCGCGATTAATAATGCGAAATTTCGCCCAATTATTAGCATTTAGAACGCGTATTGAAAGGTTTTGTTGCAGATACGCGAATTCATTACTTTTACATCTATAAAGGGTTGATTAGGCATTCTAAATGGCTATCAGGGGAACCTTCCTCAGAATCACCGCTAATTACGGACTATATAATACCCCTAATTCCTACATACTACAACATCGATATAATAAAGTAAACACGAGATAAGGTTCCTCTATTATCTTCAACGTGAATAAACATGTCTGTGTCGGAAATGGGAGAGAGTTGGTATTGATCGTGTTTCCGAGGATTTAATTCCCGTTTTCGAGACTCCGAGAGCGTCATTCGCTAAATTTCGTTCAGTTTCGTTAAAAAGGCCCAAGTGTCGATGACAAAACTCGTTAATAAGAGACTGCATTGATGTGACGTAGAGGAAAGAATTAGATTCGCCTACACACTTAAAGTTTTTTACATATAAGTTGCACGTCAGTTACACATTTTAACGTAGCTTTTTTTGTCACACTGAATTCAACGTGCAACATTATCATAACTTTTTCAGCTTTAAAACAAAAGTAAAACTTTTTATCTTTTATTTCATCTTGCAACTTTCTGATGTTGATGAAGTAAGGCCCTTATCCAATATTTTTTGTTTTTTATTCTTACTGGGTAACTTTGGGGTAACGTTTGCAACAATGAAAACTACAGGGATTCGTCCAGATAAATATAATCTATATCTTTCCACAACGTGTCTCGTATAATACAAATAATATATAGCATATTACAATATTGAGAGTCTAATTAAAATGAGGGTAGCTATAAACACGTTTTCATGTTTATACGTTGCAGTAAAATGTAATTATAAATTTGTGTTACTGTTTAGATGTCTGGACTAAGACAAAAATAATGAAGGCGGATAAAAAATGTACGAAATGTATTTTTGAATGTTCATTCCATGGTAAATGCAAAAAACTTCACTTTTTTCTACGTGAAGGTCAAAATATGAAAATAAAAACCCACTCTAATAGACAGAGTTTATTTCCACGACAGTTTCGACGCCCACTGGCATCCTCCTCGGGTGGATACAGAAACACGAATTCGTGTTTCTGTATCTACCCGAGGAGGATGCCAGTGGGCGTCGAAACTGTTGTGGAAATAAACTCTGTCTATTAGAGTGGGTTTTTATTTTCATATTCTTATTCCATGGTATAATTTTTTTCATTAACAAAAATCTATACTATATCTTTATTCTGAATAAAACTATTTTCGGATGTACTTTTGCAAACTGTTCTGTCTGCGCGTTTGTCTTGTTTCGGTCAGTTTACAATTTACGTGAAGTGCAATGAATGATTACTCTTTAAAAATTATCTTAAAGTGTGATTGATTACACTAGGCAACAAAGATTTTGTTACAGAAGACCAAATAGGTGCCTAGCTAATTTCGGTATGCTGATTTCAAATCTATAATTAGATTTTTTCTATCACGTCTAGATTTTGTGTAAAATGCAAATCACTTTTAGTAAAATTTCTACCACGTCCAGATTTTGGTTTTAATCGGCTTAATGCCAGTAATATGAAACTTGCTTTTCAAGGTTAAAGCAATTTTTTTTGCCAACTATATACAAATTCGAACAATTTTGATAAATAAAATTTATCCCGAGTTGGCAACACTGAGTCAAGAGCATAGTAACGGGCAACGGCCCAACGGTCAGTCGCTACGTGACAGTCAAGCAGAACGGTTGTTGAAGCTCTGCTGATGAGAGCAAGTGACAGGTTGTGGTGACTTGTGTGTTTTTATAGCATTTGTTTTGTACTACGGTGTGTATTTCTTTTTATTTTGCACATCATAATAATTACTTTCTACGTTTTTTCAGATATTGTATGGTAATTCAAAATGGCATCAAATAGACGTGCTTGTGTAAATCACCCAGACAACTTCTGCTTTGTCTGTGGACAATATACACCTAAGCCACAACGTAGAAACATAACAACAAAGATTAAACTTGCCTACAAGTGTTATTTTGACTGTAAGTTAGGAGACCAACAGAGGGACTGGGCACCACATATTTGCTGTGCACAGTGCAATGCAATGTTAATAGCTTGGATGAATGGTAAAAGAAAAGCTATGCCGTTCTCAGTCCCCATGGTTTGGCGTGAGCCGAAAAATCACTTCAATGATTGTTATTTTTGTTTGACAAAGATTGCTGGTTTCACAAAGAAAAACAAATCAAAGATCACGTACCCAAACTGCGAATCAGCAATGAAACCAGTACCACATGATGAAACAAATCCACCACCAGTTCCACCAGCAACGATAACAGGCAGCAGTTCATCTGAAGATTCTGCTAGTGATATAGAAACAGGGAAAGATGGCATATATGTTCCAGATGCAAATATTTCCCCACATTTGTTAAGTCAAGCGGAGTTAAATGACTTAGTGCGCGATTTGGAATTACCAAAAGAAAGGCAGAGTTGCTTGGTTCAAGACTTCAAGAATTTAATCTTCTCCAACCAAACACCAAAGTTTCCCATTTCCGCTATCGCCATTTGCAGTTTTCATCATTTTACTTACAGGAAGAAAACGTTTGTTTCTGCCACGATATCAGTGGTCTGATGCAAGGGATTGGCTGTCGCTATGATCCAAAAGAATGGAGACTGTTCATTGACTCTAGTAAAGCTAGCCTTAAAGCTGTATTACTGCACAACGGCAATGAAAAACCTTCAATACCTGTAGCACATGCCACTGGCCTTAATGAGACTTATGAATCGATGAAACTGCTGCTAAGACTCATCAAATATAAGGACCACACATGGAATATTTGTGGCGACCTTAAAGTTGTAGCATTACTTCTTGGGTTACAGTTGGGCTACACAAAGCATATGTGCTTTTTGTGTCTATGGAACAGCAGAGATGACAAGAACCACTACAAAAAACATGATTGGCCATCTAGAACTGAACATGTTGTTGGTAAATACAATGTGAAACACCCAGCACTTATTGACCCTCAGAAAGTACATCTTCCACCACTTCACATTAAACTTGGCCTTATGAAAAATTTCGTGAAGGGTATGGATCATCAAGGTAGTGGTTTCCAATATTTAAAGGATAAATTCAAAGGAATATTGACAGATGCTAAGCTAGAAGCTGGAGTTTTCACTGGACCACAGATCCGCAGTGTCATCCACGACTCATCGTTTCCATCTAACCTAAATGAGAATGAACTAGGAGCATGGACATCTTTCGTTGAAGTTGTCAAAAATTTTCTTGGAAACTACAAAGCTGAAAACCACCGTAAACTCGTAGAAAACATGCTTAAATCTTATGAAATAATGGGATGCAGAATGTCTTTGAAAATTCATTTTTTACATTCTCATCTTGACTTCTTCCCGGCCAACCTTGGGGCTGTAAGTGACGAGCATGGTGAGCGCTTCCACCAACAGATCTCAGTTATGGAAAACAGATACCAAGGTAATTTCAACCCAAATATGATGGGAGATTATTGTTGGTTCCTGCAGAAGGAGAGCTCGTCATACTACAAGCGACAAAGGAAGAGGACACACCAAAGTTTCACTTAAGAACAGGAATTTGCCTTTCAGTAGTAACAACAAAATACTAACGCGCTTTGGGTGGATGGTTGGGCGCAGGGGTGGTAACTCCGCCAGCGGAATTCCGCTGTCTGTCTTAAGCCAGAATAAAGGAGGAAAGACATCCCTGTTCACTAATTATTTAAGTATGCTTAACATAAAACGTGGCACGGAAAAGTAGCTTAGACGGCTTTCGTAATAGAAGCGGGTGAGAAAAAAAATGAAAAATAGGGGTTTTCAGTTACACAAAATCTGGACGTGATAGAGAAATTTTGATATCAGATCTGAAATCAGCATCACCGCTTTAGTAGGAATCAGTAGTTCACGTGTCTGTAACAAAAAAAAAGTTGAAATTTGTTGCCTAGTGTTATAGCTTACATCATAAATAGTTGTCTTATACTACAAACTTTACACAGTGTTCTCTAAAATACAGGGTAATCCGAAAAAGGCGTTCCAAAAATAATTTATTTCACATTTTTGGGGAACACCTTTTTGTATCACCCTACAGTTTATTGAAGTCGAGCAGACTAAGTATCGAGTGATAAATCCGCATTTTAAGTTAGATTACATAAAAATCTGTCTTAATCAATGTCCCAAAGAATGTTTGGAGTTCCCTTAATTTAAATGTGGAAATGTGTGATTTGCTATTCTTAAATTTAGTAAAGCAAGTTTTTCTCCGTTAATTTTTAAGGTTTTCGCTTAAAATATATTTTGTTTCACAAGTAAAAAGGACGGAATTGTAATTTTTGCTTTTCATTTAACCTCAGTCACACGTAGATCATAATCCAATAGATCATAATCCAATAGATCATAATCCAACATCCTATCTCAATTGTTAAATTTCGAAAACTGTAAAAAATTATAAATTGCAAAAGGAACATATGCAGCCTTGAAAGTGTTTAATCCTTTAACTCTGGGGGGTGTCCCGACATACAACCGGGGGACGTATCACATACGTCCCCCAGAGTTAAAGGGTTAAAATACGAGGAGAAAATGTGTGTTTAGACGTGTTTCTTTAAGTGTTCTACGCTATTTTTAGTTTTATTCAATATACTGTATACAGTATGTCCGTAAAGTCATGGTGGGATTTTAAATATACTGGTCAAAAAAAGAAACGCAATTTTTGAGATTTATTAACAAACATGAGGACTCAGTATATAGTAAATGATTCTTTAACATAACAAACAGTCAATAACGCGTATGGCCACCCCTAGCCACAATGCAGGCTTGGAGTCTGGCCCTCATCGACCTCAACAGTCTCTGCAGGAAAGCAACAGGGATGGCCCTCCACTCTTCAATAATTGCATTGGTCAGTTCCCTGATGTTCTGCGGCTGATGCTGACGTCTGCGAACTCGCCGTTCAAGTTCATCCCATGCGTGCTCTATCGGTGACATGTCTGGGCTGAAGGCTGGCCATGGTAAGGTCTGCACCTGTTGTCCCTGCAGGTACGCCTGCACTATCCTGGCTGCATGAGGTCTGGCATTGTCCTGTTGCAGGAGCACCAATTCTGGATGTTGCCTCATGAATGGAAGAACATGTGGGTGAAGAATCTCATCCCTGTAGCGCTGGGCAGTCAGAGCGCCATCAACAACCACCAGCTCAGTTCATGAAGCAAAGGCAATTCCTGCCCAAACCATGACACTTGGTCCTCTCCATCTGTCATGCTCCACTACTGCAGCATCTGAGTATCGCTCCCCTGGTCGTCTGTATACCCTGACACGGCCATCAGAATTGGACAGTCTGAAGCGAGACTCGTCAGAAAAGAGGACTTGGTTCCACATTCTTTGTGTCCAGTCACGGTGCTGATAGGCCCATTGCAGGCGTCGTTGCCTTCTTGCATCAGTGAGAAAAGGACCTCTGTAAGGCCTGCGGGATCGGAGTCCTGCATTACGGAGTCGGTTTCTGACGGTCTGGTCACTAATTCTGTTGTTGTGGATACCAGGTGTCTCTCTGGCTGTCTGATCAGCATTCCGCTGCCGATGAAGCAGGTGCTGCAGTACAATGTGGCGATCCTGGCGTTGGGTCGTCACACGAGGTCGCCCACGTCTTGGCAGGTCCTGTGGCATTGTACCGTCTAACAAGCCTAGAGATTGTGCTGGGATGCACATGCATTCGTTGTGCAACTTGGACAGCAGACATGCCTGCATCCAACATGCCCAAGGCACGACCTCTGTTGACCTCTGAGAGTCGTGGCATGCCTCAATCGCGGGAAAAAGTTTGGTTTTCTCAACGGGCAGTGTGTATTCTGTGAAGTCAAAGAAAAAATGCATGCCTTCATAAAGAATACATTCAATTTAATCTCTGTTTATTGTTTGTAACAAAATGGAGTCTTAGCCGGGATTAGTCAGGTTTAAAAACATGCACTAAGTGGCTTTAAAAGATTTGAACAAACATTTAACCATAATCTTGAAACTGTGATAATACCACTAACAACTTAAATTTTACACCATATGCAAGCTAATTGCGTTTCTTTTTTTGACCAGTATAGCTATATTATTGCAACGAAACATGATAATGAGATGAAAAAAAGGCAAATTGAAGAACAACTCTAAAAGAATAACTTTATTTAACGTAGTTCGATATGGGCTCCTCTGGTAGCCCTGCAGACATCTAGGCGGTCTCTGGTAGCCCTGCAGACATCTAGGCGGTGATTCAATTCCAGCCACACACGCCCAAGAACATCAGGAGTGAGGATGCGATAGCTTCCGTGATTCGCTCGTGCAAGTGATGAATATCCCTAATGGGTACACTGTACACGCTTTGCTTGACGTAACCCCACAAATAAAAGTCCAAAGGTGTCAGGTCCGGAGAGCGTGGAGGCCATGGCTTCCATCCTCCTCTTCCTATCCATCTCTGTGGAAATTTTTCATTAAGGAATTCTCGAACAACGTTGGCATAGTGCGGAGGAGCACCATCTTGCTGAAAGATGACATTATTGTCAATAAATTGGGGTACTGCAAAATGTTCCAACATAGCGAGGTAGTTGTGTGACGTCACAGTGGGTTCCGCGAAGAAAAATGGGCCAATCACTCGATCTCGTGCTAGAGCACACCACACATTAACTTTCGGGCTATTACGCTCATGTTCAACATAGGCATGTGGACAGCCTAGACTAACTACGAGATAAAGGTTAAGCTTAGCCTAGACTAACTACGAGATACAACTTTGAGAGTTGTTCTTCAATTTGGCATTGTTTCATCTCATTATCATGTTTCGTTGCAATAATATAGCTATTTAAAATCCCACCATGACTTTACGGACACACTGTATATATACGAGGTGTGTTCAAAAAGTTCCCGGACTGATCCCACAAAAACTTTCTGGTAACACTTACGATCAAATTGATGTTGTCCCCTTCAAAGTAGTCTCTTTGTGCAGCTATACATCGCTCCCAACGGCGTTTCCACTTTAGAAAACATTCGTGGTAGGCCGTATTCCTAACCACTTTAAGTTCGTTTGTTGCATTTTGAATAATTTCTTCCACACTGAAATCTTCGACCTTTCAATGCAAATTTAAGTTTGGGGAAAAGAAAAAAGTCTGCCGGGGACAGATCTGGAGAATACGGGGGCTGGGGAACGACTACGACGTTGTGCTTCGCCAGGTAGTGCTGAATTGACAACGCTCTGTGTGCGGGTGCATTGTCATGGTGCAACATCCACGTTCCTGCGTTCCAGCTTTCAGGCCGTTTTCTCCTTACTGCGTCTCGCACGCTCTTCAGTAGTTTCAAATAAAACTGTTGGTTAACTGTTTGACCTCCAGGGACAAATTCGTAATGAACGAGTCCGTAGTAATCGAAAAAAACGACCAGCATTGCCTTCACATTCGATCGGACTTGCAATGCTTTTTTCGGTCTCGGGCACGTCGCGCATTTCCATTGCCATGACTGCTGTCTTGTTTCAACGTCATACCCGTACACCCACGTCTCGTTACCCGTAACGATAGTTTTTTTTTTGAGAAAATTTTCAAGTTTGGCACGTTGAAGGAGGTCTTGAGACAACAACACGTTGCTCTTTCTGCTCGGCAGTTAAGAGTCATGGCACAAATTTGGTTGACACACGACGCATCCCCAAATTCTCTCCGAGTATGGTGTGGCATGATCCTATCGAAATGTCCATTTCGTCTGCGACTTCCCTGACTGTCAGTCTACGTTCCCTCGAATCATTTCATGAACACGAGCAACAGTGTCATCAGTTCTTGAAGTGGAAGGTCGTCCCACCCTTACATCGTCCTCCGTCGACGTTCGGCCTTCCTTAAAGCGCTTGTGCCACTCAAAAGTGGTTGTCCGACTTAAGCTTAAGGCGTCATTGCCAAATGCTGTGTTCAGTATGGCATGAGTTTCAGAAGCAGTCTTGCCCAGCTTAACGCAAAATTTTATGTACACACGTTGTTCTTCAACTGTAGCCATTATTCAAATACACAAAATGCGACAAAACACACAAAATGACTTCACAAAACAGTAAATATCGCGAGAACAAAATACGATATCAACAAGCGGTAACCGTCTTTGGGCACAGACTGAGTCACATTATTATTTTTATTTATTTAAAACATGCATCACATGACGCGTCATGTGATGCGCGCGCAGCATAAACAGTTCGGGAACTTTCTGAATACACCTCGTGTGTGTGTATATATATATATATATATACTCGTGTGTGTATATATATATATATATATATGATGAATAAAACCACAAAGGAAAGGAAACACAAAATGGTGCTCAAGCGCTTTCGTCTAATGACATCCTCAGGAACACTGAAGTACATAAAAGGGTGACAGCCTATATATAGGTTACAGAAAGAAAAAAAAAAAAGAAAAAAATATATATATATATATATATATATATATGAATAGAAACGACATAAGTGTTAAGGAACGTTTCTGCACACGAGGAGGAGAGATAACGAATAATGAAAAATGAGGCGAACCGCCCGGGAATCGAACCCAGGCCTTCCAATTGCCGGTTGGACGCTCTACCATTATGCTACGGACCTCACTCAATCACAAATCGAAATTCTCCCACATAGGGCAGAAACCAATGCCCTGAGAGGGCACCCTCGCAAATCGTGAATATGCGCATATAACTGCAATGACCGCGCAGTATATAAATGAATAGAAACGACATAAGTGTTAAGGAACGTTTCTGCCCACGAGGAGGAGAGATAACGAATAATGAAAATTGGAAGGCCCTGGGTTCGATTCCCGGGCGGTTCGCCTCATTTTTCATTATTCGTTATCTCTCCTCCTCGTGTGCAGAAACGTTCCTTAACACTTATGTCGTTTCTATTCATTTATATACTGCGCGGTCATTGCAGTTATATATATATATATATATATATATATATATATATATATATATACAGATATATATATATACAGTATCTATATATATATACAGTATATAATATATATATATATATATACATACATACATACATACATACATACATACATACATACATACATACATATATATATATAATATATATTATATATATATATATGCAATAAACGGAGAAGTAAAAATAAAAATTAAAAATTAAAGGATTAACAGAGAGGCATACAGATTTGTAAGGAAAAAATATCGATTTTTAGCACAAGATCAAATGAATTATAAAAATACAAATTTATACTGGAAATCTGCCCGGGTTTCAACACACTGCCTTTTTTGGTTAAGTTTCGATGTATGCCTCTCTGTTAATCCTTTAATTTTTAATTTTTATTTTTACTTCTCCGTTTATTGCATATATATATATATATATATATATATATATATTATATATATATATATAGATATATATTATTTATTTTTCTTTTTCTTTTTTTTTCTTTCTGTAACCTATATATAGGCTGTCACCCTTTTATGTACTTCAGTGTTCCTGAGGATGTCATTAGACAAAAGAGCTTGAGCACCATTTTGTGTTCCTTTCCTTCGTGGTTTTATTCATCATAAATATTTTTGACGTGTTACTTTCGTGAAATAATTTTCATATATATATATATATATATATATATATAGAGGGTGGGCGGAAAGTAGCTCCCTATTTTGGATTCGTAAAAAAATACGTATATTATCCATTTATTTCAGAAGAAATAATATGAAAAGGTAGGTATACATGGTAGGTTTTCTCTAAAATTCAATGTGGGCTCCAACTCTTTCCACCAGCTTCTGGAGCCGCCCAGGAATGGCGTCCACTGACTTTAGCAGGAACTCCGGCGGGATGGAGGACATGACTTCCCGAATTCGGTCCTCCAGTTCTTCCAATGTCCTCGGTTTGGTGCGGTAGACTTCTTCCTTTACATGGGAGAACATCGACGATCTGATATTTATGCAAGATGGCGCCCCTCCGCACTTCGCTCTTGTTGTCCGTGAGTGGCTGGATGCCCACTTCCCTGGGCGTTGGATGGGTCGTCGTGGTCCACATCAATGGCCAGCCAGGAGCCCCGACTTGACACCGTGCGACTTCTTTCTTTGGGGGATGGGTAAAGGAAGAAGTCTACCGCACCAAACCGAGGACATTGGAAGAACTGGAGGACCGAATTCGGGAAGTCATGTCCTCCATCCCGCCGGAGTTCCTGCTAAAGTCAGTGGACGCCATTCCTGGGCGGCTCCAGAAGCTGGTGGAAAGAGTTGGAGCCCACATTGAATTTTAGAGAAAACCTACCATGTATGCCTACCTTTTCATATTATTTCTTCTGAAATAAATGGATAATATACGTATTTTTTTACCAATCCAAATAGTGAGCTACTTTCCGCCCACCCTGTATATATATATATATAGAGAGAGAGAGAGAGAGAGAGAGAGAGAGAGAGAGAGAGACGTACCTCAAAAGGCCTTGCGGCCCATACCGAGGAGGTACCAATGACAACGGGTGCCACGGAAAATTTTCTACACCCTCAAATAGTGTGCAAGATTTGGTCTAACCTTTTCTTGAAGTGATCCACAGAGTAACTGTTCACAACTTCTGAAGGTAACCTGTTCCACGTGTCACAGATCTTATACGTAAAGTAATTCCCTTAAGTAATTTGCTTAATAATTTCGAACGTAGTATATATATATATATATATATATATATATATATATATAAACTGCAAACACGCAGTATAATTAACGTAAAGAACGACGCTTGCGCGGAATATTCTCCTATACAAGCGTCGTTCTTTACGATATATATATATATATATATATATACACTTCTAAGTATTGTTCCTATTGTACGATTATTAAATTTGTATTACGTGGTGTGTGTGTGTGTGTGTGTGTGTGTTCCATTGAAAATATTGTTTGCGTACATGTTCGTCAAGAGAAGGTTACACAGGCAAAAGTTATATGAAAATTACTGACAAAAAAATTACAGCGACATTACAGGCTAAAGTTACATTAAGCAAAGTTACACAGTTACGTCAAAGTTACTGATAAAAACTTATATATGTTATGTAGGAGTTACGCGTAAAAGTAATTCGAGTGTAAGCGTTATATCAGAGATTCGGTGTAAGAACAAACGCAGACCCGTTCGTTATATTATAAACGCTAATTCCAAGTTATGAGTTGTTTCCCCCCAAATTAAATGAAAGATTAAGTTGAGTTCCAGGAAGATTGGGAGGGCTTATTAGCAGTAGTACAGATTGAAAAGTGTGGTAAGGGTGTAGCTGTATTGTGTGAGTGTAGTTGCATGAATGGAGTTGCACGGGTAGTAGTACGATCCTTCATAGTACGATCCTGGTTGTAAGAATGTGGTTGTATTGTGTAAAGTATTGCACGAAAGAGGTTGTACGAGGAGGAATGTGGTTGCAAAGTTGGGTTACAATTACAGTGTTTGATATACCGAGAAGAACGGCGTTTCCACGTAATAAGAATGAGCGAGACCCAAACATTAACAAAGTAAATGTTTGGGTCTCGCTCTTAAATTACTTACAGCGGTCTCTTCACTGCTTCCGTCATTCTCACGCATCAGAAGTAGCTTGGGACAGCGAGACTTATCTTCTAGGAAAGAAATGAGGATATCAGGAATTACTTTCGTCTCGAGGAAGAATCCAAATCTCGAACCAGTTTTAAAATTCAAGATGGAGATTCCTCGTACTGTAACGAAGTTTTAATTGAGCACAACGGATCGATATAATGTTTAACAGTTTCTATAAACATAGTCTGGTGCCCTTCTAGGTTTGTCCAGTCGATAAAATTCCATCGCCCTCTCCTCAATCCCGTTACCCCTATCACCCCATTGAGCCCAAGAATAATGAAAAGAGAACACGTTTCCTGACGTCATGTTCTTTACTTAACTTTTACCTTAGTTTACTTTCGGGATATTTGTTCTTCTTTTCTATGGGTTCAATCTCCGTTTTTTTTTTAATGAGTAACTTTCAAAATATACGAACATGACACGAACAGACGTGAAGCAACTCGCGGAAATTGCTGCAGCAGAGAGAGAGAGAGAGAGAAAAGGAGTTACAAGGACAAGAGGAAGCCTCAAAGACCTTCCCGTCCACTCTGGGAGGTTCCTGTTATTAAATAAGTTTATTTTTCTTTCAACTATCCTAGCAGTAGTAGAAAACTGGAAAGAAAAGTAAAAGGCTCCCTCCGCTCCCTTCCTACCAGAGCCAGGTACGGAAAAAGGTTGAAAAAATACTTTGACCCTGGAAAAGTAGCCAAGGAAATTTTACAGGAAAGTGGAGAATATATAAAAAGCTCTATAATTACCATGCCCACAGAGACACCGTGCAAACAAACTCCTGCTGAGTTACGTTATGTTTTAGTTTTAAACCATGAGAATAATCAGTACTTTGTCTAGCCTATTTTTAAACACTTACATTTTGGCTTGAAACAACCTCTGAGGGAAGATGGTTCCAGATATTAACTATTTTATAGGAAAAGAAATTGCCGCAGACAGATGTCCTAAATGTCTTTAGTTCAAGTTTAAACCCATTATTTCATGTCGGATTGGCATTAAGTGAGAATAAATTCCTGTAATCTACCCTCTCTATTCCATTGAGCGAGAGGAGAGAGAGAGTTACAAGGACAAGAGGAAGCCTCAAAGACCTTCCCGTCCACTCTGGGAGGTTCCTGTTATTAAATAAGTTTATTTTTCTTTCAACTATCCTAGCAGTAGTAGAAAACTGGAAAGAAAAGTAAAAGGCTCCCTCCGCTCCCTTCCTACCAGAGCCAGGTACGGAAAAAGGTTGAAAAAATACTTTGACCCTGGAAAAGTAGCCAAGGAAATTTTACAGGAAAGTGGAGAATATATAAAAAGCTCTATAATTACCATGCCCACAGAGACACCGTGCAAGCAAACTCCTGCTGAGTTACGTTATGTTTTAGTTTTAAACCATGAGAATAATCAGTACTTTGTCTAGCCTATTTTTAAACACTTACATTTTGGCTTGAAACAACCTCTGAGGGAAGATGGTTCCAGATATTAACTATTTTATAGGAAAAGAAATTGCCGCAGACAGATGTCCTAAATGTCTTTAGTTCAAGTTTAAACCCATTATTTCATGTCGGATTGGCATTAAGTGAGAATAAATTCCTGTAATCTACCCTCTCTATTCCATTGAGCGAGAGAGAGAGAGAGAGAGTTACAAGAAGTACCTCAAAAGGCCTTGCGGCTCATACCGAGGAGCTACCAATGGCAACGGTGCCAGAGAAAAATTTCTACACCCTCAAATAGTGTGCAAGATTCGGTTTAACCTTTTCTTGAACTGATGCACAGAGGAACTGTTCACAACTTCTGAAGGTAGCCTGTACCACGTGTCACATATCTGATACGTAAAGTAATTCCCACACACACTAATGCTAAACCGTTTCAAATCCAACTTCCAACCATTGTTGCGAGTTGAGTTATCATTTAAACTAAACATGCTTCTAAAATCGACATCGTTGAACCCGTGTAAGAGCTTGAAAACCTCGATGAGTTGACCGCGCAGCCTCCGAGTTTCCAGCGAAAACAAATTCAGGGCGCGTAAGCGTCGATTGTAGCCCGTATGCCTAACGGAAGGGATTAACTTTGTGGCCCTCGCATGGACTCGCTCTAGCCTCAATATCTTCCCTGAGGGTGGGCAACCAGAACTGCACAGCATACTCCAGGTGTGGCCGAAGCAGGGAATTGTACAGAAAGAGCACAATCTCCTTGTTCCGAAATCGAAATTGCCTCCTCATATAACCCAACAGTTTCTGGACTTTCTTTTCCACCTCTACGCACTGTTTGGTAAACTTAAGGTCGCTGCAAATTAGCACACCCAAGTCCTTTTCCAAATCAGTCGCCTCGATATTACTCCCCAACATGGAGTAGTCCAACTTGGGATTGGCGTAGCCAATGTGCATGACCTTACATTTACCCAAGTTAAACGGCATTTGCCATTTTTCGGACCACTCTCCTATCCTACGTGGGTCCGCACGCAGTTGCTCGATCGCTTCCGCGTCCCAACATTGGCCCCAAGCTTTGTGTCATCAGCGAATTTGGCGATCCGACTGACGATGCCAGCGTCGATATCATTTATGTAAATGATAAACAATAGTGGTCCCAAAACGGAACCCTGAGGAACCCCGCTAGTGACCGACGCCCAACCCGAGGTAGCCCCTTTAATTACAACCCTCTGTCGCCTATTCTTCAGCCAGTTTCCAATCCAGCTACCTACTTCCCCACCGATATCCAGCGAGCGGACTTTGGCCATTAGCCGGCGGTGAAGTACCTTATCAAAGGCTTTCTCAAAGTCGAGATAAAGTATATCAATCGCCCTACTCTTATCGTAATCACCTCAAATGACGTGGAAAACTCGAGCAGGTTGGTGAGACACGACCTATGCCGTCTAAACCCATGTTGGGAGTCCCCAAACAGCTTGCAGGAATCCAAATGGTCAACGATCCAATCCGCTATTATCCACTCTCATAATTTACCTGCAACCGAAGTGAGACTAATGGAATGATAGTTCCCTGGACTTTCGTGATCCCCTTTCTTAAAGATAGGGGTCACGTTGGCTTCCCTCCAGTCACCAGACACCTGGCGCGTCTCCAACGATTTGTTGAAGACTGTAGCCAGGTGGAGAGCCACCTGGTCACGCACTTCCCGCAACAGTCTGAGGAGAACTGGTCTGGCCAGGAGCCTTAAACGCGCTCAATTTGTCTAATCTATCGGCAACCCCTGTCGCGGTACACCAAACACTATCCAGGCCAGCACCGTACTGCCTGACGCCTGGCTCGGCGGGAATGACGCGGGTGTCCTCCCTGGTGAACACTCCCGCAAAGTACTCATTCAGCACATTAGCGATGTCCGCGTCGAACGTCCGCAGAACGCCGCTTCGGTCCTTTAACGGGCCTATCATGCTTCTAATGGGCTTTCTACTATTAACATAGCTGAAGAACTCTTTAGAGTTCCCCTTGTAGAGGTTTGCCACCCGAAGTTCTTCGTTACGTTTGGCTAGCCTAACCTTCGCCTTCACTTCCCTACACAGGCGGACATACGCTTCAGTGTTCTCATGGGAACGATTGGCCTTCGCCCTCCTATACGCAGCTTTCCTATTTCGGATAGCCGAAGCGATGTCCCGACTGAACCACTTAGGCTGCGTTGAAGCAGGGGTGACCGGTTTTGAGGGTATGGCAGCAGACTGCAGCACCATAAACTGGTCCCGGAATTCACTTCACATTCCCTCAACATCGCCGCCGAAGTCCAACCCCATCTCACCTACGATATCCCGGAGGCCAACAAAGTCCGCCCGCCGTAGATCGAGCTTACTGTCTCTCGAGTTACTACGCTTCACCCGAGGGACGCTCACACAGAATCTAATCAGACCGTGATCACTCCCGCCCAATGATTCGTCAACGGTGAGGCCAGTGACGAGGTTGTATTCGGTCGTGAATACTAAGTCTAGAACTTTTTCGCCTCGTGTAGGGCCACTGATCCACTGAGTCAGGAAATTCTCATCAGCAAAGTCAACTAGCCTCCTCCCTTCAGCAGTCCTGTCTTCCCAGTTTATGCCGCGACAGTTGAAGTCTCCTAAAACTACACACATCCTGTTCCCTAGCAGGCTACGGAGTTCGGTGTACAGGGCTGTATCCTCCTCGAAGAGGAGATGCGGAGGTCTGTACACCAAGATTAACCTATAGTTCGTCCCTCCCAGGTTCAGCTCGACGCCAGCAGCTCCCGTTCCGATCGGAACTGCAGTCAACCGGACTCAACGTATCCCTGACGTATATTAGTACCCCTCTCCCCTCCCCATGGGTGCGGACCTTGTGTATGTGTGTGTGTGAGAGAGAGAGAGAGAGAGAGAGAGAGAGAGAGAGAGAGAGAGAGAGAGAGAGAGTGTTTGCAGATGGTTCCATGTCAACCCAACCCCCATAAATTCAATTCAACTAGCATGCATTTATGTTTAAACATAATGAAATTCGGCTATATTTGCACTTTTAACGGAAATATCACTTGACCTAACCAATCGTCAAGGGAGTACAGCTGGCCAAACCGAGCATTCAATAATTTCCCGTAGGTTTAACGAAAATATCACGACTTAATCTTACATGAAATCCTTAAACATTTTAGGAATTTCATGAAATCCCTAGTTACACATATTTCCTGTAGCACACACACACACACACACATATATATATATATATATATATATATATATAGCTAGACGCTTTTTCATTCCTCTTTTACAAATTGAATTTTCAAAATAATTTTTCTGTTCAGATTTCAGAATCATTTGAGGGGTTGAGTTGACAGGGGATTGGGTTGACCAGGGGGTTGGGTTGACCAACCACCTTTGCGGATATGCGAGGCTGATCAACATGCGAGACTGAGTGACCAATTCTTCAGCTTTATCCTTCTTCATTTAAGAGACTTCATAAAGGAAAGAATTGCTTCCTAGTCTCATTCCGTCCTTTTAACCTGCGAAGCACGCTTTATTAACGACTTTGTTCATGAATTTAACCAGTCGAGGTTTAAATGCCGTTCTTTTAATGGTCTTTTCACAAAGTATAAAAATAAGTGAGTCGAACGGTGAAGCAGTTTTTTCCAGCTTTGACCTCAAGGCATCCTGTCCTCTCGCAAAGATTTGTGTCCCTTTCTCCGTGTACCCTGTCCCCGCCCAACTGTCCATCAATTACTCATGTATTTCGACCTATTAATTCATAGTTTCAAGATATAAAGGACTACAATATTGAAATCACGAATAAAAATAATACTGTAGTCAGTAGTCGAGAGAATAGTCAGGTGATCGGGGGTTCTAAATTTAGAAAAGGAGGCCCTTTAAGTGTTTTACATGACGTACTCACCACGAGATTCGATTCTCGAATAAAATATCGAATTTTTTCGAATTTGAAGATATTCATTAAAAAGATCATTCGAAGTTTGAATGCTGACCAATAAAAATGGAGTCGGTCGAGGGAGGTCTTTACGTTTTGGCTGTGGGCATTGGAAATAAAGTACCAGAATAGGATTTCACACACACACACACACACACACACACAGAATAACTTGTATTTAAGGGAGAAAAGCCAATTCCATTTTTTGGCGATAGTTGTAGACATTTCAATTTCTTGTTTATTGCTCAACATTAAGTCACGTGATTAATTCACGTGACGCAGCACTTTACCCGTTGTTCAGTGTCAAAAAAGCAGACTTGCGTCAAACTTTCAAACAGAAAAAATGATCGAACTCAACTTTACCTAAATTAAATGCTCGCATAACGAATCTCTCTAAAAATAGATCATTTAATGAGAATTCAGGAATAATCCACTCGAAGTGAATCACTAGAGACACTTGAAATGGATCCCTGAATGAGAATCCCTGATTGAAGCATTTGAAATGGATCCCTTAATGAGAATCCCTCGATGATCCATATCTTGCGGGAAAATATTCTGCACGAAACACGTCACTAATTAACTGTAATTAACTTAACGAGAGTTTAAAATTCTCGAATTGAAGTTGTAGAGTTTAACGCAAAAATATCGCATAAATGAGATTTAGATTTCGGTTTTCGTAAAAAGAAAATAAAACCAGAATTTATTTTGGCGACTCGTCATTGTAACAATGAAAAAATTAAGCGCAAGCTCGACGATCGTGTTTACTGAATGAAAATAATGATGCGGCGTTTAAGATGTCGGGGTTAATTAATGATATCACGTGGTCACTCGACAGTAGGGTGGCCCACTTTTCAATTTTTTTTGAAAAGTATAGGTGATCGTGGTTTTTCCCATTATTTGGCACTATACTAGCACATTGGTACCATTTTTACAAAAATTGATCAATATTTAGGGGTCTCGCATCGACCTTGAAATTACTAGTTTTTTTTTTAAATGCGTACTTTTTAACTTTTTACTGAATCAAGATAAATCATTAAGTAGGGATGTTTTCTGAATCCTCTTAATGAGAGAAGTCGTTTGGTGTGCCTGCCAATGTCATACGACTAACGGTTTAAAGGTTGTGCCTGTATACAGGTAATACCAATGTGCTGGTATAGTGCCAAATAATGGGAAAAACCACGATCACCTATACTTTTCAAAAAAATGAGTCACCATACCCGGGCGGAATGTATAATGTATATAGGTAATTAGAAAATGCACTATGCCTGTGCCAGGTACCTAACCTATTTCTTTTTTTGCAGATCATAACATTTTGAAATTCTGTCTGAGTTTCCTCAGACTGATCCTCGAGTTACTCCCTATACTAAATAAAAAAACATCCCAATTCACCCACTTTTTAATGGAAATTTATGCAACTAAAATGGTCCAACCTATTCTTAAATATATTTACCGGAGTATTCGCCACGATCTTCGCGAGAAGGCTATTTCACCTTTCGACTATCTCATTGATGAAAAAATCCCCTCACCAACGTTTGTCTCAAATATTTGCCGCTTATTTTAAAATCACTGTTTCTCGTAATATTCCTCTCGTCCAGGTTAAAAAAAATAAGTGCATAAATTACGTTGTGAAATCGATTTTTAAAATTTGTAAATCTGAATTACTTCGCTTCTCAAACGCTGAGTTTCAAGCGAAAATAAATTCAGCTCTGAGTCGGTCGTCTTATGGTTTAGCTTGTAATGTTGGAATAAGCTCTGTTGTTCGGCGCTGAACCCTTTCTATATCCTTAACTCATATAGGACGACCAAAATTGTACAACATATTCTAAATGGAATAAGCGACTTATATAATGGCAAAACAATATCTTCATATTTATATTCAAAATTACGAGAGATAAAACCGGATACTTTAATAACTTTACTGAACGCTCCTGAACATTGTTTTTAACATTTTAAAGTCTTTGTAACAATGACACCTAAATCTTTTTCCTCAAGAGACTTCGTTTAACATTCTCTCCCATAATATATTTAGATTTACCGATATGATAAAACTTGATGCATAAATTTATATTTATCTACGTTAAATTTCATTTGCCACTTATTAGACCATTCCACTAAATTATTAAGATCGAGGCGTTTACTCTCCCCATCTAGTAAAATATGGCTGTACCAGTTTTAGTATCGTCAACAAATTTAGAAAATTTATTAAATAAACTGATAAGATCATCATTAATGTATATTATGAAAAATACTGGTCCCAAAACTGACTCTTACATTAGCCCACCATGGCTCTTCCTCGTTAATTACTACCCTCTGTTTTCTATCAGTTAACCAATTTATCAATTCACTTTTAAGAATTTGACCATTTATTCCGTGAGCTTTGGGAATTTCCAGCAATCGTTGATGAGTAACTTTGTGAAACGCCTTTTGAATATCTAAATACACTATATCTACCGCTCCACTGCAATCATAAATACCGATGACGTCATGAAGAAACACTAAAAAATGTTAAACAAAATTTATTTCTACGAAATGTCCTGGTGATTTATTACTTCTTAATTTACAGTATCTACAACTAGAACGAAATCTGTTTAATGTCAACAGTTATGTCAGTAAGCAATGGAACCCCATTTATATTATTAAACGTATTACTAGCTTTTGGACTAAAAGACATCCTCAACTGTAAAATCGATGTTAAAAAAAAGTTATTTAAAATTATAGGTATATCCTGACTCGAGTCCTGAGTCCTTACCTCTTGGGTAACATGTCCATCAAAGAATTTCTATTACTAACATAATCGTAGAATTTTGGAGTACTGTTCATTATAAGAGGATGTATGTATATATATATATATGTATGTATTTATGTATTGGATACATGTATTTGTTGGATGGGCCATGTATATATGTATGCAATGGATGGAGATGGACTATGTATGTATGTATGTATTAGACCTGTTAAAAAATCAAAAAATTAAAAAAAATTATATCCTGCTGCACGGTTTCCTCTGGTTTCACACGTGAGAATTTTGAAAATCAAATGTTTTTTTTTCTCTCTGACACCGGGGAAACCATACTTCAGTCTACTGAATTAAACTACAAATTGATGAAACTTTTCATTAAAAATAAAGAATTGATAATTTTATTTGAATTTATGTTGCACAACGCAATTAAGTGTTCTGGAAATCACTGGAAAATAATTTTTTTCGAAGGTTGGTACCCCTGACAAGAGCAAAAACATAAACAAAAGGAAACAAGAAGCTGGTAAGCCCCTTTTTATTTCTGCTATACTGTGTTTTGTAAATTTCATAAGAAAAATGTTTGAGACTGACTTTAAAATTACAACTCCTATTATGTATTATAATTTCAGCTAATCATGTCACAAGATTCTGAAGATGAACGTCCAAACAAAAAGACAGTTTGCGAGTCTAAACCTGCTACCAGGTCAGTTACCAAGACCTTTTTCGGTAGGCTATTCATCTGTTTCCATCAGTTCATCCAAACTGTCAACTAATCGTCAAGTGTTTTAATATTTTCTCTACCTTAAAGTGGCCCCTCAACATGCTGGTAAGCGATATGGCAACCAGTTCTTAATCTATAAAACGGTGGATACTGTCAGGGGCGTACATAGCATTTTTTAAAGTGGGAGCGCATACACACACACACACCACACACAATAAATAAATAAATTATATATATATATATATATATATATATATATATATATATATATATATACACTGTAGTGTGCATATATATATATATATAGTGTGTGTGTGTGCAGTGGTGTAGTGCTAAATAAAGAAGTGAGGGAACGCATTCTGAAAATGTTACTCAGATGCGGGGGGGACAATGGCGAGCGCGGCGAGCCCATACAGCTGGGGGTCAGGGGGCACTGTAAGCCCCCCGGGAAATCTTTTGAAATCTGACCAATTTCAGGGATATTTTGAGGTCATATGCACTGGATATTAGGATATATTCCAAGGTTGAAGATGCAGTATTTCCAGTGTCATTAGATATACGACATCCAGTACGATCAATAAAAATAGCTAACAACTGGAATGATTAACTAAAAAAAAATGTTAACAACTGGTACGCCGTGGTGACTGTTTCACCAAATCTTTATAGGCTAGCATTGCCTCAGTCGAAGCTAAAAGAAATGAAGCAGTTAATGATTCTTTCTCATATTTCTTCTAGGGGTGGGAATTAAAATTTCATGACGTTAGAGATTTGTAAGTTCGGATTTATTTGAAATAGTGAGGGAACGCCGTTCCGTCTACCAAAAAAAGTAAGGGAACGCCGTTCCCACGCGTTCCCACAGCACTGCACCACTGTGTGTGTGTGTGTGTGCTCAAAATTGATGATGATTGATTTGGAATCAAAATGAATCGCATCTTGGAAGGCTTCAGTTGTATTTTATTTCCAATTTATTGGCAAAGAATTAAATTTGCACAAATTAATCGTACGTATAAAGACATATATAAACGTTCCTGAGCCAGCCAAAATTAATTTTGAGTTTTGAGTTACTAACATGTCCTGGTAACCAAGAAATAACTGAAATTCCATATGACATCAACATTTTTTTGTGGTGAATGTTGCAAAGTTATCGATTTTTGAAAATTTCTTTTTCAAATATCTTTAATTTAATGAGAGTAGTAATAATTTTTACAATGGGGGGCCTATGCCCCCCCCCCTTATGTACGTCACTGGATACTGTGGTGTTCTTTTGGAGGATGACTCCCATGAAGACTGACTTGAAAAAATGCTATAATATATTTTCTATCTCCCTACAATTGTCATCGAAGTCTTGTCAAGAACGAGAAGAGAAAACACGATTCAGTTGGAAAACAAGGCAAATTTCAAACACAACTTGATCAACTATTTTATATTGTAGCGCCTGATGCTAAAGAGGATACAAGAAATAATAGGTTCCTTTCCAAAGAAAAGAAGGAAGAGGACATTGCATTCTACCTAGACCAACGAGTTGGAAAAGGGGATTCATGTATGGCCATGATAAGGTTTATGAGACCAAAGCACATCACCGAGCTGGCAGACTGGAGCAGGAGAGACAGAAAAGGGAAGATCAAGTGAGAGAAAGACAGATAGATACAATTGTATCGTTATCTTCACCAATTTGTTATACCTCAACTAGTGAAGACGATGGTGATTTTGGTGATTGTGATTACCAACCCGAATCTGGAACCAATCATTTAGATAAACCAGATGCTGTCACAATCCACTTTCCCAGAAATATAATGAAATATGAGAAAATCTGTAATTTTGTGGACCGCCTCACTGTATCTAGCAACCAAATTACAGCACTGATTTCATCTGGGATTAAGGCTGGAAGAAGAGACCTTAATGATTTGTTATTTCAGTTTCTACAACGCGTCGGAATAGAATGGCAGCACGGCAAAGCTTATTTCAAACACACATGAAGAAATTTCTTGACACCACAATTTGGTGCACTACACTGTGATGGATAGTTAGTGAAGGCTGTTTCAGTGGGAGTTACAGTGGAAACTCTGACCATGTTTATCTCTGGTGCTCCACAGTATGTAGATAGAAAGATAATTAGTGTCCCTACCATCTACTACTCCACAGACAAATCAAAAGTTGATGCAACATCGGAGCTTCTTACTGCATGGGACTTGATAGACTCGGTAGTAGCTTTGATGTTCAACACTACTACCGGTAACATCGGCATTCACAAAGGAACTGCAAAGATGCTAGAGAGTAAGTTGGCTAGAAAGGTGTTCTTCCTGGCCTGCCGTCAGCATGTATTGGAAGTCATTGTTGGAGCCGTATGGGATAAGTTATTTGGTAGTATCAAGAGCCCTGACAACCCATGGTTTAAAGCAGTGGTTCTTAACCTTTTTAGGCTGCTACCCAAATTCTGGTTGCGGGGCTAACTCGGTGACCCATGCCTTCAAACAGTTCACTCGTAATAGATAATAAAATAAATAATAATAGTAAAATGATTAGGGATAACATAAATAAACGTTAAATGACAGTTTAATGACCCAATTTTGGGTCGCGACCTAGGGGTTAAGAACCACTGGTTTAAAAGTTAAAGGAGGTCTAGTCTAAGATCAACAAGGATAATCCACACAAAGTAGACTTCTCCAAAGTAGACTTCAGCAATTCAAATGCTTTGATCAAAGTTGTTTCCATGGTAGTCATTTACAATTATAAACACGGTTAGGTAGACTAGCCATGAGTGGATCCTAGGGTCTTTGTTGGTCTGTAACATTATAACATACAAGCACACAAAACCAGACAGAACATCTGGCTTCGGGAAAAGGAAAAAAACATCATTTCTCTGCTAAATAAGATCCTCTCCAATCCAGACCCCACATAGCTGCCACGAGCAGACTACCGTGAAGTGCCAGAGCTAGCCAGAACCCTCCTTGGTAGCACACCTCCTCCATGGATCCACTGAAGGAGGTCAGGGGCAATACACCAAGCAAGACGGATGGCAATAAATCTGTACCCCATGAACATTTTTATGTTTGCGGAAGAGATTGGGAATGATGCTGAAACACGTAAAAATCTACAGAGGATCAGCAGCTTCTTGTCATTGTTCTACTCATCACAATGGATGACGGCCAACTGTACTGCAGATGCACCAATGAACGACCTGCAGCTGATACATAACATGATGCAGTACCAGCAGATTGACAAGGAGGTAGCTGATGCAGTCCTAGGCAAAATGAAGAATCATGGATGGTACCTAATTCAAGAAGCGGTCCCATTCGCTTTGTTTACTACAAATCCTAGGATGACCACTACAATTAAAGAGAACATGGCAGTCGAAGGTTCAATAAAGAACTTGAAGTAGAAAATTTTAGTGAAAATTTATGAAGCTAATTTTCATAAGTTAATATTTCGAAATATAATCCCGTCAACATGGAAAGCCTTCAGCTTTTGCAAAATACTAAATGCGGTCATTTATTTTCAATAATTTAATTGTCAAAACTATTTGGCATTTCCGATTAAAATCGTACTGGGCATAAACTGGGTACAATCAAGGTGCTTATGGTGCTGTTAAACTACACCCACATACATGAAATTGGGTGCTACTATAGCGTGATTCCTACCTCGATTCGGCGGTCTACCTTTTAATTATAGCTTCTTACCTTGTTTACTAATTGCTTGTTTACATTCCAATGTCCATCGCCCTTGACGATTGGTTAGGTTTAGTCATGATATTTTCGTTAGTTTTAACGAAAATATCGTGACTAAACCTAACCAATCGTAGGTAGACCACATACTATAGTAGCACCGAAACTATTTTTTAAATAAATAAAATTGAATAATAAATAGCATTTTATATTTATTATATTTTCATTTATACCTTGGATAGGAATCACACTCTACAGTACTGTAGTTTCGAACCAAAACGGGTAGGAATCACCCTATAGTATCGAAGTCACCGGTAGGAATCACGCTATAGTAGCACCTGAAATTGTTTATAATTGAGCAATTTTTAATTTTGTAAGGATTTAAAATTTTAAAAAGTTGGGTTAAATTAAACTACCTAGAGAAAGCATATGATAGAGTGCCACGCCAGGAGGTTTGGAGGTGTATGAGAGAGAAAGGTGTGCCGGAGAAGTACGTTAGGTTGGTGCAAAGTATGTATGAAGGAGCAAGGACCCAGGTTAGGAGTAGTGTAGGTGTAACGGAATGGTTCCCCGTGAGGGTTGGTCTACATCAGGGATCTTCTTTGAGCCCGTACCTTTTTGTTTTGATTATGGATGTGTTGGCCCAGGGGATAAAAGATCAATCCCCTTGGTGTATGCTCTTTGCAGACGATATTGTTCTGTGCAGCAAGAGGAGAGAAGTAGTAGAAAGAAAATTGGAGGAATGGAGGAGGGCTTTTGAAGACAGAGGGTTGAAAATCAGCAGAAAGAAAACGGAGTACCTGAGGTTCTACGAAAATCAAGACTCAGAAATTAGTTTAGAGGGAGCGAGGTTAAAGAGAGTAAGTAAGTTTACGTACTTGGGATCGACAGTGGCTGAGGACGGTGAGCTGGACACAGAAATAACACACAGAGTGCAATCTGGTTGGAAAAATTGGAAGAAAGTTTCAGGGGTGTTGTGTGACCGAAGAATAGGCGCAAGGGTTAAGGGAAAGGTGTATAAGACTGTGGTAAGACCGGCTATGATGTACGGGGCTGAGTCTTGGGCTATAAAGAAAGATCATGAGAAAAGACTAGATGTAACGGAGATGAGAATGCTGAGATGGATGTGCGGAGTGACAAGGTTGGATAGAGTAAGGAATGAAAGGATAAGGGGCACAACAAAGGTTGGAGAAATCTCGAGGAAGATACAAGAAAGTAGACTGAAATGGTATGGACATGTGATGAGAGGGGACGAAGATTATGTAGGTAAGAGAACGATGAATATGGAGGTGCATGGCAGGAGAAAGAGAGGCAGACCGAAGCGAAGGTGGATGGAGAAGGTGAGGGAACGATTTGAGGGAGGGTTTGTCGAGGAAGAAGCCCAGGACCGGGCTGTGTGGAGAGGCTGGTCAGAAACGCCGACCCCGCATAGAGGCGGGAACGGGCGAAGAGAAAGAAGAATTTAAGCTAATTTGCAAATTCCGGGTGTCCAGATGTACAGTAAATAATTTGAAAAAAACAATAAAATTAGGCTGTTTAGTGAAAGACTGAACTCGTTGAAATAAAACCGAATCGTTGATCCTACTGAAGGTGGTATGATGTTCTATAGATGCAATCTTTAATAAATCTAAGTAAAGAAATCCATCGTAAAATTTGTTTCACATTCCTTACTTTAAGCTACAGTACGACAGTTTTCCACCCGAAGTTTCATGCCTATATCTAACTGACAGCGAGAACTTCATCTTTTCATTATTCATGTCGTATTTTGTATACTTATTGTCTGTGCCAATAAAATATATCCCATACCCATTAAAAATAAAATACAAAGGTAAAATTCAGTAATTACCTTCAGGTGCTGTCGATACTGAACGTTGTTTTAGACTTGGCTAAGGCTTAGAGCAGTGATGACGCTTCTCATCATCGTCTCTCGTGGAATTTGGCATGTTGAAATGTTCGTAAACGATACGCTGACGTCATACTGTACACGGAAAGTGAGAGATCACAAACTATATTTCTATAAAAATTCATAAAAATTCACATTGCCATTTCATTTATCACTGAACACTGTAATCGTCTGATTACGCCTCGCAATAGATCATCCAAATCCACAAAATTCAGAAAATGGATAACCAGTGAAGAGAGCCAGAAACTAGCATAGCGCTGAGGCCAGACTGATGCGACCCATTGCACTAACTAGTGGATTATTTTTAACCAGCACCATCAGGAGTCGAACACCCGTCCTCAGTGTCTTCACTTCACTTAAAGGAAAAAGGTGTTACTCAGTAAGCTACGGGGGCTGGTATTAAGGCCGTAATTCCGTGTGATAAACGTCAAAACGTGCCATTAAAAGGTTCAACTGAAGAATGTCTAATGCCTCAGTACTTAACTTTGTCAAAATTACACTTTACTAAGTTACAAGTTCGATTAATCCTTACATTTCAAACAGGGTCTCCGTTAGGCGCCTGAGGCGTCCCTGAATTCAAACTCCTTTTCTGGTTTCATTGGATTGTTTAACGAAATTAGGTTTACATTGAAGGAGAATGGATAACACACCCTGAAGCCCGTAAGCCACGCTCACATTTTCAGATCAGAGGACGTCATGGAGACGTCAACACGTCATAACACGTCACCATTACGTCATGGTGACGTCACTATGACGTTCGCTGATCTGAAAGTGTCTCGGAGCTGTTTGAATAATTGATGAAACCTTATTTCTTTGGTCTGGTTTATATATATATATATATATAATATGTACCGGGTTGCCCAGAAAAAAGTAAGCTATTGCTTTTAAGATTTTATTTCAGTTTTATTTTTGAAAAATCTGCAAGAAAGATAGAGTATATTAAAAACAAATATTATAAAGACAGAAGTGCTATATATATATAAAAGCAAATTATTTATTTAAATCGTTATAAAAGCAAGCAAATATTGACAATAGTAAATATAATAGTTGATAAAAGCAATAGCTTACTTTTTTCTGGGCAACCCGGTATACGAGTATATATATATATATATTATATATATATATATATATAAACCCACAAGGAAAAAGAAAAATTATTCCAAGGCCTTGGAATCATTTTTCTTTTTCCTTGTGTGTTTACATCAGTCATTCATTTCACGTGTTTAATTGTGAAATTCATCCCATATATATATATATATATATATATATAGGGTGCAGTTTTTGCATTGAAACAGTTGGCAGAGAAGTACAGAGAGGGGCAGAAGGCGTTGCACATGGTTTTTATTGACTTGGAGAAGGCATATGATAGGATACCACGGCAGGAAGTTTGGAGATGCTTAAGGGAAAAGATGGTACCGGAGATGTATGTTAAACTGATCAAGGGGATGTACAGGGAGTAACAACTAAGGTGAGGAGTAGTGTGTGTGTCAGAGAGCTTTGGGGTGGAAGTTGGTCTGCACCAAGGATCAGCTTTGAGCCCTTTCCTTTTCAATGTGGTATTCGATGTGTTGACGGACAGGATTAGAGGGGAGGCGCCGTGGTGCATGATGTATGCAGACGATGTTGTGTTGAGTGGGGAGACGAAAGAGGAGGTGGAGCAGCAGTTGGAAAATTGGAGAGAGGCGTTGGAAAGTAGGGGGATGAGAATTAGCCGAAAGAAGACCGAATATATGAGATGTGATGTGCAGCAGGACCGAGGAGGGGAAGTGACATTGGGTGGAGAGCGTGTTAAGACGGTGGAGTATTTTAAATACTTGGGGTCAACAGTGGATGCAGAGGGGGGAGCAGAGAGAGAGATAAACTGTAGAATACGGTCGGGGTGGAAGAACTGGAGGGACGTATCAGGGGTGCTCTGTGATAAGAGGGTCCCAGTGAAACTGAAGGGAAAGGTATTCAAAACAGTGGTGAGGCCGGCAATGTTGTATGGAATGGAGACTGTGCCAATGAAGAAGAGCAATGAAAGAAAAATTGATGTGGCTGAAATGAAGATGTTAAGATGGATGTGTGGAGTGACGAGGAGGGATAGGGTCAGAAATGAGCATATAAGGGGAACAGTGAAGGTGGCGGAAGCATCTAAGAAGGTGCAGGAGGCCAGGCTGAGGTGGTATGGACACGTCAGGAGAAGAGAGGAGGAGTATGTGGGGCGCAGAGTGCTGGAGATGGAGTTGCCGGGACGGAGAAGAAGAGGAAGACCGAAGACGAGATGGAGGGACTGTGTGGTGGCGGACATCAGGGAGAAGGACTTGGAGGAGGACGCGGTATACGACAGAGGAGAGTGGAGAAGACGAACCAAAAACAGCGACCCCATGTAAAGATGGGATAATAAGCTGCGGAAGAAGATATATATAGAGGGTGGGAAAAAAACTGATGAAGATTTGCAAGCTGTGTTTGCATATGATAATGATCCAATAAACTTAAAATTTTCACACTATTAAATACACCCTTTTATATGATTGCAGTAATATTTACTTCTATTTTTCTTTATTATTTCAGATTTCAGAAAGTAAAATATAACTAAGATCCCCTAAAATAAGTGCAAAAATGCCTAAATAGTGAAGAACACGAAATGCTTATAAAGAATCTAAGAATTGTCCAAGGTCTGGGCGGCAGGAGAATGATACAAATGTTCCCAAATAAACCGTGGACTGAATCAGGAGTTCAGTATATCATTAAAAAGGTTGATGAAACTGGAGATGTTAAGAGACGTGATGGAAGTGGTCGTCCCAAAAGTGCAAGAACTCAGGCAACTACTGACTTAGTGGAAGGTTATATCTTAAGTCAGGAAGGTAAACCATGAACGCACATTTCACCGAGGGAAATCGAAAAAGAAACGGGTATAAGTCGTAGTAGTGTTAGAAATATTGTGAAACACGAGTTGGGTTTAAAAGCTTATAAACGTATATCAGGGCAAAGTCTAACCGATGCTAATAAGGTTAGACGGATGACATGTGCAAAAAACTTGATAAACAGATTCCAGGGTAAGTCAGTTAGAAGATTGTGGGTGTCTGATGAGAAATTATTTCACATTATACCACCGATTAACCAACAAAACGATCGGGTATACGCAAATGTTGAGAGAAAACGTATGTTGCACCCGAGCGGTTAATAAAGGAAACATCTAACTTTTCGCGTAGCGTTATGGTCGGAGCTTGCGTCTCAAAATTAGGCAAAACAAGAATTGTTGTGATTCAGCTGCAAGCCAAAATCAATGCAGAATATTATTGTACACGGGTCCTTCCACAGTATTTGGATGATATTCGTCATATTAGTGGAAATAATTTCACTTTCCAACAAGATGGAGCACCTACACACAGGGCGAAACGTATCTGGAACGAGAAACACCCAATTTCATTGAGCCGAACATGTGACCTCCCAATAGTCCAGATCATACGCCGCTTGATTATGTCATTTTGGAAGCTTTAAAATCAAAAGTTTACACACCAGATGAAAATATTCGCAATGTTGACGAGTTACACCTTAAAGTGTTGGATGGCTGGAATCAGGTGTATCAACGATATATTGACAAATGCGTCGATGAGTGCATCCCGCGTTTAACCAAATGTATTCAACAAGAAGGGGGTCACATAGGACAATTTTTTTGATATAAATTAAGGATTGATAAGGGAATATTTATGTTAAGTTTAACAATCCGATCTTAATTTTTTTCTAACAATAAATACATGTTTATGAGCGTCATATATATATATATATATATGCGCCCGGTTAGGTTAATTGAATGCCCGTTAGGTCAACTGAATGCCCTGTTTGTTGAGTGCCCGGTTAGGTTAATTGTACGCCCTTGACGATTGGTTGTCATGCTGTTTTAGTTTTAAGAAAATATCACGACTTAACCTAACCAATTGTTAAGGTCGTACAGTTGACCTAACCGGGCATTCAATTAACCTAAACCAGGCATTCAATAATTTTACCGTAGGTACATATATATATATATGCTAGAGCTCCGCCTATTTTATGACGTGTTTATGATAGAGCTCCGCCTATTTTGTCTATCTTTTATGACGTGTCTATGATGTCACTATCTTTCAACCAATCCGGAATACAGAGGCCTCCAGCGGCCTCAGATGACCTCGGAGGCCGACACCACAGAGCCTATCTTCTTCCCCGGCTTCAGTTACCCCTATCTCCCAAATCTCATCCAAATCTAGCTAGTGGTTTGGTCGGCCATAAGAAACAAAGAAAGTTCGCAGGCAGTTCGACCGTCAGAAATAGTCCATAAACCCTCGTCCAACGCGGGGGTTAGGTTCCTCGAGAATGGCGCGTTAGGTAAATCCGCGTTGGACAAACTTAATACCTTGTGGGTTTAATGGGGATACGTGAACGTGGCCGCGTAAAGTCTCCCATTAATACTTGGATACGTAGATTTTGTATTCACACAAATGAATTTCCCTACCTATACTGTATATGAAATAAGAACATAAAATCAAACATAATGATATTTACATATGATAAATAAAAATATATTAAATGAAAATAACACGTATCTTTTCTTCTCTTTCAGATGGAGCGTGTGGTAGACTCATTCACGTGATACTCGCGGCCAAGTGATGTTATTTATGCTCATACCACCACGCAACTTATCTAGAATCTTTATTGTTTCGGCTAATGTCATAACCTTACGACTTTTCTTCTCTTCACTATCACTTGCAGATGCTTTACATTTTGGTGTCATATTGCTGTCTAAGGGTAAGAGCAAAACAACGGCAAAATACGACAAAAACAATCCAACACAACTTCAGTGAACTTAACGCGGTAGCGGGACTGAAACAAAGGGTGATGCGAGGGGTGACGCGAGAGGGAGGATATGCGGGAGTGTTGGAGAGTGTAGGAGAAAACACTAGAGCGCGCATTGGCACGCGTAGAGTACTACTGTATTAAAGCGTGTTTGCGGACCGTGTATAATCAAATTTTCCGCTTTCGGCAAGTAATTATTGTTCGCATTTATTTTCCCATGTATAAGCAAATTCGCGCTGAACAAACACGCGTTGGACGAGGGTTTACTGTACATGAAAAATGAAATGAAAATGAAAATGTTTATTGGCAGACTACAGTCCATATGACAAATATTATTAATACAATGACAGTTCACATACTAAGGATAGAAATATATAAAATTGTGTGTAAGCATATATATATATATATATATATATATATATATATATATATACTTTAGGCGAGTTTGAACGACGGTTCAGAATCGACCTGCGGTCGACCCCTCTGCAGCATCCCGCGTCATTTGCGGGATTTGGTGGAGGAGGAAATTGCTGTCTGAGCTCCTCCTGCCCTCGTAGACAGCCACGCATGGCTGGTCAGGGACTTTGCACAGGAATCTGTCCAGCTGGTTCTTGAAGTTATTCAGGTCGGTGTGCTGGAGATTCTTCACTTCTTTTGGTAGGACAGTGAAAAGCTTTGGGCCTCGTATTCTGAGGTCATTTTCCAGCTTTGTTTTCATGGCCCCTTGTCCCACAGCAGCTGGGACCGTACAAAAACTGCCTCTTCTCTCATTCCAGTTTGTTTCTGTTTCATTTCTAAGGTTAGGGACAGAGCCCTCAAGTATTTTCCACATGTATATTACTGTGTACCGCTCGCGCCTTCTTTCGAGAGAGTAGGGTTCCAGGGATTATAGTCGAGACCAGTAGTCTTCACCTTCCGTTTCCTCTATCATAGACGTAAAAGTCCTTTGTACTTCAATGTTTGCAATGTCTCGTTTTCAGAATGGGCTTGTGAGTACTGAGCAATACTCAATTATTGGTAGGACTAGACTCTTCCATAATTTGAGCATGATGTTTGCTTTTCTGCTGCGGAAGCTCCTCCAGATGATTCCCATTATTTTCCTAGCCGTTGTAATGTTGATGTTATAGTGCTCTTCGAATTCTGCATCCGACAACATTATTACTCCAAGATCCCTGACTTGTGGATCTGTTTGGCTTGCATAGTTTTGTACCCTTTTTTTCTGTAGCTCCTTGTTATTACCATATCTTAGAAGTTGGAATTTTTCTTCGTTGAACTTCATATTGTTGTCTTCTGCCCACTAGAATAATGTTTCAATGTCATTTTGTAATTTTCTTATGTCACCTTCGTTCAATATTTCTTTACATATCTGTGTCATCTGCGAAGCATGATACATTACTGTCCTTAATATTTGCAATCATTATTATGAACAGCAAGGGAGCTAATACTGTCCCTTGTGGGACAGAGCTCACGACTTCCGATTTAATTCCATTTACCACCACTCTTTGTGTTCTTTGCGTCAAGAAATTAAATATCCACCTTCCTAGCTTTCCAGTAATTCCTGTATTCTTAAGTTTGTGTGCTATGATTTCATGGTCACATTTATCGAAAGCTTTAGCAAAGTCTGTATATATTACATCTATTTTTGTCCTCGACACAATGTTTCCAATATTTTCTCCTGGTCTAGTAGCTGTGATAGGCATGTTCTTCTAGCCCTGAAACCATGTTGATTTGGGTTGTACAAGTCTTTTTCTTGTAGGTAGTAGGTAGTTTTGCTCTAATTATCACGTTCAAAACACTTTATACGGTGTGAGGTGAGAGCCACTGACCGATAATTCTTGGACATTGCTCTGTTACCACCTTTAAATAGGAAGGCAGTGTTTAAGGGGAGTGGAATTTGTCCTGTGTCGAGTGATTTCCTCCATAGTAAGTATAGCGGTTTGGCAATACTCTCTTTGCATTTCTTCAGAAACGTGGCACTCCATGTGTCTGGCCCTGGCGCTGAATTGTCTCGCAACTGTGATAAGGCCATAATTACATCTCTTTCCCGTCAACTTGAAGTCCATTAATAAGTTTGTGCCGGAATTTGTTCTTGGTTGATTTGTATCTATGTCGAAAAATTCGTCTAGGTTTTCCACTTCCATCTCGGACTTAGGGGTGCTAAACACAGAGTTAATTTGTTCCCTAAGCAGTTCGCTTATTTCTTTCGGGTCATTTGTGTATTCGGCCTCCCCGTCTATCAACGGACCAATACTCTCCTTACACTGCATTTTCCTTTTCGCAAACGTGTAGAAGTATTTTGGATTATTTTTTATATTTTCTGCTACCGTACCTTGTTTTCCTCCTCGTTTGTCTTCTGTATGAATGTTTGCTTTAGGTCCATTTCTATTTCGCCAAGTTTCCTCTCTAGTTTGAGTCTCTTTGCATCAGTTCTGCATCTGTGGAGATATTTTTACGGTTTGTCTTCGCTGCCTGAATAGTGTCCTGATTTTCCTCTCGAGCTTGCTACGTTTTCTTTCCTCTCTCTCTGGAATATGTTTCAGTATTATAGGTTTGGTTTCAATCTCTATTCTTCTTCTTTCTCTTCGCCCGTTCCCGCCTCTATGCGGGGTCGGCGTTTCTGACCAGCCTCCTCCACACAGCCCGGTCCTGGGCTTCTTCCCCCGACAAACCCTTCTCCCTGAAATCGTCCCTCACCTTCTCCATCCACCTTCGCTTCGGTTTGCCTCTCTTTCTCCTGCCATGCACCTCCATATTCATCGTTCTCTTACCCACATAATCTTCGTCCCCTCTCATCACATGTCCATACCATTTCAGTCTACTTTCTTGTATCTTCCTCGAGATTTCTCCAACCTTTGTTGTGCCCCTTATCCTTTCATTCCTTACTCTATCCAACCTTGTCACTCCGCACATCCATCTCAGCATTCTCATCTCCGTTACATCTAGTCTTTTCATGATCTTTCTTTATAGCCCAAGACTCAGCCCCGTACATCATAGCCGGTCTTACCACAGTCTTATACACTTTTCCCTTAACCCTTGCGCCTATTCTTCGGTCACACAACACCCCTGAAACTTTCTTCCAATTTTTCCAACCAGATTGCACTCTGTGTGTTATTTCTGTGTCCAGCTCACCGTCCTCAGCCACTGTCGATCCCAAGTACGTAAACTTACTTACTCTCTTTAACCTCGCTCCCTCTAAACTAATTTCTGAGTCTTGATTTTTGTAGAACCTCAGGTACTCCGTTTTCTTTCTGCTGATTTTCAACCCTCTGTCTTCAAAAGCCCTCCTCCATTCCTCCAATTTTCTTTCTACTACTTCTCTCCTGTTGCTGCACAGAACAATATCGTCTGCAAAGAGCATACACCAAGGGGATTGATCTTTTATCCCCTGGGCCAACACATCCATAATCAAAACAAAAAGGTACGGGCTCAAAGAAGATCCCTGATGTAGACCAACCCTCACGGGGAACCATTCCGTTACACCTACACTACTCCTAACCTGGGTCCTTGCTCCTTCATACATACTTTGCACCAACCTAACGTACTTCTCCGGCACACCTTTCTCTCTCATACACCTCCAAACCTCCTGGCGTGGCACTCTATCATATGCTTTCTCTAGGTCGATGAAAACCATGTGCAGTCCCTTTTGTCGCTCCCGGTGTTTCTCCATCAACTGCCTCAGTGCAAAAATCGCATCAGTTGTTCCCCTACCTGGCATAAAACCCAACTGCTCTTCCCCCACGGTTGTCTCTTCTCTTAACCTTTTCTCTATAATCCTTTCCCAAACCTTCATCGTGTGTGACATAAGCTTTATTCCCCTATAATCTCTATTATACATAGTATTTATGTTTAAGCCTTCAAATATTCCATCTGCCTCTCTGGAATGCGTTTACGGACCTCTGAGTACTAACTTCAGTTGTATATCGATGAGGTTATGGTCAGAGAACTTTGTGTGCGTTACTTTTTTATTATTATCTCGTTGTTATTTGTCAAGATTAGATCCAAAACGTTCTCTTTTCTTGTGGCTTCACAGATTTCCTGGGCAAGGGCGTAATGTTCCATAATATCTAATAGCATTGTTGCTTGGGTTCTATCATCTTTTGTAATGTTGCCATGAAACTTCTCAACAAATATAACTTCGTCATTTTTCTTCCATATTATGAATGGGAAATTAAAATCTCCAAAAATTAGAATATTTGTTGCTGGAGTTTCAAGTAATTTTAATATGTTTTCTATTTTATTTGTAGCAAATTGGAATAAACTTTTTGTGGTGTTTGGTGGTCCGTAGATGTTCATAATGGTTAGGTTCAGTTCTTTTACTTCTATTATAATAACTTCAACTGTGCTGCTTGATTTGTTTACCTTCGCTTCACATGTGCATGTGTTTTTCACGTACTGTAGATGCAACACCCTCCCCTTCGTCTAGCCACTCTATCTGCTCTGAGTATGTTGTAGTCTAGCAATGCTAATTCAGTCTCCTCGATACAGTTTTCACAGCCTTTTTCGCATTTATGCAAGTGTTTCCGTTAGGCATATAATATCTATGCTGGATTCGGTAGCTAAATTCTGTAAGTATTGTAATTTGCAGCCTGCATGGTCCGTGTAGAGCAGTGATGCACAAACAGTGGTGTAGTGCTAAATAAAGAAGTGAGGGAACGCATTTTGAAAGTGTTACTCAGATGCGGGGTGGACAATGGCGAGCGCGGCGAGCCCATACAGCTGGGGGTCCGGGGGCACTGTAAGCCCCCCGGGAAATCTTTTGAAATCTGACCAATTTCAGGGATATTTTGAGGTCACATGCACTGTATATTAGGATATATTCCAAGGTTGAAGATGCAGTATTTCCAGTGTCATTAGATATATGACATCCAGTACGATCAATAAAAATAGCTAACAACTGGAATGATTAACTAAAAAAAAAGTTAACAACTGGTACGCCGTGGTGACTGTTTCACCAGATCTTTATAGGCTAGCATTGCCTCAGTCGAAGCTAAAAGAAATGAAACAGTTAATGATTCTTTCTCATATTTCTTCTAGGGGTGGGAATTAAAATTTCATGACGTTAGAGATTTGTAAGTTCGGATTTATTTGAAATAGTGAGGGAACGCCGTTCCGTCTACCAAAAAAAGTAAGGGAACACCGTTCCCACGCGTTCCCACAGCACTACACCACTGTCAGCACAAACCCTGGCTCACGGGCCAAATGTGTCCCCCACGGGTCTTTTCAATTCAATGAAAAAGTTAGAATATAAGTGACCCAATTTATGACTTAGATGGAAAGTAAGTAGGCTAATACATTTAGTTATTTTCTTCGCTTGGCCCTCACATCAAAAAAGTTTGTGCACCACTGGTGTAGAGGGCTTGAATATTTGTGTATAAAACATTTATTTGGTTTCTAATTTCCGTGTTCAGTTTTCTTATATAGTGGTCGTTTCCAGGTCGATGTCGGTTCCTGTTTGGCCGCTGCATTTGGGAGAATTGGGGTTGCGGCACTTGATACCACTGTGGTTGTAATATCGGTGGGTGGTGTTGGATAGAGGAGTGATGTATGTAATGGCGTGGGGAATATTCTTGCGGAGTCCTGTCCTTTCTTGTTAGTTGGGCAAGCTGTGCTTTTATAGTTCTCATTTCCTCTAAAAAATATGTTTCCTTGCTCCTGTTGTTACTTCTAATACGGGTTTGCTCCATATATGCACGACCCTGTTTTATAGTATTCACATATGGCCCGTCGTTTAATCTCCTTACGAGACGTATGTGATTAAATTTCTTTTTTCTGTTTCGCCACCACTTCTTCCCTACACAGTGGAGTTTTTTTTTTGTCTCCGACGAGTTTTCATTATTGTTCTTGGTATTTTCCTCTTTCTCCTTTGTATTCCTGGTATCCCTCTTTCTCGTTTTTGTTCCTGTTCTCTCTCTCTTTGGCGGGGGATATTTCAGTCTGAGGCTACTTTTGCATTTCCCTGTAGCGTAGCGTGCTGTAGCGTGATTTCCTGTATTATGTTGTCCTGAGCTTCGTGTTCCTGCTGTAGCGTGTTTTCCTGTATTGCGTTTTCCTGCGCCTCGTGTTTGTTTATGCCAACGTTTCGTAGTGTATCCTTGTCATCTGTCGTTAAACATGTATTGCCCATGTTCATTGCTCTTTGTACCATATTCTTATTTGTTTTCCATGCATGTGATGTACATGAAGCCGTAAATGTCTATGATTTTGTTATTTATTCTATTTATCATTTTCTTGTCTTTTCTATTTAAGTTCATGCATTCGTAGCGTTTAAAGGTATTGCACATAATGCATTTTAAGCCCGTGGCCTGGTCCGCTTCATTTTTGCAATCGCAAAGCTGTTGCGCAGCGCATTCCATTAAACATAATCCAGCTCTACAGTATTCACAGCTTTCTGAATTTCCCGCAGTTTACTTCGTATTTTTTGCTATTCTTTCCTTTCTGCTTTCTTTACTATTCTTTATTATTTTTCATTCCTTTATTCCCTTATTCTTTCCTTTAGTTTGCCCTTTCTTCTCACTTCTCAAATTATGTCTCGAAAACCTGACTTTCACGTCTTATGGCTCTTTCGAATTTTCTCTGACCTTCTTTCTCTGTATAGGCATAATTTAAAAATTTCAGGGGCTGATTTTCCATTAGAGTTATTTTCAAATTATGTTTCAATTGATGTAGTTTTTCTTTGTACACGTTATATGCCACCGGCTTTCATTTAATAAATTATTATCGCGAATTCACTGATGTTTAACACTCACACTGGTATAAGATAACATTTACCGCTGAACTTATAAACACTAGTTATTTCGATATTACACAGAGCGGAAACAAAACGTCCGTACACCACGAGGCGCACGCACACACACACATATATATATATAATATATATATATATATATATATATATATAAAATGAGGCAGGCCAAGGAAATAATATTTTGGTAAAATTTAAGAACGCAAACACTGCTACGAGACAGAGCCTACAATTAATCAACCTAACCTAACTTAACCTATTACTAAACAATTATGACCTCATTTTATGAACTTTTCTTACCTTTTATGGATTGAGTTACTCCTTCCAGAAATGCTTCAAACTTATACAATTGTGTAATTTGGACAACCTAGCATAGTTTCGGTCCAGATACTCAAGTAGTCAGAAGCTTACCTAGGCCTACAAGCTAACTTCGGATCTTTTCCGTTTGGTGCCCACCACAAGAATTAAAATAAATTACCATCATGTGTTTTACACTGATTTAAAAAATATATAATTTTTTCCGATAAATGAATAATAAAAACGTTACAGCCCGTTTAACGTTTGAATTTCATACATTTACTTTGTCTATTCTTCAAAAATTTGACGATAATTTGCGTTGAAAATTGGACGCAGACCATTTTATTCTTAGTTCGTGACACTTTTAAAGCATAAAAGGAATAGAATGGAAGACTAGAATATTACAAAAATAATTACAAACTAACGAAAATATCACAGCTTAACCTAACTATTCGTCAAGGGCGTACAGTTGACCTAACCGGGCATTCAATTAACCTAACCGGGCATCCAGTTGACCTAACTGGGCATTCAGTTAATCCAACCAGTTGTCAATTTTAAGGCACTTATTCCTTCCCCGCCGTAATTTCTTTTTTCCCGGTTAGGTCAACTGTACGCCCTTGACAATTGGTTAGGTTCAGTCGTGATATTTTCGTTAAAATATTCGTTAGTTTTACAGTTTACCTAACCGGAAAAAAAAGAAATTGCAGGGAGGGCGAATAAGTGCCAATTTTAATATATATATATATATATATATATATATATATATATATATATATGGGATGAATTTCACAATTAAACACGTGAAATGAATGATTTCGTGTATTCAGAGCTACACCTCGTCAGGGAATGAAGACAGAAGGCAAGGTGCCCATAAATATATACAACGTAGCGGAAACCAAAGCAATTAGCACATACTTAACAAGAGTTAATGAGAGGCAGAAGGAATTTTAACAGGATATTGTCAATCTTATACATTCCCGCACTGTTATTGAAATTGTTTTTAAAATGAATAAATGCACATTCTAGAATATTTCCTTCTATTATATCTCTGTTTTTAACAAGCGCTTTAGAACTATCCCACTTGATGCTATGATTACATCTATACATATGGTTAAACAAAGCATTGGAATTATTAGCTGTTCTACACGCATATTTATGCTGTTTTACCCTAATATCTAACGTTTTACCCGTTTGGCCTATATATACTGAGCTACATTGTGTACATCCAATCGAATACACACATCCAACACCATTTTCCGGGCTATTCTTTATTAGGCATGATTTAACAGTATTATTATACTTAAAGACTACATTGATGCCAATTGCTTTAAGTAAAGTTGGGAGATATTGAAAATTAACATGGTAAGGTAGACTAAGGATATTTTTACGCTCAAATTCCTTTACAGTTACATTATTATAATACCTATTCTTGGCTTTCCTAAGACAGTTATCTAAAAATGAAATAGGATAACATAATTTAGTACCAATATTCATGATATTGCATAACTCGGAATCTAAAATTCAGGACTGACAACTCTCAATGCTCTAAGAAACATAGCAGAGAAAATAGAGGATTTAATCGAGGGATGGGTGGTCAGAATAAAAATGCACGTAAGAGTTATTATTAGTAGGCTTGCGATAGACTTCAAATTTGAACTGATTAGACTTAGAGCATCTCCCAATTTTTAGATCCAGAAAAGATAGGCTTTCATCATTTTAAAGAATAGCCCGGAAAATGGTGTTGGATGTGTGTATTCGATTGGATGTACACAATGTAACTCAGTAATATATAGGCCAAACGGGTAAAACGTTAGATATTAGGGTAAACAGCATAAATATGCGTGTAGAACAGCTAATAATTCCAATGCTTTGTTTAAACATATGTATAGATGTAATCATAGCATCAAGTGGGATAGTTCTAAAGCGCTTGTTAAAAACAGAGATATAATAGAAAGAAATATTCTAGAATGTGCATTTATTCATTTACAATTTCAATAACAGTGCGGGAATGTATAAGATTGACAATATCCTGTTAAAATTCCTTCTGCCTCTCATTAACTCTTGTTAAGTATGTGCTAACTGCTTTCGTTTCCGCTACGTTGTATATATTTATGGGCACCTTGCCTTCTGTCTTCATTCCCTGACGAGGTGTAGCGCTGAATACACGAAAGCCCTTGGGATCGTTTTTCTTTTTCCTTGTGGGTTTGCAGTGTATATATATATATATGGGAATGAACTCAGAATGGTCCCCTGAGTTTTTTATGATACACACAGACAGTGCATGGAACAAGGAACTCTTCTGGGAAAATTAAATCCACTATAGTCCGAATAAGTAATGATAAATGACAAATACCATAGTTTTTCTTTTTCATGATGCTAGCCCGACGTGGGCAACGGGTCACTCGCAAAGAGGTCCCATAAATATAGCTTCCCTCACCAGCTATCTGCAAAGCAGACAGGATCCAGCTTTGGGACATGGATCTAGGGTTTAAAGCAGCCTAGCCCTGCTACATTTAGAACCTCAATATAAGCAAAAGACTCGCTGCCTTCACGTCAGATTGAATACATAAAAGAAAAAGGGGTAACTATTATATTTTTAGCCAAAAACCAAAACTTAAACCTCAACTGGTAGAATTGAGCGTCCACTTTTCAAGGCACATGGTATTTGTCATTTATCATTACTGTACTTATTCGGACTATAGTGGATTTAATTTTCCCAGAAGAGTTCCTTGTTCCATGCACTGTCTGTGTGTATCATATATATATATATATATATAATATATATATATATATATCATGTAAACTATTTTGCATAATAAATATCATGTAATCTATTTTACATTTTTATTGCCCTATTATGCAAAATGTTCACATTTCTCCAAAAAAAGAATGTTATTTTCGTATTCAGAGAGTCAAAATGCACTACTGGTGCTATTTTCAAAAGAATCTGGTGGTGGGATCCAAATGGAAAAGACCCCTAACTTCTCTTGGGTTACTGTCAACTCGTACCCACTTTAAAGACTAACTCGTACCCAACTAGGGGCAATAGTAGCTGTAGTAGTTACTGTCAAAACTAACGAAAATATCACGACTTAACCAATCGTCAAGGGCGTACAGTTGACCAAATCGGGCATTCAATTTGTACCCACCATGCCTGGGTAGCAGGCAAAATAACTAGTGTATAAAGGTAAGTAGGTGAATATTGGTTTTAACACCACTCTAGATTTTAGGACAAGAAAGTACTTTTTAGGGTAATTTTGATGTTATGCACGAATTTGACTTCTTTTTTCTGTGCAAATGTATAGTTTTTGAGATACAAACAAATGAAATTATCTAAAAAATATGAGGGGTCGCGCGTCTTAAGGTACCGAAGCACCACCAAATAATAATAATAGTGCTACTTCTACTAGTAGTAGTTATCGGAGCTTTGAATCTTTTATTCGTGACTTTGTAACGGATACGAGAAACTAAATATTCAGGTTGAGTATTCAACTTAAAAGCATGTACATGCTTCACGAACAACAGAAGTATCAGATTCATTAACGAGGAAACTCTGAAGATATTCACAGTATATGAAGAAACTCTGAAGATATTCACAGTATATGAAGAAACTCTGAAGATATTCACAGTATATGAAGAAACTCTGAAGAAAGTTCGCATAAGTAAAGTACCTACCTGATTAGAGTGTAAATAACGAAAGAAATCTTTTATACCGTAACTTGAAGAGCCTAATCATTTTCATTAATCAGTAAAGTAACATAAATATCATCAACTGTTGCCGCAAAATAGAAGTCAACATCTTCCTTCCTTGACTAATCAATTTTAAAATTAGAAAGAGCCGTTTTGAGCAGAAAACTGAGATTTGTTTATAAAAAAACCTCTGAACAGGTAGCTAGAACAACCTGAAAAAAATGTTAGCAGCTGACGAGGAAGCTTCTAACAGTGGCTGCATCCTCCAGCGCGGGACACGTCAACGCGAAGAAGAGGCGACGTCAAACCAAAACATCAACGCGCTGGTGGCCAAACTTCCTCAAATCTCCGTGCAGCGGGCTGTCTACGGTTGGCCAGACTGGCAGTCGACGGCCTGTTGCGTGGCACGGTCAGAGTGCCGATCGGCTCCCGGGGCCGGACCTATTCTCAGCGTGCTATTTTTTCAATTACAGGGAGCAATTACGTGCTCCCAGAACTACTCTTACTCTCTGGCGACATTAAGACTAACCCAGGCCCCACTACAACTTACACATGTCACCATATACAAAGACATAGACACAATAGCACCATGAGACACATACAGAAGTATAATATTAACATATTACAGTACAACGTAGATGGCCTCACAAACAAAATCATGCAGCTTAGGGAATTCGTACACAAACAAAACATTCACATAGCACTTATACAAGAAACAAAACTAAAACGCACACACAAAACACCCACCATCCCTGACTTCACGGCGATCCGTCAAGATCGTACTGGGGGTAACGGGGGTGGACTCATCACTTACATACGTAAAAGCATTAGCTACACTGATGCTACCCAAAACATTACAAACACAATCCAAGCAGATAACACGATAGAAATACAGGCAGTTAACATTAAAACACGCGCAAACCACAACACCACACTAATCAACATTTACATCCCACCAGATAGTTCACCTCAGGTGCCAGCCATTTACAATCCACAGTTACACAATCTGGCCTCTCTCACTAATGTCATCTTAGGAGGAGACTTCAACGCCAAAGACACTAGTTGGTACCTGCACAACCAAAGCAACACCAGAGGCGCCAACATAGCCACACAACTAAACAGCCTCTTCATTCTTAACAATACAGAAGAACATACACACATACCACATCAAGCAGGATACTCAAACTCCTCCCCAGACATAACGTTCTGTTCCCCCTCACTAGCAAGACATACACAATGGAGAACAGAAAAACAACTGTCATCAGACCACCTGCCCATCATCATTACAACACATTCTACACTGCCCCAACAGCCTTAGGCACACTTACAGAAATTACAAGAAAGCTGATTGGGAACAGTTCAAAATACAGACTGAGGAACAATTCACCACATTAAACAGCACACCCATCATAAACATCAATACAACACTGAAGACATTTAATCAGATCATCAATAATGCAAACAAATACATACCCAAGGGCAACATTAGGAAATACAACCCAAATTACACTAGAGAAATAGCCCACCTCATAAGGCAACGTAACAACCTCAAATATAACACGCAAACACCACACACAGAAGCCATAAAACAGCAGATACAACAGCTCAACACAGAAATAAACAACAAACCCAAAGAAAAACAAACAGAAACATTCAGGGAATTCAAAACAACACTAAACCACTCCACAGATACATCCAGGCTATACAAGACTATAAACAGGATTACCCACTCTAACAGCAGCATTCACACCTCACACGCGGCTATCTGTCGCAGCCAAAATAATATCCCAACATACACACAACAAGCTAACATTCTAGTTAATCACTACGCAAAGATAAGTCACTTAAACAGAGACAACAACCAGAAACACGCAGACAGACAAACAGCCAGACACAAGAAAACCTACAGACTCGACACAACCATTACACCCTTCAATACAGACCAGACCACCAAGTGACCAAGATCATCAAAAACATAAAGAATTCGAAGGCTACTGGACCAGACAACATATCTAACATACACCTTAAACACTTGGGCCCACAAGGAATACTAGCTCTCACAAATATCAGCACATATTCATACCAACACTGTATTATTCCTGACATATGGAAACAAGGTAAAATTATTACACTACTCAAACCAAACAAAAATCCAACAGAACCAGCTTCCTATAGACCCATTACTTTACTATGCACACCTTCCAAAGTAACAGAAAGACTAATCTTACAAATCACCAACCCACACATTCCACTATCGCCTACTCAACATGGATTCAGACCTCACCACTCAACCACGACATTACTCACTAACCTCACGCAGCACATCATGGATGGCATCAACTCCAGACGACCAGCTCAACGTACACGATTAGCAACAATAGACATTAGTAAAGCATTTGATGCTATCCCACGCTTCCCTCTCATAAACAAAATACTCAACACAAACCTGCACAATAACACCAAAAGGTGGCTGAGCAACTATCTTTCAGGAAGATACTCACATGTCACATTTAATGGCAAGTCATCCAAAAACAAGCTTTTTCCGAACGGGGTCCCTGAAGGCTCTGTTCTCTCACCAACACTCTTCAACTTATATATGCATGACATTCCAACACCCATAGATAACAAGCTTACCTTATCATCATATGCAGATGACATCACTCTAACATCCACCCACAACAACATCGACACCGCTACAAATAACCTACAAGCATACATAAACAGTATACAAGACTGGCTCACACACAATAGACTCAAAGTAGCGCCCACAAAATCAACCATCACCTTGCTTACAAGCAACACAAAAGAACACCAGGTAATTCCACAGCTTACACTAAACAACATCAACATTCCACACAATCACAGGACCAAAATACTTGGGGTCACATACAACAACACATCATTATCTTTTGCAAACCACATTCAGGATATTAAAAACAAATGTACGTCAAGACTTAACACGCTTAGGGTACTAACAGGCACAAACTTTGGACACCAGCAGGAAACAACATCACTCATATACAAACAATATATTCGCTCAGTTATGGACTATGCTAGCCCATGCTGGGCACCCATTATCTCAAACACACACATAAACACTTTACAGACAATGCAAAACAACGCACTTCGTATTATTACAGGATGCACTCAAACAACACCAATAGAACACCTGCACACAGAAACAAAAATACTGAAAGTTAGGGAACATTTAGACATGAGGGGAACACAATTCATGGCAGCAGCGACAACTAACCCACAACACCCTTGCCACTACATGTACAATCACGCACCGACACCTGGCACCATTAAGGTAACACCAGAGAGACATTATAACCAAATACTCCATTCCATACCACGCCCCACAGACATCACACAGTACAGAAAACACATACACACACACCTAACCCACAAAGCACTGACACGACTCGGTCCGAATGCGGTCCTAGGTGCGAAGCCGCCACCCATTAACAGGTCAGAGATCAGCCTGAGCAGATCGGATCGAGTTAACTTAGCACGATTCCGGTGTGGACATCACCCCAACTTACTAACATATAAACACAGACTAGACTCCATAGACGACACCTGCCACCTGTGCCAGGACACACCACAAACAATTGAGCACATTATGACAGACTGTACCGCTCTAGCACAACAACGAACACAACACAACATCACTAGAGCGCTGAACCTCTGGTCCACTCCGAAGAGGGCGATCGATTACCTGCGTGCCGCCGGCTTGCTCGATCAGGGTGGGCTGATCGGCTAAACAACAACAACAACGTGTTTTTGATTGATATCACTATTTTCACCCTTCGTCTATCGCGTGGTTTGGGTTATAATGACCTTACGACACTAGCAGTATGGTTGAAAACCTTATGAAGCGAACTACTTTTTTCACCTCTATCGCCAGCCAAAAGTTCACCCAAAGTTCGGCATAATAAGAAAATAAAAAAAATAAAAAAATATATATATAAAATATGAAAATCTATTCCAAAAACTCATCAACATCTTCATTAGCATACTTAGAACTCTAATTTAGCCAAAAATGAACGTTCTAGCTCAATTAATAACAGAGATACTATTGCCAGAATACTGTATTGCTGAACTTTGGAGGCGATTTCTGACGAATTTTAATTTTGGCGCTTAGGTACCTTAAGACGCGGGACCCCTCATATATACATTTGCACAGAAAACAGAAGTCAAATTCGTGCATAGAAATTACCCTAAAAAGTACTTCATTATATTGAAAAAAAAACGGTACTTTTGCATTATCCTCGCAACACTAATTTTTTTTATAATGGAAGGAAAATAAAATGATATAAGTGTTGGGAGCAAAATATTCTGAAATTACATTATTAGTTATATGAATAAATATTCTTAACCTAACCTAACTTGAAGCCGGCTAACTACGACTAACGCCTGCGGCGGGCTGTTTTTAACCTAACCTAACCTAATCCCAACACTAATTTTTTTTATAATGGAAGGAAAATAAAGTACCAAAACCAAACCAACATTATATAAAAAAATTAGTGTCGGGAGGATAATGCAAAAGAACCAAAAAAACTAACCCAACACAACCCACCCTAACCTAATCTAATCTAATCTTACCTTATTGGTAATATTCTGATCTTTCCTGAAAATAGTCACTATTGCACTTTGGACATTTTAAGGATGTAGGAATTACACTGTGGAAAATTTGGGAGTACCGAAATGGAAGACCCACCTAATGTTGGATAAGCCATATTGACATTAAAATAAATAATAACAATAAAAAATAAATCAGGGAGGAGAGCTTGAACTCTTGCTGAGAAAAATTAAAAAGACACCAACGAAGAAACAAATATGGGATGAAAAGAAAAAAAGATCCCATAGCCAGAAATGGCAACACGGTTTTGGGAAGAAGAAGAAAAAGATCGGGATAAGCTGAATAAGCAGAATAATAGAGAGGACGAAAAAAAACGTAAGACAAAAGAAGCCGGAATAAAAATGTTCATTATTGGTGTCAAGAAATAAAATTTATATTAACTTCAACGTAAGAAGTTCATAAATTTCCCTTCGGTTATTAAATGTAGGTTAAATAAGCTGACATTTCAGCTGTAATTGTTTAACAAAAGAGTATGGAAGTCCTGTTTATGGACAAATAGTTAGGCTGGTTCATCTTTGGCCTAGGTCTTCCATCTCCAACGTAGCCTAGGTTGTGTTTAGGCTACTCTGGTTGGAGCAGGACTTATTTTTTCCATAACACCATGATCAGAAAAAAGTTTCAAAGTTTCGCTATCGTCTAAGGCTCTAAGCCAACGTGTCTGATGACTTCTTCAAAATCTAAGCTACACGAATCACACACCATTATAGGAGGAAACGCAATTAATATGAAAGCCCTTTGCTTCGCGGTCATCCGTTTATAAAGGGCTTGATGACGTCATAACTATGGCGTCACTGGCTGGTCCTAGATGGCATAAGGATGACGTTATTTTCATTAATTTTGTACTTTTTATTTGATTTGCACAAGAAAAGAAGGTCATTTTCCTTAGTAATTTTGGATCTTTTCCAAATGGACGACGACCCACGAGATTTAGCTGAAAATTTATATACTAATAAATTTTTATATTCTAGTAACGAAATGACATTATTTTCCTGGAGAAATATGCGCAACATACGAAAAAAATTGCATTTATATGCGCACTAGTTTGCATGGCGCATGACCGTTATCTAAATTATGTAGTGTTACGTAGTGGGTTTTACAAAATAAAACGCAGATAATATCCTTTATTAAAATTTGTAATATTTAATATTTTAATAAATAAATCATTTGCATACCTTTTTCTTCATACGAACTCGCATAAACAGTAATTTTTGTTGTTGTTATTAATGTTTATTTGTTGCCTGCTTAGGCCTAGTTTAGTCTGAATATTGGTGTTGTAGTGTGAGCATATGATAATGCAGTGCTGTGATCTATCTACTTGCGAGTTGCCCCCTGTCAATTGAATGCCCGGTTAGGTCAATTTAATGCCCAGTTAGGTCAATTGTACGCCTTTAACGATTGGTTGTCATGATATTTTCGTTAGTTTTAACGAGAATATCACTACTTAACCTAACCAATCGTCAAGGGCGTACAGTTGACCTAACCGGCCATTCAACTGACCTAACCGGGAATTCAATTAACTGGGGGCCACGCAGCAACCTCATATCCGGTTGTCATGAGCGGTGTAAACTAGATAATGGTCATGCGCTATGCAAACTAGTGCGCATATAAATGCAATTTTTTTCGTGTATGTTGCGCATATTTCTCCAGGAAAATAATGTCATTTTCGTTATTAGAATATACAAATTTTCAGCTAAATCCTGTGGGATCGGATCGTCCATTTGGAAAAGATCCATAATTTTTAATGAGGATTCAAAATATAATATTTTTTAATGGTTTGGAGTGGTGTTAAAACGAATATTAATTAAACGGTAAGTCATAAACTTAGAAAAACATCAAACATTTTTATTTATAAATCTTATAACCAAAGAAATCTTTGAAACTAACATAATAATGTTCTGTAGTACGAACAATAGTAAGCACAGTTCTTAAGTTCCTGCATCAGTCTAGTACCGTTTGAGATTTGACATTACTATTCATTTTAATAATGGGAGCTATTGAAGAATAGGGACCCCAGCCTTCTTTAGTTAGCTTTATAAGGCTAACTAACTAAAATATCATAACCTAACCAATCGTCAAGGGCGTACAGTTAACCTAACGATTGGTTAGGTCGTGATATTTTCGTTAGTTAGCCTTATAAGCCTAACTAAAGAAGGCTGGGGTCCCTATTCTTCAATAGCTCCTAATAATGTAAGAATCAAATTTGTTTCGATAACGTAAATGTACTATTTTAATACTGATATTTGTTTGACCTTTTGCTTATAAATAAATTTTTTAAACATTCTGATATTTGTTTCTGGGTACGAGTTGACAGGCAAATAAGTATGAATTGACTGGGTACCAGTTCTCCAGCACCCACTTCTCTTGGCTGTGCGTAATGTTTCCATTACTATTCTTAGCCTTTAGTTCTTAGGAAACTATTAAGAGTATTTTAATATTTAATATATTATTAAGACCTACATAGGCTAATCCTGTAGGCCTTTGAATATTTAATTGGGTACCTAGGCCTACAGGTTACACTACGCTAGGTTTGTCCTCCTAATTATAGGCCTACAACACTTACGCCAAATTGAAAACCATATTTTTCACCATTTTTTATGTATTTTACACTTACTTCAACACTTCCAGAATCTCTTTCACTGTTCTTAAATTGTAAAAATGCAGGAAGTTCATACAGCAAAATGTTCATGCCTTCATCAAAGGCCTACCTACTTAGGCTTGTAAGCTAGCCTTTATGAGCTCTCCTTAATGTTCACATAACTATTATTAATTTTATCTAACTCTTAGAAAACTATGAAGTGTATTTTAATATTTAATACATTATTAAGACCTAAATAACCCTGTATGACTTTGATAAATTGGATAGCTAAGCTTACAGTACGTTAGGTTGTCCTCATTATAGGCCTACTACACTCACGCCGATTTGATCGAAAACTAAATGTTTTACAATTTTTGTGTATTTTACACTTAATAATAATGCAATTCCCACAACACAAATCATTCTTTACTAAGTTTTTAAATTGTAAATACGCGAGCTCTCCAATAGTTTATATAATTCATTTAATGTTGAGGGAAACATTTTCACACTAACACACTCAAATTATGTCTGTGTGAAATTATATAATACTGGAATAGCCGATACATAACTGAATGACGTATGTACGCCGCTTTGTAATTGGAAGAAATAGCTATAACGTCATTACATCGGTTGCATCATGAGTGTGAGCAGAGCATCACCGACTCTCTCTCTCTCTCTCTGGATAGTGAAGTTTTCCCCAAAATACAATTTGTTTGCACAAATCAATAAATAATTATGAGTCTGGAACAGAATACACAAACACTATTATGTATAAAAACACTACCAAATCACTCCTAATTAATTACAATATACATATTTATACAGAAAACTCATTTTTAATGACCAGGTACACTGTACATGCATAATTTATGAAAATTGGGCAAGAAAATTAGTTTACCTCTCTGTAAGAGGTTGAAAATTGGCTGTTAAAACATTGAAGTTCAGCAACGATTACACAAATACAAACTTCCCCTCAATTTTTACATTTTAAAGAAACAAAAATCAAATTTATATTTAATTTATTGCGAAAATCTTTCTCTTATAAACTTAAACCAAACACAAGACTCTCACCGTGTTTACAGGGATATGAAGCATTCATGAAGTTCTTCACAAAAATATACGCTTTACACTATGACGTCACACAAACAGAGCCATACTTTAAATTACAAAACTAGAGGCCATATACAAGAGAGAGAAGCGACAACGTAAATTTGATTATGAACAGGGTTCCCAAAATTAACTGAAGCAATGGCGATTTTCATTTAAATTACCTTTATCTGCTAATTCAAAATAAATTCAGAAAAAAACAATTGCACATAAATGTTGCAAACAATTACTTAAACACTTTTAATGGATGTTTTAAGACAATAATTTTTGGTTTGTAAAATAAACTGCTTAAAGTCACTAGAAATTTTATAATCGTATGCTTTACTACAGTCGGAAAGCAAACATTAAAGGCCTAACTAAAAGTTATTTATATATATATTATATATTATATATATATATATTAACATCCTGTATTTATTTCTCACGTCTCATCCTCCTTACGCTGTCAATTTTTTTTCTCCGTTGGGCTACTCCGACCACAATCTTATATCTGTTTCCTGTCTTATTGCTACAATTCGGCCTGATCCTCCCAAGGGGAAATGCCTTTGGCACCGCTGATTGGGAGGCCCTTAGGTAGTACTTCTGTGATTTGCCATGGAATGATTACTGCTTCCGTGGCAGGGTTCCTCCAAGTGTACTGAGGGCATCACGGAGGTAATTCTCTCGGGTATGGAGCGTACATTCCGTATTCTATTCCTACCACGAATGCAGTAAAACCTTGATTTAACTTTGCTTGTTCTAATGCATCCGCAACAGAGAGGAGTCTTTCAGAAGGTACCTTTGCCATCCAACTCCTGTATCTACTTAGCTTATATTTCTGCCCGAATTCGTGCAAAATCTGTTCTTCGACTCGCCAAAAATTCTTTTATCAGACAAAAATGTGAAAACCTATCCAGTTCTAATTCTTCTCGCTCTTTCTGGCATCTAGCCAAGAACCTCTCCCTTCTTCTTTCCTTCCTCTATTCCATTCCGACGGTTCAGTTGCAGGGTTGGCAAAAAACCTATTTAAAAACAAAAACCCAACCCACCCGGGTTTTTCACAAAAACCTGGGCAAAACTGTTTTTTTTTCAAAATTGTATCATATGACAGTATAAAAGCAAATAATAATAAAATTATATGTTCTATAAATGTTAATGATGATTGATTTTCACTTACTATAATCAACAGAGAGTAATGCTACACTTTGCTCTTAGGTACGTACATTTCTGTATGTCTAAAGAAAACTAATCTGTTGCTATAATATGAGAGCCGTACCTTATAATTTTCACAATGGCTTTGGTTTGGTCTTTTTTTTTCAAAGTTGATTGTCAGTATTTTGTACAATACTTATGTCTATGAGGAAAAAGTTTTCTTATTTTGAATTTTTGCAGATGAATCACAGAAAGATTTGAATTCATTTTAGAGCATTATCTTGTATTATGTTTTAAGGTACATTTTAAAGCAGCCTACAATTACACTATAAATTAGAAACTCTATATATATATAAAATTATAGAGAATCTGGGGAGAAAGACACGTTGTGTACATACTCAAGGGTGTAGTTCTGGGATGTACAAATTATTATAAAGTAAAAGTAAAGTAACTACCTTAAAGTACCTTAAAATATAAGATTAAAAAGTGTTTAATGAAAGAACAATTATTTTGTAAAAAATGAGTGATTGAAGGGCTTAAAATCAACTAAAACTTCTTATTTTTGTTGTGCTAATGAAGCTAGATATATGGGTTATTATTAAAATAAAATTATCTTTGGTAATGTATAATAGGTTTTTTAAAACCAAGCAGAGTGCAGGAGATGAGGATCTATAATTCACTAAAGCCAGTTCATTTTCAGCAGATTGATACGTTCAATTCTTAAGTTTTTATCCATTAAAAGCATTATATCAAAATATTCCAATGCACAATGTATGTATACATGAATTATTTTAATTTACTGGTAATTATTTATAAATAACTAAATGTTTTATGTATGGTTAAGCTCAAATTAACCTGAATATTTGTGATTAAAAGCAATATCTGAAAAAAACCAGTTAAGTGGGCTTTTTTGGAAAAAAAAAACCAGGTGGGGAAAACCGGGTGGTTGATGGTGTCCTTCCTGTTGTTCTCAACAACTGTGCTTCTGTGCTGATACCAGAGATGTACAGTATTTGATAAATACTTAAATACATTTAAATACTGTATTTATTAATACATTTTTCAGGGTATTTAAATACATATTTAAATACATTATTGATGTATTTTGTAATTTTAAATACATATTTTCAAATACATTTTTAAATACATTTACAAAAAATTATTGGGAGTATTTAAGTCACTCATGTTTCCTGCAAATCGAGAATTTAAATATTTTCCCTGTGACTGTTCCAAACTGTACTGTGTTATGTTTATTATGATTTATGTAGTCTCTTCTTTCTGTTGTCTCTCTTTGGATTGCCTTTGTTGCGGATAGAAAGCCTCAAACTACCATAACAATTAATAATAAACACTGAAATGGAGTGTATTTAGGACGTATTTAGATTGTATTTAAATACATTTTTGAAGTAATGTATATTTAGTATTTAATTACATTCCAGTTTACAGTAATGTATTTGGTATTTAAATACAAATTTGCTTGGTAGTTAGTATTTAAATACATTTTAAAGTATTTATGTCCATCTCTGAGACTGACACCCTGCCAAGGCAAACCCCTTCGTCTTTGTCTCTCATCTGGCACTTTTCTTTCCTGTTGGAAGTTCGCTTTCATTTGGCCTGTCCCAAGTAAGGGTAACCGCCCTCGACCCTCCAACTATCTTCCAGTTCCTTTAGTTTCTTGCCTTTCTGAAGTTTTGTAATCTATTCTTAATGGGAAGGTTCTTAAACTTCTCTCTTCTTTCAGATCGTCAGTATGGGTTCCGCGACGGACGCTCTACTGGCGATCTTCTTGCATATCTTTGACTTGGTCATGCTCCTTTCAGGATTTCGGTGGAACCTTTGCTATTGTGCTAGACATATCAAAAGCTTTTGATAGAGTATAGCACAAATCTTTAATTTCCAAACTGCCTTCCTTCAGTTTCTATCCTTCTATCTGTACCTTTATCTTTGATTTCGTTTTTGGCAGAGTGGCTGGTTCCTCAGAGCTCTGTCCTGTTACCCACTCTTTACCTTTATTTGTCAATGATCTATTAAGTCGCACTTCCTGTCCTATCCACTCACATGCCGATGATTCTACTCTACACTTCTCCACCCGCTTCACAAAGAGTCCCTCTCAACAGTCACTCCATGCTTCGCATAGGACGGCTATGGTGCACCCGACCTCTTATCTTTCTACTCTCTCTGATAGTAGAAAGATAGTTCCTTCATCTGTCTACTCGTCACAATCTTACACACGACTATCCTCTTACCTTTAACAATACACAATTCAATTTTTCCTCTTCTCTTAACATTCTTGACATTTCCTTTTCTCGTGACCTTTCCTGGAAAGATCACATATACTCTCTTTCCTTCTAAGGGATAGGTGTGCTGTACCGCCTCCGCGGTTTCTTCCCCCCACTCAATTGCTGTCTCTGAACCGGGGTCTTGTTCGCCCCTGTATGGAGTATGCTCCCCATGTGTGGGGTGGCTCAACCCACACAGCCGTACTTGACTGGATGGAATCAAAGGCTTTTCGTCTCAGCAATTCCCCGCCTCTTACTGACTGTCTTCAATCCCACGCTCTCTTTACTATCACTATTATAATGGACATTGCTCTTCTGAATTTTCTAACTGCATGCCTCCTCCTTTAAGGAGAGCACGCAGCACCAGACTTTCGACACTTTCTCATTCCTTTTCTGTCCAACTCTCTAACGCAAGGGTTAATCGGTATTTTTAATCTTTGATCTACTCAACTGGTCAACTCTGGAACAATCTTCCTGAATCCATCTTTCCCCGCAGAGTGTCAAGGCATCTTGAAAACCCTGGACCCTGATTTTGGCTCTCTTCTTTTTCTATGGGAGGGGGGGGCGCTTTTACGGGCATTCTCCCTTGGCCCCTCCTTCCTGCAAAAAAAAAAAAAATCTTCCTTCAAGGTTGGTGTCCAGAATCTCACGGGCAGCTGCAGAGTTATATGGTGGCGCTCCTTAATGTTAATTTCTGCCAACGCCATTAGAAAAACGTGGCAAAACGTTGTTTCTCAATACTTGGCAATAGCGTTTTCCAGTTCATCGTATCTGTCGATATGTCAAAAGAAATGAGTCCTGAATAACTAATGCACGCACAAACTGTTAGTGTAGCCACTTTAATGGGCTTACCCAATCGTACTTTGGGATTTTTTTTCACCCAGTAGTGAACGTTGTGTTTGTTTCCTTTACTCATTAAACCGAAGAAACATTCATCTAAAATTTGATCTTTCGAAGGAAATCTGGATCACTGTTGAACTTTTGTCCCATTGTTTCAGTAAACGACAACCATCTATCAGAATTATCATCGTATATGAGCTGAGAGTAAATGGGATTGTAATCGTGATATGTCTGTGATTTCAATATTTTTGTTACTGAAAATTTGGAAATACGCAATTCCTCTGCGACTTTTCTCGCTGAAGTTTTTGGATCAACTTGAAAAGTGGTGAGGACATTTTCTTTGTTGTTGTCTCCTGTCGCCGTTTCTGGTCTTTCCCTTCGAGAACTTCGGACCTATTATTATCTACTGAGTCTAATTTCTGTTTCAGACCTAAATTTTCATTTATTTTTCTGACTTATTTTTACGCGATTTGTCTCCGTGATTTTATGACCCTCATTTAAAGCTAAGACAGACGAAATGGTCAGAGATTCCCAGCAGAAGCATACCGGCTGTATGGTTCAAATGACCTTTACACGACATATGGTCTTTTAAAGTTGAGTGCTCTATAGGAGTCGTAACACATGTAGCTCGCGTAATGGCTGAGCAGAAACCATATGTTACCATTCTGTTTATGAGTTTTTTAGGGTCTCTGTGTTTATTACATTTTAAGGGATCAGAATTGATTTCGCCCATGAAGATTGGTTTATGCCGTTTTATATTATTATTTGAGATAAAGTCAATATTCTCCAGGAAGTGGATAAAGCCTCCATTTCGAGGCCGGTAGATGCCAATTATATTTACATTAATATTTTCTAGGGTACGGCGTATGTTTCAATTGAGTCGAACATTAAAGTAAGATTAGTGATTTGTGTAATGTGTACATAGAGTGGGTTTATGTATTTAAATTGAAACCCCACCAACTTTTTTTGCCGTCACGATATGTCTGAAAACATTTATACCCATACAAAGGGTATAGTCTTTTGTTGTTTTTTCTATGTATGTTTCTGTGAGGACAATGATAGAAAATTGTGTTTCGATTAATTGTAATGAATTTTGTAACTTTACAGAATTAGCAGGTTTGCTCCTTATGCAGGCCCGTGCACAGGGGGGGGGGCTTGGGGTGCTTGAGCCCCTGCCCTTTTTCTTCTTCATATCAAAAGTGCCCTTTTAGTCAAAATTCATAAATATATTGATTCGACATAAATTTGAATTAATTAGTTATATTTTTATTTAGTTACTGCTACTTCAACAGATTTTCAAAACTGGAATTACTTTGATCTATGATTTTTTTATTAGAATAATAAACTTAACATACCGTTACTATTATTTTGTCAATCAGGAGGGCGTCTCTAGTGGTAACACTGACTGCAGCTGTTCACTGTTGATTGCGTCTCTCGGGTATGTGGGTGTATTGTTTACTGTTTGTTTATTTTACGTTAACCTAAGCTAACTAGTGATTTCTCACTGATAATTATGGTAAGTTGGAATCCAAAGCAGTGTGACATTACTCCAAAAAATATTGTATGACATTACTCGTAAAGTTGGTAAAAACGTCCACGTCCCCTACTAGGCTAGGCCCATCAGTACACCAGTGTGTCAAACGATGGATTTTGGGTTTTAGTACTGGCATGAATTTCATTAAATTAATAAATGATTTATTAAACAACGTATCATAACCTTTTCATTTTTAATATGAAATTGATTTTTAAAAACAATACAATTTTCATTAAAAGTTAATAAAAATACCTACAGTAGATTATTTATTATAAAACGATGCAATTTTCCGCAAGGACGACAATTACGGTAGATCCTTCTGCCCTTTATCCTGCTGATTGATACTTATAAAAGTTATAAGTAAAGTAACTATTTAGAAATTGCATGCTATTAAATATTGTGAATTTGGTTAACAAAAGCTTAATTAGGATTTAGGTCTACTGCCTAGATTAGATTAGATTAGGCCTAAGATAATAAAATGAAGGGAAATATATTTTTGAAGCAATCTTGCAATAAAAACATGCCTTTTTACAACAAATTTTCATTTATTTTCTTTAATCAGCTTTATATACAAAAATAATGCATTGAATTTAATGGAATTTAAGAATATTTACCACATACAATTTTAAAATTTTTCTTTGTGTGTGTATACATATATATAGCCTATATGGCATTGCGGATTTCATTTTTAAAAATGTTAGGGGAGTGCCCTTTTTTCAACTGAGCCCCTGCCCTTCTGAGAGTCTGTGCACGTCACTGTCCTTATGTTCAGAGTTAGCATCATAAACTTATTAGCGAAATTTAGATGGGTGGAACCCGTGTCATTTATATCGTAATAAACACTTTCGGAGACAATATGTGACTAAAAAGTCATCATCGCCTTCGTATTTATCTCGTAATAGTTCTAAAAAGCTTGGACGATCTTTCAGGGAAGTATGCGACATAGTGAGGAATTCGACTAGAAAGAGAAAGCAATAAAACTTTAGGGAAGCTCAAAGGAAAGGAAAATTTGGGCACGATGTTACAAATGAAGTATACAGTAAGGCACTTTTCTCTCGGGGAATCATATATTGATTTGGGTCTTTCGACAGTAGCATGAGCAAATGAAAATGATAGTATCGTAAAAATAATAATAATAGTCTAAGTGTTGAGTGCGGGGTTTCTCCGGGGTAACGTCCTTCCCCGCCGGTGACCCCTGGAGTCGGTAGCTGGTGGGTGACCCTTCCATTATACCGTTCGTGAGTGAGTGTGACGATATTAGCGTACGGCTGGTAGCGCGGACAAAACTATTTTTACCTTATAAAGTTTTACCCTTACTTTATATTAATGAGTGTCTCTGTCACGAATTTTAAACGACAATTATGACTTCCATTCTTATTATAAAATACAACAAATTATTAACATTTAATCTTAGGTTTCGCATATTAAATTAGACTTCTTACCTTATATAATTCATAAAGGGGGCCATAGGTCTTAGTCGGGAATGGAGTAGGCCTAAGGAAACGGGAATATGGCCTAGTGCGGGACATTATTGAGGGTTGCCATTCATTCAATTTATAAATATCTTTCTTGATTACTTAATGTTACGATTACCTTGCTTGTAAATGTGCACAGGTGTGTGTGTGTGTGTGGTGTGTGTGTGTGTGTGTGTGTAGCACTGAAAAAGTCAATACTGTAATGAATTCTCTTATAATTTACCAAACTAACTAAATTTTGAGAAAGTCCAACATTTTGAAAATTGAGACGAATTTCAGTTAAGTGTCTCCATGTTCAGAAATCGGGTTGTGCGGCTGCAGATGAATACAAGTGAATACAAGTAAATGCAACTAAATACAAATGAATACAAATGTAGATAAAGCAAAGAAATAACCTGCGAAAAATTATACAATACCCCTAATTTACTCGTACATCAAATTAGCATTGGATTCAAGATGTCGGAGAAAACTCAAAACACAACAAGCAATTTGCATTAGAGTTTCAAGGGCAATTCCAAATGCTTCCGAGTGCCTTCAAGTTCTTTCGAATGGATTCGAGTGTCTGCAAGGGCCCTGAGAATGTTTCAAAGGACAAAAAACAAAATCGGAATGCGAAAACTTTCGCCACAATATAGTGTATCGTTCTAAAATGTTTTGGACACACCACACTCATTTTAGCTCCAATTTGAAATCTCAAATATTTAATTAGACTTGAATATGTGTAAGTGTATCTGTGTATGTATGTACAGTATGTATATGGAATAGAACTCAGAATGGTCCCCTGAGATCTTTTATGTTACACACAGACCGTGAATGGAAAAAGGAACTCTTCTCGGAAAATTAAATCCACTGTAGTTCGAATAAGTAATGGTAAATGACAAATACTATAGTTTTTGGGGCCTCTTTGCGAGTGACCCGTTGCCCACGTGGGGCTAGCATCATGAAAAAAAAAACTACACTGTTTGTCATTTACCATTACTTATTCGAACTATAGTGGATTTAATATTCCCAGAAGAGTTTCTTGTTCCATACACGGTCTGTGCTGTGTGTAATATGTATGTATATGTGTATGGTGGAAAAAATTCACAGAAGTCGAGTGAATTAATAATTTTTTATGCAGGAAGGAAGTGCCAAAGGCAAATGGCGGCAAAAGTGCACCCCCCCCCCCCATAGACGAAGAAGAGAGCCAAAATCAAGGTCCGGTGTTTTCGACATGCCTAGACACACTGCGTTTGAAAGATGGGAGGTCATAGATAGGAGGAAAGATGGATTGAAGAAGATCGTTCCAGAGTTGACCGGTTGAGTAGATGAAAGATTGAAAATATCGATTAACCCTTACGTTGGAGAGTTGGACAGAAAAGGAATGAGCAAGTGTCGAAAGTCTGGTGCTGCGTGCTCTCCTTAAAGGAGGAGGCATATGCAGTTCGAGAGTTCAGAATAGCGATAGTAAAGAGAGAGTGAGGCAACATTGCGGCGAAGAGAGAGAGATTGAAGACAGTCAGTGAGAGGTGGGGAATTGTTAAGACGAAAAGCCTTTGATTCCACCCGGTCAAGAAGTACGGCTGTGTGGGTTGAGCCACCCCACGCATGAGAAGTATACTCCATACAGGGGCGAACAAGACCCCTGTACAGAGACAACAACTGAGTGGGGGGGGGGTAAAGAAACCGCAGAGGTGGTACAACATACCTAATCTCTTAGAAGCTGATTTGGAAAAAAGAGTATATGTGATCTTTCCAGGAAAGATCACGAGAAAAGGAAATGCCAAGAATGTTAAGAGAAGAGGAAAGATTGTGACGAGTAGACAGATGGAGGAACTGAGTTTTTGAGCCATTGAAAGCCACAAGGTTTTCTCTGTCCCAATCAGATATAGCAGAAAAATTAGAGGTCAGGTGTCTCATAACCGCCCCGCGCGAATCATGGAGTGACTGTTGTGAGGGACGCTTTGGGAAGCGGGTGGAGAAGTGAAGAGTGGAATCATCGGCAAAGGAGTGAATAGGACAGGAAGTGCGAATTAAAAGCTCATTAATAAATAAAAGGAAAAGAGTGCGTGACAGGCCAGAACCCTGAGGAACACCACTGTTAATAGCTTCAGGAGAAGAACAGTAGCCATTTACAACCGCAGCTATAGATCGGCCAGAAAGGAAATTAGAGATGAAGGCACAGATAAAAGGATAGAAACCGAAGGAGAGCAGTTTGGAAATTAAAGATTTGTGCCATACTCTGTCAAGAGCTTTTGATATGTGTAACGCAATAGCAAAATTAGATTGAAACATAATTAGACTGAAAGAACCCACATGAAAAATAAAAGACAGTCCTCCGAATACTTTCCGTGTATATTTCAACACCTCCTGAAGGCCTCATGGCTAAGTGAACTAGCAGAGAGAGAGGAACCAGTGTACACGTATTACGATCCTTTATTAGTTAATTTGCACCGCCCCCAACTCTCGCCATCCCTATTCACGCTTCGAAAGTTATCTACATCCTACTATTCAGCAGTACAGTCACAGATACTATCTATCTACTATCTATTTCATATAAACCTTCAAACAAATTAAAATGATCAAACTATTTGATACAAAGACTTTCCCCCGAAATAAGTCTCTCATTTTTATTTTTTTAAAATAAGTATGGAATTGAGCCAATTTGTTTTATGATCTGAATTACTTGTTATGAATAAAAGTAACATTTTATTCCATGCCATTTCTAACACATTACTTCTTGTTTTACCCTTAAATTCGGGGTGTTTGTTAAAAGTATCAACAAATTTAAACATAATGTTGATACTAGTGATGTAAAAAAAACCGTGTTTTTTTTTTTTTTTTTTAATAATAATAATTAATATAGATATTGCCAATTTAATTATAAGGTATACTTTTGCAATGATATATATTATAAAAATAAATAAATAAATAATAAAATAGGCCATATGGTACCAGTATAGAATGTCCTTTTCAGCCTATTTACAGAAAAAACTGGCCTCTTTCTTGCACTGAAAGTCTTGTATCTTGAGATCCATTAAACTTGCGAGAACACTGGCTGGGAGCTGACTGCCCATTGTCCAACCTTCCCAGGACTCTCCCATCCATGCCTCGGATTTTGAATCTCCCACTTAACTATCCTTTAGACCCGCGATGACATATTCCCCCCCCCCCCCGAGACCATCCATATATATATACATACACATACACCCATATACATATATACCAATATATACATAAATACTTTATACACATTTATATCTATTGTATACCCATACACATGCATACATCCAGAATTCCAGATACATACGCATGCATACTCACATATATACCTACACAAACTCATACACCTCTATTTCGCCCTTTCATTACCTCCGAGATCATTTAGCACATACAGTAATATCCATACAGCCAAAAGAAACCAATTAAGCACAGACAGAGCAGCAAAGCTAGTATTTATATCCCACAATGCAAAATTCCAAGAAAGTGAAGTAAAACATGGTGCTACATTGGCTTCGTCAACATCCAAATCTGCAATAAATACCAGTACCTGTGATATTGAAACTATTTGCTTTAATCAATCTAGTGATAATGATTCTTCAATGGAAATAGAATCAGATAATGAAAGTTAAACAGCATTAGGTTAACACAAAGGTTAAAGAAAGAGATGAATATTTATATTTTTTTTATTTTTCTATTTGGAATATATATATATAATATATATATATATATTATATATATATACAGTATATATATATATATATACACTGGTATTCTTGCCAATCACAATTATATCTATTGTTTTATACCAGTATTATGGATATTATACCAGTACCTGTGATATTGAAACTAGCATATATGCTCTACCAAATCTAGTGATGATTCTTCCATGGAAATGAAGGTTAACCAACATTAGGTTAACAAAAAGGTTCAAAAAAGGTGAATATTTTTTTTTTCGATCTGGAATATATATACTGGTACTCTTGCCAATCACAATTATGTATATTGTTGAAATGAGGAAGAATGTTTATGTTCTAGTTAAAAAATATAGGTATATACATATAAAAAATGAGGGTTTGTTTTTCCTTTCTATTATATACTTTTTGCGTGATTCAGTTTTTCTAAAAGATGACTATATACATATACTAGGTATAACCGTATAAGCATGGTAGTATAGTAAATTATAGGTAATACTAATATACTTATTAGATTAAAGGAAGAAAAATATGGAATAAGTTTAAAACCAAAAAAAACAAAAAAAACAGACTATCTTCGTTTTAAACAAAAAAACGACAAAAAAAACGACACAATAAAAAACGACTCACATCACTAGTTGATACCAAATTTCTTAAGTACGTACAGAGACATGTAAGAAGTAAATAGACAGCCCAGATTTTGCTGTAACAATTTGGCGTAAAAGATTCAACAATTCTGATCGTGTTGCTGGTTTTTTAGGCTTTTTACGTAAAGTCTTGTCTAGTATTGCCCACACGTGTTCTATGGGGTTCATGTCAGGGGACTGACTCGGCCAAGGAAGTCGTTTGATACCATTTCGCTCCTCCCATTCTTTCGTCTTTTTTGCAGTGTGGCATGGGGCTCCATCTTCCATGAACAGGCAGTTGTCTTTTTCAATTTGACCACTTGAGAATATTGGCATAAGTCCTTCTTCAAGGATAGAAATGTAGGAAACGAATAGTAGTCATAATAATGGCAAAAAAATTGGATGCATACATTTTACCATAAAATTAAGGGTGTCTATTTACTTCTTGCATGACTCTGTATAGTGGGAAGGGGTTCGAAGTTTTCACGAAAAGGCAGCGACAAAAAATCAGGAAATTCTTTAAATTTATATACATTATTATTATTATAAGCTTGTTTGCTCTGTCAAAACACTGCTCTGAGGCTGGCCGCATGCAGGATCGTCTTGCGACTTAACGACTGACGACTTGCGTCATGACGACTCGAGTCAAATTGATGACAGAATGGGAGCCCCGCACACTGCAGCGACCGCGACGCGATTCCCCAGAATCTCGATCAAAGAAGATTAAAGATAAGCTAGACAAGGTCTTAAACACATTCATAATAATTAATTATTAATTAAACTTAAATATATAATTATTAATAATATATATTTGATGAGTCTGTCTATTAAATGTCGCAAAGCGTTTATGTTAAATTAATTTGTTTTATAAACATAACTTTTTATTTTATTTCACACCTTTCTTGAACACCCTGTACACACAAGTGCTCGGAGGATTGTCTGTTTTCCTGAAAGTTGCTTTAATATGTGTAAGTGTATGTACGTGTATATATATATATATAATATATATATATATATATATATATATATATATATATATATATATATATATATATTTAGGAGAAATCCAATGACAAGGAGAAATGTAAATGCCATGAAAAGTCTTCTTTAATGCGCAACGTTTCGAGCAATACGCTCATCTTCAGGCTGTTTAATAACAATGTGAAATTAAAATCAATATTGAATGAAAAACAAAACAGAAAATTTCTATAACCTATTCGTAAAGACAAATTTTAAAAGACTGAGAAAAGAGGGTCAAATTCTAAGTTATACAGATTTACATATAAAAATTAAGAAGTTATTTTTAAATACATATAGCAAATGTGAAATTAATACACTGGAAAAATTAACAATAGTACACTGGAATAATGGAACTAGCTACCTTACACAGCAGTATCCGAGGCTGACTAATTTGAGCAGAGACAGGAACGGGAAACACGAGAGATGGCGAGGGCGATTGGGGAAGGAGGGATTATAAGGAATTGGGGAAGGAGGAGGGATCATAGCAAATGAGAGGGACGGCGGATGAGTCAACATTCAGACTAGGGGACAATGCTTTAATGAAAAGTGATTCTAAAATTCTTAGTGAGTTGGGACAAGTATTACAACCAAGAATTTTAAAATTGTCTAAAGTGACATCAATTTTACATTTAATGCTGTGTTCACGAATACTCGAGGCTTCTTTAGTTTTTAAAATTTTACCTGTTCGGCCACTTATTCCCATATGCGAATAAAATCTAGCCCTGAGAGAGCGAACAGTGCTGCCGATGTAATTCCCAAGGAGACACCTGGGGCAGGTAAATAAATATACAACACCGCTACGCATGTGGGGGATTTCAATAATTTCAAATGTCAGTTCTCAAATTTAACTCAAGAATTTTTTCTTAAACTTAGAAATCTTAAATTTCAATCTTTCATATTTAGGAAGAGTGATTTACAGTGTATTAAGAATTTGGCAAAGAACCAGGAGATTGTTGTGACTAGACCAGACAAGGGTAACGGAGTGGTTATTTTGAATAAATCGGACTACATAAACAAAACTAATGAAATCCTAAGTGATCTTACTAAATTCAAACAAATTCTAGAACCTGTAAATAAAGTCATTGTAAGGTTAGAACAGGTTAATAGATTTCTGTCACGACTAAAGTCCTTAAAGATAATAAAAAATGATACTTACTCTCAGTTGTTCGCATCTGGTGCTAATCTTGCTCAATTATACTGTCTGCCTAAAATCCATAAAGCTGGAACACCTCTCCGTCCTATTTTAGCTTCGTATAACTTACCCACCTTTCAATTGGCAAAATTTGTTGTTCGTCTCCTGTCCCCCTTTGGGAAAAATGCTTACACTATAAATAACTCGTTTGAATTCCAAAAAGACCTCCTTGGTAAAAACTTCGATTCAAAAAAGTTTTTTGTCAGTTTTGATGTAAAGTCACTTTTCACAAATGTACCGGTATCTGAAACTATTGCCATTATTTTAGATAGGGTTTTTAGCTCAGTGATAATTTTCATGGTTTTTCATTGTCTCATTTTAAGGAACTTTAGAATTGGTCTTCAAACAATGCTATTTCACTTTCAACAATAAGGTTTACCAACAAATTGATGGGGTAGGGATGGGATCACCAGTCGGACCGTTAGCAGCTGACTTTTTTATGACTCATTTAGAAAGTGTAATTTTTAGACAATCTCCCACTCATCTCGAGCCAATTTCTATCGACGCTTCGTGATGATTCGATAGCAGTCTTTGATAATGCGGTACAAGCGCAACAATTCTTTAACTTCCTAAATTCTTTGCACCCCAATATAACGTATACAATGGAAACTGAGCAAAATGGCTCCCTCCCCTTCTTAGATCTTTTAATTTCGAAAAACGGTGATTCTATTACTACATCAGTTTACAGGAAACCCACTTTCACTGGTTTGGGCATGAATTTTTTTAGTTTTACTTATTTCAACTATAAGATGTCTTGTATTAAAACTCTCCTGTTCAGAGGATATAATTTGACCTCTAATTTTACCTTACTTAATGATGAATTTAATAATCTAAGATCATACTTTACTAATAATAGTTTTCCTGTTCAATATGTAGACAAACTAATTAGATCCTTCTTAAATAATGTTTATAGCCCTCAACTTCCATGTATTACAGTGCCGAAGGATATAAAATATTTCTTGGTACCTGAAATGGGTCCTTTGAATAAGGAATTTAAGCTTAAATTTACAAAATTGTTCAGGAAATTTTTTTCATACTGATTTCCGCATCATATTTATTAATAAAACGTCTTTAGGTAGCTTTTTCTCAGCGAAGGATCGAACCCCTGACTCGTTGCGTAGCGGTGTTGTATATTTATTTACCTGCCCCAGGTGTCTCCTTGGGAATTACATCGGCAGCACTGTTCGCTCTCTCAGGGCTAGATTTATTCGCATATGGGAATAAGTGGCCGAACAGGTAAAATTTTAAAAACTAAAGAAGCCTCGAGTTCGTGAACACAGCATTAAATGTAAAATTGATGTCACTTTAGACAATTTTAAAATTCTTGGTTGTAATACTTGTCTCAACTCACTAAGAATTTTAGAATCGCTTTTCATTAAAGCATTGTCCCCTAGTCTGAATGTTGACTCATCCGCCGTCCCTCTCAATTTGCTATGATCCCTCCTCCTTCCCCAATTCCTTATAATCCCTCCTTCCCCAATCGCCCTCGCCATCTCTCGTGTTTCCCGTTCCTGTCTCTGCTCAAATTAGTCAGCCTCGGATACTGCTGTGTAAGGTAGCTAGTTCCATTATTCCAGTGTACTATTGTTAATTTTTCCAGTGTATTAATTTCACATTTGCTATATGTATTTAAAAATAACTTCTTAATTTTTATATGTAAATCTGTATAACTTAGAATTTGACCCTCTTTTCTCAGTCTTTTAAAATTTGTCTTTACGAATAGGTTATAGAAATTTTCTGTTTTGTTTTTCATTCAATATTGATTTTAATTTCACATTGTTATTAAACAGCCTGAAGATGAGCGTATTGCTCGAAACGTTGCGCATTAAAAGACTTTTCATGGCATTTACATTTCTCCTTGTCATTGGATTTCTCCTAAATATTAAATTGAAGCTCTCTAGAAGCAACCCGCATGATTATATATATATATATATATATATATATGTGTGTATAATATATACATATATATGTGTTTGTGTACGTGTCTTAACCTCGAAATTAGGACAACCTTAAGGATACACACACAGCCCGTCGCGACACGAATGTGCATATCCCGACATGTGTGGTGTCGCGGTGAATTATCTTTATAAATGCTGTCTTTTATCATGAAAAAGGGAGATGTAATTAAGGTTAGGTTAGGTTACGGTAGGTTAGGTAAGGTTAAATTAGGTTAAGTTAGAATTATTAGGTTTTTAAAATTGGGTGAGTGTCACGATACAGAATTGAATATGAGGAAAAGTAGAGGTCAAACATGTGTGTGTATGAATGTGTGGCGACATCCCGGAAATTCCTTTCCTCGCCTCTGTTGTAGTATCACGAAGAAAAGCCCTTTTTCTTTGCTTCCTCTCCTCACAGCCAGAAGTAGTAAACATGGTAGTGAAATCCAAACACGTGGGCGGAAGCCCGCATGAAAATGCAGATTTCGCCATGATTCCTGAAAGACCGCGCCAAATCTTTACGTCTTCAGAGCACGTCAAAAAAAGCGCGAGTCCACTTCAATTCACCACTCTGCAGTCTGCTCTCCGACATTCGTCGCTGAAACTCCGCTCCGCTCTGCCGTAATCGACTGCGATCCTACAACGTCGCTCTACCTCATTCCGACCTTCGCTTCACTCAACATCCATCCATTCGACCTTCTAATCTCATTTCGGTTCAACAAGAATTTCATCACCGCTGCAAGCCTGCAACCACTTCTTCCGCCGCCGTAATCACCTTCACTTCCACAGACTCAGTCCATCTTCAAGCTTTCATCATTTATTCGGCTCATAGGCTCTCGCGTCTTACATCCATCATAAACCCAGGTCTGTAAACTTTTGGCATAGGCCCCAATTCACTTGGCCTACAGTGCTTACTGCGTCGTGTTAGGCTACTTGTTACATAGCCTATAAACAAAGGCAAACTCCTCAGCCTAACTGCATAGATTATCTGAAGTGTTCTTTCAGTACCACCAAATCGGACTCGCATATTTTATATTAAAATAATACTGCAAGTAGGATTGTCTGTTTTTCCTGAAAGTTGCATTATTTAACTCTTGTCCTGTATAAAATCACTAATTTATTGTCAACAATCATTGGTCATAATTTTGCACAATTCAGTGTAAACTCAGTGTTATTCGCTGTAAATAATTATTCCTTTATTTTTGCTAATTAAACAAAAACTACCAAACCTTTTTATCTTCTTTATTAAATAAATCATTTATTTGGTCGAAAAACCAAATTGGTCACCCATTCAAACGCCTTAATTAACTTAATTGCATTTATTATAGCGGGCCTACTGTCAACAGGCCCGTACATATGTATGTATGTATGTACGTATATGTATAGAATCTCTATGAGTAAGGAAAACATTTAATTTCATACAATCATTTAACAATTGTTGAGATTCATTGAAAAATGTAAACGAAAAAATCCTACCTGAAAATTTAAAATAATTTCAGGCGCTTTTTCAATTTTTTTGCGAACCATTTGGTGATTGGTCTCTCTCTCTCTCTCTCTCTCTCTCTCTCTCTCTCTCTCTCTCTCTCTCTCTCTCTCATGCTGTCGACGTTTCAGTTCCCTCAATGAGGGACAAAGATGCATTATCAGTGATAGATTATACTGTTTATGTTCAGATACACATAAACACCTATAAAGTAAGGATGGTGCACCCGTCCAGTTGTTTCCAGCTTATAATTAGTGTGAATATGAGCACATAGTCTTTGTCTGTGTGTAATTGAGGGTATTATTCGTGTAAATAACAATGCTAGTCTGAAATATTGGGAAGCGAGAACAGCGATAAGCCCGTTGTTTATAATTTCTCCGGTTCAATCGTGGTTTCCAAATGATGGGGTCCTGTTTTTTCCCCATTTGGTGGCGTTACCACCCGTCTCAGTGACCCTTCGTGGTTGAAGGGTGTAAAATGGAACCACCAACCAACTAATTACAGGATATAAGTTCAGCCGCCCGCAAAAATCATTTTAGCTCAAAACGAACTCGTAAGTAAATTAAGAATTCGAAATGAGACTTTTTTTTTAAACGTCTAAAAACTTTTTAGTTTGGAAAGAGAACGTCTTCGAAGTACTTTCATTTGAAAGTAGAAAAGAACGTTTTCGAAGTACTTTCATCTGAAAGTAGAATACAACGCCTTCGAAGTACTTTTATTTGAAAGTTTCATAGGAACCAGAAGAAAATGTGGAAGAACTCGATTGCTCGCCAATGTTGAGTCAATAAAAAAGAAACTGCATATGAAACTTTGGGCACAGGAAAAAGTTCAGTTTATTCCATTTATTAATTCGCCAAGTTGCGATATAATCATTTGCTGAAAATGGCAAAATTTCCATTTAACATCTGACGACCGAGTTTAGTCATAAATTGATGGTTGTCACTGTACAAAAGAAGTGAATTTAAAATTCTTCCTCAAATTCCTCCTTGCTTAGGTGAATTCCACTGAACATGAAGGGGAGCATGAACGATCCAGAACACGAAGGAGGCGATATATGAACACAGGTGGGAAACTGTACCCTATAAATAAAGTGCGGATATTACTCTCGCCTTGAAACTACTTCCGCGAGGGCCGGAGCAGCAGTGCTATTCATCAGATTGTGTCAAAGTGGTAATCTTTACGGTCAAACTTTGCATCAAAGAATAACTTTACATATAAATTGAGCGATATTTTTGTATGCAAAATGTGCTTCTATACACACACACACACACACACACACATACGGTCGGCAATGTATATGCCAGTGGCAGGGGAACAACAAAGTGCGAGGGAAGATCCATGGTGTCTCTTCCATTATGGAGGCTTATGCATCCAGCATTGTGAAACGCCTCATTTGGCGAGTGCAGTCCGTAGAGGTAACGACTGTTTAAATGTGTGCGGAGAAGACATAGGGCTGGATACGGTGGGTTATGATCTAATATATTTTTTAAATATTTCTGCAGAGGAATTCCACCCACATAAATTAAAAAGAAAAGTGTTGTGGGCACATTGCTGCATTTTGATAAAAGTATGACTCTTATGATAAGATATATTTCCTTTGAGAGAGAATAACTTTCACCAATGATGGCAAATTAGCTTAAAAGAAATAGTTTATTAAGAGTTACTGTATATCAACATAGGATTTAGAATCTCTCTCTCTCTCTCTCTCTCTGTTTACGAAACAGTGTGTAGAGGTGGAAAAGAAAGCCCAGAAACTATTGGGTTATATCAGGAGGCAATTTCAGTTTCGGAACAAGGAGATTGTGCTCTCACTGTACAATTCCCTTGTTCGGCCGTACCTGGAGTATGCTGTGCAGTTCTGGTCGCCCACCCTCAGGAAAGATATTGAGAGGCTGGAGCGAGTGCAGGCGAGGGCCACAAAGTTAATCCCTTCCGTTAAGCATATGGGCTACAATCGACGGTTACGCGCCCTGAACTTGTTTTCGCTTGAAACTCGGAGGCTGCGCGGTCAACTGATCGAGGTTTTCAAGCTCTTACGAGGGTTCAACGATGTCGATTTTAGAAGTATGTTTAGTTTAAATGATAACCCAACTCGCAACAATGGTTGGAAGTTGGATTTGAAACGGTTTAGGACTAGTGTGTGTGGGAATTACTTTACGTATAAGATCTGTGACACATGGAACAGGTTACCTTCGGAAGTTGTGAACAGTTCCTCTGTGGATCAGTTCAAGAAAAGGTTAGACGAAATCTTGCACACTATTTGAGTGTGTAAAGACATTTAGGACCTCAGTCTGCGGAAATTCTTTTCCTATAAAATAGTTAATATCTGGAACCAACTTCCCTCAGAGGTTGTTTCCAGTCAAAGTGTAAATCTGTTTAAAAATAGGCTAGACAAAGTACTGAACACACTCATAGTTTAAGATAAAACCTCAGAAAACTCTGCAGGAGTTCGCTTGCTCGGTGTCTCTGTGAGCAAGCTAAATATAGAGCTATTTATATATTCTCCACTTTCCTGTAAAATTTCCTTGGCTACTTTTCCAGGGTCAAGGTATTTTCTTCAACCTTTTTCCGTACCTGCCTCTGGCAGGGAGGGAGCGGAGGGTGGGGAGAGAGCCTTCTACTTTACTATCCAGTTTTCTACTACTGCTAGGATAGTTGAAAGAAAAATAAACTTTTACAAAATTTTCCCTGGCTCCCGTTACCATTGGTACCTCCTCGGTATGGGCCGCAAGGCCTTTTGAGGTACTTCTTTTCCTTGTTACTCCTTGTAACTCACTCTCTCTCTCTCTCTCTCTCTCTCTCTCTCTCTCAACTAGCTTTGCTGTCAATTGCTTTAAATCAATTATTTATGCTGGTTTGTTTATAAAACAGTTCAGGAATCATTGAATGAAATTATCAGAATGGAAAATTTTACTCTTATAGAATTCTTTCGGGCGTGTTTAGCAAAATATTCGACGGAACACCGTTCCAATTGGCTACGTAATATCCTACTTGAATTGAAAAACCTTTACACTTTTTTAAGCCTTTACCTCATTAATAAATCAGAGATGTAATTTACATCATTTTTAAAAGGCAAAATCAAAAAATTCTTCGTAATTGATTGTGGGTGTTATGCCCATGATTGGATCATCGACCCCCACACCTACTTCCGAACAAGCGAAAATAATAAAAGTTGGCATTCAGTGCCATATTCTCTTTTTATACTTTGCCCAGTGTCCATTTTATGTCTTGGTGCATCCAATGGGTTATGGGTTAATACCGTGATATGGGCTCATTTCTGGTATAGCAGATGCATACCCGTACAGTATAGTGTATATATATATATATACGCATGCCCCATGAAAAGAAATCGGCAAAATCTGGCTCTGATTGAATCATTGAATGATACTCCGAAATCAGTCTTGTTTTCTGAAGAATTGAAACTGAAATGAAGAAAAAAATTGTCAGAAATCTTCCTTAGTTCATGTAAAGCAAAAATATATTTTTGCTTTACATGAACTTAGGAAGATTTCTGAGAATTTTTTTTCTTCGTTTCAGTTTCAATTCTTCAGAAAACAAAGGACTGATTTCGGAGTATCATTCAATGGTTCATTCAGAGCCAGATTTTGCCTATTTCTTTTCATGGGGCATGCGTATATATGTTACGCCCAAACATCGAAATCGCTCAGTGAGCGAAAAAAACAGCCACAACACGTTGTGGATGCACCTAAGTGACCACACACCGATGTTAGATATTTTTTCGCTTCATGGCCATTCTCAAACAACCACAACGCGTTGTGGACGATTCGGATATGATCACAACGCATTGTGAACGATTTGAAAATTATTGAATGCCCGGTTAGGTTAATTGAATGCCCGGTTAGGTCAACTGTACGCCCTTGACGATTGGTTAGGTTAAGTAGAGATATTTTCGTTAAAACTAACGAAAATATCACGGCTTAACCCAACCAATCGTCAAGGGCGTACAATTAACCTAACCGGGCACTCAGTTGACCTAATCGGGCATTCAATTAACCTAACCAGTTGGTTAATTTTTACATTTACGTCTCATTCTAAAGTTGCTTAAAATTAATCGAAACCTACGGGAAAATTATTGATAATCATTTTTTAAAAGACTTTATCTTTTTTCTAGTATATCTGCTTAACTTTGCTTTTTAATCGGTGAATACGTCCATAAATATACGTCGTGTTTATATCATTTCAATATACGTCGTGTTTAAATAGAGTTTGATGAAAGACATCGGTGTGTGGTCGTTTCAAATTGTCCACAACGCGTTGTGGTCATATCCGAATCGTTCACAACGCGTTGCGGTTGTTTGAGAATGGCCATGAAGCGAAAAAGTATCTAACATCGGTGTGTGGTCACTTAGGTGCATCCACAACGCGTTGTGGCTGTTTTTTTCGCTCACTGAGCGATTTCGATGTTTGGGCGTAACATATATATATTATACTGTACGGGCATGCGTCTGCTATGTTGAAATGAGTTGTATACAGTGAAAATAAAAAGGCTACAGCAGGTTGTTCATACGCGTACTGTATTCACCACACAAACACTACTTGATTCTGCGAAAAAAGTAAGTCTATAGGGGATTCGTCTTCATTTGACGAATAGACAGGCATACAACTTCACCTTTATGCCGACATGTAAATTTTGATGTCAACAAAAGGTGAAAAGAGTCAATCCGGCACAGGTAGATGCATGTTTGCCAGAGTGCCAACCAGTCGTGAGGCGCAAAACGAGATACTTCGGAAGGAGTCTTCTAATTGGTCCTTCAGGAAAAAATTTGACAAGAAAAGTTTTACATCTGACGAAGCAGTGAAGTGGGTGAAGAGGAGCAGGAGGAGGTGGGGCGTTTAATGAAGGGAAGACCAAAGGTAATGCTGTCTCTACCCACATTTGTGTTTCCCGGAAGTTGGACGACACATATGCGAAATTGAGGAACAGCACCATGCGACGAAGAGGAAAAACAATTCGACAGGAAATTAAAGAAAGTCTTTGGTTTATCTAACTAAACGTAACACACACACACACACACACACACACACACACACACACACACATATATATGATACACAGACAGTGCATGGAACAAGGAACTCTTTTGGGATAATTAAATCCACTATAGTCCGAATAAGTAATGGTAAATGACAAATACCATAGTTTTTCTTTTTCATGATGCTAGCCCGACGTGGGCAACGGGTCACTCGCAAAGAGATCCCATAAATATAGCTTCCCTCACCAGCTATCTGCAAAGCAGACAGGATCCAGCTTTGGGATATGGATCTAGGGTTTAAAGCAGCCTAGCCCTGCTACATTTAGAACCTAAATGTTCTAAATGTAGCAGGGCTAGGCTGCTTTAAACCCTAGATCCATGTCCCAAAGCTGGATCCTGTCTGCTTTGCAGATAGCTGGTGAGGGAAGCTATATTTATGGGATCTCTTTGCGAGTGACCCGTTGCCCACGTCGGGCTAGCATCATGAAAAAGAAAAACTATGGTATTTGTCATTTACCATTACTTATTCGGACTATAGTGGATTTAATTATCCCAGAAGAGTTCCTTGTTCCATGCACTGTCTGTGTGTACAATAAAAAAACTCAGGGGACCATTCTGAGTTCATTCCCATATATATATATATAATATATATATATAATATATATATATATATTATATTTACACGCATCTCCATATCAGCGGAGTACCGACTTTTTAAAATTTATATATCTAGCAAAATATTTAACCAAATTTAATTTAACCTAACCTAACACTAGTGGTATCTCCTCCCTCTGACTTGATTATGCCTAAAATTAGAATCTATTTAAAAGATTTTTTTCTGCCCTATCTGGGCTCAACTCTAGGAAGGCATACGGTCCTGATGGTGTCCTTCCTGTTGTTTTCAAGAACTGCTTCTGCGCTGACACCCTGCGTAGGCAAACTCTTTCGTCTTTGTTCTTCATCTGGTACTTTTCCTTCCTGCTGGAAGTTCCCTTTCGTTCAGTCTGTCCCAAAGAAGGGTAGCCGCTCTCAACCCCCGAACTATTGTCCAATTACTTTGATTTCTTACTTTTCGAAAGTTTTTGAATCTATCCTTAATAGGAAGATTCTTAAACACCTCTCCTCACAATCTTCTTTCAGGTCGTCTGTATGGGTTCGGCAAAGTACGCTCTACTGGCGATCTTCTTGCGTATTTCTCTGACTCTTGGTAATCCTCCTTCCGGGATTTTGGTGAAACAATTGCTATTGCGCTAGACATATCAAAATCTTTTGATAGAGTCTGGCAGAAATCCTTAATTTCGAAACTGCTCTCTTTCAGTTTCTATCCTTCTATTTGTACCTTCATCTTTGATCTTTCTGGCCGATCTATAGCTGTGGTTGTAGATGGTTACTGTTCTTCTCTAAAACTATTAATAGTGATGTTCCTCAAGGTTCTGTCCTATTACCCATTCTCTTCCTTTCATTTATTAATGATCTATTAAATCGCACTTTCTGTCTTATCCACTCCTATGCCGATGATTTCACCCTTCACTTCTATCCCGGCTTCACAAAGTGCACGTGACCTCTGATTTTTCTACCATCTCTAATTGAGGCAGAGAAAACCTTGTTGCTTTCAATGCCTCAAAAATTCAGTTCCTTCATCTCTCTACTCGTCACAATCTTCCACATGACTATCCCCTTACTTTCAACAACACAACTGAATCTTTTCTTTTCTGTTAACAGTTTTGGTGTTCCCTTTTCTCGTGATCTTTCCATAAAGATCACGTATACTCTCTTTCTAAAACAGATTCTAAGAGCTTTGGTGTTCTCTACCGGCTCTGCAGTTTTTTCACCCCCACTGAGTTGGTGTCTCTGTACAGGGATCTTGTCCGCCCATGTATAGAGTGGACGGGGTGGAATGAACAGCTTTTCGTCTCATCAATTCCCGCCTCTTACTGACTGTCATCAATCCCTCTCTCTTCGCCGCAATATTGCTTGAATCTCTCTTTACTGTTGCTATTATACCAGGCACTGCTTTTCTGAACCCTCTAACTGCATGCCGCCTCCTTTAAGGAGAGCACGCAGTACCAGAGTTTCGACACATTGTCATTCCTTTTCTGTCCAACTCTCAATCTTTCATCTTCTAAACTGGTCAACTCTGGAAGAACCTTCTTCATTCCATCTTCCCTCCTGTCTATGACCTCCAATCTTTTAAACACAAAGTATTTAGGCATCTCGAAATCTTTGGATCTTGATTTTGGCTCTTCTTCTATGGGGGGGCCGTTTTTGACGGTATTCGCCGTTGGCCCCCCTTTTTCCTGCATAAAAGAAGTATTTCAAGTGAACTTGAGGGCTGGAAAGGGATTTTCTGTTAAGTCATTAAATACTGAGGTACTCACTACTCTAACCTAACCAAACTACAACTAACGTAACTTAGCCTAACCTAGCTAATCACTACTAACATATCTTTATTCCGATAATACTAAAAATGTCTCTAGATTTTTATATAACTTTTTAATGTTCCGAGATACCAAAAGTGTACCAAAATTACTTCACTACATCTGTGAATTATCACACACTCGACCTCACTTTTGCCCAGTTGCCTACACACACACACACACACACACACACACACACACACACACACACACACAAATTGAATTATTTGAGAAACTGATTTGTATTCTGGAAATAAATTTTTACTTTTCCAAGCAAATAATTTGAATAAAGATTCCCCTTTCTCGACTGAGGGGAGATCGTGAAATCGATTGAGAGGAAAATTAAATGCTTTTGTGGCTGTGGCAATTCATTATAATATTCATTGAAGGTTTTTAATGAGTTACTTCGAATTTATAAAACAGGGGGAGGAGGAGATGACTCCCCAAGACCACTTGGGAAGACTCAAGTTCCTCGTTTGTCCCTTGGTAAGATGTCCTCATTCCGTCGTCGGCATCGTTTTCTTTAATCTTGGGTTTTACCTCCTCATTTTGTTTTATTTCTTATTTATGGGACATATTGGTCCTCTTCGAGGAGAGAGGTAATAGGCCCAGAGATCAGATCATGGAAACCACATCAATCTCTCTCTCTCTCTCTCTCTCTCTCTCTCTCTCTCTCTCTCTCTCTCTCTCGTTTTCTTTTTATCTCAATTCCATTATACATTGGACTGAATTATTATTTCATGCATATTTAGATTCATAAATGTAAAATTATTCCTTCAAAATTTAGATAAAACGAAACAAATCTGGAAAAATAGCATACATTGTTGAATATCATTTATGTAGCATGCGCAGATTACTATAAATATTTCGTATAACCTCGCATGACACACTGAAGGACTTATATCGCATGACTATCTTCAGATTTATCTGAAACCTACGTCTTCAGGACATGCTACCATTTGATCCAACATCATAAAGTTTTTAATACATAATGTTCGACAATTTTTTCGGGCCTCAGTAGCATTGGCTATTATCTAAATTTTTTAAATTTATTTATGAAGTTTTCGTGGTACACAAGTCATCTCTGGACATAACTTAAGGTACTTTTTCGAATCGTGAATCCACGTGTTTAGGAAGTACTGCTCGACGTGGACCCTATATAGTATGTATTTTTATGTACTTTCATGCTTAGAACACTCTTGGATGACACCAAAGGTCTGTAAGGCGTGTCATATAAAGTGGATAATTTGTTTAATAAACACACACACACACACACGCACACTAACTTCTGTAGCTCTCTTAACAATTGCTCATTGACAATCTTATTTGTCTTCATGAGTCTTCGTTTGCGAAAAGTAAAGAATTGCCAGAAACTAAAGACTTTTCATCATTATGAAAATGAAAGGATTTTTTATTTTTTACTAACTTAAATTTTGTTCTTAATAAAATTAATAAATCTACTGTTTTTGGGTGTTATCTCGCCCAAAAGTAGTAGGTTGGTTGGTCTTTCCAACGCCCTTCCCTCACGACGGATTATTGAGATGGACAGTAAAGTCGTTGAGAATTGACGAACGGTATGTTGGTTCATCAGTGTTCTCCACCTTTTATTCTCAGAACTGCAGCTCAGAGGTAACCTATGCTATTAACTAACACTATCAACCGTTGAATATTACTATTAACAAACTAGAAACTCTTAAGCCGCGTCGCGGTCGCTGCAGTGTGCGGGGCTCCCATTCTGTCAGTGTAAAATCACACGCGACTCTAGTCGTGAGTCGCGAGACGATCCTGCGTGCGGCCGGCCTTACAAAACCACTTTTCCACAAAACAAAACCGGACCTGAAATATTGTAAATAAAATTATTTTAATATTTGTCATCAGTTTAAATTTTTTTTTAGATTTTTCACATAAAATCCTCTTTGATATCTCAAATATGCATTTTAACTGTACAAATATATGTAAAAAATTTCGGCCTAAAAATCTAATATCTCATTTTTAATTTGATCCAATTCATTCAAACGATGGTAGAAGTATTTCAATTTTCAAATTTTTTAAAACAAAATTTTTTTTTTAAACTTTTAGAAATATTTTGAAATTCTTTGAAGAGAAAGTTCACGACAAATTCCTTATTTCCATTCGGAGATCTTCTTTATTTGAAATTTTTTTCTGTGACTGAAAAGTTTCGATGAAAAGTTTCGATAATGTTGATTTAGAAATGAAATAACGAAACTTCTTCCGAAAATTTTTCCCAAAACTTAATTTGTTCCCGAAGAAAAAGAAAAATTGCATTTGAGATCTCAAGTTGGGTTTAAATTTTGATTTTGCCATTGCAATACAGTTCATATAGACACGCATACAAGAATTCATACATACGTTTATGCGCGTGTATGTATACATGTATGTACTCGTATGTATGTAGAATATGAGGCTTGCATGTTTCCAGCTGTTTAGTGGAACTTTTTAAATTTTCTGGAAGAACTAGCCAACGTGTGTGTGTGTGTGTGTTCATGCACAAATAAAAGTATAAAACTGGTAGAATATGGACATGGTACTGTATATAATTTAATTCAAAATCAAAACTAACTGGTTTAACCTAACCTAACTTCAAATGTTTCCTATGCGAGTCTGAAAGATGGTCATCATAATTGATTAATCTTCTGAATTTAAGTAAAAATAGGCAAAATTCTCTCTCTCTCACACACGCGCGCGCGCACACACGTGACGTGACGTGACGTGAAATAAATGGAGGGAAGGAACATTAGAGGTTGAAACATTTCTGTTGAAATTCCGACCTTTTTAAATGATTTGAAAGCAGTCCTTCCGTATTCAGTGGGAGAATCTACAAAAATAAACCGAAATGACTGTACTCTTTTCAGTAAAATGAAATCTTTCACGAGATTCAAATAAGAGTTTTCATTCTATGAACACGATTGAAAATTTCCATCTTACTTCGCAAGTATCGCAAAGTGATTGAACTATTTGTCAAATGATTGAAATTTTTAATGTTTTGATGGAATTATTTTATCACCGTAAGGACCCTTCCTCATTTAAAATTCTATCCCACAGTGTGTGTGTGTGTGTGTGTGTGTACAGTCACTTCCGAACTCCAATAACGTTATAAATCAGTTCTGAACATGAGAACAGAATCCATCCATGATTCATTCTTTATTCTTCAATTAAAGTCACCGAGTGTTATTTCAAGATGTAATACAGGGTGATTCAAAAGTCAGGTTACATAGGGAAATACTGTATTATGTAATGATACAGGGGAATAGTCACATCACATGTTCGATATAGCCACCGTTAACGATAATGCACTTGTGCAGCCAGCTAGGAATATCACATCAATGCGCTCCTCCTTCGATAACATCTCATAACTCATTTACCCGCAAAGAAACAGAAAAGCCCTATGTAACCTGACTTTTGAATCACCCTGTAGATTAAAAGTTCTTTATTTAATCAGAAGCGAAAGTTCTCAGCAACTTTGCAAAAGTGGCGTTTTCTGCATCATAATTTTTGCATCACGAAATTCATTAATTGTTCGGGAAAGAGCCCATGCTTTTCTCCAACCTTTAATTTGTTCTAAAAGATTGTGACATCTATCAGATATTTTTAATGTTTTAACTGGGAATCAACCCTAAATGATGCTTAAAATGAGGATGGATTGTGGTTACAGTATCTAGCAATTTTGTGAAGCATAGCTAATTTGGCCATTGGAAGGAATCTAGATAGTTGACAGACTAAGAGCAAAACACACACACACACACACACACACACATCTAACCTCATTTTCACAAGAAAATATCAGCAATTCATATTTTTGTATTAATGGCTACAGAAAATTGCAATTTAAGTTAGGAATAAGCTGTGCATCTCATTCCTTGAATATTTACCTCACTATTTCCTTGCGCCTACTTAAATATGTGGAACTTCTAGCAAAATTCAATTAGACTTCACACATCAGTGATTATAGGGAAAGAGGGGGATCAATTCCCAAGGGAAATAAATAGGATAATATGGCAAACAGTGAATATGAAGTACCCATTATTGTTTATTTTCAGAAAAGCTGGTGGTGAGTGGTGATGAGATGAACAAAATGATGCCAAGCACTTCTGGAGTGAATCAGGATCTCAAAGGTTGGTTAAAATGTTTTCATATTTTTAAGATAAAGGGGTGAACAAACTTCCCTAATAGTGCTCCATCCCTCCTCTCCCCATTCATTTACAAGGAAAAATTAATATTATCATTATCTGATTATGCTCATATCTGAAAGTATTCAATGAGTGAAGAAGTTGTAGGTAATGAGTATTAGATTTTCCATTATTATACAGACATTTAACATGCATTTGACTGGAATTGCAGTTTCCAAAACTTCACTTGGAAAGTATCAGAGAGATGCTAATTTGAATGTAAATGATTAAAATTTTTTTTTTTTTCTGAACATTTTTATTTACTGAACAAAAGTAAACATTAGAAGGATATTTTAAAAGACAGATACCATGTTTAAATCATATTTAAGATATCATTTCTTGCACACAAAAAATTCAACACAAAGGTATCATTAAAACATTATTATATTTGAAAGAAAAATGGAAAACAAACAAGTGTACATTGTATTGAACAATGCTTATGGAAAGTTGCTTTGGTATGTGAGTTTGGGTTACTTAGTGCGATGGGTGAGCTTGAATACAAACGAGATAAATGAAAAATTATTAAAAAAAAGCAAAAAAAAGCATTGTTTTATGTTTTGCCAGCTCAAAATTTTAATCTTTCCTGACTCTTGCACTCCGCAGTAGGATCCATTCTTATGTGTGTATATGGTGGAAAACACATGCTACCCCAAGAGGGGAAGTATTTTTTTGTAATTAAATTAAAACTTAGGTTAAATGATTCAGTGTTTTGTCTTGGTCCTTATGACTTGTTCGCGCGCGCGGACACACACACACACACACACACACACACACACACACACACACACACACACACAGAGATTGAATTATTACTTGAGAAACTGATTTGTATTCTTGAACTCATAAATTTTTACTTTTCCAAGCAAATAATTTGAATAAAGATTCCCCTTTCTCGACTGAGGGGAGATCGTGAAATCGATTGTGAGGGAAATTAAATGCTTTTGTGGCTGTGGCAATTCATTCTAATATTCATTGAAGGTTTTTAATGAGTTACTTCGAATTTATAAAACAGGGGGAGGAGGAGATGACTCCCCAAGACCACTTGGGAAGACTCAAGTTCCTCGTTTGTCACTTGGTAAGATGACATGTTTTTGTCCCGCTAATTATGTTTTTGCCTTGTCGTGTATTGATTTTAAAGGTAATAATGTCTAATAAGAATTTATTAATAATGTTTTGTACGAAATTAAGAATATAAAATACTTGTTGGCAAACCTGAAATATGCCGCTGTGAGACCACGTATGCCCAAAAGTCAGTCCTCGGCCGGAGATTGTGGCAGTCAGGTGATTTTCGTTACGAATATGTTATTGTGATTCTAAAATTTGTAATATTCTCTCTTTCCGCGATAAAATGTTGACAGTGATTCGGCACTCTCTTTTCCCCCGTTTAATTTGTTTTTACTCACCTGTATTAACCCAAGTATAGTACGAAAATACCACGTTGGCCCTCTACAATTCCCAACGTGAGCTTTGTCCGACGCCCGCCAGGTCACCTGGGCATTCTATGACACGCTCTCAGACCGCGTGGGTAGCTCGTGCAGTGAACATCTCGTGGAGAACTTGTGTGCATGATGCCCATATTTTCGTGAACAATTGCGCAGTGATGGCTGATAAAGACATGCCAGAGGGCCCTCTAGAAGCGGGGAAAAGTTCTTGTAAGAGACCGGTGATTAAGCTACGGGGGCCATATAAGAGCTTGGCGATTGCTGACAAATTTAAAATGTTAGATAAGATAGACGCTGGGTCAAGAAGCCGAAGTCTATGAAAATAAAAACCCACTCTAATAGACAGAGTTTATTTCCACAACAGTTTCGACGCCCACTGGCATCCTCCTCGAGGAGGATGCCAGTGGGCGTCGAAACTGTTGTGGAAATAAACTCTGTCTATTAGAGTGGGTTTTTATTTTCATATTTTGACCTTCACGTAGAAAAAAGAAGTTTTTGCATTTAAGCCGAAGTCTGTGAAGAGAATAAGATCGCGTCTACGACCAAGTATGATATTAAGCGTGCAAAGGACAAACTAAGGAATTATAGGCTGACTCTAGAAGAACCAAGTGCGGGCACGACCAAATGTAAAAGAATTAGAGGAGTGAAGAACCAAGCGCTAGAAGACACTGTCTGTAAGTAGTACCGGTGTAACGTTGAAAAATGAGGTGCACCTCATTTTTCAACGTTGAATAATGAGGTGCACCTCATTTTCAATGTTGAAAAATGAAGTACATTGTTGAAAACTGAGACACTGTTGAAAATTGAGTTGAAGTAGACCAAGTTGATTGGGTTCAGACTCCCAGCTGAACCTTGAACGGCCAAGCTCTGAGGAGCTACTTTAACTTATAGCCTACTTCAACTCAATTTTCAACGAAGTGTCTCATTTTTCAACGACCTCAATTTTCAACGTTATACTGTCAGGAATGGTCAGTAGGTGTAAATGTGCGCGGGATAGAAATCCAACTTGCTGCTGAACGCTTCGCCAGAAACCTCGAGATTGAAGACTTTGCTGCAAGTCCTGGTTGGCTGTTTAAGTTCCGAAGGCGCCACTGATTTGGCAACAAGAAAGTGTGAGGCGAGAACTTACGTGAGGAAGAAAGTAGTGTTGAACCGTTTCGCGAGAAACTTCTAACACTGATTGACGATACTGGGCTGATGTCCAGTCAGTTATATAATGCGGACGAAACAGATCTGTACTGGAAGACCATGCCTGATAACACCCAGGCAGCCAAAAACGAAAAGGACCGTGTCGATACGTTTGTGTGCAAATGCCGACGGTTCCCACAGGCTGACACCTGTGGTTGTTGAAAAATCTCAGAAATCCAGGGCATTAAAGAACATTATGGACAGCCTGCCGGTCATCTACAGGGCCAACAAGACAGCGTGGCTTACTCGCGACATCATCTCGTTCTGGTTTCAAAGCATTTTGTGCCAGAAGCGAGAAATCTTCAAGAAAAGAAATTGTTCATTTCTCCCGAGAATGTTAAAGCCATACTGTTGCTGGACAACGCCCCAGCCTACCCAGACCAGGAAGAACTTAGCAGTCGGGATGGCAAGATCAAAACTATGTTCTTATCCCCCAACACTACGTCAATCATCCAACCTATGGACCAGTCCATTATCGAATCGTGTAAGACATTCTACCGCCAGAAACATATGGACGAGTGCCTAGTTGTCCTAGAAACCAGCGAGGACGAAGATGAGGACACAAGGGGGTAACGTACCCTGGCCAACCTGAAGAAATATAACTCGCGCAATACTGTGTTCAACGGAGCAGAAGCGTGGAACATGGTAAAGTCCTCAAATCTGGTGAATGGGTGGCATAAGCTTCTGAGGAGTACAGATGCTAGGCCGGACTTCGAGGGGTTCGAGCCAAAAGAGATTGTGAAACGTTTCGACCGGAGTGGGGAGACCGACGTGATGGAGGAAGATATTGTGGAATGTCTGGAGGTGGACCAAGCAGACCCTGGCTATCACCACCAGATGGAGGAGGAAATAGCAGTAGTAGTTTCAGGAAGATACCAAGAACAAGAAGAAATCCAAGTCGCCAGCGATGACGAGGAGGAAGGCGAGGAACCATCCAAGAAAGATGAAGCTGTCAACTGTGTGGACATGTACGGATACAATTTTGGATTGGATTGACCAGACTGGTGTCAAAGGTATCCACCCTTTCTACGAGACTATCCGTCACTTGCGAGACAAAACACTCTAACAATAAAACGCAAAATACGTACAACCAAAGATACACGAATTTTTCCAGCTTACCCTCGGTCTGAATTAATGGCTGGAGACGAGGACGAGGCCGAGGCCGAGACCCAGTAAAATACAGAGTAGTGATGTAATGTAGGGTACTGTGCATTATTTCTAAAGTAGTAGATTTAAAATATACAGTTGCACCTGTATTAAAACAAAAACCGAGTGTTCAGACGAGTGAAAAACTAGACATAGTGATGTTAATTTCTAGAAATTAATATAAATAAGTATACACTATGTATTAGCATGTAAATTTTAGTGTTAAAAATGTGAGTGCTCAAGAGACTTTAGTGGCTTAAAAAGAAACGCAACCAAGCAATTCTGCATCCATGTGCTGTGCCAGTATTACTCTTCACTACAGGCACATATGTTGAATATACACTACATACTTTATTATTACTATTAAAGATTAGTTTGTCGATTTACAGGACACATTTCATACTTGTTGGGGAATACGAAAAAATGCAATAAGTTTTATGAAAGTGCGAATTACAGGGCACATTTCGGACTTTTTGGGGGGAGTACGTAAAAAAGCGAATTAGGGGTGATAGATTTTCTGAAAGTGCGAATTATTGGACACATTTCGGTTAATTCGTAAATTCCCTTAATTCGACAGGGGTAGAGTCCCAAAAGTGTCTAATTAGGGGATAGCCACTGCATACTCGTATTTAAATGGTCGCTAACATTAATTATTTTTTGAACTGGTCGAAGATAATTTCTGCAATAATAAAGAACCCCAACTCCTTGTTTATCTTTTCTTTCTTTATTAAATTGTTTGTAGCCTTTAAAATGACACTCCTATAAAATTCCTGTCTACTTTTGAGCCACGATTCAGTTATCGAGTTATCGCAACAACGCTTTCAGTTAAACCTATTACGCGTGTTTCTAGCATTAAAATACAATACTTTTTAACTATTATCTATGTTACTATTTGTTTTATCCGCGTTAAATTTCCCTGCGGATGCTAGTCCCGTTTGCTAATCGAGAAAGAACTATTTCATCTTGCTGCTGTTTATGTATATTGCCCGTCCCAAATCGAGAAAGAACTATTTCATCTTGTCCGCGGTTTACGTATATCCAACTTACGTTTTAAGAAATTAATATAAAGAGTCGATCATTATCTATTTCAATTAGGTGTACGTCATCCTGAATGATTAAATCTTTCAAATCAAAATCTGACCAACCCCTGACTTCAACCCCTTCTAATTTCGTATTAAAATGTTTCATTCGCTTAACAGTCTATTATTTTTATAGATTTTTGGTGTAGTACCCAAAAAATCAACACGTTATTCGACTTCTCTTTCAAAGTCCTAATCAAATTTCGGTACTTAGCTAACAAATCCCCGAGTCTGATATTAAAACTACAAACCATTGCTTCCAACGAAAAAAAAAATTAAAAATAGTTTCACCGTTTCTACTTTTAAACTCCTGTTCTATTTTCATTATCATCTACAGGGTGTCCCTAAAGTCTGGACACATAGGAAATATCACTAACTATAACTAACTATATGTTATTATTATTATTATTATTATTATCTTAAATTCATGCAACTGAGGCCTAAGGTAGGCCCACATCGAATCAGCAACCCTGAGGTAGGACCAAATAGGACCTCCAAGTCCATAAGTTATGGACTTGGAGCCTCCAAATCCATAACTTATGAACTTGGAGGTCCTATTTGGTCCTACCTCAGGGTTGCTGATTCGATGTGGGCCTACCTTAGGCCTCAGTTGCATGAATTTAAGATAATAATAATAATAATAACATATAGTTAGTTATAGTTAGTGATATTTCCTATGTGTCCAGACTTTAGGGACACCCTGTATATCTAAAAGACCAAAAATGGATTTTGACGTACCAACTGAAAACTCGACGCTTTCGCATGCTTAACACAACACCGTTTTTAACTAAAATCATTATCGGTTGCGTTATTTGTTTTTGATTGAATTTCAACTACCTTCGCGTCATTATTTTTTTTTTTTTGTACTTTAACCTGAAAAAGTTTAACGCTATTGTTTAATTTACTGAAGGAATTCGAAGTACTGTTAATTCACTTTCCTTTAAATTATTCTCGTTATTTGAAACCTTTTTGTTAATTACATTAAAATTAAGCTCATTACCTTTTGAGAGAGAGAGAGAGAGTTTTGTAAAAAACAAAAAAATAATCACTTTTTTCTAGCAAAGTAACTCTCCCTCTCGCTTCGAGGGTAATTCATGGCGTGAGAGCGTTTTCTTTTGAGAGTAGGCATGACTAAAATAATCAAGAGATTCCTTTTTGTTACATACTTACAATGATTTCGTCATATGTACGTGTCAGCCTCTATTCACTGTATGTATTTTGCAAATGTTTTCAACGTCAGAGGCTCATCAGGTACTCAAAAGAAATATATTACCCAAAAGAAACGAGTAAAAAAGATACGTAAAATTAAGTAACAAAAGGAATCTTCTAAATAATGGCCGATTTGTGAGACCAATTTATGGCTTCCATCGATTTAACAAATGATACGAAGAATTTCTCGCTTTGGGAGGACGATTAAGGTTATGGCGGAGAATAAAGCCGAGCTTCATTTTTCATTGCGGGCCACAACTCGGAATAAACATTTACGCTTTATTTTCGCTAATAAATGATCTCACCCAAAGCTGCTGCCGACCCAGTCTCGATGACGGGGAAATCCTCCCATGATTCGCAGCTCGAAAACGAGAGAGAAAAAGACCGACATTTCTCAGTTTAATTTCCTCATGGAAAATTTATGGTAGAGACTGTGTAAATCTCAGAATGAGGTTCATTACACGTGGATTGGAGTGTCCAACGTGGTCCCTTTGGTCGGCAAAACGGAAGGGAAGAATCTGAACAGGAAAGAAGAATGGGTACATTTATTTTTTTAAGCTGTTGTGTAGATTTAGTTTCTAAAGTCTTTTTAATGCTAATTTATTTTAAGAAAGTGTTTAACGTAAATACTTTAAAATTGTTTTCAATTAAATTGAACTTGTTTGGGTGAATATAAATAAGTTTGAATGATGTATAGTTTACACATTTTAATCGCACGTATTGAACACGAAAACTAAGATATACTTTCTAAACTACAGAAGTTTTGATGGATCAGTGAAAGAAAGCCACCCCCAAACGGGTCGTGGTTGGCTTTCTTTCATTGACACAGTTCGGGGGGTGGCTTTCTTCCATTGATCTGAAAGTTATTTAGGTAGGTTATTTAGGTTAGGTCTTGTACGTTAGTTTAAATGTAAGATTTAGATTTAGGTTTAGGTTATCTAAGCTACTGTATAAATAATATTGGAGAGAGTGACTGTTAGATCAGTGATCGTTTCATATTTCTTCTGCAAACATCAGAGGTGTCCTCATGGTTCAAAATATTTTTAGGACAGGACTGTCGTATTGTCAATAATAAGTGCAGAAGATACTCTCACCTGAAGATAAGGGCCCCCAGCCTTCTTAGTTAGCTTTATATAAGGCTAACTAACGAAAATATCACGAACTAACCTAACCAATCGTCAAGGGTGTACAATTGACCTAACGATTGCTTAGGTCGTGATATTTTCGTTAGTTAACCTTATAAGGCAAATGGATCAATGAAAGAAAGCCACCCCCGACCCGTTTGGGAGTGGCTTTCTTTCATTGACACAATTCGGGGGTGGCTCTTTCATTGATTTTGGGGGGTGGCATTGTTTACTTGATCATTTTTTAGGGTGGCATTGTTTACTAGAAACTTTTGGGGGTGGCTTTCTTTCATTGATCCGTTTTGTTTCGAAGAACGAACTTACGGTAACACAATTATTAAAAATAGTACGGTACTCTTCATCTTTTACTCAAAGACTAACCTCGATGAAGAGTTTAAGAAATGCTGAATATCACTCACAATTCTAGGAACCGAAAGTGTGATATTATGAAGTAAAATTGAGCACATATTGGGCTCCACATTCGACTCCTTTTATAAACTCACTTTATTCCGTAACACCTTCAAAGGAGTATTTAATTAACAAAATTTTAGTGTCTCTTTAATATTAACAACAAATATTTAAAACAAAATCACGACAATCATGAAAGCGAAATGAATATTGAACCTGAGTCGACAACACTTCGACAAAATTTCTTTTTAAAGGATACTAAAATCTTTCAAAATTATATCAAATTCGTTCCAAACAAATATCCGACTCCACTTTTAGCAAAAAAAAAATTAGAATTAAAAAAAGTGTTTTACTTGTATATTTTTAAAAAATATCCAGATAAATTTTCATCCGAGTAAGAGAATTTCTATGGAAACTTCTTATTAAGGTATAAACAGGGTGTCCCATAAATCCGGTCTCATAGGAAAATTTATTTTAAATTAAATATCCAAAAATAATACATTAGAACTAAAACGAATGTTTAAATTGATGTCTTATTTTGGGACCTTTTTTTTTTGTTGCAGATAGAATAACGCGCAGTAGCTAATACGGAAGTGTTACACTCGTGAGGAAAATGCGGAGCCATTGCCTGTTACTTTTGGAAATTTAATTTAATATAAATTTTCCTAAGAGACCAGACTTATGGGACACCCCGTATATAAAAAAAAATTGTCTCAAATTGTTAAATAATTTTAAATAGTCTTAGTCACTCAGGAAAGATTTGTTAATTAGTGTTTTAAATAAAAATAATTAAATTTGTTTTTCGAAGAATTTTTTAAACAATTTTCATTTATTTATTTTGTATGATTATGTTAAAGCCCCCCAAAAATAAAAAAATAAAAATAACCACAAGGAAATTAATTATTTTAAGTTATTAAAAATTATCATTTTTGGTTTTTATATTTTATTTTTTGTGCTAGGAAAATTTATTCTTAATTTTTTGGGCTAGGAAAATTTATTCTTAATTTTTTGGGCTAGGAAAATTTATTCTTAATTTTTTGGGCTAGGAAAATTTATTCTTAATTTTTTGGGCTAGGAAAATTTATTCTTAATTTTTTGGGCTTGGAAAATTTATTCTTAATTTTTTGGGCTAGGAAAATTTATTCTTAATTTTTTGGGCTATGAAAATTTATTCTTAATTTTTTGGGCTAGGAAAATTTATTCTTAATTTTTTGGGCTTGGAAAATTTATTCTTAATTTTTTGGGCTAGGAAAATTTATTCTTAATTTTTTGGGCTAGGAAAATTTATTCTTAATTTTTTGGGCTAGGAAAATTTATTCTTAATTTTTTGGGCTAGGAAAATTTATTCTGAATTTTTTGGGCTAGGAAAATTTATTCTTAATTTTTTGGGCTAGGAAAATTTATTCTTAATTTTTTGGGCTAGGAAAATTTATTCTTAATTTTTTGGGCTTGGAAAATTTATTCTTAATTTTTTGGGCTAGGAAAATTTATTCTTAATTTTTTGGGCTATGAAAATTTATTCTTAATTTTTTGGGCTAGGAAAATTTATTCTTAATTTTTTGGGCTTGGAAAATTTATTCTTAATTTTTTGGGCTAGGAAAATTTATTCTTAATTTTTTGGGCTAGGAAAATTTATTCTGAATTTTTTGGGCTAGGAAAATTTTTTACTGTATTCTTTGGCTAGGATGTTTTTAGGAGACCTACAGTAACTGTTATAGTTTTCTGTCTTCGCTAGGATAACTTCATTATTTATTCAGTGGTAACTTTTTCATTATTATTATTATTTGCTTGAATAGCTTTGTATTTTCCATATTTTTTGCTAGGATAAGTTTATTAATTTTATTGGTTAAGGTAACTTTTTTTATCTTTTATTTTAATATTTTTTGAATTGGGTAATTTTTTATTTATTTTGAACTAAAATTTCTAGGAAGGAAAAAAAATCGGATACACCCTTGTACTTTCACGGGGTGCTTACAAAAAATTTCGAATTTCAAGATTGTACCATCTACGTCCTCTTGAGAAACACTGTATCGTTTTGTATCACCCTCTTAAGAAAGTACTTAAATTGAACAGTTTTTAGCGTGTAGACCCAACCAATGAAAATTTTCCAAGCATCTCTAATTGACCTCTCAATCTGATAAACCCCATACTCGCATCTGAACAACGTGTAAAAAATTCCAAAAGTTTTATGTATAAACAGTCTTTTCACATTTAGTTTTTTTCCAAAATGGATAAAAAACTTTTTCGATATTTTTTTTACAAAGTTTGAAGTAATTAAAAAGCAAAAAAAAAAAAAAACCGGTGACAGACTGAGGAAGCAAAGCTCTGTAATGAGATCCTTTCAGTCTGGAATGTTTGTTCTGCTGATAGAAACTGTCGTTCTCGAGAGAGAGAGAGAGAGCAGGAAGGTGTGTACCCAGGCGAGGAAATTGGTTGATTTATATATATATATATATATATATATATATATATATTATATATATTATTCGAAATATACCTGAGGATTATACCGGTAGTAACCGGGATAAATTTAAGTGACACAAAAACCATATGCCAGAAAATGTCTATTTCATTTTGTTTTTTAATGCGGTTGCAGGGATGACAATTTGGTATTATATTTCCCAAAAGGGATGAAAAATAATGCGTACTTATGCCTTTCCGGAAATAAATTCGTCAAAACATTAATTTTATAAAAGTTGCAAAAGAAATACTTATTTGTAATTTATGGGAAATTTCTGAAATTATTATTTTGGGGATTTTTTTTTAATAGAGCTTTACCATCGGTTGCGAAAGTCAGGATTAGGTGTGGCCCAGCGCAGTAATTCCCGAACTTTGCAACAGCCTGTACAATCTCCATGTTCCTTACCAATATTTATCAGTAAAGAACATGGAGTACCACGGCAACACTTTTTTAAATAACTGTATATACTATCGATTCAGCATTTTTTAACCCGACGAAATCAAAAGGCCAACTCAAAATAAATCATTGCCTGTATACGAGTGGACTTTCAGGCATATTATAAATGGACACGAAAATCAATTGTATTCTCTTGAAAGCTTTCCTAAATTCAATTCAGTCACAGATAAATTCGAGAAAAGACACTTTTTCCTTGAGCAAACTATATATATATATATATATATATATAATATATATATAGTAAAAAAAATATTAAGAAAGTCTAAGAGAGGAATTGTATTGTATTATTCATGTCAGCTATGTCACTGCTGGGCCGAATGTAATGTATTTTCGACATTACAGGGGGTTAGCATACTGATATAGATATAAGTACAGACAGTGGTGTAGTGCTGTGGGAACGGCGTTCCCTTACTTTTTTTGGTAGACGGAACGGCGTTCCCTTACTTTTTTTGGTAGACGGAACGGCGTTCCCTCACTATTTCAAATAAATCCGAACTTACAAATCTCTAACGTCATGAAATTTTAATTCCCACCCCTAGAAGAAATATGAGAAAGAATCATTAACTGTTTCATTTCTTTTAGCTTCGACTGAGGCAATGCTAGCCTATAAAGATCTGGTGAAACAGTCACCACGGCGTACCAGTTGTTAACTTTTTTTTAGTTAATCATTCCAGTTGTTAGCTATTTTTATTGATCGTACTGGATGTCGTATATCTAATGACACTGGAAATACTGCATCTTCAACCTTGGAATATATCCTAATATCCAGTGCATATGACCTCAAAATATCCCTGAAATTGGTCAGATTTCAAAAGATTTCCCGGGGGGCTTACAGTGCCCCCGGACTCACAGCTGTATGGGCTCGCCGCGCTCGCCATTGTCCCCCCCCCCCCCCGCATCTGAGTAACACTTTCAAAATGCGTTCCCTCACTTCTTTATTTAGCACTACACCACTGAGTACAGATATAGTATAGAAGTAAATAAAGTGTTAGTGTATAAATAGAAAAAAAATTTCAACAATGTATAGGGGCATAAGTAAATTTTCAGCAGTGTATGGATAGAGCAATAAACTTTCAACAAAGTATAGGAGCTAAAGTTAGTTTTCTGCATGATAACGTTATGAAAATAAATTCTCAGGAAGGTATAAGCTATAAGCCTACAGGTGCAGAAATTAGCGTGACCATGAGTAATTAACGAAACGCAAGTATTCTTTGTAAATATAAAAAGAGCCTAAAACTAAGGCTATTCTTTTTATATGGTCTTCTACCTTCATTTTACTTCTCAAAAGGTAATTAATTACATAATGAGAATATTCCAATCAACAAAGCTTTGTAAAGACATTTCCAAAGAAGTTCTGGAATATCTAAAGAAGGTAACTTTGAGTGACGTCAAACCTACATAGTAGTCTTTGACTTTCATCTGGTACATTGCCTTCCTGCTGGAGATTCGCTCTCATTCAGCCTGTCCCAAAGAAAGGTTACCGCTCTCAACCCTCCAACTATCATCCATTTGCCTCGATCTCTCGCCTTTCTAAAGGTTTTGAATCTATCTTTAGTAAGAATATTCTTACGCACCTTTCTACTCACAATCCAGTGTTCTTTCAAATCGTTAGTATGAGTTCCACAAAAGCAGTTCTACTGGCGGGATTTCGATGAAACCTTTGCTATTGCGCTAGCCATATCGAAAAGCTTTTGATAGAGTTTGGCTCAAATCCTTAATTTCAAAACTGCCCTTCTTCGGTTTCTATCCTTCTATCCGCCCCTTCATCTCTGATTTCCTTTCCGGCTGCTCTACAGCTGCGGTTGTAGATGGTCACTGTTCTCCTAAACCTATTAATAGTGGCATTCCTGAAGGACCTGTCCTGTAAATAAATTTGTAAATAAATGTGCGAAAACTTTTGCATCTTAAGTTTTTTTTTTACTTTCCTCAAATTCTTTGATGTTTTAAATTATATGATGTTGGAAATGAACTAATTTTTTTATTTAAGTTTTTTTTTAAAATACGGTAAACTTTTCATAACTATCGTATGTGTGTTACAAAAGATAAGGACAAACAATAGGAGTTCTTCGTATGCTCTCCCAAACCTCAATAACGTGTCTTGGAAGGCCTTTTTAATTTCTTAATACTCTCTCGCCCCATTCTTCCACCATTATTCCCCACACATTTTCAATTGGGTTAAGGTTAGGAGGGTTTGGTGGCCAGTCTATTGGTATCACATTATTTATGTTATCAGCTATCCATCGGGGGACCACGCGAGATGTATGGATAGGGCTATAAGCCCGAATTAATTGGAAGTGTTCCCCTTCAGGTAGAAAGTAATCATTGATGCTGGGTAGTAGAACTTCACTTAAACTATCAACGTTTTGTTGACCAGTTAACCTTCCTTCAATCTTCGTAAGTTCATCGACTCCAAATGCAGACATCCCTCCCCGCCCCAAACACACTAAGTTTGATTCTTCTGTTCCTTTCAAGTGTTTGAAAATTGGTCCCATCATACCGAGTACCGCGCATACGATAGCAATGATAAGATTATGGTACTCGGTAGAGAAAGTTTTCTCATCGCAAAACACCATTCTGCCCCAAAATTCATTTCCACGATTAATGTATCGTCGAGCAAAATCTAATCGTACATTTTTTGCCCTGTCCGTTAAGAGAGGCTTTCGGGCAGGAATATGGTGTTCGATATGGTTTTGCTCCAGACGGCGCGTGACAGTATTTCTACAGCAAGGTAATTCCAATTGCTGAACATCTTTCGCATTGGTAAAAGGATTCATGCGAACTAGGTCTGCAATATGTTAAAAGGCTATGCTTATATAGTGCAAAGTTATATTGTTGTAATTATGTATCTATGAATTATGACAAGTAAAATAATACAAAATTACTTGTACATCATTACAAGTGTTATGTAGATATGTTTTCAAATACAGTACTGTATATCAAAGTATTTTATCTATAATAGCTTGGTCCTGGTCTTCGTTTGTTTTACGCGGACGACCGGATCTTGGCCTCGTAGCTATATTTCCTTCAATATTGTACCGTGTAACCCAACGCTGCACGGTTTTATTATGTACTTCAAACTGTTGAGCACTTGAGCTCCATCCTGCGAGAATGATCCGGATTTAATCATTTCTACGATGCCTCCGCACATACCTTCCGTTGTTGAATGTCGAATACTTTCTCTCTGTTTGATCGTGAATGTTTATAGATAGGATGTTTTCATACATAATAATTAATAGACATTCACCTTTTACGTCATCACCACTCTATCATTTGAATAATTCGGTGGACATTACATAATTTGTACTGCGGTTTACTATAAGGAGAAATTTCAGCATAGGATTCAATTATCAGAATATTTACGTTTCTAACGTACATTCTGCTTTATTATGCATTCTATACAATGTCGTTTTTACATTTTCAATGTCACTCACCGATGGTGTCGTGCAGGTATTCGCCTTCATTTGGAATATAGTAAAGCAATTGCAGTTTGGAAAAGGTTCTCTCTATTCTCTGTGTATATAATATCTGGAGAAATACTATCTACATTATTTCATTTATGTACACGTAATATTTTAGTATCTACACTTTATGAAAAGGTATACAAAATAATTTTAAGATCACACACATATTATAGTGGTAATGCGCGTGCGTAGGTCACATTAGTTAAAATTATATGTTAATGAAAGTAATAATGGCATTATACAGACATTAAGTTCGTCTTATTTCTTGTACAACCCTTTAAACGAGCATAGATTTCAGAAGGTAAAGATGTAAGGTCCGGGAGATCGGGAGGATATTTCAGGTGAAGATAAAATAGAATTCCTATGTTATAATGATGTACGTGAATTGGATCGATCCGGAATCAACTCGGATTCGGTATTATCCTAGTTAAACGAGTCAAGATTGGATTTAATTCCGGTTCGATTTAATTACGTTATGTGTACCTCCGCGCCCTCTATATAATATGACCTATAACCCAAACATTAGTTTCGTATGAGTGATCTCTTTAATTCTGAAACAACATTTCAAGCTCGGACGCAGCTAAAATGTGAATTGGATATAAAATAATAAGAAAGTGTACAAGTTTCAATATAAAATTTCATTCACATTCGAGTTGGTTAGAATAACCAATCAAAGGTAAAAGACTCAATAACTGAACGAGAACGCCGTTATTTAACATTCTGAGTTTCACCTTTCTTCAAAGAAAACCACTGCTGAAATTTGTGAAGTTACAATTGTCAGCAAGTCGTATACTTAATACATCTTATATATATACATACACACACACACAATGGAGCTCATAAGTATTCGTATGGAGAAATATTTCAGTTATATTCGTCCTCATCTTTTGTACCATGAATAAGAGAGTTATGACAAGTTTACTGGAAAGTTTTGACAAATAAAAAAATTAGTTTTACTCCTTAGTTTCACCCTTTCCTTTATATATTGGAACGATGATTGTGTTTCCCCATTTCCCCAATCACAGGAGACTTGACCTTCTCTCCAATATTTAAACCTGTTGAATAAATACTGGAGAGAAGGTCAAGTCCCCTGTGTTTGGGAAAAAACAATAATCGTTCCAATATATAAAGGAAAGGGTGACTCGGGTAGATGTGAGAATTATAGGGGAATATCGCTTATTAATCATATAACAAAACTTTATGAAAGAATAATAGAAAAAAGAGCAAGGCAAATAATTGAAGCAAGGTTGGGAGAGAAAGAGCATGGTTATCGGAAAGATAGAAGTACGTTAGATCTTATTTTTAGCCTCGGTTCTGTTATAGAAAAGGCATGGGAATTTAATACTAACATCTATGTAATATTCATAGATCTTAAAAAAGCATTCGATACAGTGTCCAGAGGAAGAATGTGGAGATGTTTGGAGGAGATTTATGGGGTAAGGGGGACACTTCTTAGGGCTTTGAAAAGTTTGTATCAAGTTAGCGAATGCAAAGTAAGGACTGGACGCAAAAAATGATGAGTGGTTTGAAGTTAGAACAGGGGTGAAGCAGGGCAGTGTCATATCACCACTCCTGTTTATAGCCTTCATGGACACAGTACGTAATTAATTGCAAGTTTCAAGCGACGTCATGAAATGAATAATAATAATAGAATAATGGCATATGCGGATGACATAGCATTCTGGACGACAGAGAGAGAAGGTATAGAACAAGCTTTAATTGATTGGAATGAATGTTTGAAGGAGGGAGGAATGGAAATGAATGTAGAAAAGACAGAAATATTAAGTGTATGTCGAAGAGAAGAAGGAGAATTCGGAGTTCAAATGGGAGATAAGGAAATAAGAAATGTTGAAAAATTTTAATATCTAGGGAGTATGTTTACTAAAGAAAGCGGTAATGTGCAAGAAATAACTGAAAGACTATTCTGAGAAAGACGCGAAGAGATAGGATAAGAAATGAAGAAATAAGAGCCAATGTGGGAGTAACGCCGATTTTGAGAAAAATCGACATTGCCAAATTGAGATGGTTGGGCCACTTGGAGAGAATGGAGGAGGGAAGAACTGCGAGGAGGTGCTGGGAGTGGAGACCAGGGAATGGCAGAAGACCGCGGGAGAGACCGAGAAGGAGATGAAGGGACGAAGTGGAGGAGAGCTTGCGAAGATACGACTTGCCCAGCATGAAAGAGCTCGAGGAAACGGGAGTGCTGCTGGACAGGGCGGAGTGGCGAAGGAGGCTGGCTTCACTGACAGGCTAACTAGCCTACCTGGGAGCTGAAGTATGAAGTATGAAGTTTCACTCCAACATATAATGTAAAATATCAAACAATTTGAGGAAAATAAAAAAAAAGTTGGGATCTTTTCCAAAATCCGGACCGTTTTTTATACCTAGGAAGTTATTATATCGTTTTGCGTGCTGAGTTAAAAAAAAAGTTATTTTTTTTTGAGAAATGAAAAATAAAAAAGTTACAGCAATTTTTCATTAACATTATTTACATATATCGACCTAATATTATAAATAAAAATTGCAACTTTTTCATTTTTCATTTCTCCAAAAAAAAAAAAAAAAACCTTTTTTGAATTCAGCACGCAAAACCACATAATAATAATGTAACTTTCTAGATATAAAGAACGGTCCGGATTTTGGAAAAGAGCCAAAATTTGAAATGCAAAAGTTTTCGTACATTTATTTACAAAATTATTTAATACATTGTGTGTCCACCTTAGGCTTGAAGAATTTAAAATTGTTATCAGTAGTTGGCTGTTTATTAATTAGAAACTGTTGCCAATTCTGAATTCTAGAATTTTCTCTTTGAATCTTCATGGAAGACGGATGAATGTACGAGTCATTAGTAAGCAATGGGTCGTCGTGGTAAAGAACTGTCTACAGATCTTAAGAGATCTGTTATTGCTGCACAGTGCACACGAGTCTGGAAAGCGTTATAGAAAGATAAAGAGAAGAACTTCGAAGTTCATTTACGACGGTTTCTGCAGTTATAAAGAAATGGAAAGGTTTTGGAACAACGAAAACTAGACTAAGGTGTGAACGAACTTGCAAGAATTTAGAACGTACAGCCAGGGCCGTAACTAGGGTTTAGAAATTAGTGAGGTCCAGATTTTTTCGAGCGCGGCGGGACGAGCAAAATTCAGACCAAAATGACATCTACAAACACAACCCAAGCTATACACTAAACACAAAACACAAAACGTTCGACGCTCCCTCTTTTCAAAAGAAAAGTGGTAATATGCGTTTCATACACGGAGAACGGTTCAGTCTCTTTTTTTTTTTTTTTGGAAATAATTACCGAGGTCCGGACCTCGGTGACCTCATAGGTAGTTACGGCCATGCGTACAGCTAGACGGATTGAAAGAATGATTGCTGCGAATTCACGAGTTACTGCAGGTGATATTTGCGGAACATTAAGACTTTCTGAGATCGATGTCCATCCGTCTACATCCGTCTACATTGAGAAAGCATGGTCTACATGGAAGAGTTGCACGGAGAAAACCTCTGCTATGAAAAATGCACAAAAAGGATCGTAGACTAAATATCATCAAAATGATGGATTTGCATTCTGGAAGAAAGTTCTCTGGAGAGACTAGATCAAAATTGAATTATTCGGGAACAACGAGCAACGGTATGTTTGGCGAAAATCAAATAATGCATTCGAGGAAAAAAACATCCTTCCTACGGTTAAACATGGTGATGGTAGTTTGCTTCTTTGGGATGCTTTAGTTTTTCTGGTCCAGGAAAGGTTATTGTCATCAATGGAATCTTGAATTCGAAGAAATATCAGGACATTTTAGAAGAAAATGTATTGCCTTCAGTTCGGGATTTGCGAATCTGTCGCAATTAGATACTGTAACAAGATAATGATCCAAAACATAAAAGTAAGAACACCACGAAATGGCTTCAACAAAAGAATTTCAAGCTTCTAGAGTGGCCCACTGAAAGCTCAGCTCTCAATTTAATCGAGAATTTATGGTTTAATTTGAAAAAAGGTGTCCGCAAGAGAAACCCTTCGAATCTGAATGAATTGCAACAATTTTCTTCAGAAGAATGGGGGTAAAATTTCTACTGAGAGATGTCGAAACCTTGCAGAAAAATGCCCACAGCGAATCATTGATGTCATTCAAGCAAAAGATAGACACACAAATTATTAAATAAATTTTGTAGATAAATGTATGAAAACTTTTGCATTTTACTGTTTTTTATTTTCCTGAAATTCTTTGATGTTTTATATTATAAGTTATATTCGAGTTAAATTAATTTTTTTTATTTGTCAAAATTTTACAAAGGAACAATAAACTTTTGATAAATATCCTATACATGGTACAAAAGATAAGGACAGATATAATTGAAATATTTCTCTGTACGAATACTTATGAGCGCCACTGTATATGTATATATATACATAATAAATTCGATTTTTTAATAAATTATTTAAACAATTTTAACCACAGCTGAGTTTTTTAATTTGAACACAAATCATATACGGCCTCCCAACCCAATTGAGGAACTGTAGTCCATTTTCTGAACATGTTTTTGTTATGCGAGATTCTCTCTCTCTCTCTCTCTCTCTCAAGAGTATTTGAGAACCAAACACAGAGGCAGGATGTCATCTCTTATGTGTCTTGGGGATTTTACTCCGCCTCCCCTCGACCATACATATAATTTATGATGCCATTTTGAACAAAACTACAGAAAGCATGCGACTGGAAGTCGATCCTCGCTCGTATCAGACTGGGAGATGTTGCTCTACAACTCAGCTGTAAGAAAACCTTGCATTAAAATAATAAACATTACGGAAAAACAGGTGTTTAGGTTGTTACGTCCATTTAGGTTATGTTTGCGTAAGTGGGTTTATTTTACGTCAATTTAGGTCATTTACGTCAATTTGTCTGGTTAGGTCTTTTGTTTCCTTTTGTTAGGTCGAAATGTTAAAAAAGTTAAAAAATATAAATTGAAAAAAATGCGATTGAAACACCCAATTTCATACCAATTACTGTAAAGTCAAAACTGATAATTAAAAAAGAAAAGATGCAAATTGTTGAAATTACAAATTAAAATTTCCTTAAAAAAAAAACCAGAAATGTAAAATAAAGGGGTAACTATAAAAATTGAAATTCAAACGAGAAACTGACATAATTGTAAACACTGAAATTAAATTTTAATTTTTTTCATTTTTGACGAGGAAATCATAAAATAGAATGGGACATTTTTCGAAATGGTGTTCATAACATTTTTATTTTTTATTTCTCTTAATTGTCTTTATAGCTGAAATATACAGGTACGATTAGGTTAGGGTAAGTTAATTTAGATTTGGTTAGGTTAAGTTTGGTTAGCTTTATCTTTCGCTGCCTTTGTTTTGGGAGGTTCATAGTTTTATTTGTAAATTTTGTATTCGACAAGAATTTCCCGACTTGACAAGGTGGTTTGGTCTTTCGAAAGATCGGGTTACGTTGTAGCCAATGTCATAAATAACACCGCTTCCCATCGACCAGCAAAGTTAAGTGACACTGTGTCTGGGGAATAGTTAGATGGGGGACCGTCCTCTGCGTTCAGATTATATAGTGACCCATGGTTCTCCCACGTAAAGCTGTAGGTCCCTCTCCGTCATATGACCTTAAATGTTGCGAAGGAGGTTAAACAATCCTATTAGACAACTTTCGAAATATCCAAAGCTTTTCGCAAGAGTGATGTTCAGATTCTGCCAGGCCAGAATTGTCATGCAACAGATCAGGAACTGAGTATAGACTTAAAATACGGTAATGTTATGCAGTAATTAAGACAACTGAAGTATGTGGGGTCTTTCGGGGTGATCCCCGGTGACTCAGTCGTCGATGGGTAGCAAAACGAATCTGACGAATAACAGGATGATTGAACGTGAGCATTTTATCGAAGAATTTCGTACCCAAATGAGTTTCACGTGAGTGGTAGATTGCCACCCCCAATAAGTTCACAGACATAGAATTACTACAGATGGTAGCGTAGACAGTTTCGCGTATGATGTTACAACTCTGCTAGTTTATCTTCATATAATTAAGTCAACATTCAACTAAAGAATCGGATGTACCATATAAAATGTATCCTCTGTTTAACGTTGTATTAAACTTCGCTTATCAATTTATTACTCAGTGTCTCTCTCTCTCTCTCTCTCTCTCTCTCTCTCTCTCTCTCTGTATATATATATATATATATATATATATATATATATATATTAAAAACGAGAACGTTTTAAATTTTAATCTTATGTTCACATATTAAAAATAAACTTTACGTTATGTAATATATCGAAAAAGGAAAGGCCTACGGACGGAGTAATTCTCCTATCGTGGGGGAGAATTAAACCAACCTTAGAAACTGGATTTTATGCTTAATATAGGCTCATTTTATCCCACGGCTTTTAATTAGATAAAATTATACAAAATCAGAAGAAGCGCCGAAACAGACCTTTCGTTTCGTCTCTCTCGTCTTGTCTTCTCTCTTTCTTCCCGATTAGACAGACTCCTGTCTGCGCTGCGCTTTATGTTTTATAGTGCCTGCCAGAATCTTCAATTTCCAGCTTGTCATTGCACGTCCAGTCAAAGTTTTTTTAATTCTTTGCTCCACACGTTCCTAAAACTTAGAGAGACATTTTAAGTGCATCATAATAAGGGTTTTAACTAATCCAACTGTTTATATTATTTAAGTACTAAATGAACCTATTACTATATTACTGCCAGTATATAATTAGAATTACAGTAAAACACCTCTGTAAGGCGGTCCTATTCGAAGGAGTGACATAACAAAGGAGTGACAAATCGGAGATAAAATTCAAAGGAGTGACACGAAAATACCAACAAAGAAGAAAGAACAAATCCAGAGGGAAGAGAGGCTTGCAACTGTTAGGTTAGGTTAGGTTAGGTTAGGTTTCTAGTTTTTGAAATAAAATCTTAATTTTAACAATTCTAACAAATTTTGTTTTTTTAAATAAAATGTTAATAATTATACTCCTTTGAATTTTATCTCCGATTTGTCACTCCTTTGTTATGTCACTCCTTCGTTACGGTATTTATGTCACTCCTTTGTTATGTCATTCCTTTGAAATGTCACTCCTTTGTTATGTCATTCCTTTGAAATGTCACTCCTTCGATACAGACCCCTGTAAAGAATATGTATAAGCCAAATTGCTGTCGTTGTAGAGAGGTTGTTCGTTATAAAAGGTTTTCTTTTGCCGATATTGTAATGTATATTTTAATGACCTATTTAGACCCTCATCAGTTATTTATACTACTTTATATAGTACTGTGTATATACACATACAGTATATTAAATGCATTACTTAAAAGTATCTCTCCCTGAGGGAGAAACATTCTAGCCAATTACGTATCGGTTTTTAGGCATCAGCCAATCAGCATGCCGCTTACTTTCTTGAAATGGTGGTGCTCAGGCTGAGTTAGCGAAAATACCTCCTTATAACGAAACGTGTTTTCGATAAAGATAGGTTTTTCGAAATACCCAAAGTGTTCGGTAAAGAGAGGTTTCGTTATAGTGGAGTGTCGTTATTGAGATGTTTTACTGTACTACAATTTATGATAATGAATTCCATATATTATTTTGGCGGTCGGGCGTTCACAAGTGCGCAATTGGTTAAAATTAAAAGCGTGTTCTGACATTAATAAAAATAAAGAAGACCATTGGTTGAAAAGCCTGGCGTGATGCGACATCAACCGTATCAAGGAATGCAATTGGTTGTAACAAAACTACATAATTTAAAAAAAAATATATGTATATATATATATATAATATGAAATCTTTTAAAGTTTTAATCAAATAAGTCGAATAACGCCTTATTTCTGGAGTTTTACGGAGAATTTATGAAAGTAGCAGTTTATTAAATGAAACAATTTGTTTCAATACAAAATTAGAAGGATTTGGAAGGGTAGAATTCGTAAACTTTTGGTCGGATTTTAATTCGGTGAATCTGTTCATTCAAGATGGCGTTCACTTGAATGAAATAGGTAATGCGCGATTCGGAAGGTTGGTTGACAAAAAAAAAAAATTACGAAAAAAATTTATGTAAGACACAAGCAAGAGGAAATAGTTCTTTCTCGTTTGGGAAATGTATTTGTTGGCCTCAGGGGAACTTAACGCGAATACAGGAACGAATAGAAACGCAGATTACAGTTAAAAAGTAAAGTTTTTTTGCGGAACAAGTTCAGTGACTTTAATTTTGACGTTATTGCAATAACTGAATTGTGGATTAAGAGTGTAGCTAAGGATTTTATAGGTGAGTACCATATTTAAGGTTATAAACTTTATAAAAAGGCTAAAATAGATAAAAATGGGTGGTGGTGTACTCTTATATAGGGAAAAATCTTTGTCCATTTAAAAAGACTGTTAATGCCAGTGACCAGTTAGATATAATTATTTCAGAAATTAGCTCTAATAACTTAGTCTTTAATTTTGGGGTTCTATATAGACCTCCTTCATAAGGAATAGAATTAGATGTAGTAATGTCTAATTAAGAACTAAATGTTTGTTTATAAGAATTTAATAATGTTCAATTAAGTTTTATTAAATAAGAAATTAAAAATGGTTGTATTAAACTTATAAAATACAAGTTGGCAACACTAAGAATCGGCCGAAGCGGGACGAGAGAGAAATGCCCAAAAAAGGGCAGTCATCGGATGCTTTTGGGCTTAAGGAAGGTGTTTTTTGGTGTTAAGATGATGTTGTGAATTTAGATTATTATTTCGTGTCTCTCTCCGACTAAAATGTTAACGTTAATTCTCCCCCTCGCATTACCCCGTTTATCTAAAAGCGTTTCGGCATAAATAAAAGTTAGTAAAGTGTAATGAAGAGTATAATTAATTCCCCCGTCGTCCTCGCCTGATTCAAATTATAATGGCCTCCACTCGGTCATGTCTACCCGTGTTTATATAGTTCAGCGAAACGAGTGTAAAGGGAATGATGAATGATAAAGAGAAATTGAGTAAAACGTAAAGTAAATAATGAATTATAAATGAAGGAAGGGGAATCACTCCAGAAATGTTAAAATGTATAGCATTTTAAGTAGAGTAGTTACGCATAAAGAGTCAATTACAGTCGGGGACTATAACTGCCCAAGCGTGTACTGTATTTTAATACCTTAAACAGGATGCTGGACAGATTTTTCAAAGATAATTTTCTTTTTCAAAAAGTTTTGGAACCGACGTGCGATGAGAATATTTTAGACTTAGTTTTGACGAACTTAGTTTTGACGACTAATGAAAATTTAGTTCAGAATGTAGACGTCAGAGAAAGTTTAGGTAATAGTGATCATAACATGATAATTTTTTCGGTTAATATAACTTCTAGAGAACTAAATAAATTTAAGATGCCTGATTTTAAGAAAGCAAATTTCCATGATTTTAGGGCGTCATTAAGTTTAATAAATTGTGATGAACTATTAGTGGTAGATAGTGTTATTAGCGTGTGGTATAATTTCAAGAATCTATTAGTAAATTTGGACAAGCGCTTGTATCAAGGAGAGTTAAGAGAGGTAAATTCAATGCGCAGCCTAATCGGTAGAATAGAAATATAGGAAAAGTAATCGCAGCTAGAAATATAGCCTACAAGAGGGATAAAAGGGACCATGCGCAGCAACACTTCAATAACCATATAGGGGGCTTCTCCGTTCTATGGGCACCAACGAGGTTAGGTCAGGTTAGGATAGGTTAGACTATGTTAAGCTAGGTTAAGTTAGGCTTGGGTTAGGTTAGGTATGACTAATGATAATGTAATGGGATCACCTGAAGATCAGGGCCCCCAGCCTCACTTACCAAATGATATCTTCGTTAAAACTAACGAAAATATCACGACTGAACCTAACCAATCGTCAAGGGCGCACAGTTGACCTAACTGGGCATTCAATTTAATTTATGGAGCAAGTGTAGTTTACGTCCCCCTGACGCAAAAGGGAACACAAACTACACTAGGTCAAAGTTGGGGAACGTAAACTACATTAGGATCTTTAGGAGACATTTTGGTTAACCTTTGGTTAGCTTCCGCCCGAATTGTTAATTCTGACGAAGGTCAAGCTTTTCACTCCACCTTACACCTACAGTTTAACGTGGAATCCGAACCACGCCCCACCAGCAGCCCAGCGTCTTAACCTAACCAATCGTCAATTTATATATAAGTTATATATAGTGGTTAAGTCGTAATATTTTCGTTAGTTTTAACGTTTTATTTGATTAGGTATACGCGGACAAAGTTGGGGAACGTAAACTACACAGGATAATGTAGGGGAACGTAAACTACACTAGGCACTACAGGGGGGACATAAACTACACTTGCTCGTAATTTATTATTATATTTGGTACTGTAAAGCAAAAAAGACGAATACATGGGGTTACTGATCTTCAGATGATCCATGTAATATAATAAATCGTCAAATTTTTAAAGAAACGACAAATATTTTTTGTTTTTATTTATGTTAATAGCTGTTAAATTAAATAAATTAAATTTCTCCTATTCAAAATGTACTGATTAATTAATAAAAAGTTAAAATAAGTTTAAAAAATATTAATTTCTCTCATTTCAATGGTGTCCATAGAAGGGGAAAGGTCCCTATATAGTTTTATGCAGTAAAGTTGAAAGTTTAAGGAGACGTGTTAAACTTGAATTTGAAATTGAAGTTGGCAATGAATGTAAAGGAAGACCGAAGTAGTTTTACGATTAGGTTAGTAATAATAGAAATCCTTTCAGGGACAATATTGAGGCACTCACTGGAAAACTTAGTGAGATGGTAACAGAACCGTAACTAAGCTGGGGCGATAGAGGCACGTGCCAGGGTGTAAAGCAGAGCCGGGTGTAAAATTTCCAAAATTAATTCGTCCCTAAAAATTAATATAGCGCAAATATTAAAAATTCTGAATTTAGTGTAATTCTGTTTCTGTTGCGAAAATCGATGACTGCCTGTAGGTCAGTCATCGAGTCGAGCTCTCCTGAAAGTTAATTTGTTATTAAAATGCTGAACATTCACTCACGAGGGACACTTCATGTTTCACTTTTCATTACAGTCTAATATAATATATATATATATATATATATATGAATAAAACCACGAAGGGAAAAGAAACACAAAGACACAAAGGGGTGCTCAAGCGCTTTCGTCTAATGACATCCTCAGGAACACGAAAGCGCTTGAGCACCCCTTTGTGTCTTTGTGTTTCTTTTCCCTTCGTGGTTTTTCATCATAAATATTTTTCACGTGTCACTTTCGTGAAATAATTTTTCATATATATATATATATATATATATATATATATATATATATATATATATGAGAGAGAGAGAGCGCTCTTTTTTAATGTTGGTCTTACAAATATTTATCATGTTACCTCTCCATAAAAGTGGGCTACGTCGTGGTCGATGTCGTAACACCGCTTCCCGTTGACAATGTCTGGGTAGTAGTTGGATGGGAGACCGTCCTCCTCGCCCAGATTATGTAACGACCCGTGATTGGGATCCCACGTAAAGCTGTAGGTCCCCTCCGTCATATGACCTTAGATGGATGTTGCCGAAGGAGTTTAAACAACCCCAATAAAATTAAAATCCCCATAAAAGTAATTACAAAAATTTACCATGAGTTTTCCTGAATGCTTTTGATGATATCTCTGTGAATTTAGGGAGAGATTTTAGGAAAAAAATTGTGAAATTGATGATTTCAAGTTTTAAAACAAAATATAATTATCAATTACACTAGGGAACAACATTTTTGTTTCTTGAAAACTATTTGGTGTTTCTTATAGAACTTTTGATGCTGATTCCAAATTTGGTTTCAGAATTTTTCTATCACCCATAGTTTTCGAGAAAATAATATTTCCATTTACTCAGAGTTTTCCCAAAATATTAGTTAAAATTAAGTGTACTAATTTAATTTTACTTTTTTTTTTCCAGGTTAACTATATTTAATAGTATTTTTTGCATTAAAAAAATATAGCTATTTAAACAAACAGATTTTTAATAAAAAAATTTTTTTTTCAAGTTTTGCTCAAATTTTAAAATTTTTCATAGTAGAAAAAATTGGTTTTTCATTCCAAAAGGTTTTCCGTGATTTCAATAATTTTCCGCCAGCATGAATCGAAACTGTATTAATCCCAGAGATACATTTTGCTACGTATGTGGAGAACTGACCATAATGGCACAGAGGAAGACGATAACCCCACTCTTGAAGAAGGCTTACGAACTTTATTTTGGATGCAAGGTAGGCGACCAAGACAAATCCTGGGCACCTCATATCTCATGCATTTCCTGTGCCGTAACTCTTAGGGCACAGGATTCTCTGCCAAAAATAAACATAAAATTCAATACCCAAATCTTGCATCTGCCATGAGACCAGTACTACATGACGATGATAACCCAATTCCAACTCCCCCAAAGTCATGGATACTGGATGAAGAGTCTGAAGTTGAACCAATGGAAATTGATGACACTAAAGATACAGACTTTCAGCAACCTGAATCAAATAAACCACGTATGATAACGCAGGTTATGCTGAATGATCTCGTGAGAGATTTGGACCTTCCGAAAAAGAAAGCGGAATTATTGGGCTCCAGGTTACGTGAATGGAATTTGCTGGCAAAAGATACAAGCATATCGGCGTTCTGCACTCGCCAAAAAGATCTGATGCAGTATTTCTCCTCGTCAGGTGGTTTATGCTACTGTAATAATGTAAATGGACTGCTGTTAGCTCTCGGTCATGAGCACAAATCTGAAGATTGGCGTTTATTTATTGACTCTTCGAAGCTAAGCCTCAAGGTTGTACTACTTCACAATGTAAATAAATACCCTTCCATTCCTGTAGGGCACGCTGTCCACATGAAGGAATCTTACGAAAATATGAAACTCATCCTTCAGCAGATTAATTATGACCAGTTTCGTTGGTATATATGTGGGGATTTAAAAGTCGTCGCGCTTCTTCTGGGAATGCAGCTCGGTTATACGAAGTTCTGCTGCTTCCTTTGTGAATGGGACAGCAGAGCCAGAGATTCGCATTATTTTGTAAAGGATTGGCCACTTCGTCAAAAATGTATCCCAGGACTGAAGAATGTGTCTCATGAACCCTTAGTTAACCCCAAGAAAATATGCTTACCGCCACTTCACATCAAACATGGCATCATGAAAAATTTTGTCAAAGCAATGAACAAGGAAGATGAGGCATTCAAATATTTGAAGAAAAAGTTTTCACGACTTAGCGATGCAAAGATAAAAGAAGGGATCTTTGTTGGTCCCCAAATCAGAGAGCTCATGAAAGATCAAAAGTTTGATGATGCCTTGAGAGGAAAAGAAAAAGTGGCATGGGAGGCCATGAAGAATGTTGTCACAAATTTTCTAGGGAACATCAAAGCCTCTAACTATGAAAAAATAGTGCAGGACATGATTGAAGCATATAGGTTATTGGGATGTAATATGTCACTAAAAATCCATTTCTTGCACTCCCATTTAGATTTCTTCCCTGAAAACCTCGGCGACGTAAGCGATGAGCATGGAGAAAGGTTCCACCAAGATATAGCTACTATGGAGAAACGCTACCAAGGGAGGTGGGATCCGGCAATGTTAGCTGATTACTGCTGGACATTGATGCGAGAAGCTCCTAATGTAAACTACAAGAGAAAATCAGTGACAAAGAAGTTTTAAGAAGAATATTTTAAATACCAATCTGCCACTGATGTAATTTTTATGAAGTATTTTTACTAACTTCTATACACTTTTTTAATAAATATTAAAATACAAATTTCTCAGTAACCTTGGGTGATAGAGAAATTCTACGGCTATGTTCGGAATCAGCGGAAAAAATCCTATAAGACCGACCTGTTCACGTCCAAGAAACAAAAAAAAAGTTAAAATTTGTTCCCCAGTGTTATTAGCCTATTAATATTTTATTAATGGGGGGGGGAGGGAAGGATTTTTAATGGTCATTGGTTTGAAAAAAAAATTTACGGGAGAGATAACATTCGGTAACCGAAAATAATAATTTACGAATGTTATTTTTAAGATAGATATTTAATTTATATTTGATAATGAATCCATGAAAATTAGTTTTACTGATGAAATGCGGCTGGTTTGAGGAAGGGATAGAGCAGGGGTTTCCCAACCTTGGGGTCGCGAACCAATCTGATAACTGCACAACATAATTTCTCTCCTTCGCGCAAATTCTGTATTTTGATGCGCTGATTACGAATATGTTATTAATTTTTCTCTAACATCCACCATTTTTCCAGAAAACTACGTTAATGTTTCACAAAAATTATCAAACGCGGTTCCAGAGAAGGTGGAATTCCAGTATGTTAGCTGAATATTGCTGGGTTCTCATTAGGGAAACTCCCGAGAGTATGTACAAACTAAAAACATCAACAAAAAAATTTTAATTGTTATTCTGATCTCGTAATAATTATGTTGAGATATTCAATATATTCTAATCTGTATGTAAGACTTTTATTACACGTCCCTTCAAAACGGTGGGTGATATAGGTATTATGACATCAGATTTGAATTCAGCGCATCCAAATTTATGAAATTCACTTCGTTTAAAGGACAGAAAGGAGTTTGTAATTTTGTCGTGCAGTATAATTTTATTTTCAATTCTCTTCCTACGGCCGTCCGACAACACATTTATCAATCATGAATGTATCATAGTTGCATATAACAGCTGAAACCCGGACCCTTCCCCCGCGTAATAAACGCTGTGCTTGTTGAGTGTATAACTGTATATACACGTATATAGGTATACAGGATGTCCCAGAATTAACTATCTATTTCAATGAAATCGGACAAATTTAATAAAAACTGACATAATTTTGTGTTTATTACTAAATTATGATACAAAAACAAATAGATGTATAAATCATAAGTCAAAACTTTATTGAGAAGTTTCAACATGTGCACCGTCTGTATCTCTGCAAATTTCAAATCTATCCTCAGCGCTGCGAAACACATTTTGAAGCATTTCAGGTGTTATCACCCGCACTGCCAACTGGATGCGTTCTTTAAGTTCAGCTAAACTATTGATCTTTTGGCGATAAACCTTTGTTTTTATGAAACCCCATGCAAAGAAATCCAGGGGTGTCAAATCCGGAGAACGCGGAGGCCAAGGTCGAGGTCCTCCACGTCCAATCCACCGATTCGGAAGGCGTCTGTTGAGGTATTCTCGAACAATTAGAGCATAATGACATGGTGCTCCATCTTGTTGAAACACAACATTATCAAGAATGCCATCATCAAGAAGCTGTGGTTCGAGAAACTGCTGAAGCATATCAAGGTAGACGGTACCTGTTACAGTTGCTTCCGCAAAGAAGAATGGGCTATAAATTTTGGATTTGGTCATTCCAAGCCACACGTTAACTTTTGGAGAGTCTCTTTGCCATTCTATGACTTCAGACGGTCTTTCATTGGACCAGATACGACAGTTGTGTCGATTGACTTTACCACACGTGTGGAAAGTCGCCTCATCACTGAATAAGATGTTATCTAATAAACTTTCATTTTCGATTTGATCCACAATTTCTGCACACCTTGCTGCTCGATTTGGATAATCCTCTTCATTTAGGGCATGCAGTACTTGAATGTGATAAGCCTTTTTCATCAGTGGTCGAACGCAAGATTCTATGAACTATTGTCTTGGATATGTTGAGTCTTCGACCGGTCTCCCTAACCGAAGTTGTTGGTTCATCCTCAAACAATTGTCGTACCTGTTCGGTACTGTTACGTGCTGTCCTTGGGCGTCCTCTTCCCACCTCGTCGTGTACGGATCCAGTTCTTTTAAATTTGTTCACAAGTTCACGAATCGCTTTGTCTGTAGGACCGGTTCTGTGGAATCTTCTTGTAAATTTTTCTGATTTCATTACATTGCATTCCTTTGATACGGGATGTTACAACAAAGATGCGTTATTGTGTATTCATTATTAATAGGGTTCTGAAAGAGAATGAAAATAAAACTATGAAAAACTATGAAAAAATTATGAAAATAAAATTATGAAAAAAATTTAGAAATTTATACATTTTTAACATATATTAAACATGATAAACATAAATAAAAGTGTGTTTTTAATAAATTTTTTCCGATTTCATTGAAATAGAGAGTTAATTCTGGGACACCCTGTATAATAACCTTTGGGAATTTTGTCGAATTTCGACCAGTGTTTTGGGTCGTGAATTGTGTGAACATGATTTTCGGGGTCGCACATGATAAAAGTTAGGAAGCCCTTGGGTAGAGGTAGGGTGCCATTCTGAAACGCTGCCCCGGGCGCAAAAACACCTAGTTACAGCCCTGGATGGTAACTTTTTTACAGTTGAGGACATATCTTTTATTCCTGTGGCTAGTAAGTAATATGTTCACTGATGTACCTTGGGTTCTATTGCTTACTGACATAACTGTTTACAATTTAAACTAAAGGACGTACAGTAGTATTTTATTTTTGAACTCTTAAATTCTGTGGGCAAAACGAGTTTGGACATGGCGATTTATTCATTTTTAACTTACGGACGTTTTCCAGTTTATGTACCGTTTTCTACAGTACATTACATACAGCATAGTAAACATCCTGTGCCCAAGTGACGAAAGTTATAATGTGGGTTACGTTAGGTTACGTTAGGTTAGGTTAGGTTAGGTTATCAAGAACTCATTTTTGATCACTCATTTTTGATCTGAAAAGAAGCAAAAATAAATTATATGAAAAACGGTACACAAACTGGAAAAGGTCCATATCTACAGTATATAGATAAATTAAAAATGACTAAATCACCATGTCCACACTTGTTTTGCCCACAGAATTTAAGAGTTAAAAAATAAAATACTACATCCTTTAGTTAAAATTTTTAATAATTCTTTATAAAAGGGAGTTGGTCCTTTTGAATTTCAAATTAGTTAGTGACTCCAAATTTTTAAAAAAGGGGATAAGTAACAAGCGGGAAATAATAAGCCCATTAGTCTAATTTCTACAGGGTATGTATAAAGTAACTCGAGTGAAGAGACAAATCTGATTTGAACTGGTGGATTCGAGTGCGATACGCCGTGCGAGAGCCTGTATCGAGGTCGATGGTGGACATTTCCAACACCTCTTATCAACCTTACTATCGCATGTACAGTTGTTATAAAGTAAATGTAATAAATATTACTCGTCCATGTTCACTTGGGTTAATATAATTCAAATCGGATATGTCTCTTCATTTGCGTTACTTTATACACACCCGGTTTTAAAGGATTTAGATTTTCAAACGGCGTTTGACAAAATCCCGCAAAAATGATTGTTAGAAAAATTTAAAACCCACGGAATAAGAGGTTAAGTTCTTAATTGGATTGATAATTGATTATATGGTAGAAACCAGAAGAGTCAGTCAGGGTGGCCTAATGTAACTAACGGTGTTCCGTTACATTATACGCACCCTGTAGATAAAAGTAATCATGTATATGAGACGCTCCGGACCACAACCTGCCAAGCGCCAGTGGGGCCAGAATTGAATTATTTATACCACTATACAGTATTTCCCCACCCTTCCTTTATCTCGTTGGTGAGTCATGGGGGCAGATTGTGGAACTGTACGTATGGTCGAAATCAATCAAATATCGTTATTGATTCAAAGTTATGACATTTTGCAAGTTGACAAACTTTAATTGCATTTTTCTCCATTTTTTAATTTTGGCGATTGGCAGTTTGTGGTCCGGAGCGCCTCGTATAGATTATCACAACAGTAAATTTAACTACACTTTGGGAAATAGTGTGTTAAAGGAAGCCTCTCAGGAAAAAGATTAGGCGTTGATGAAACTAAAGATTTAAAGTTCTCAAAACAATGTTCAATCGGCAGCAGTAAAGCTAATGCAGTATCGGCTTTCATTTCTCATAATTTTGAATAGAAATCTAAATATATTGTTTTGCCATTATATAAGTCGCTTGCTTGGCCTCATTTAGAATATGCTGGACAGTTTTGATCACCGGATATGAGTAAGGTTATAGAAATAGTAGAAAGCGATGAGAGCCGCGCAACAAAGCTTATTCCATCATTACGTGGTAAACCATACGAAGACAGACTCAAAGAGCTGAATTTGTATACCCTTGAAACTTGGCGTTTGAAAAGCGAATTAATTCAGGTGTTTGAAATTTTAAATCGTTTTAGTAACAAAATTAATGAGAATGCCTTTGACCTAGACCAGGGGTGGGCAACCTTTTTAAGTGAGCGTGTCAAAATCGTCAAATCTTTGATGCAAAATTTTCTCACGTGCCAACCGAAATTTTGGGGAACATATTATTATTTGGTGCCTTTTAAGTATTGGGAGAACCTTTTCAAATAATCAAAAATTACACTGGAGCGGTAAAATCAAAGAATATTGTAAGAGTGATTATTGTAAGTCATGTAAGATTGAATAAATGTAAAATTTAGTGACGGAATTTTTACTTGAAGGTCGTTCTACCCTGTTGATAGCGTGGATATTTTTTATTAGCCTTTAAGTGTAATTATAGCTGCCATATACAGCCACACAATTTAAAAACGCAATTTTTAACATCAGCAAAAGAGTAAACAATAATTCTGATTTTTTTTTTTTTTTTATATATCAGATCAATCAGCCATAAGTTTTTTCAAGTTTTCCCAATACATTACAGTGCCCAATCTCATAATCGTTTTACTTGACTAAAGCACAATGAAAGAAAATAAAATTAAAGATATTCTTTTATTGATTCTTAATCCCTTATGAATAATACATAAAAATTACAGAGAAAATAAAATGTTATTTTACCTACATAATATATTAAACAGAAGTTAATCTTTACCATTTTTTAGCAGAAAACATTAAGTTAAAATATAAAACTCAGCGAAGAATTTGGATATTTATTTATTTAATTTTTTTTAAGGTGAGCCCGGGGAATCGCGTGCCGGAAAAAAGTCGTTGGCGTGCCACGTTTGGCACGTGCCAAGGGTTCCCCACCCCTGAGTCCTAGACGATAGGAATATTGCGATTAATAATGGTTTTAAAATAATGTGCAAAAGATTTGAGACAAACGTTGCGATGGGCTTTTTCACCAAAAGATATTTGAGCGGTGGAATAGTCTTCCCGCTGGGGTCGTAGCGAGCAATTCGATAAATAGACATATGATTAAGAATAGGTTGGACAGGTATTTCAGTAGCATACATTTGCATTAAGGGATAGGTAAATTTAGGGATGTGTGTTTATTTAGCATAAGGAGTAGCCCAATTTTCCTTTTGTAGTAAATGTAGCAAGAGTTGCTGATCGGATTGGATTGCAGATCCCTGAGGGAGTTCTCAGATAATACCCCACTGGTAGAAACGGGAAGCTTGATGGGAATTATCTAGAGTCAAAACCTCCGAATAGCTAATTTATTTTAAAAGATACGTGTGTGTATGATGCGGTAAGCCATATTTTGGTTTCTAAAGTCTATTTCAGCAATTCAAAATGGCTTTTCAGCCATCACACTTGAAACGATATAATGGCTGAAACGCCACTATTTTCTTTTCTTTTATATATATTTTCTAGTTTCAGTAATGTGAAGTATTCTTAGTTTAAAATGCGAATTATTTGAAGGGCATAATAGATTTTTAAGTGTAACTCGACTTTGTGTCCGTTTTCCAGGCGGCTATTGGGTGTGTGTTCTATTTCTTCGAAATAAATTATTATAATAAACAGATGAAACGGAGGGTGAGTACCAGGGTTTGGGTGTGGGTTGAGGTGTGCCCTCTTCTACTTCGTATTATTATTCTGTGTATAAAAATATTTAAAATTTTTAATATTGAGATAACTGGTGGATCGTTAACTTATATATATATATATATATATATAGGTAAATATGAATAATTATAACATTCATTTTTGCATATAAAGTCCAAACTCGCGTGACACTCTGTACATAAAATGTAAGTTTGGAAAAAATGTTGGCACTTTTCTGTGATACCCCCGCAAATTGACGATTGGTTAGGTTTAGTCGTGATATTTTTGTTAACATTAACGAAAATATTACAAATTAACCTAACCAATGGTCAATATTTTTTTATGCATGAAGGAGGGGGCCAAGGGCGAACGCCCGCAAAAGTGTTCCCCTCCCATAGAAGAAGAAGAGAGCCAAAATCAAGGTCCAGGGTCTTCGAGATGCCTAGACACTCTGCGTTTGAAAGATTCGAGGTCATAGACAGGGGGAAAGATGGATTGAGGAAGATTGTTCCAGAGTTGACCGGTTGAGCAGATGAAAGACTGGAAATACCGATTAACCTTTGCATTAGATAGTCGGACAGAAAAAGAATAAGAAAGTGTAGAAAGTCTGGTGCTGCGTGCTCTCCTTAAAGAAGGAGGCATGCAGTTAGAATGTTCAGAAGAGCAGTATCCGTTATAATAGCGATAGTAAAGAGAGAGTGAGGCAACATTGCGGCGAAGATAGAGAGATTGAAGACAATCAGTAAGAGACGGGGAATTGATGAGACGAAAAGCCTTTGATTCCACTCGGTCAAGTACGGCTGTGTGGGTTGAGCCACCATACACATGAGAAGCATACTACATACAGGGGCGAACAAGACCCCTGTACAGAGACAGCAACTGAACGGAAGTGAAGAAACTGCACTGGTACAGCACAACTAACCTCTAAAAAGCTGTTTTAGAAAGGGAGTATATGTGATCTTTCCAGGAAAGATCACATGACAGAAGGAAACGCCAAGAATGTTAAGAGAAGAGGAAGGATTGAGTTGTGTATTGATGAAGGTAAGGGATAGTCATGTGGAAGATTGTGACGAGTAGACAGATGAAGGAACCGAGTTTTTAACGCATTGAAAGCTACGAGGTTTTCTCTGCCCCAGAGATAGCAGAAAGATCAGAGGTCAGGTGCACCATAGCCGTACTACGCGAATCATGAAGTGACTGTTTAGAGGGACGCTTTGGGAAGTGGGTGGAGAAGTGAAGAGTGGAATTATTGGCATAGGAGTGAATAGGAGAGGAAGTGCAAATTAAAAGATCATTAATAAATGAAAGGAAAAGAGTGGGTGACCGAACAAAACCCTGAGGAACACCACTGTTAATAGGTTTAGGAGAAGAACAGTGGCCATCTACAACCGCAGCTATAGATCGGCCAGAAAGGAAATTAGAGATGAAGGCACAGATAGAAGGATAGAAACCGAAGGAGGGCAGTTTGGAAATTAAAGATTTGTGCCAGACTCTATCAAAAGCTTTTATGTCTAACGCAATAGCAAAAGTTTCACCGAAATCCCGAAAGCAGGATGATCAAGAGTCAGAGAGATATGGAAGATGATCGCCAGTAGAGCGCCCTTTGCGGAACCCATACTGACGATCTGAAAGAAGATTGTGAGAAGGGAGGTTTTTAAGAATCTTCCTATTAAGGATAAATTAAAAAACTTTAGAAAGGCAAGAAATCAGAGCAATTGGACGATAGTTGGAGGGTTGAGAGCGGTCCCCCTTCTTTGGGACAGGCTGAATGAAAGCGAAGTTCCAGCAAGAAGGAAAAGTACCAGATGAGAGACAAAGACGGAAGAGTTTGCCTCGGCAGGGTGTAAGCAGTGAAGCACAGTTCTTAAGAACAACAGGAGGAACACCATCGGGACCGTACGCCTTCCTAGAGTTGAGCTCAGATAGGGCAGAAAAAACATCTTTAGAAGAGGTTCTAATTTCAGACATAATAAAGTCAGAGGGAGGAGGAGATGGAAGAACAGAACCGGAATTGTCCATGGTTGAGTTGGAAGCGAAAGTTTGAGCGAAGAGTTCAGCTTTATCAGGAGAAGAGACGACAACTGACGAAGGAATGGAAAAGATGAGGGAAAGAAGAGGAAGTAAAGTTGTTGGAGAGGTTCTTAGCTAGATGCCAGAAAGAGCGAGAAGAATTAGAATTGGATAGATTTTCACATTTTTGTCGGATGAAGGAATTTTTGGCGAGTCGAAGAACAGATTTTGTACGATTCTGGGCAGAAATCTAAGCTGAGTGGGAGTCAGGAATTGGATGGCGACGGTGCCTTCTGAAAGACTCCTCTCTGTTGCGGATAGCATTAGAACAAGTAAAGTTTTAAACCAAGGTTTTTTTTTGCATTAGTGGTAGGAATAGAATATGGAATGTACGCCTCCATGCCCGAGAGAATCACCTCCGTGATGCGCTGAGCACACTCGGAAGGGCGACGGCCACGGAAGCAGTAATCATTCCATGGGAAGTCGGAGAAGTACTTCCTAAGGGCCTCCCATTCAGCCTACCAAAGGTGCCTCCTCTTGGGAGGATGCAAAGGCCGAACTGGAGCGATAGGACAGGAAACAGATATAAGATTGTGGTGTCACAGGAGCCCAACTGAGGAAAAAGTTTGACCAAGTAAGAAGAAAGATAAGAGGGGGAAGAAATAAATCCAGAATGTTGGGCGTATCTCCAAGACGATCGGGGATACGAGTAGGGTGCTGTACATTCTGCTCTAGGTCATTTAGAATAGAAAAGTTGTAAGCGAGGTTACCAGGGATGTTAGTGTAATGTGAGGAAAGCCAAAGGTGGTGGTGAACATTGAGATTTCCTAAAATGGGGATTTCAGCAAAGGGAGAGCGGGATAGAATGTATTCCACTTCGGAAGTGAGGTAGTCAAAGAATTTTGGATAGTCAGTAGAATTAGGAGGAAGGTAAACAGCGCAGATGTGTTTAGTTTGAGATTAGCATGTAAGCCGTAGGCAGAGGGTATAGAATTTGGAAGATTCGAGTTCGGAAATACGAGAACAAGTTAGGTCATTGCGTACATATACGCAACATCCACTTTTTGTAATGAAATTGAGTACAGAGAGAGTAAGAGGGTACAGAAAAGGGGTTGCTGTCAGTCGTCTCAGACACCTGAGTTTCAGTGAAGAAAAGAAGATGAGTAGAGGTGGTGTTCAACAGATTGAAAATTTGAGAAAAGGCCACGAATGTTGCAGAAATTAATTAAAAGTGAATCAAACAGAGGCCCAGAACATCTTGAATGGGCGGTAGCAGATCCAGCGCTGCACGGGTCTGCGTTCCCGGTATTCAGCAGCGAGGAAGCCAGAATTGGGGACATTTATGGTCCCCTCCCCAGGGAACTCCGAGGCTCTTGAAGCTCTTGCCATTGTTTGAAAAGAAAGGCTCTAGTAGTTGATGCCATTTTTTTTAAAATTTTGAGAAGATTATGTAGTGTGTGAGATGCATGTATATGTAGTGAGCAAAAGGGAGAGAAATGTGTGTTTGAGAGCATGCTGGACTGCTCACAAGGTAGATGGGACACGGTAAAAGATCAGCTAAGGAGGACAGTGACAAAAGAAACGGGAGTTCCAGCACTTCCTATCTTCTGTCTAACGTCCTCCCCGGAGTACTTCCCTGGTCGATTGGTATCTTCAATCTTCTCCTTATATTTATATATATTGGGGGGCTTATTAAAATTGTGGGGGTATAACGGGAAAGTACTAAAACTTTAATTTTCTTTCTCTTTTATTTTTGCTCAGCAATTGATGACATATTTCTTTTTTTTTTAAATTACCTTATCATTTTTTAGATTAAGCTTAATCATGTAATCGTGTTAAATTCTGCAATGTTCAATTTTTTATACATTCTCTCTTAGTTGTAAAAGATGAAAGTAACATTCAATTTTAAATTTTAAGCATTTAATTTTGGTTCATACGCATGTTTAATTTTAATCCATAATAAAATGCATATTTCAATTTCCATTTTAAGTTAAATCGACAAATTATGATGACATTAGATCGGTCAAATATACTGTTTAAGAGAAAAATATGACTTCATTCTCAAATATCTTGCTTATCTGCCAATATGCTGTTACAGCCAAAATTTACCTTTATCTTCAAATATTTTGCAAAGGGATTCAGCCTATTGAGAATAAAAACAAAACAGGTCAACATAATGATATCACCAAATTATTAGTATATAAACTCTCGTAATTTTTCAAATTATCATTCTGATTCTGATCTGACCTAAAGGCTGAAGCACTACCTGCAATATTTTAGAAGCGATAAAATACAGTAAGAGGATATCTTTGTCTTCTCCTTTGAGCCCTGCCTTCTCCAGAGAACTTAGTTTTAAAATAGAATAATTTCTCCGATACGCTACACGAAGAATCGGGGAACCATCAGATAATTTAGTAAGTTTGCACAGAATCCTCCGATCCACTACAAGAAGAAATTGGTGTGTAGTATAAAAGAAACTACTGCGATTCCGGCATAATCCCAGCTACCCAGAGTGAGAAATCCGTTGCTGCCACCTAACCAAAATCCCCGTCAACCTCGAACCACACAAGCCCATAGACGGAGGGTTAACACATATATATATATATATATTTGAACTGATGTAAAGCATCAGCATGCGCGCGCACGGTACCTATGAGTGAACAAAAGCGTTCGAAGTTATAACAAACAAACAAACCAAAGCGCGCGGTGTCGTTCAGCGGGCATTATTATTATTATGTGACTGTAAATGTGTCGCGTTCCTGCGGGCTTATGTTGTTGTGTTAAGGATGTGTCGTCGTGCTGCAACATGTGGGTGGCCATTAAACTTTATATTATTATTTATATGTATTATTATTATTTGGTAGTGTGTGTGTGTCGTGGTTTTCTTTTATTATTGTTTGACACTGATGTGTGTATGTGTATGTATTATCGTGCATCGGCTGTGGGGTGGTCCTTAAACTTTGTTTATATTATTTTTTATCCCATCTTTCTTTTGGTCATTAAAAAGCTATTAACGGCTTAAGATCGTATCAGGGATTAAAAGATCTTATCAGCATTAAAAAAAATAATCTCCAAAGAGTGGCCTCCTCACTCCCTTCTGGCACTGGCACCCCTACCCCTCTTTCTTCATTCTCCGTTTTTGCACCCATGCTACTAAGCTATTTGTAAGCGCAGCACATTAATTTCAGTTCAAAATTATCGTACAACGTCAAGATATATATATATGGAGCTCCGAGCAACTGATACAATGAGCAAAGTTTGCAAACCAAACTGTTAATATCGCACTATAACGTGTTAATTAACGCGTTATTGGCGTATCAATGAATGTGTTAAGAGTATTATCTTGGGATATAATTACTTTCTCATAGCAAATACTGAAGGCACTCAAAAGGTGAAACAGGTAAAAATATGAAGTAAAAATTCTTGTTTTGTTGCCAAACTTCTTCCCGTTTGACCAGCGAAGTTGTTACGAAGAAGATTAAACAACTTAAATAACATTATTATTGGTGCAGGTTCATTCGCGGCCTAGAAGTAGTTGTTTGCTGTTGTTTCACCAACTTTGGGGAAAAAAATAACTGTTCATTTGTTTTAAGACGATAATATCAGTCTCGGTTTCAATAAAGTTTTTCGTAAACTTTCCAATTCTTTTAAAGTTTCTTTCCAAGAAAGAAATTTTCTTTTGCACATTTCTTCAATAAGACGATGTTATTGCTTTGACTATATATACATTATTTTATACACACACACATGTTTCGAGCTTTTATCTGGATACTTCAGACATGTACTCGTATTATAGACAGCTATACCAGCTAAGAGAACCAGGATGAAAATATTTGTAATGTAGCAGGATTATAATTTTTTTTTTGTAAGAGAGACTTTAACAAAAGTTTCGTTAGTTTGTCAGTTTAATATCTTCAACAAATTCGCAATTTCATTTTAAACTTTGTTAATATCAGGTTTGTTTTTATTGAGAGAAATTTAGAAATTGTTTTGGTTTAAAAATAATTTTTTTAATTCTTTCAAATGTCATTTTGCTCTTATGTTTTTGGGGTCGATTTTAAGGTCTTCATTATAGATTTTACTCGTTTGTAAGTTAATGCTCTCTCTCTCTCTCTCTCTCTCCGCTTTAGTCTCCTGTGCTCGAAGGAGGAAGACACCGTTTTGATTGGGGACTCGCAGATCAGGGGCCAGGAGAAGTACTTTGCTTCTGCAAACCGGGATGGGAGGAAGGTAAGGTGCTTACCTGGGCGGGGAACGGCGCACTTAAGGAAGGAGGTAGAGAAGGTGCGCGTGGCTAGTCGGAGGACTGCGATCGTTGTCCACGCTGGTGGCAATGACCTGTTCCTCAAAGGCGGTGGGGTAGGTCTTACAGAAGGGATCATCACCGAGATCATGTCTCTTGCGGATGATCTAAAACTGAAGACAGACAGGGGAATGTTAATGGGTATTTTACCGCGAATGAATGCCAGTGACCACGCGCTCAGTAAGGTCATTGGCATCAACGAGAGGGTACAAGACTTGTGCGTTCCGCTGGGCGTGAAGTTTATTGACCCCTTCGATGCATTTTCGGGTAGGTGGGACCTTTACCAGAGGGATGGTGTCCACCTCAATAACAAGGGTAAAGGTGTGCTAGGCGCGCTGCTCGACCGGCACCTATACAGAATGGTGAGGTCGAGTCCGGGGAGAGATGATGGGCCCCCACCGGGGAAAGATGAGGATGAGCCGGTGGCGGACGTACCTTCAACTGAAGGGTGCGTCGAAGTACAGGTGGGTGACCCTCCTCCTACGTTGGAGGGGGCTCAGTCAACTGCGGAAGTTGCCCCCTCGTTAGTGAGGGGCTCTTCAACTCCCGACAGCCCTGGCTGTTCGGGAAACGGGTCGTGCTAGGGGGCGGTCAGAATAGGGAAGGCTCCCTCCGTGCAATGCTTTTTAATGCTAGGTCAATTAGGAACAAGTTTTGCGAGCTACGGGCGCTCTTAGCATCAGAATACCAGGATATCGTTGCTATCACCGAGTCCTGGATTCATACTGATCGTAGGGACTACGTTGGGGAGTTCGAAATTCCCGGGTATAGAATGTTTCGCAAAGACCGCACCCGTGGGGAGGGGGGTGGGGTACTAATATACGTCAGAGACACGTTGAGTCCGGTTGACTGCCAGTTCCGGTCGGAACGGGAGCTGCTTGGCGTCGATCTGAACGTGGGAGGGACGAACTATAGGTTAATCTTGGTGTACAGACCTCCGCATCTCCTCCTCGAGGAGGATACAGCCCTGTACACCGTACTCAGTAGTCTGCTAGGGGATAGGGTGTGTGTAGTTTTAGGAGACTTCAACTGTCGCGGCATAAAGTGGGAAAACAGGACTGCCGATGCTGAAGGGAGGAGGCTAGTTGACTTTGCTGATGAGAACTTCCTCACTCAGTGGGTCAACGAGCCTACACGAGGCGAAAGCGTTCTAGACTTAGTGTTCACGACCGAAGACAACCTCGTCACTGGCCTCACCGTTGACGAATCGTTGGGCGGGAGTGATCACAGTCTTATTAGGTTCCGTGTGTGCGTCCCTCGGGTGAAGCGTAGTAACTCGAGAGGCAGTAAGCTCGATCTCCGGCGGGCGAACTTTGTTAGCCTCAGGGATAGCGTAGGAGATATGGGGTTAGAGGTCGGCGGCGATGTTGAGGGAGTGTGAGTGCATTCCGGGACGAGTTTATGGTGCTGCAGTCTGCTGCCATACCCTCAAAACCGGTCACCCCTGCTTCAACGCAGCCTAAGTGGTTCAATCGTGACATCGCTTCGGCTATCCGAAATAGGAAAGTAGCGTATAGGAGGGCGAAGGCCAATCGTTCCCATGAGAACACTTTAGCGTATGTCCGCCTGTGTAGGGAAGTGAAGGCGAGGTTAGGCTAGCGAAACGTAACGAAGAACTACGGGTGGCAAGCCTCTGCAAGGGGAACCCTAAGGAGTTCTTCAGTTATGTTAATAGTAGAAAGCCCATTAGAAGCATGATAGGTCCGTTAAAGGACGGAAGCGGCGTCTGCGGACCTCGGACGCGGACATCGCCAATGTGCTTAATGAGTACTTTGCGGGAGTTTCACCAGGGAGGACACCCGCATCATCCCCGAGCCAGGTGTGAGGCACGAAGGTGCTGGCCTGGATAATGTTCGATGTACCGCGACAGTCGTTGCCGATAGAATAGACAAACTGAGCGCGTTTAAGGCTCCTGGGCCAGACCAGTTTCTCCCCAGAGTGTTGCGGGAGGTGCGCGACCAGGTGGCTCCCCACCTGGCTACAGTCTTCAACAAATCGTTGGAGACGGGTCAGGTGCCTGGTGACTGGAGGGAAGCCAACGTGACCCCTATCTTTAAGAAAGGGGATCACGAAAGTCCAGGGAACTATCGTCCCATTAGTCTCACTTCAGTTGTAGGTAAATTATTAGAGGGGATAATAGCGGATAGGATCGTTGACCATTTGGATTCCTACAAGCTGCTTGGGGACTCCCAACATGGGTTTAGACGGCATAGGTCGTGTCTCACCAACTTGCTCGAGTTTTTCCACGTCATGTTGGGTGAGTACGATAAGAGTAGGGCGATTGATATACTTTATCTCGACTTTCAGAAAGCCTTTGATAAGGTACTCACCGCCGGCTAATGGCGAAAGTGCGCGCGCTGGGTATCGGTGGGGAAATAGGTAGGTGGATTGAAAACTGGCTGAAGAATAGGCGGCAGAGGGTTGTAATTAAAGGTGCTAGTTCGGGTTGGGCCTCGGTCACTAGTGGGGTTCCTCAGGGTTCCGTTTTGGGGCCGCTGTTGTTTATCATTTACATAAATGATATCGACGGTGGCATCGTCAGTCGGATCGCCAAATTCGCTGATGACACCAAGCTTGGGGCCAATGTTGGGACGCCCGAAGCGATCGAGGAACTGCGTGTGGACCTAGGTAGGATAGGAGAGTGGTCCGAAAAATGGCAAATGCCGTTTAACTTGGGTAAATGCAAAGTGATGCACATTGGCTACGCCAATCCCAAGTCGGACTACTCGATGTTGGGTAGTAATATCGAGGTGACTGATTTAGAAAAGGACTTGGGTGTGCTAATTAGCAGCGACCTTAAGTTTACGAAACAGTGTGTAGAGGTGGAAAAGAAAGCCCAGAAACTATTGGGTTATATCAGGAGGCAATTTCAGTTTCGGAACAAGGAGATTGTGCTCTCACTGTACAATTCCCTTGTTCGGCCGCACCTGGAGTATGCTGTGCAGTTCTGGTCGCCCACCCTCAGGAAAGATATTGAGAGGCTGGAGCGAGTGCAGGCGAGGGCCACAAAGTTAATCCCTTCCGTTAGGCATATGGGCTACAATCGACGGTTACGCGCCCTGAACTTGTTTTCGCTTGAAACTCGGAGGCTGCGCGGTCAACTGATCGAGGTTTTCAAGCTCTTACGCGGGTTCAACGATGTCGATTTTAGAAGTATGTTTAGTTTAAATGATAACCCAACTCGCAACAATGGTTGGAAGTTGGATTTGAAACGGTTTAGGACTAGTGTGTGTGGGAATTACTTTACGTATAAGATCTGTGACACATGGAACAGGTTACCTTCGGAAGTTGTGAACAGTTCCTCTGTGGATCAGTTCAAGAAAAGGGTAGACGAAATCTTGCACACTATTTGAGTGTGTAAAGACATTTAGGACCTCAGTCTGCGGAAATTTCTTTTCCTATAAAATAGTTAATATCTGGAACCAACTTCCCTCAGAGGTTGTTTCCAGTCAAAGTGTAAATGTGTTTAAAAATAGGCTAGACAAAGTACTGAATACTCTCATGTGAGCAAACTAAATATAGAGCTATTTATATATTCTCCACTTTCCTGTAAAATTTCCTTGGCTACTTTTCCAGGGTCAAGGTATTTTCTTCAACCTTTTTCCGTACCTGCCTCTGGCAGGGAGGGAGCGGAGGGTGGGGAGAGAGCCTTCTACTTTTCTATCCAGTTTTCTACTACTGCTAGGATAGTTGAAAGAAAAATAAACTTTTACAAAATTTTCCCTGGCACCCGTTGCCATTGGTACCTCCTCGGTATGGGCCGCAAGGCCTTTTGAGGTACTTCTTTTCCTTGTAACTCCTTGTAACTCTCTCTCTCTCTCTCTCTTCTCTCTTCTCTCTCTCTAGGTAGTGGATTGAAAACTGGCTGAGGAATAGGCGGCAGAGGGTGGTAATTAAAGGGGCTAGTTCGGGTTGGGCCTCGGTCACTAGTGGGGTTCCTCAGGGTTTCGTTTTGGGGCCACTGTTGTTTATCATTTACATAAATGATATCGACGGTGGCATCGTCAGTCGGATCGCCAAATTCGCTGATGACACCAAGCTTGGGGCCAATGTTGGGACGCCCGAAGCGATCGAGGAACTGCGTGCGGACCTAGGTAGGATAGGAGAGTGGTCCGAAAAATGGCAAATGCCGTTTAACTTGGGTAAATGCAAAGTGATGCACATTGGCTACGCCAATCCCAAGTCGGACTACTCGATGTTGGGTAGTAATATCGAGGTGACTGATTTAGAAAAGGACTTGGGGTGCTAATTAGCAGCGACCTTAAGTTTACGAAACAGTGTGTAGAGGTGGAAAAGAAAGGCCAGAAACTATTGGGTTATATCAGGAGGCAATTTCAGTTTCGGAACAAGGAGATTGTGCTCTCACTGTACAATTCCCTTGTTCGGCCGCACCTGGAGTATGCTGTGCAGTTCTGGTCGCCCACCCTCAGGAAAGATATTGAGAGGCTGGAGCGAGTGCAGGCGAGGGCCACAAAGTTAATCCCTTCCGTTAGGCATATGGGCTACAATCGACGGTTACGCGCCCTGAACTTGTTTTCGCTTGAAACTCGGAGGCTGCGCGGTCAACTGATCGAGGTTTTCAAGTTCTTACGCGGGTTGAACGATGTCGATTTTAGAAGTATGTTTAGTTTAAATGATAACCCAACTCGCAACAATGGTTGGAAGTTGGATTTGAAACGGTTTAGGACTAGTGTGTGTGGGAATTACTTTACGTATAAGATCTGTGACACATGGAACAGGTTACCTTCGCAAGTTGTGAACAGTTCCTCTGTGGATCAGTTCAAGAAAAGGGTAGACGAAATCTTGCACACTATTTGAGTGTGTAAAGACATTTAGGACCTCAGTCTGCGGAAATTTCTTTTCCTATAAAATAGGTAATATCTGGAACCAACTTCCCTCAGAGGTTGTTTCCAGTCAAAGTGTAAATGTGTTTAAAAATAGGCTAGACAAAGTACTGAATACTCTCATGTGAGCAAACTAAATATAGAGCTATTTATATATTCTCCACTTTCCTGTAAAATTTCCTTGGCTACTTTTCCAGGGTCAAGGTATTTTCTTCAACCTTTTTCCGTACCTGCCTCTGGCAGGGAGGGAGCGGAGGGTGGGGAGAGAGCCTTCTACTTTTCTATCCAGTTTTCTACTACTGCTAGGATAGTTGAAAGAAAAATAAACTTTTACAAAATTTTCCCTGGCACCAGTTGCCATTGGTACCTCCTCGGTATGGGCCGCAAGGCCTTTTGAGGTACTTCTTTTCCTTGTAACTCCTTGTAACTCTCTCTCTCTCTCTCTCTCTCTCTCTCTCTCTCTCTCTCTCTCTAGGTAGTGGATTGAAAACTGGCTGAGGAATAGGCGGCAGAGGGTGGTAATTAAAGGGGCTAGTTCGGGTTGGGCCTCGGTCACTAGTGGGGTTCCTCAGGGTTCCGTTTTGGGGCCACTGTTGTTTATCATTTACATAAATGATATCGACGGTGGCATCGTCAGTCGGATCGCCAAATTCGCTGATGACACCAAGCTTGGGCCAATGTTGGGACGCCCGAAGCGATCGAGGAACTGCGTGCGGACCTAGGTAGGATAGGAGAGTGGTCCGAAAAATGGCAAATGCCGTTTAACTTGGGTAAATGCAAAGTGATGCACATTGGCTACGCCAATCCCATGTCGGACTACTCGATGTTGGGTAGTAATATCGAGGTGACTGATTTAGAAAAGGACTTGGGTGTGCTAATTAGCAGCGACCTTAAGTTTACGAAACAGTGTGTAGAGGTGGAAAAGAAAGCCCAGAAACTATTGGGTTATATCAGGAGGCAATTTCAGTTTCGGAACAAGGAGATTGTGCTCTCACTGTACAATTCCCTTGTTCGGCCGCACCTGGAGTATGCTGTGCAGTTCTGGTCGCCCACCCTCAGGAAAGATATTGAGAGGCTGGAGCGAGTGCAGGCGAGGGCCACAAAGTTAATCCCTTCCGTTAGGCATATGGGCTACAATCGACGGTTACTCGCCCTGAACTTGTTTTCGCTTGAAACTCGGAGGCTGCGCGGTCAACTGATCGAGGTTTTCAAGTTCTTACGCGGGTTGAACGATGTCGATTTTAGAAGTATGTTTAGTTTAAATGATAACCCAACTTGCAACAATGGTTGGAAGTTGGATTTGAAACGGTTTAGAACAAGTGTGTGTGGGAATTACTTTACGTATAAGATCTGTGACACATGGAACAGGTTACTTTCGGAAGTTGTGAACAGTTCCTCTGTGGATCAGTTCAAGAAAAGGTTAGACCAAATCTTGCACACTATTTGAGTGTGTACAAAATTTTCCCTGGCACCCGTTGCCATTGGTACCTCCTCGGTATGGGCCGCAAGGCCTTTTGAGGTACTTATTTTCCTTGTAACACTCTCTCTCTCTCTCTCTCTCTCTCTCTCTCTCTCTCTCTCTCTCTCTCTTTCTCTCTCTCTCTCTCCAATGAGAATACAAAGCTACCAATGGAGATTGGAGCGCCTAAATCTGTTTAGCTTAGAGACGAGGAGGTTGCGGGGTCAGCTTATTCAAGTCTTCAAGATGCTCAAAGGAATAGACAGGGTAGATTACAGAAACTTATTCTTACTTAATGCCAATCCGACAAGAAATAATGGGTTTAAACTGGAACTAAAGACATTTAGGACCTCTGTCTGCGGAAATTTCTTTTCCTATAAAATAGTTAATATCTGGAACCAACTTCCCTCAGAGGTTGTTTCCAGTCAAAGTGTAAATATGTTTAAAAATAGGCTAGACAAAGTACTGAACACACTCATAGTGTAAGATTAAAACCTCAGAAAACTCTGCAGGAGTTCGCTTGCACGGTGTCTCTGTGAGCAAGCTAAATATAGAGCTATTTATATATTCTCCACTTTCCTGTAAAATTTCCTTGGCTACTTTTCCATGGTCAAGGTATTTTCTTCAACCTTTTTCCGTACCTGCCTCTGGCAGGGAGGGAGCGGAGGGTGGGGAGAGAGCCTTCTACTTTTCTATTCAGTTTTCTACTACTATTAGGATAGTTGAAACAAAAATAAACTTTTAATAACAGGAACCTCCTACAGTGGACCGAAAGGTCTTTGAGGCTTCGTCTTGTCCTTGTAACTCTCTCTCTCTCTCTCTCTCTCTCTCTCTCTCTCTCTCAAATCCAGTGGTTCCCAAGCTTTTTTCACTGCCACCCTTTCCAAGACTATCAATCAATAAGCGGGACCCCACGCTTTTGCGTTACACAACAATAGAGCCGTTATGTTTTTGTTTTCCCTGATGGTGTAATGGTAAATAAAAAGCGTGCTCAGAATATTGCCTCGCATCCGAACACGAACTCTCCTCCACGCTAACTGCATACTACCTCGCTCTCACATGCATCGTTAGGATTATCTGCAAAGCAGATAGGATCCAGCTTTGGGACAGGATCCTATCTGCTTTGCAGATAGCTAGTGAGGGGAGTTATATTTTTTGGGCTTCTTTGCGAGTTACCCGTTGCCCACGTCTGGCTAACATCATGAAAAGGAAAAACTATAGTGTTTGTCATTTACCATTACTTATTCGGACTATAGTGGATTTAATTTTCCCAGAAGAGTTCCTTGTTCCATGCACGGTCTGTGTGTATCATGAAAAAACCTCAGGGGATCATTCTGAGTTCAATCCCATCATGAATCGGACATGTTATGTGCCTTGAAAAGTAGATGCTCAATTTTGCCAGTTGAGGTTTAAGTTTTGGTTTTTGGCTAAAAATACAATAGTTACCCCTTTTTCTTTGATGTATTCAATCCGACGCGAATGCAACTAGTCTTTTGCTTATATTGAGGTTTTGGGTATAGTAGGCTAGGTGTAGCTGTAACCCCTAGATCCTGTCCCAAAGCTGGATCCTATCTGCTTTGCAGATAGATGGTGAGGCCTTTTTGCGAGTTACCCGTTGCCCACGTCTGGCTAATATCATGAAAAAGAAAAAACTACAGTGTTTGTCATTTACCATTACTTATTCGGACTATAGTGGATTTAATTTTCTCAGAAGCGTTCCTTGTTCCATGCACGGTCTGTGTGTATCATGAAAAAACCTCAGGGGACCATTCTTAGTTCAATCTCATATATATATATATATATATGTTAAACATATATGAGATTGAACTAAGAATGGTCCCCTGAGGTTTTTTCATGATACACACAGACCGTGCATGGAACAAGGAACTCTTCTGGGAAAATTAAATCCACTATAGTCCGAATAAGTAATGGTAAATGACAAATACCATAGTTTTTTTTTCATGATGCTAGCCCGACGTGGGCAACGGGTCTCTCGCAAAGAGATCCCATAAATATAGCTTCCCTCACCAGCTATCTGCAAAGCAAACAGGATCCAGCTTTGGGACATGGACCTAGGGTTTAAAGCAAGCCTAGTCCCTACATTCAGAACCTCTATATAAGTAAAAGACTCGTTGCATTCACGTCGGATTGAATAAACAAAGAAAAAGGGGTAACTAGTATTTTTAGCCAAAAAAACCAAAACTTAAACCTCAACCGGGACATTGAGCGTCCACTTTTCAAGGCACGTAACACGTCCGTTTAATATACACAAACTCAGAATGGTCCCCTGAGAAATTTATATGTTAAACACAGACCGTGCATGGAACAAGGAATCTTCTGGGAAAATTAAATCCACTATAGTCCGAATAAGTAATGGTAAATGACAAATACCATAGGTTTTTCTTTTTCATGATGCTAGCCCGACGTGGGGCAAGGGGGTCCTCGCAAAGAGATCCCATAAATATAGTTCCCTCACCAGCTATCTGCAAAGCAAACAGGATCCAGCTTTGGGACATGGACCTAGGGTTTAAAGCAAGCCTAGTCCACATTCAGAACCTCTATATAAGTAAAAGACTCGTTGGCATTCACGTCGGATTGAATAAACAAAGAAAAAGGGTAACATTTGTTATTTTTAGCCAAAAAAACCAAAACTTAAACTCAACCGGGACATTGAGCGTCCACGTTTTCAAGGCACGTAACACGTCCGTTTAATATACACAAACTCAGAATGGTCCCCTGAGAAATTATATGTTAACACAGACCGTGCATGGAACAAGGAACTCTTCTGGAAAATTAAATCCACTATAGTCCGAATAAGTAATGGTAAATGACAAATACCATAGTTTTTCTTTTCATGATGCTAGCCCGACGTGGGCAACGGGTCTCTCGCAAAGAGATCCCATAAATATAGCTTCCCTCACCAGCTATCTGCAAAGCAGACAGGATCCAGCTTTGGGACATGGATCCTGTCTGCTTTGCAGATAGCTGGTGAGGGAAGCTATATTTATGGGATCTCTTTGCGAGAGACTCGTTGCCCACGTCGGGCTAGCATCATGAAAAAGAAAAACTATGGTATTTGTCATTTACCATTACTTATTCGGACTATAGTGGATTTAATTTTCCCAGAAGAGTTCCTTGTTCCATGCACGGTCTGTGTTTAACATATAAATTTCTCAGGGGACCATTCTGAGTTTGTGTGTATATATATATATATATATATATATATATATATATATATATATAATCATGTTCACTGCCATATACCATGTAAATAAAGGTGTGCATTTAGTTTGAAACAACCACAAAAAAAAAAAAAAAAAAAAAAAAACGAGTTTAAAATAATCACTGATATATTCTTTAATATATTTATTTATTTAGCGGTATACATTTGAATTGAGGTCACAACCTAATCAAGATTCTTATCTGAGACTTTGTGATTGAAGTGATTAATTTTGTATACCTAGGGATGTATTTCGTCATTGAGCAAAGCAAACAGTCTTCTAACTTGGTATTTGAAATGCGGTTACGATAAGTTATTTAGATCTGATGTAAACCATGGAAGAGAAAGCTGCTTCACAGTCATACGTGGTTCCAAATTGTACAAGTGCTTGAATTGCTCGATTTTTAACCACCGAATGTGTCTCATGCAAGCGGGTCCAAAATATTGCGAAGTCACTATATATTTCAAAATTTATTCTTGCTTTATTGTCAGCGTGTAAGTCTGCCATTTCAAGAGAAATGACTGCACTTTGTTGCAACACACTTGAAAAGGAATTGCAAAAAATCAAAAGACTCGGTGAGCAACTAAGGAAATCTATCTTGAAAGTTCACTGAAAATTTACCCAGATACTCTAGTAAATCTTGCTTCTCCTCCGCAAGTTCCACTGTTTCATCAAAGTCCAAGTTAATTGTGGCTGTGAACTCTAAGTAATGAGGGAAATGAGAGAAATCGTCGGTTTCAGCTTGGCCTCGAATCATCTGCAGATTGCTGATAAAAACCTTAATAGCACACTGTAGGTCAAACACCCACCTGCCTTTTCCTTGAAGTTCAGTATTGAGTTTGTTGAGGTGCTCAAAAACAACTGTCAGGAGTGCAAGGCTAGCAAGGAAGTTGAGATCACGGAAAAAATAAGCGGCCCTGTGATTTTGTTCTTGCAGAAAATTGGCCAGTTCATTGCGAAGAAGGAAAACTCTTTCTTGGGTCTCTCCACGAGAAAGCCATCTCACAGCAGTGTACAACAACAGTGTTTGGTGCTCGCTATTTTAAGCAGTGCACAGCTGCTTGAACATGCGACAATTCAGGTCCCTACCTAGCTTTGACGAAGTTCACATTTTTAACCACTGTATTCATCACATCATTGAAACGTGGAGACAAATCTTTTGGTGGCAGACTTTGACGAAGGATAATGCAATGGTTTGTTTTGATGTGAGGCTGCATTCTTGATAGAATTCCATGCAATCCCATATTCTTCCTTATCATTGATGGGGCACCATCCATACGGCACTCACTCGCTTTCTTCCAGTTCAAATTATGGTTTGTAAAGAGCTTGTTTATGGCATTGAAAATGTCCTCACTTTTGGTGGTTGTTTCGAGCGAAATGCAGGAAAGCAGTTCCTCAACTACTGAAAACTCCTTAACATATCTTCCAAAAAACAAGAACCCGGAACTGCGATGTGTCGTCCGTTGATGCGTCAACTGCTAATGTTGTCCACGGGGAACTTCTGAAATCATTAAAAATTTGCTCACCCATGTTCATTTCAATGTACTGAATGTGGCGTGTCACTGTGTTGTTATTTAAAGCAGTTTCATCGGCAATTTCCGTGATCTTCTTGGCAAATAGCTCTCCGTCAAATATTTCAACAAAGTTCAACGCACCAATCACATCAAGGGTGCCACATGGCTTGCTGGACAGCCAGGACTGTGGAAAACGGCCAATATACATGCATATCACCACGCCACAGTGTACAACGAATAACATTGCCGAATTTATTAATGCGCTATTATAAAACACGCATAATCAAAGAATCAAAATGATAAATGTGTGACCATAAAACGCAAAATCAAAATACAAAAATTACGCCTAAAAATTATTGTTTGACTGCAAGAGCTTGCGACCCCAGCGACCCCATCAGTTCTTTATGACCTCCTTATGGTGGCCTTGCGACCCCTGTTTTGGGAACCGCTGCTCTAATCAGTTGAAGCTCGCATTATAATATGTAAGTAATCTCATAACAAAAGACTTTGAACAGAAATTTTTAATTAAATGAGAGCTTAACATCTACTCGTAGTGTAATCTTACGAACCACTTAAGAGTTTAAAAGCAGGTCCATACATTTTGACAAATGGCTCCGGATTCGAAACTCAAAATGTTGATATTTGAGTTCTTTTGCAAATTTATTGGTCGACTGGCTTTTCCCTTGATACACAAAAGAGTATAAAGCTTTGTACAAAGTTGGAACTATGTTATTCTGTATAGACTGTGGTTGAAGATCAAGTTGTCTACATTATTTTCTAACCTTCCGTTTCTAACCCATTTTGAGACCAGTTCCTTTCTTCTCATTTAACTGAATGAAGATTCTCTAGTATTATCTTATTTTATAATATAAAATTAAAGTTTCTCCTCTGACTTAAAGCAAGGGTTTCTTCTTAAAGTTCAACCGTCCTTTTGAAATGTTCACTCTAAACACTACCGAGTTATTTTAACTGAACTTGGTGTCAGGTAAGTTTGGCTCCATCAAATGGTTAAGATGGTATCAATCTACTTAATATGATTTGCATTTTATTTCTCGCCCAAATCCGCGATTGAGAATCTCAAAGGAGGAAATTCCCAAATAGATTATTTACCATTTCGTGTCATTCTCATTCATGGATTTCCCACTTTGGTACAAGTTAGGTTAAGTTAGGTTTGTGTAGGTTAGGTTAAGTTAGGTTTGTGTAGGTTAGGTTAAGTTAGGTTTGTGTAGGTTAGGTTAAGTTAGGTTTACTTAGGTTAGGTTAAGTTAGGTTTACTTAGGTTAAACTCAGTTAGATTAGGAAATATTAGGCATTCTCATTTGGCGCCTTTATCGCCAATGCTAATGAGAGTGACGACGTTCTGTCTCAAATTAAGAAATTCTTTTCTAAAATGTGAATTTCTCACTGCGCATTTTTACTTCCAGTCCGCTGGTGAGAATGGGAATAACAATGATTGAGAAGTAATCGTTAAGAGTTAAGACTATTACATTTCCCACGACCATGCTAAAATTAATTCTTTAAAAAACCTTTAACGCTGGAGCACGTTTCATTTGCTGAAGGAAAATAAAGATTTAAAAAACTTTCTATAATAGGTCATATAACAGGTCATATTCAGGAGTATAAAAGAACTTTGTTTAATGCGTGGCAATATTTGAATTCCTTTGAAAGCACATTTTAAGCATACTTCATTTCAAAGCGTTTTTCTATTAGATTCAAAAGTGTAAAACTATACTTTTACTGCAGTTCGAAACCTGAAGTCTTATAAGTAGCTTCAGTCCAGTATTATACATTTTTTAAAGAACTATTTTTGTTTGTGGGGTTACTTCGGTAGTTTTGAAAATAAAGACACTTTTATTCTCTATATGAGGCCCTCTTAGGAAGAAGTGGTTAAGCAAAAAAAGTAAAAAAACGCCAGAAAAGGCAGTTAAACGTTGCGTTGTACCAACTTAAAAGTAAAGTAACTTTTGAACTTATGAAGATATTTCGTCGAAATATCTTCAAAAGTTCAAAAGTTATTCCACTTTCAAGTTGGTACAACGTTTAGCCGCTTTTCCTGGCGTTTTTTTTTTTTACTTTTGTCGTTTAGCCACTTCTTCCTAGGAGGGCATCATATGTTCTCTGAAATTACCCGAGTGATGTAGTAATCTTAACTACCTAATGAGTCGAGGCTTATTTAACAATAGTTTGGATCAAAATAACTCAGTTTTTACAGTGTTTCGAGAAGAACTGTAATTATTTGAACGTACACTGTAAACCAGAGGTTCCCAACCTTTTCAATGCGGCGAGCACCAAGTTATTTTCTAGAATATGAAGCGAGCATCACTATATTTTTTGAAAACATAAAGAATAATCAGAAATAAAAAGAAACGAACTTCAACGTTAATACATTATGTTTTAATACATTTAAGAAGAAAATTATTTAAAAAAAATTAAATTCCTTTTACAAAACATTTGCAAACAAACTATTACAAAAATTTTACAAACCAATAACTTCCTTTTATCTAACACTAACTTAGTAGATATGCAACAGTATTTTGAATATGCTGCAGTACCTCACATAATAAGAAAACCCACCTGTTTTTACAGAAAAGCAGTCGTTAACTGACGTGTGATAGTTCTGAGATCAGGTGACATATTTTCACATTACTGCCAAAATGAAGCAAAATAAATGTACAAGGTGATGCACTAAAACTAGAACTGGTACGCGCGAGCACGATTTTAAGAATTGTAGAAGAGCACCGTCAGAATGTCCAAGAACCAGTGGTGCTCGAGCAACAAGTTGGGAACTCCTGCTGTAAACAGTAAAGTTCGTGAAGAGTTTAAGAGGAAGTACCTAAATGGTATTTTTGTAATTTTAAAGTTTTAATTAATAAACGGTTCCTAACATTGACCGTATAGGTTCGACGTTTGGTATATGCAATGGCGGATTATCACTGAGGCTGAAGCCTCAGGCTCCCATGCTTGAGAGGTCCCCCAATCAACTGAGTTCCGATGATATAATTCGAGATTTCACAAAATTCTTTGATTAAATATGACAGAGTACACAAACTGACAAATTCCCTGTTTTATTTTATTTTTTATAGGCCCTAAAGTAAAGTTTGTTTAATACTGTTTGGTTTTGGCAAACGGCAAAATACACTGTGTTAAGGTTCTTTTAAGTTTGTTTCTCAGTTAGCCTGAGCACGGTACGTATAATTCGTGTAAATGTATTATGTGCTGTACATGCCATAGAAAAGGGCCCCCATATTCTTCATTGCCCCGGGGCCCCGAGGTGTCTTAATCCGCCTCTGGGTATATGGGGTCAGTGGATCGAAGAAAGAGCCAGTAAGTTCCCGGTTAATGTCTATGTGGTCCTCAATTTGAAACTTAATTCTGGGAGAAACCTTTCTTTAACGAATTTTGACACGTAACACGGAACCAAACGGTTTAAAATTTTAATTTCATGAGGAACTTTGCTGCTTTTACAGTGCAGTAATATTGAAAGCTTTAATTGTACGGGTTGTATCACTTAGATTTATCCTAATCTGTAAAGTATAATGTCCAAGTTTCAGATTCAGTATTGGCCTCTTAATTGGTTTGTATTCAGACTGTATGCATATGTGATGTGATGTGATGAAATGTCGGAGGTCTAGCCTTTTCAACGACACCTCCTGATGTCTTCACCCTCTGTGCTGTGCTTTAACCGTTTGATATCGTATTTTCCAGAATTTATATATTGTCTGTTTTTTGTGGTCTATATTTTCCTTCCTAAAGATACCCCCCCCCCCCCAATAATCTCCTCTGTCTGCCATAAAAGGCTGCTGTAATTCGATGGCCTTTACTCTCTCCTCCCTGTAGACACTACAGTCCAACAAGAAATGCTCCAGATCTTCTTTTTCGTTTGCACACATGGGGCATTTGGTGTCCTCTCCTATAAATCTATTTCTGTCATTAAGTTCTAAATCATTTGTCCTACATCTGTACAATATGGTTGAGGCTGGGGTGTTATCATATATATCCTCTGTATCTCCAATGTTTCCTTTCCATTTCCTATATATTTTTAAACTTTCCTTTCCATCCATATCTTTCCTCAAGTTCACATCCCAGCTACGTAGTTTATTCGCCAGTTCCTCTTTTTTGCAGTCTTTTAGGTATTTTGTATTTACTCTTAAGTCCCTCATATATCCCTCAACCTCCTCCATCCACTTCCTCTTGTTTCTTCTTTTACTTTTCTGAATATTTCACCCACCAACCTTCCTGTGTCATTTTTCAAAATACTTTTTACATAGTTGAACTTTCCTTTTATTATCCTTGTTCTCATCATTGATGCCCCTATTTCTCCCCTCAAACCACTCACAGCTACACTTCTTCCTGCTGATAGTATCGTTCTGTATACTCCATTCTCATATCTTTGTAGCTGCTGAATTTCTGTTTTGTTTAGTTCTATAATAGTTGTTCCATATAATATTGATGGTAGCGCCAAGCCTTTCCAGAATGCCTTTCCCACAACCAGTTTATTACAACTCTTCTATTACTGAGTAGGTCATATTTGCCATTTTCTGTGCTTTTTGTAACATCAGTTCTTTTTGCTTTTGGAAACACTTCCGTGTATTATTAATTGTTATGCCCAAATATTTTATTGAATCTACCACTTTAATTCCCTCTATCTGCTCTGGTGCTTCTTTTTTGTTGAATATCATAAAATTACTCTTAATTTTGTTAATCTCTAGGCCATATGTCCTCCCAATTTGTATTACTTTCTTGATATTTTCACTTGCCTCATCTATTGACATTGATAGCTGTAATCCATCATCCGCAAAAAATAATGTATGTATTTTAAATTTATCATCTTTATAACCATATCTTCGTTATCCAGCTTCTCCAGAATATGGTATGTCACCAACTTGAATAGAATTGCTGATAGAGCACATCCTTGTCTTATTCCACTGCTTACTTCTATTTCTTTACATAGCTCATCATTTAGCAAGAAATGTCCCCCTTATAAATTTCTATTATGACTTCTATTATGTTTGGGTGAATCTTATATCTCATGAGAACTTACACTAGTTTTTCTCTTTTAACTAAATCAAAAGCTTTTGCGAAGTCAATTGCTGCCACTATCAAGGGTTTTCTATTTCTGTAGCTACTTTCTATACAATACTTCAAGATATAGATATTATCCTCTATTCCTCTCCCTGGTGAAAATCCAGCTTGCGTATCCTTGTCCTCATTATTCCTAGTTAGGTGTTCCTCTATCTTCGCGTTTATGATAGACATTAACAGCTTGTATGCTACATCACTACATCAGTTAAAGCTATAGGTCTTAGGTCTTTCTCTCTAGGTTTGTTCTTCTTTGGCACCCACCATTACTGTTTTTGACATCTTCCAATTCCTCGGTAGTCTCCCTGTTCTCAGAATCTGGTTGTAGCAGTATGCTAATGCGTGGGTGCACACTTCACTCTTTCCCAATGCCTTGAAGAATTCTGGCTTTAAACCATTTGGTCCAGCAGCGTTCCCATTTTTTATGCTTTTTAATCCTTCTTATATCTCCTTTGTTGTTATAAAAGGTTCATCCATATATCCCATCTCACTTCTCACCTCTAACGCCATATCTATATGTTCTCTCAGAGTAGGTGGTATTTGGTATTCTAGTGTTCCTATTATCACTCCTTGGTCATCTTTGTCATATCTTTCTTGTATCTTAAACTCCATACTTATATGGTCTCTTAGCCTGGAGGGCAGGGTATGTTTCTCACTCACCATGATCTCTCGGGCAGAATCATTCTGTCTGTACCTATTTATAAATTCTGTCTTCATTCCCCCAGTCCAAACTGTATCCAACTTATTTGGATGTTTCTGGTATATTCCCAACCAGTAACCTTCAAATTTCCTATCTTCCTCTTCAGGTGCCAGTTTATTTTCTTGTTCATCATATAATTCTATTTCTGTCTTCCTCTTTACCTTCTTTCCTTTCAGCTTGTTGATATGTTCCCATAATTTTTCACCTCCTCCCTCTTTAATCTCCTCACTGACTTTTTTCTCTTGCTTATACATTTCATCCTTTATCATTATCTGGACTTTCCTTTTTTTGTTCCATATACTCCTGTAGGAAGTGTGCTTTTTCTTCCCCACATGTATTCCTTTTTTCTCTGTTGTATTCCTTTCTCTTTTTAATCTCTTCTCTAATCTTTTTTTTCATCCAGGGTTTCTCTTCAACTCCAGTGTTCTTATTGATCTTTTTATATGTTCTTTTCAGTCACTCTCTGCCGCTTCTTTCATAAGGTTTTCCATTTCCTCCATGGCCTCTATATGTCTTTCATGATTTTTTCTTTCTATCATTTTTACATAGTTTTTAAAGCTGCTTGGTCTTTTTTGTAATATTTCGTTGATCCATTCACCTTTGTTATAACTAGTTTTGTCCTCTCTATCGCATGAAAAAGAAACCGTGATTAGGTTGTGAACGGATAGATCAATTTCTTCCCTTTCTTCGTCAATTTTCATCGTCTCAAATCTGCCATACATGTTGTTTGTTACTAGTACAAAGTCTATCACACTCTTTTTAAGATTCTCTCTCTCTCTCATGTATATAAACCTTTACATTTAGGGTCATTATTTAATAAGATTATCCCATATTCATCCATCCACTCTATTATCATCTTCCCCGTGTTGTTCAGTTTTTGGTAGCGTAGAAAGCCTACATGACCGTTAAAATCGCCCAGTATTATCATATTTTCATTACCCATTTTTTTAAATTGTCCTCTATTTCTATTTTTAGTGCCGCCTTTATTCTCTTATCCTCTTCCTCTCCTCCACTAGGTAGATATACAAGCATTATTATAATTGAAAAGTCCCTATTTGACACTTAGACACCAAGATATCCTTATTTATTGGTGGTAAGTGGTTTATATTTATATATTCTACATCATGATACAATATCATTAATCCTCCTCCTTTTTTGTCCTCTCCAGATCTCATACTTTGTATTTTGGACAGTCCTTTGCTTTCCATTATTTTATCAACCTTTAATTGTGTTTCTGTAATACATAGTATATCACTTTCCTCACCTAGTAATTTTTCTATTTCCACCATTTTAACTTTTGCTAATCCTTGAATATTGATTAACTTTATCTTAAATGTGTTACTTTTCTTATCTATATATGACTTTTCCCTCCTTCATTCAGAGGTGTCAATTTATCTTTTTATTAGTTTTCCTTCCTTTATAAACCATTCTCTTTCGCCCCTCTCTCTCTTTTCTTTCAATTGCTCCCTTAGATTTTTATTTTTTTTTCTCTCTCTTCTTTTGTTAAATCTAAAGAGATCCCTATCATTTTCTTCCTCATATCACTTTCATCTTTTAGCAACTTTGCATTCTTAATCACCATCCATTTCTCTCTCTCACTTCTCATTTCTACCAATACTGGCCTGTTTAGCCCTGAATTTGTTCTCCTCCATAGTCTTATAACTTTGTCAATATGCTCTGTTAGACTGTTACCAATTTACACATTTCTAAATTAGGTCAGCGTTTGTGTCATAAATTAGGTGGGTCGCTTCTCTCCTCATTAGTTTCTTTCTATTAACCTTTTGAAGACGTTTCGTTCAAGCACATCTGACCAACTTTGGAGCTTGTTAGAAATTAAGTCGTTTAGGTGAAGACAAGCTTCATGTTTGATGTGTAACTGAAGCTTCACTTTGCATTTCACTATCTTTGTAATGTTCATTTTTGGAGAGTCATCTGTAACGCGTGAATGAACTGGGATAAAGGGAAGATTGCTGGTATTCAAAGAAAGGCTTCAACGCATATAAGCACTGTCGCATTCCTAAATGAATTAATTCCTAACAAGCTCTGAAGATGTTCATATGTGCCTGAGCGAAACGTCAGCAAAAGGAATAGAACAATAAGGTCATTGGATGAAGAAGGGACTTCCGTGAAGTACCCACGAGGCACTATGATGTCGGAGAGTTTGACACTTTCTTGAAGCCAGCGAAGCACTCCTATTTCGTATATAACTTTTCCACTTATGACCCACTGACTTTTTTAGTACTTTCCATATAATAAATAATGTAGAATTACTGCGAATAATAATAACAATACATAAAAAAAGAATAACAAACGCATATTTACGTAATGAAAAAGGTGGTTGTTGTTGTTTAGACGATCAGCCCACCCTGATCGAGCAAGCCGGCGGCACGCAGGTAACCAATCGCCCTCTCCGGATTGGACCAGAGGTTCAGCGCACTCATGATGTTGTGTTGTGTTCTATGTTGGGCTAGAGCGGTACAGTTTGTCATAATGTGTTCAATTGTTTGTGGTGTGTCCTGGCACAGGTGGCAGGTGTCGTCTGTGGAGTTGTCTAGTCTGTGTTTATATGTCCGTAAATTGGGGTGATGTCCATATCGGAATCGTGCTAAGTTAACTCGATCCGATCTGCTCAGGCTGGTCTCTGACCTGTGAATGGGTGGCGGCTTCACACCTAGGACCGCATTCGGACCGAGTCGTGTCGGTGCTTTGTGGGTTAGGTGTGTGTGTGGTGTGTGTTTTCTGCACTGTGTGATGTCTGTGGGGCGTTGTATGGAATGGAGTATTTGGTTATAATGTCTCTCTGGTGTTACCTTAATGGTGCGAGGTGTTGGTGCATGGTTGTACATGTAGTGGCAAGGGTGTTGTGGGTTAGTTGTCGCTGCTGCCATGAATTGTGTTCCCTTCATGTCTAAATGTTCCCTTTTGTTTTGTATTTTTGTTTGTGTGTGCAGGTGTTCTATTGGTGTTGTTTGAGTACATCCTGAAATGATACGAAGTGCGTTGTTTTGTATTGTCTGTAAGGTGTTTATGTGTGTGTTTGAGATAATGGGTGCCCAGCATGGGCTAGCATAGTCCATAACTGAGCGACTATATTGTTTGTATATAATGATGTTGTTTCCTGCTAGTGTCCAAGTTTGTGCCTGTTAGTACCGTAAGCGTGTTAAGTCTTGACGTACATTTGTTTTTTAATGTCCTGATATGGTTTCAAAAGATAATGATGTGTTGTATGTGACCCCAAGTATTTTGGTCCTGTGAGTGTGTGGAATGTTGATGTTGTTTAGGTAAGCTGTGGAATTACCTGGTGTTCTTTTGTGTTGCTTGCAAGCAAGGTGATGGTTGATTTTGTGGGCGCTACTTTGAGTCTATTATGTGTGAGCCAGTCTTGTATACTGTTTACATGTATGTATGTATGTTTGTAGGTTATTTGTAGCGGTGTCGATGTTGTTGTGGGTGGATGTTAGAGTGATGTCATCTGCATATGATGATAAGGTAAGCTTGTTATCTATGGGTGTTAGAATATCATGCATGTATAAGTTGAACAGTGTTGGTGAGAGAACAGAACTTTGAGGGACCCCGTTCGGAAAAAGCTTGTTTTTGGATGACTTGCCATTAAATGTGACATGTGAGTATCTTCCTGAAAGATAGTTGCTCAGCCACCTTTTGGTGTTATGGTGCATGTTTGAAAACGAAAATGAAAATGAAAAAGGTAGAAACTATCTATAAAAAGAATTAAAATTTTCAGCTTCAGCTCCAAAGTCAGCGTGTCAATTTGTGAAGTTGCATTCAAAATGTAAGTGACTCGTGAGCTTCAGTAAATGATAAGGTCTCACTTGTTTATAATTTTTTTTCGAAATCTTTTGTATGAAATTATTTGAATGTTATAATTAATGCGAGCGTGGACTGACTAGATAGTGACGGGCTTTGGTTGATATGTCAACTGTTTTCAGTTATTCTGATTTCACTCTACCTTGGAGCCATACTTAGCAAATTAAGTCTTTATCTTTTTTTGTTTATATTAAATTTGATTTTATTATTTTACCCTAATTTTTCATTGTTCAATTTAATAGATTTTCTTCCGTTATCTTCCAATTATAATACATTTTAATGTATTCAATCCCTAGGTAATTTAAACGTAGAAGCCCATCGTGGCCAATTACAATAAAAGTACATTTGTGTTCCTATAAATGATAGCTTTTACTGTAGCAAGTTAATTTTTATTATTGTTCAGTAACTAAACTGTTTAATCTAACCTATAAATGCAATTTTCAGAGCCCAGTAAAGCCTAAAGCTTAAGGGCCAAATTAAATTAAATAAATAATCCATTTTCACACTTATTTATGTCATTGTAAATTGTAAAAACATTGTATTTATTTTATTATTAATAAAGGTTATTCAATTCAATTCAAAATTCATTGTGGGGTTACATAGATCCGACTCTCGTCGCTATGTGCGCGGTCCCACAGTGGCCTCATAGAGTTAAAGAACGTTGCATAGTACTAAAGGTTAGTGCATTTTTATTAGGATCATTGTATGGACTTATCAAATTCCAACTTAAGTTAAACTCTCATTGGTAAGAAATAATTACTTAACTGGGCATATTTCATTGAAATTAACGTTATACGGGAGTAGTATGGTGACAAAAAGGTAGAGTGCAAATGCAATTGCATAATGTTGCAAGAGTGCCACCCCAATTTGTTGCAAGGCACCCCACCCCCCTTTGTTGCCAACCCCAAAATGAGGTTGCAAGGGGTATGCAACTTGGAGTTAACCCCAAGCTGACCCCCCCCAAAGGGGCATACCTAACCTAAGGGAGCCTCTTTGGGGGAGGAGGTGGGACAGCCTCACCCCCCAAAGGAGCAGAAAGAGAAAAAGAGAGAGGAAGGTGGAGAGACCCAGACGAGAGGGTGTTCACTTGACTGCCAGCCAAGCTCATATGACTCCTTCATCCGCCCGCCGCTCTCTTATAGTGCCCCTAATCAGCCAGTTGGCTTAGAAGGCTGAGCTGCCGGTTTTCGCCATGCATTTAATTATTCTATATATTAATCAGCCAGTTGGCTCAGAGGGCTGAGTTGCCAGTTTTCGCCATGTATTTAATTAATCATATATTAATCAGTCAGGTGGCTGAGTTGCCAGATAGCATTATTTATTTTATTATTCCTTATATTCTTCTGTCATCTGGCTTAGAAAGCTGCGTTGCCAGATAGCAATAATCATTTAATTAAAGCATATATTAATGTTGGCTTAGAAGGTTGAGTTGCCAGTTTGCGCCATGCATTTAATTAATCCTTATATTAATGTTGGCTTAGAAGGTTGAGTTGCCAGTTTGTGCCATGTATTTAATTATTACTTATATTCTTCCGTCATCTGTCTTAGAAAGCTGAGGATTGCGCTATGCATTTAATTTATTCCTCCATCAGTTGGTTTAGAAGACCGATTTGACAAATAACAATTAAATATTCAGAAATCCGAAACCATACAAGTGATATAATTGTGTTCAAGGAATAAATAAAACACCAATACATCATTCTGTTTATGAACTAATGGGTATACAATGGGGCATACATATATGATCAAATAATAGAATGGAAAATATATAATCATACAAAGCATAGTATTAACAAAATATTAGTACAGGAAAATATAGTTATATTAAATATACATAATCATACAAAACATAGTATTAACAAAATATTAAAAAATATACATATATATTAAATTATATGCAAAACGTGTAATCATATTATTACAGGAAATATACAAAACTTATAATCATATTATTACAGGATATAAGCACACCGGACAAAAAATTAGTCACCCCTAATAGCACCGATAGTAGGAAGTTCAAGGTCACACAGAGGGCGCTGATGTAGCATTGGTAAGTGACAAGTAGCGGTGACGTAGCACACAGGATCAGATCTGTTTCGTGAGGTGGTGAAGAACAAAGTGTGTGTTGGATATAGTCTGAAAAATGGGTCGTGAGGAAGACGTTACTCAGTGGCAAAAAGGACCATCGTGTTTGGCAGAGCCCACGGACACAAAATGTCTGAAGTAGCCCAATTTGTTGGTGTGTCAACGCGTACTGTCCAGCGAGTTTACAAAGAGTGGTGTAGTTCGCAATCAACTGACAATCGACGGCGTAACTGTGGCCGGAAAACAATTCTCGACAATAGGGCCGCCGCCATGTTTTCTCGTCTAGTAACTGCAAATCGTTTTCAAACCAGAGAACATTGCTCCAAGAAACCAATGAGGTTCTCCAGCGACCAATTTCCGAACGGACATTGCGACGAGAACTGCATGCGATGGACATCTGGAGCAGGGTACCACGGAAGAGGCCGCTGTTAACAGCAAGTCACAAATTGGCACGTTATAAATGGGCTCAGAGCACAAAACCGGACTGCGGCAGATTGGAAACGTGTAATTTGGTCCGATGAGTCCCGTTTTTGTTTGTTCTCCAATGATGGGAGGCGACGAGTACATCGCAGGTCCAATGAAGCCTTTAATCCTGAATGCGCCAGAGGCGCCGTCCACACGTTATTAGGTACATTCTGAGAGTGGGTGACTAATTTTTTGTCCGGTTGTGCTTATATATATATATATATATATATATATATATATATATATATATATATATATATATATATATATTATATATATATTATATATATATATATATATATATATATATATATATATATATATATATATATATTGTCTTTACGTTCTACGGTGCCAAACGCTAAATTCGCATATTATAGTCTATATCCACATCGGCATTACTTTGTACGATGTGGTAAAACCGACCAAGCATCACTTCACTGTTTAACTGATGCGGCGGTCTATACTCGACATAAATGGCCTTCATATCGTTTAATACTATTTTTGTACCCACTTTACACTCGGCGGGAAAGTTGTCTTTAAGTACAGCTAGAACACAATCAAAAGCACGCACAAAAATGTCATCGTTAACCACAACATTAAATACAAGTTTATAATCATGCCTTTCCAATCGGGGGCTGTTTCTTAACGCCCCGAACTTTTCAATCGTGAACTCTTCTTCACTCGGCATAACGGGATTGGAAATATTCTACCAAATCGTCACGACACCTATCCACTATATAGAGGTACAGCTCTTCAGGGTGAACAGTGTAGGCGAGCTCAGCTCTGTACCTCTCAAGTGCTTTGTACCAAAGCTCAGGATATTTCGTAGAATCTAAACCTTTTAAATATGCATCCAGATCTAGACCGTTCTTCCCCTGTTCATTCCTACATTCAACAAATCCGTCGAGCAGAGCGGTGTAAGCGTATTCAAGTACCGTGTCAAAATAAATCATGTCTGTAACACGCGCATTAAATATAGGCTTCAGCTTACGGAATCCGACGATCTCAAACATTCTGTCGAGGATGAAACGGTTTCGTGTAGGGACAAGAACGTCATTATCAGCTGTGTTCTTCCACATCAGTCGTATATCAATGCATGATTGTTCGTTATTTACACTCAATGTACAAACAATAGTATATGAGGAGGCGTCACTAATCACCTCTTATTGTATCTACGTCAGCTGGTATTTTATAACGGTCCTCAGCCCACATCTCAACTACCACGAAGATTTTATGCATCTCCTCAAGACTTAAATAAATAACGTTACGTTTGCTTGCATGCCTGCAGATCGTTTCAAGCACACAGTTAATGGTGCCGGTTTCTCGCCTGAACACGCGCAATGACTTCGTCACGGAGACGTCGTACGAGGCGTTGAGAATGCTTCTCAAAGGGAGTTCCATCATATTCACACGGTTCGAGATGACTATGGCGCGCCCACTTGGTGCAAGCTCTGATGTGACTATGAGCCACAGGAAGCATGCAGGCAGGATCGGCTCGACGGGCGGGGTGAATCACCTTGATGAAACGTGAATGGGTTTGTTCGAACTCGTATGCTCCGGGAGGAGTGAGTCACACCATAATCTAATGAAACGCTGATTGAGTCGTTGTATCCCATTATATTGGGCAGATTTTTTTTTCCGATACAAGAATTAATTTCGGTTTTAATGCTTTATCACTCCCACGAATACGTACCAGACATTTTTACAAAAGGGGATTTTCGCGAACTAAACACATTTTTTAAATGTTTTATCACTCCTAAACATCTTCACAAACCGGGGCGCTATTAAAGAGAAACATGTGTTCATATTTATCCTTTTTGTTTAACAGGCGATACTCATCTCTAAAATCTGTTAAAAACACAATCCATTAGCCACAACCTCTCTACAAACCTCATCATGATATATATTAATGTAGTGGTAAAAATACTTAAGATTGTCCATGATGACAAGATTTACATTTACAGCCGTAGGGTACGAGTAATCGGTATGGTGTAACATGATATAATACCGCTTATCTCACCACTCATCCACAATACTCACTACCCACAACTGTTGTTTATCTTCTGATCGTGTTGCTTCTTCTACCACGCGGTGCGTGTGAGCCTTTATAAAGCTTAGTTCTATAACATACTTCAGTACATCGTCTGTACTGCGAAATCCTACAACCCCATCGCCAGAATATCCATAGAGTATTTGAATAGCCTGGCCCTTCGAACGATTCAATGCAGCCTTAAAAGAGGCAAAGGAGGCGGGTATAGGAAGTTTTTCAGTATCCACTGCATCTACGCACTTGGCAGAATACCACTTCATAAATGTTGAACACGCGATATTAAAGGTGGCCATTTTCTTCTTGCGAGAGAATACACGTCTGAGCTCAAGGGTATACAGAGATCAACTGAGTACGGAAGGGTAGATGCCTACTCAGTTTGCTGCATGATTCACGTCGCCAGTCTTACAGTGGGCAGGGCTTAACTTTTTACTGTACACACGCACACACGCAAAGTAAAACTCTAGTTGAAACATGATTTATTTAATAAACGAAATAATCAAGATGTACATATTTACAAATGCGTGTAATAATTAAGTTAGCAATAGACAGATCAAAGATTATGGTATCCAAAGGGTACGGTGTCATAGGTACCAGGCACCTGGTAGCGTTTCCTATAGGTGTTACGGCAAACCTTTGTACCCCTAAGTTCCTTCACGCCCCCCCCAGCTTCTGCGCCCGGAAATTGTGGGTGCCTACAGTCGGTTGGGGCGGCCGATCACCCTCATCTTCCAAGCACACTAACTCCTTCAGCGAATCAAAGTTGACGACCCGCCGATTCGCTTGGTTAAGCATGATGCCCTTAGCCTTCACGATATACTTTGTTTCATTCCCTATCCTCACCCGTACCCCATAGGTTTTTGGCCCTGTTGACACAAACGAGTCGGCGTATGCGTTGTCCCCATACTCATCCTTGATCTCATCAGTTAGTTCACCGAGGAACTCCCCAATAGCAGGCATGTATTCATCACTCCTCGCTGTGAATATCACGCTATCTGTATCGGCGTACAATACTCTCCGCCCAAGAGAATGCAATAGGCCCCAAAGTTTGATGCGGGCGTAGGCTGTTGTGAAGCTGGCTACAGGAATGGTTGTAACCCGTGAGGTATCTGTGGCCAACTCAGTATTGTTGTACTTTATTATGTAAGTATTACCTACATTCACAATCTCCATGACCTCTTTATCGGGTGCGTTGGCGTAATCCCAGACTTCACTATAACTTTGCGCCAAATGAACGTTCCCTTTACCGGTATTCTGCGCAAATTTTCCCCAAAGGCTGTTTAGGCACATTTTTGCACTAAAGCGCTTGCCAGGATTCTTTACAATTTGGGTGATCAAGTTGTATACCCTCATGGTCACGGTAACGCTGAATATGACTTTTTTTCATCTTCGGTTTCAACCCCTCGTGGATATCCTGATGCCTCAACCTTGTCCTTCAAAAACGCGTTTATATATGGTGTGAAAAGGTTGGGTAGCTTTTGAAACCTCCACACCTCATGTATCTTCATTATTCTATACCCATGGTGAACGGCTAGGGCCAGCTCAGGGCTTGTGTATACACTTCTGATCTTACGCTGGTGGGGTGTATGGTCACAATCACCATTGTTTTCTTCTGCACACTCAGGACGGGGGCATCCATGCCACCAGCAGCCGTTAAAGGAGTATACAGTCTTCTCGCCAGTGACACGGTTTTCACTTAGACCATCAACCCAAAAAACATACCTTAATGGGTACTTCGCCCGTGTTGCGGGCATGCTTTATGTATTCACCTGTCTGCTGTTGTAGGTGTATGAGCCAGTAAATAGCCTTGTGACCATAACTGCGGGGATTGTTTCTGTGAATAATGGCTAAGGTGTCTTTAGGCATGAAGTTATTCTTGAACACCGTAAAACATAATGATGCGATGGTGGTCGCTACTTGCAGCGGATCGCATTTGAAACTACATATGTACACCCTTCTAATGCCTGGAAACATACTCTAAGCACGCGCACATCATTCACGCAATAGCGTTCACATTCATCAGCTATATTATAAGGATTACGTTCATTAAAGCTGTTGTAGTATCGATCAAAATCTTCACGTTCATCTGTACTCATGCAATCATAGTTAAAGTAATGTTTGGGTGGCAGTAGTCCTACGCAATTTAAAGTATCGCTAGTGAGGAATGTGTAAGGGAAGTATCCTTTTGAAACTTCAGCTGCTACCCCCATCACCTTGGGTAGCTTTGCTAATTTACAAGGTGTGAATAATAGTGTTTTTAAATTGTACATTACCTTTTATCTGCATCTGTATTAATTTGTTGCCTCTTTTCAATGGATCACCTGTAAATATCTCAGATGACTCGTGCTCAAGCAACTCCTTATAAAGGAACTGTGTGTCAAATTTTGCCCCGTTATGGGCGAGAATATACACAGTCATTTTTTTTAACTTGCCCGCTAACTTGATAATATAGGACACAAATAGTTTTACAGGACTATTGTGGACATTCATTTTAAAAACGTTTGTCCCTTTACTACATTTGTGACACTCATCACACTCGATCACCATACACTCATCACAGATAGTCTGGCTTACAAGTAAATGTGGAATAACCTCTTTGGTTTCAGCGCTCGTATATGTTTCTATATCGTAGTACACAGTTATACAAGGGTTGTTTTTAGGCTTGACGTCTTTCATATAACATACATGCTTTACACCATCCGCCTTATATTTCTCATGGCATGTAGAACAGTGAATTTCGTCACATTTGTGCTTGAACTCCCCGCTACCATTCAAGGTGTGAAACATACCACATTCACAGATTCTCATTTTCCTGCACGTGCCAATTGATTTATGGAGATCAAAACAGCTATTATTGAAAAATGTGCTTCTACATACATCACAATCCCTCTTCTCAGCTTCAACTACACGGCTTTCACATTTGGGGCTTTTACACTGCTCACATACCATGTGACATTCTTTACAATGTTTCACTATATCATCCGCAAACTCGAGACACCCCTTATACAAATCATGATGTCGTCCATATTTTCGACTTTTATCATAACTTGCGTAAAGACTCCTTATATTACGGATGGGTAGATATGTTGAACCTAATAGTCCTAAAATAAGTAGGGGTCTTGTACGATCTCACACAGCTTTTAAAAACATACACAGTTCTACGACGATCATCCAGGCCAAATACAACTCTACGGGCATTCATTTCCTGTTCTACACTTCTCAGCTCCTCAGGACCCATGTTACAGTCAAACTCATGGGGGTAGCGGTTGCGGTGCGCACCAACTCGAATGTTATACCCTCCTCAACAGAACGGGGAGTAGCTGTGGAGGATGAATAAGGGGGTATATTTGGGGAAGACGCTGTTGTGGGGCTGGTTGCGTAAGACGTTGAGGGTTGGGGACCTATTACTGCAGACTCAACAGAACGGAGAGCAGATGTGGAGGATGAACAAGGGGGTATATTGGCGGAATGCTCTACTGTGGGGGTTGTTGCGTAAGACGTAGAGGGTTGGGGCTCTACTACTGGTGGTCTAACAACTGGTGCATTCCTGGTGCGCTTTATACCTGACGTGGAGGGCTCTTCATCACACCGACGCTTTGAACGTGCTACATGTGTCGCTGGTGAGGGCTCATCGGCGGGTATGGGTACTGTAGATGCACGGTCAACGGGTTCATCCGTGATATCGATGATGGGGGGCTGTACATCGTCGTCATTCACGGTTCTGCGGAAGAAAACAAAATATAAGGAGCAGCACTCGTTATTTGTAATATTTGTAAATGACCCACTTAGGGGTGTGACGTGTTAGAAATGGAATCTGTAGAAAAATTCAGATTCACGAGCCCATCCACATGTATTATATCTGGACCGACAGGTTGTGGTAAAACGGTGTTTATGCTTAATATCATTAAAGAAAAGGGGAAATGTTCTCAAAATTTGTGCATAAAGTTATATGGTGCTATTCGACATACCAATCAGTGTTCAACGAGTACCAAGATGATGTTTTGTTCCACAAGGGGGTCTATGACGTTAATTCGCTAAAGGGAAATGAACATAGTCATCGTAATTGACGACCTCATGTTGGAGATGGATAAAACGTTTGCCGAGACATTTACAGTATTCTCCACCACCTTAACATAAGCGTGTTCTTCATCAATCAGAATCTATTTTTCAAAAATAGATACATGCGCGATGTGTCGTAAATACGCAATATCTAGTCTTATTCGCGCAACGTAGAGATGTCACAAATTGGGGTATTAGCCAGTCAAATGTTCCCGAATCAGTGTAAGGAGTTTTTGGAGGTTTATAAAGAGGTCACAAAGCAACGTTATGGATATTTGCTTTGTGACCTTCATCCGCGAAACACGTTTAGGGTGCTTCTAAGAACGAATATATTTCCAAACGAACCTGAAACCGTGTATATTCCAGAATGACGAATAGGCTAAAAAAATACCGCGAATTAATAAAAATCTATCAACGACTGCCTCGAGCATTGCAGCAGATGTTTGTTAAAAATATCGACTCTGACTTTTTAAAATGCATCTGTGAAATCTGCCTTAATGTTATAAAATGTAATGTTCCAATGAAATCCTCTCAGAAGACTCGCCTACGTCGTTACAAAAACGTAATACGGACGCTCGCCCATAAAAGTCAGACTGGGGGTAAGAAAAAGCGTATTATTGTACAAAGAGGCGGTTCGTTCCTCCCCATCTTATTTTCAATTTTGGGACCTTTACTGACTAGATTAATATAATGAAGAAGGTGGTTGTGATCCCGCACGAGGTGTACGCTTCATTACAAAGGAGTCCAGATACGGCTCTAGAACCCCGTAAAAGTAGGCTTGAAAGAATGGAAAGTGAGTTGCTAACCATATTAAACAGTTAAAAGGCACCTGATGAGAAAAGGATCTTGTACCAAGAGGCTTTGCAGAAATTTCTTCATGAGTACGAAGATTATAAGCATCCTACAGAGCTCCCCGTGAGGCACAGCTCGAGTAGCGCTGAGCATAGCGACACAGGACCTGAGCAACCAAAGAGCGGAACACAACACATCGAACATGTGCTAAAAAACAGCCTCCCCCATACATTGAGGAATAAAGGGCTAAGTCTTTATAATCTATTGAGTGAGGACCCCATCATACAGTGGACCGATACAGGCGAGGTCATTGTTGAAGGAACAAGGGTACAAGGATCCAATATCGTTGATATTGTTCATGATCTGGTGAGAAAGTGGGATAGGCCCTCACCAACAGGATGGAGGCATATTAAAGCAAGACTCAACAAATAAATGTCCCCAAAACATTGATAGGTAATCTGAATAGGTTAAAAGACTTGGAACATGCACCGCACGTGTCACAACTGAGTACACCTTCGCCCCCAGCAGCTGCAGTGTCTCTGAAGAGGAGAAAGAAGAGATAGACGGCCAACCTTATCCACGTGCCTCTAAAATACGCAAATGGCTAACGTATTAAGTAAGCACTATTATGACATTTCTAACCCTGCATCCTATGGTGGCGTTAATAGATTGTACAGAGGTGTTTATGGTGTAAGGAAAAAAGATGTTGAGAGATTTTTGCAGGGCCAGGATGCTTATACACTTCATAAACCGGTGAGAAAAAGGTTTAAAACAGCCAAGACAACAGCCGCCTCGATTGACTCTATTTGGCAGGCAGATTTAACAGACATGCAAAGATATTCAGTGTACAACGATGGCTACCGTTACATACTATTCATAATAGATGTATTCTCTAGATATCTGTGGCTAATTCCCCTGAAAAATAAATCGCCTGAAACAGTTGCTAAAGCGGCCAAAACGCTGATGTTGAAAGAAAACAGGATTCCTGGCTATTTTTGTACGGATATGGGAAACTAATTTATAGGACGAGCTTTCCAGAACACGCTGTCAGAGTTTAATATCAGCTATTACACTTCCCTATACATAAGGCTTCTTTAGCTGAAAGAGTTCAACGTACCATAAAGGAACGCATGCATCGATATTTTACACATAAAAACACATACAGATATATAAACGTTCTCGATTCATTGGCTTCATCCTACAACCGTTCACACCATCGTACGATCGGTACAACGCCTAACGATGTTTTAGAAAGAGGCAAGCGCCCGAGAAGAGATGGAGTGCCGCTACCACCACCACCCTCTGTGCGTTTCAAAATCAATGATTATGGAAGACTGTCACGTTCGGGAAATAAATTCGTGAAGGGTTTTGAGCAAGGATGGACGCGAGATTTTTAAAGTTAGGGCTATGAGGCCTAAAGGTGAGATAATGATGTATTACGTTGAAGATTTGAATGGAGAAGAGATCTCGGGAGGCTTTTACCGCGAGGAATTGCAGAAAGTGGCATTTAATTTAGGAAAAAATGTGTTTAAAATTGAGAAAATTTTAGTAAGCAAAGGTACAGGAAGTGGCTAGGTTACCCAGAAAGCTTCAATACCTATATAAAAGCTGATGCAGTAATGAAGCTTAATTAGTATACAGCATGACTCCTAACCATTTCTACGTCACACTCCCGTCCTCCTCATCCCTGTCTGTACACCCTAACAACACACTAGCCAACTTTGTAACAGAACTCCATGGGCCCATTGAATTGGATCGTGATTCGTATGAGGTAGGGATATGTGAAATTCAGCTGGACCGTCTTTTTAAATATTGATTATAAAGATGCCATTTTTACGATTCTTAGAAACTGTGGTGAGTGCAAAAGCCGGGTTAACTCGGGATGAAATTGTACGTATCTCCCGGACTAAGGTTGCACAGTTTTTCATTACAACAGTGACACTAGGACCGGGTCGTTATGGTTCGGTTGAGGATGTTGTGAGAGACTTAAACATGTGTTTAAAAAACTCACTTACGAATGATTTATATACGAAATCGTAAACAAAGGAAACCCTGCACATACTCTAATCTAAAATCAAAGGTTAACAGAAATCTTAAAGACGGAAGTGTTCAAAATTATAACCGAGGGGCGTTATCGAGCAGCCTTCCAAAGAGACACCTTTCACGAGGCACCGGATGACTTGTCCACTTAGTGTATCAGCTTGAAGATGGAGAAATTGGATGTAAGCTCTCAGCCTCCAGACATGTGCTATATTTACAGCAATATAGCGGAACACCAGTTTGTTGGGGATACCCAGGCACGCCTGCTACGCATAGCCACATCCCCAACCATAGAGGAAGGAGCTTGAGTATTACATATGACATACCCATTATGTGAATGTTGCAACTAATCTAATAACTAATATCTCAATATATATAAGAACGATTGAGGGCAAAAATTTCCCATTCGGTGACGGGAGCTTAACAGTGAAGCTACACTTTCGACGCACTGAGTTATAATGGACAGAAAGCCTTTCACGGTATACCGAGGGGTGAGATACCAGGGGTAGTGGACTTGGGTCCATTTTTTCATCCATACTACGCACCGCTGTCCCACTGTTAAAGAGAGGGGCCAGGTACCTAGGGAGGAAGGCGTTACAAACAGGTTTTAACGCGGCAGAGGACATATTGGCTGGCATTAAGCCTAAAGAAGCTCTAAAAAAACATTTAAAGCGCACACGGGATGAAATCATCAAAGACGCGAAGAGAAAAATGTGTGGTGGCGGAAAGAAGAGAACTGCTAGGAAGAAGGGTTTACCATTACGTGGCATTAAACGGAAACAAAAAAAGAAGTGCTCAAAGCGTATGAAACCTATGACTGATCATTTTTTTAACTGATATACGTAAGCTGAGGACGCTACTCTCACGAATCATAGATTGACTAATACTTGTCACTGATATACATATATATGGTGGACACCAGTGGCGTGCAGTGAATTTTCATGTTGGTCATGCTATTGTAAACATGAAAGGTATATATAGGCCATAAATTCACTAATATGAGTGGAATGAAATTCCACATGAAACTCTATTACACATAGCATGACCAACATGAAAATTCACTGCACGCCACTGATATATATATATATATATATATGGTGGACACCAGTGGCGTGCAATGAATTTCATGTTGGTCATGCTATAGTGTAATAGTTTCATGTGGAATTTCATTCCACTCATATTAGTGAATTTATGGCCTATATATACCTTTCATGTTTACAACACAATAGCGTTTAAAAATATAAAATTCTAAATAAAAAATATTAACATACCTCATTTATATGTAAATTCCATTCTACGTTCCTTTTCGACAAATTCGTTGATGACACTTTCATAAAAATCTTTTGAGCTTCGTAACCTGTGAAGCAAATTCTTCTCTATTGACATCAGAGCTAAACCTGACATTCGCATTTCCCCGGTTGTAAATTAGGTAGATTTGGCGTAGGCCTACCGTTTTTCACTATCGCTTTTTTCTCTTCAGATTCTCTCTTCGAAAAACTATTGTTTAAAAGTTCTGCAACGATACACGCTTCACCAGCCATTATGGGTTATGCAATCGCATTTATTATAACATTCTTGTCTGCACGATCGAAGCGCAACCTACCCACACGAAAGCATTTAGAAAACTGAAGCAAAAGCTGTACGATCTCAGCATGACTTTGACACTATTTTAGCGCATATGCCACGTCTGCGTGCGGTCGGTAGAACTGCTGTTTTTGTTTTTCTATGACCGCGAGTCATGCTATAACTTTTTAGCTTTTTTTAGATTTATGAGAGAAATTTTAGCTTTCAGGAAATTAACAACGTAGACTTTTGTATATTTCTTACTTTGACATTTTATTTCGCTATAAAAACACGAATGGCTTGGCTTAAGTGGTCATGCAGTGCATGACTTGCATGCCGGGAATGCATGCCACTGATATATATATATATATATATATATATATATATATATATATATATATATATATATATGATACACACAGACCGTGCATGGAACAAGGAACTCTTCTGGGATAATTAAATCACTATAGTCCGAATAAGTAATGGTAAATGACAAATACCATAGTTTTTCTTTTTCATGATGCTAGCCAGACGTGGGCAACGGGTCACTCGCAAAGAGGTCCCATAAATATAGCTTCCCTCACCAGCTATCTGCAAAGCAGACAGGATCCAGCTTTGGGACATGGATCTAGGGTTGAAAGCAGCCTAGCCCTGCTACATTTAGAACCTCAGTATAAGCAAAAGACTCGCTGCCTTCACGTCAGATTGAATACATCAAAGAAAAAGGGGTAACTATTATATTTTTAGCCAAAAACCAAAACTTAAACCTCAACTGGCAGAATTGAGCGTCCACTTTTCAAGGAACATAACATATCCGTTTCAAGATGGGAATGAACTCAGAATGGTCCCCCGAGATTTTTATGATACACACACTCTGTGTATCATAAAAAACTCGAGAAACAGACAAAACAATGTGACTAATTTTACGTTGTAGAAAAATTCAGAACAAAAGGAAATTAGATTGTCATTTTTAAACGAGAAGCAGTACAAACTAATTTTCAGTGCTAATAAATTAATGAGATTTGTTTGTTAGGCTATGTTAGGTTATGTCAGGTTATGTCAGGTTATATTATAAACGAGAAAAATTCATCTTTAAATTATCGAGAAACAGACAAAACAATGTGGCTAATTTTACGTTGTAGAAAAATTCAGAACAAAAGGAAATTAGATTGTCAATTTATATGGTAATTAGCGCTGAATGAACCGGAGAATATAAACACTTACATCTCAATTGAATTGCCTGTAGGTTCTTCCGCTGCGTTGCAAATTGCAGCGATATTCTGGGTAGAAAATAGCTCATTCTGGTCTACTGCGTTGAAGAGGTGGAGTGTAGCTTGGGCATAGAAGTCACCATCGCCAATCAGGTCGGGGGAGGCGTACAGTTGATCCATGGCTTGTATGATGCACTAAATTGCGAGAAACTGACTCTCTGCATCGAAATTCACCATTTATAAGGGGGCATGTGACCAACCCACAAGCGCGAACCTTGGCACCATATTGGCTAGCTGCGAAATTTGGGTGGTGATTAGAACCTAGGCCAGCATTTTCGGCCAACCCGAGAGCCTGCCCCATTTCCAAAGAACCGTGATTGGGTATTCCACGAAAGCTGGGCATGAATTTTGGGCGGAGCTTAGCTATAGGCTTGCTTGGAACCCACCGAGGTCTGGATACAGTGCTGTGACTGGCTGCCCCATCAAATCTGGGTGGGGCGTCTGTTCCGATGCATTGGTCACTATCTGATACAAATTTTATTTTTTGGTGATATTTCCTATCGTTCGACAAATATTGATTTAGGATTTGAGAACCAAAACACCGCTGTTTGAAGCGAGTTTGTGGTCCAGAGATCCCTTTGTTTATTTCCCTGACAATACATTTTATTTTTCTGCGAAAAGTGGGTAAGCCATTACGGCCTTATTTAGGCCATATGGTTACTTACAGATGTGTATATGACGGTAAAGGTTTCAGGTTTGAAAAAACACATTTTCTGTGTTGTATTGTGCTGCAATTTTTTTCATAATTTTATTTTCATAATTTTTTCATTATCTGGTCCAATGAAAGACCGTCTGAAGTCATAGAATGGCAAAGAGACTCTCCAAAAGTTAACGTGTGGCTTGGAATGACCAAATCCAAAATTTATGGCCCATTCTTCTTTGCGGAAGCAACTGTAACAGGTACCGTCTACCTTGATATGCTTCAGCAGTTTCTCGAACCACAGCTTCTTGATGATGGCATTCTTGATAATGTTGTGTTTCAACAAGATGGAGCACCATAAATTTTGGATTTGGTCATTCCAAGCCACACGTTAACTTTGGAGAGTCTCTTTGCCATTCTATGACTTCAGACGTCTTTCATTGAACCAGATAATGAAAAAATTATATGAAAATAAAATTATGAAAAAAATTTAGAAATTTACATTTTTAACACATATTAACATGATAAACATAAATAAAAAGTGTGTTTTTAAAAAATTTTGTCCGATTTCATTGAAAAGATAGTTAATTCTGGGACACCCGGTATACATATTATATATTATATATTATATATATATCTATATTATATTATAGTATTGTGTGTGATGCTCCAAGGGTAATCTGTTTAACGACTTTATCGGCCAAATAGTTTCAGATTTGTTATTGAAGATACATGCTATTTGCTCTGAAAAGCACCAAATCGACCATTGTTTTGTTTGATAGGCCTAAACTTACTTTAAAAGTGGAGTAAATACAATTTATATGTAATGTGTGTGTGCGCGCGCGTGTGTGTTGGGTCAAACTGACATAAAATATGGTCACTAGGATACAGGTAAAGGCGCGGAAGGGGACACCAACTCGAATATTCTTTTATATGATAAAATTTGTTTGGTGAATTGTTTGTTAAGCAGAAAAAAGGAGGCTTTCAGCTTTTGCCTTCAAGGACTACGATAAGTTAATCTGCAGAAGTGTCACAAATATAATATTGTATGAAGGAATGAGAAACGCCTGTTCTAAAATTGCCTTCCTGACCATAGATTGAACTCGAAAGATACGACATAAAACGCGCCTTTACCTGTACATTTCCAAAGAAAATATAAAATAAGTTACATGCCTGAAACTTTACTTTAAAAATAGATTAGTTACAAATTTATATTTATTTTGAGCATTTATTGAGTTGTTCAGAATAGGATGTTTTATATATATATATATATATATATATATATATATATACACACACACACACACACACACACACACTGTGTGTAATATATATATATATATAATATATATATATATAATATATATATATCATTAGTATGGTAATAATAATAATAATCGTGACCGCCAGCGCGCGGCGCATCAACTGATGCTCGCAGGTGATGACGCCCAGAGGCACTGGCTGATGATGCCCTGGCATTATTAAGCATTGTTTTAATAAAAAATTTCTAATCTTGTTTGTTGTAACCGTTGGAGAAAGTTAATTAAAAAGTTCGAGATAAAATTCCAGTAAATACGGTTAAATCTTAGTGATAAGTTTTCTTTTTGAATTGAAATTTATCCACGCACAAAGTGTTCATTTATTTTTATTTTTGAATTGAAGTGTTTTACGCCAGCTTTAGACGCACGGGGAGAGCATTAGGGTACCCTGAGTAACAAGCCTTGTCTGGGGTGCGAACCCAGCACCTTTTAGCGCACGTACACTGTGACACCTGGCTCTATTACGTGTGAGTTTTGCGTTTTGCATCGTAGCACATAGACATATTTAAACTGTGTGTATATATATATATATATATATAATTTGTTTGGTTTCGGATTTCAGAATAATTAAGTAATTGTTATTTGTCAAATCGGGCTTCTAAGCCAACTGGATGATTATTATATGGTTGACCCAGAGGCACTGGCTGATGATGCCCGGACGCACTGGCTGATGGTGCCCGAGGCACTGGCTGATTAAACGAACTGGCTGATTAGGGGCACTATAAGAGAGCGGCGGGCGGATGAAGGAGTCATATGAGCTTGGCTGGCTGTCAAGTGAACACCCTCTCCTCTGGGTTCCCTCCTCTGGGTCTCTCCACCTTCCTCTCTCTCTTTTCTTTCTGCTCCTTTGGGGGGTGAGGCCGTCCCACCTTCTCCCCCAAGAGTGCTCCCTTAGGGTAGGTATGCCCCTTTTGGGGGTTCAGTTTGGGGGATAACTCCAAGTTGCATATCCCTTGCAACTTCATTTTGGGGTTGGCAACAAAGGGGGGTGGGGGTGGCAACAAAGGGGTGGGGGTGGTTGCTTTGTAACAAAGGGGGTGGGTGCCACCAAGGGGGTGGCACTCTTGCAACATTATGCAATTGCATTTGCACTCTACCTTTTTTACCACCATACTACTTACGGGCATACGACTTAATGTCTTTCGAGATTACCATTACATGCAGTGTTTACCAAGTCCTTTTGTAGCACATAATATTACTTTTGTGGATGCAGTCCATATAAAAAAAAGAAGTACGAATTACATTATATTTATACTCTTATCCAATTAGAGGTCAACTTTTTACATCATTTGAATCCAACCAAAGAAAGCTTTTTGGTAAGTTTGACGCCATGTGGTGTCACATTCAATGCTGCATTAATTCCAGCCGATAATATTAAACCGAATTCTTTGTGTGACCTCTTCTTCTGACCTCTCGACTAATGGAATACATTTTCCACTCGAGTTCAGAATTCAATTACAGTAACTGAAAATGGCTTCTCCACTTATTATACAAGGAAAAAGTATTAAAGTTTAGCGATTTTTTTCACCGCTCTTTTGTTGAAGTGTTTCATCCTTGGCAGGTTTAAAAAATAGAAAGCAAGAGTTTCTCTTTTATTTCGTCGGAAATGAGTAACTTTACGCCTTTGGCTGACAAAAATTTAATTTTAAAAGTTACCTTACAAGGACAAGTTCTGAAACTTAATATATACATTTCACGGTGATTATATATATAAAAGATTATTTGGACTTTCTGTACATACAGGGTAGTCCGGAAGTCCCTATCTATTTTGTTGAAATAATAGTATTTTAGGATAAAAATGGAGGAACATAATTAGATATATATTTATTTATCAAGCTTTGGTCTAGGATTCGACGTGAGCACCGTCGGTATCTCCGCAAATCTCGAATCTGTCCATTGCATTGCGGAATACATTCTTAACCATCTCTGGAGTTATTTTAGCGACTGTCGCGACGATGCGAGTTCGCAGATCCTGCGGGTCTGTAACTCTTGTTTTGTAAACCTCAGACTTTATAAAGCTCCACGCAAAGAAGTCTCATGGTGTTAAATCCTGAGATCGTGCTCCCCAGGGCCTCTTTCCACCACGTCCAATCCAGCAATTTGGTAAGAGCTCATCAAGGTACGCCCGAACGATGTTTGCATAGTGACATGGCGCTCCATCTTGTTGAAAGACAACAGTGTCGAGAATGCCATCTGAACGAAGCTGGGGTTCATGAAACTGCTGAATTATGTCAAGATAAATTGGCCCCGCTACCGTAGCTTTTGCAAAGAAAAAAGGTCCGTAAATCTTCGATCTTGTCCATACCCAACCAGACATTAATTTTAGGAGACGCTCTCTCCCATTCCGACGTTACAGCACTCTATGGCCAGCCGCACGCACGATCGTCTCGCGACTCGAGTCGTCACAACCCAAGTCGTCAGTCAGTCGTGAGTCGCAAGACGATTTTCCCCACACCTTTAAAGTGTGAATGGAATGGAATAGGCTAAATTTTTACCCCCATCCCCGATAAAATCCTACTTCTAGTTATTACTGTAATGTTCTCTAGATGAAAATCTATCTTAATCCTATTAATGTTCAAAAAGCCACTTAACGGTTCATCTGGGAAATTTCGTCCACCAGCAAAGATTTAAAAAAAAGAATTAATTTTTAACGAATAATTACCTTCTATCTCTCTCTCTCTCTCTCTCTCTCTCTCTCTCTCTCTCTCTCTCTCTCTCTCGAGAGAGAGAGAGAGAGAGAGAGAGAGAGAGAGCCTGCGAAACTTCATATCCCTAAGTTTGTCTGGTATTTCTCGCATTTGATTTTAGAAATTAAGTTTTTTACAAATAGGTTACGTATAAAAACAAACATGTTGTGATATTGTATGGTATACAATACTTGAAAGAGTATGCAGAAATTACAAAACTAATAACCTATAAATTAGCATCAAAGTAAACTAACGTATTGTAGATACATTCATACCCTTATATTACTAATAAATAGGGCTACTTCTTAGCCAATGTCGTAACACCGCTTCCCGTTGATCAGCGAAGTTAAGCGACATTGGGTCTGGATAGTAGTTGGATGGGAGACCGTCCTCCGTGTCTAAATTATGTAGCGACCCGTGGTTCGGATCCCACGTAAAGCTGTAGGTCCCCTCCGTCATATGACCTTAGATGTTGCGAAGGAGGTTAAACAACCCCAATCATTATATACTAATAAATAAGAGTCCCCTTAGTGACATCATTGAGAATGAATATCTTTCCGGTAGTCTATATTTCCTGAAGTAACCGTTTTAGGTTATCAGAGGTCATGTTTGATAGACAAATTTCACAGAGTTCAATTTACTTCCATTATTTCTCATGACAAGTTGTCCGAGCGCTTTCGTATAAAGATTGTTAGTTCCTACGAGTCCTGATACAAGAAGCTATCAGAACGTTTTGTCACATCTGTTGCAACCATTGAATTCATAGTTCAGAAATGAAAGGTTGGTATCATTGCATCTCTCCCTCAATTCGGCAGACCTCGAAAGATTACGGCTAGAGCGGCAAATAAGATTGCTAGGGATATTTGCGTCAACCCTGAATTGATCTTACCTGAGCTGCAAACCTCTGAGTGATACTGGACCCATGGTTTATCAGTCTACCATCTATAGATCCTTGCACAAGGAGGGCTTTTACGGTCGAGTTGCAAGAAAAAAAGTCCCTTCTGAAGACGACCTACATGAAGGACCGGCTACACTTTGCTAAGAAGCACTTCGATGACTCTCAAGAGATGTGGAAGGAGGTCATTTGGTCAGGCGAAACAAAAATTGAGTTATCTGGGTGCAGTCAGCGACGCTTTGTTTGGAGAAAGCCAAATACTGCACAAAAGTCGAAGAACACCATACCCACGATGAAGCACGGGGATGGAAGTGTCTTGTTCTGGGATTATTTTTCATTGGCAGGACCTGAGCACCTAGTCCGTATTGAAAGAGGGATAGTTGTAACGAAATATATCCTTATTTTGGAGGAGAATCTCATTCTTTCTTAAAGATATTCCGGTCTTGGGCATGGATTTATATTGCAACAGGACAACGACCTAAAGCACACAGCTAAGAAAACAGTAGAATAGTTCAAGAAAAGGGTATAAACGTTTAGGAATGGCCAAGCCAAAGTCCAGACTTAAAGTCCAGTGATCATCTCTAGCATGAATTAAAGATTTTGGTCCTCAGACTAAATCCTTCCACCCTTGAAGGGTTTGAAACTTTCTGTCAAGGATTCTTTAACGAAGATGCAGAAAGCTTATAGACACTTGCAGAAATCGCCTTTTAGATGTTATTTCGACCAAAAGGAGGTCTCTACGAAGCGCTAATACAGGGGTATGAATACCCGTACATTTGCAATAAGGTATTTTACGTTGATGTCAATTATAGGTAATTATTTTTTTAATTTCTGCTTACCTTTTGAAATATACCATACAATATCAGAACGCGTTTGTTTCGTAAGACACTATATACGAGGGTAATTCAATATATATCCGCACTTTTTATTTTCACAATTTTATTTTCACATCTGATAGATTATAAGCACATCACTTCTCAACATAGTCTCCCTGTTTCTCAATACACACTTAGTCCAGCGATCTACAAGCTTCCTAATGCCATCACAAAAGAATGTTTTTGGCTGTGTGCGTAGCCAGTCATGCCACCGCCTCCTTCAGGTCATCATCGCCTTGGAATCGCTGATCTCTCAAAGCGTCTTTTAGTAGTCCAAACAGGTAAAAATCCGAAGGTGCCAGGTCTAGACTGTAGGCTGGATGGTGGAGAACTTCAAATTTAAGTTCTTGAAGGCATTTTCTAGTCTGTGCAGCGATATGAGGGCGCGCATTGTCGTGTAACAGAATAACACCTTCCGACAATCTCCCTCTCCGTTTTGTGCGAATTGCTTGCTTTAACTCATTCCGAAGCATGTCAGAATACGATGCACTTGTTACTGTAGTTCCACGCTTTAGATAATGTTCAAGGATAGGGCTTCGTGTATCCCCAAACCGTGTTAGCATAACTTTACCTGCTGACGGCTGCGCTTTGAACTTCCTTGCAACGGGAGATATTGGATGCTTCCATTGCATGCTCTGTCGTTTGCTTTCTGGTTCATAGTGATGGATCCAGGTTTCATCTCCAGTGATAATGCGCTCCAAAAAGTTTTCACCTTCATTATGATACCGCGCCAAAAGACGAGAGCAGACGTCCATACGAATACGCTTGTGCTGTTCTGTCAAATGTTTGGGCACCCATCTTGCACAAACCTTGTGAAAGCCAAGAATGTCATGAACTATCGAATAGGCTGACCCTTGACTGATGTCTAATGAAGATGCAATTTCTTTTATTGTTAATCTTCTGTCATCGGAAATCATGGCTCTGTCTTCTTCCTGCTTGTCACCACAGGTTGATGTTGACGGTCGTCCTGAGCGCTGAGCATCTGTCACACATGTCCGACCTTCCTTGAACATTTGAATCCACTCGTTCACACTTCGCCGTGGTAACGCATTATTCCCATACTGAGCACATAAACGCGTGTGAATTTCAGCTCCTTTCACACCTTCTGCCCACAAAAAACGAACAACGGATCTCTGTTCTTCCTGAGTACAAATTGAAAACGGCGCAGCCATGCTCACTACTCGTACGATATGTGACAGCTACGAGTAGCCTAAATAAGCCTATAGATCTCAGTTTGGCTCGTTGGTAGGAGTATATATTGTGTATATACTATATTACCACTAAAATAAAAAGTGCGGATACTTATTGAAGTACCCTCGTGTGTATATATATAGGGAAACCCAAACATTTATCATTCTTGTTTAATATACAGACGTTTCGGAAACACTTTTCCATGTACAGTGCTTACAAGAAGTCTCACGCCTCTGTCTCGTCCCAAGCTAGTCTGTTAGGTATAAAATGGGCGGTCCTTATGGCAGCGGAGGTGTGTTCGGATTGGTGCACATAATTGCTCTAACCCCATCAATGACGTTCACATCTATTTTTGTGTTGATCACTCTATCTATTTATATATAGACATACTGTATATAGATATATATATAGAGTATGCAGGGGATAACGTGTCTCAGTTCCAGCTATGGTAGTTGTCTTACAATTAACAGTCCCAAGTGCAAGTTACGTTAACACCTCCACATAAACTACCCTGGACTAAAATAACATACGTGAAGCCCTTACCCACAAACCATTTAAAAAGTGTGATTTAAAAGCTCTCTCTCTCCCTCTGATCACACTGCATCCCATCAGAGGTCTTCAGCAGGGACATCGGCAATGTATCCATATAACGTTAATAATAGCCGAAACTCGGGGAAAATATACTCTCTGCCTTCCGCTCTACCCCAAATCCTTTTCTCTTAGTGACCTCTTAATACAAACTAATCTATCATATTTTGCGACTTTTTAACTCTGGTAGGATTCAATTCCATTCCTATAGTGTAAGAGATACTTAAATTCATGTGTGTATTATGCCATATGATGTGCGTAATAAATAATCATTTTTAAATAGTTGGAGCGTTCAAGGTCATCTGTAATAATCTATAGACTACCCCTGAAGCCCACTCTCAACACTTAGATTCCCCTAAGACACAGGCGTCTTCAAGTAACATGAATGCGTAGAGATCTAAGGTGTTAGATTCCATATTACATAATTTATGTGCTAGGTTTAAGAACGCTGGCATTGAAGGATGGAAGGAAGGGACAGTAAAAGCGATAATAGGTTTAATGAAGGAAGTGCAATGAGGATGGAGGTAAGCGTTGCTATGTCGAAGGAAACGAGGTTGGGTGGGGAATTACGAAGGGAGGAGGAAAGGGAGAGAGGGGGCTAAAATGAACGCGGGGATGGGTTAAGGGAGAGGAGAGAAATTCATATGAAATGCTAAACACAAACTCAAATATTTATTTTAATGCCCTAGACCTAGAAAGACAAAGAGCAAAATACCTTAAACTAACAATGAATTGACAGAAACAGAAGGGTCTGGTCTTAGACGCACTGATAGGTTTAACGTATGTGGCTAGAGGCCGCCACTCAGAATTACCACTACTACCTAAGTCATAATAAGGTTATTTACTATGACAGAGTAGTCATGAGTAGTTATGGAAATAAAATATGATTATACCGTTGATGGCTGACTATATTCAGTTCGGATATAAACTATTGCTGACAATCTTTGGATCCTTGGCTTTTAAGACGAATTTTTTATGCATATGTTCAACAAAATAGGAAATTGGCTGATTATTATTACCATTCGAAGGGTTGGTACCCTTCACAACCGAAATCAATTTCAGAAGGGGTACATGGTATCCTCATTTCCTTTATCGTCCCAGCACGCTTTACATAAGCCATTTACACAAAGATGGAAAGGCCGTCTGTGCACCACGAGACGACCCAGGCAATGCGGGAGCAATGGTGACATTACATGAATATGGTGTGCCAATAAGAGAAATATCAAGACGACTAGACGTTCATCGAAGCACTGTGGAACGGTGGATTCATCGGTATGAAGCAGAAAACTCAATCGCTACTTTGCCGAGGTCTGGTCCTCCGCGTTCAACATCTCAAGAGGAAGATGCTGCGATTGTTAATCATGCCAGAGAGCATCCGTTTGTTCCATCGACGCATATTTACAGACACCTGAACCTTCGTTGTAGCGCAAATACAGTGAACAACAGACTTCACGAGGCAGGGTATTTTTCTCGCCGTCCAGCTATAAAACCTGCATTGACGATTGAGCATAAAGAGGCGCGGATGGGATTTGCCTTGCAATACTTGCCGCAGGAGGAAGAATTCTGGAGAAAAGTTGTGTACTGTGACGAAAAAACATTTTCAACAGATAGTCATGGTTCCCTGCATTGTTGGAGGCAGCGCGGAAAACGCTATGAAGAAGGAAATGTTTTCCCGAGCAAACATCAATCTCGGTGTGTGGGGCTGGATGTCTGGCTATGGTGCCGGAGAATTGACTCAAGTAGATGGACGCTTTACTGGACAGCAATATTGCCAGATACTGGAAGAGGTGCTGCTACCCAGTGTTCGTGCGTATCTGGTTCCAGCACCGGAACCATTTTACTTAATGGAAGATAACAGTCCCATTCATAGGAGTAACGTTGTGAGAGCGTGGTACGAAGATCACCCAGAGATTATTAATCTAATTCTGCCACCACGTTCTCCTGATGTGAATCCGATTGAAAACCTTTGGGCAATAATGATTAACGAATGGGAGCAACGCAATGAAAGAACATTTGAAGCACTTTTAGCTCACACGAGGAATAGTTGGGAGAGCTTACGCCGAACACCAAACATTCCCTACAATCTGGCCTCTTCTATGCCGCAACGATTGCAAGAAATTATTGATGCTGGAGGAAGCTATACGAAATACTGATGTTAAAGCCATGACGTAAATGTGTATCGAATATATATTTATGTTAATATAGAATTTTATTATATTTTTATGTTTGACATCTATAAAAGTATATATTGTGACCATGAAAGAACTTTACTTATCCTTAGTTAGAATCTTTTCTTGCAATGTCTACGCTCGTGGAGATGATAATATATGCATTGTTGAAACAAACTATGAAAAGGTAATAGTTTCAGGAAAAAAATAAAAACTGGCAACATCGAGGTCATCACATGTTTATGGGAATTGTCATATGATATACTACCAATAAACTCTTATATACTACTGTATACTATATTACGTAATAATTACGATGAACAAATCAAATGCAAATTTCTCTGATTCACGGCCCACCACCACCAGTCTTGCTTTAGACTAATGACTTTCATAAGATGGAATAGGTTTAACATAGTTCGCTTAATAGGTTACCACTTAAAACAATGGATAAGCTATCTATTAGTGAGACGACCGTGACTTCCTCAAAATGCGAGCGCGTGAGAGGTTCACTGAGGAATTTGGTCATTAGATTCTTCACGTAGGATATGTATCACAAACAACAATATTGACAACAATTCCCAACAATTACTTAATACCAATAATTGCATTTGAGCAAATAATTTAGACCTGCGTCAAATAACTTAGGTATCATGCCATGATTTGGGATATTTGCCGAATTAGTCGTTCTCTATAGTCTACAGTATATATTGAGACGGTATAATGTAATGCCCAGCTAATATTATGATGACTAGGATTGCTCCATAACCATCCCAACATCCCGAAACTTGCTCATTCTGCTTCTTAATCATTCGTATTTTAAACACTAAAATGTAGCAGAAGTGACCTAATAATGACGTCATTGATTGGGTTAGAGCAGTTATGTGCACCAATCCGAACACACCTCCGTTGTCATAAGGACCGCCCATTTTATACCTAACAGACTAGCTTGGGACGGAACAGAGGCGTGAGACTTCTTGTAAGCACTGTACAGTGTTTCTGTAAAAAATATTATAAAGATAAAAATTAGGACAAAGTATTCAAATATTAAAATGTTAAAAGGTGAAAAAAGGTCGTACAAAATATTGACTTAAAACATTTATGAAAAGAAATTAACATTAAAATAAAGTTAATGATAAAAACTTACTTTATATGTAAATCCTTGTGTATGTCTCGTAATAGTAAACATTGGCACAGAGCCATAATACAAAAACTTTAAAAGTTTAAAGGATTTAAAATAATAATAAAAAAAAAATTACAAAATAACGAAATTACAGAACTGATGTTATCCTGTGATTGGTTGGTCGAAAGCGGAACTGTCATCGTTTAGGGTGAATTTAACTTCTCGATTGCGAAATGATTCTAAAAAGTGGAGGTCGGTTAGTTGGTTGTTGTTGTTGTTGTTATTGTTGGTGGTGGTCTGGTAATGTTTATTATTTAGAAAGAGTACGGGTTAATGGGGAGATCTGTAGTAAGTTAGTAATCTCCTAGAAGTGATTTCGAGGGCTTATTCAGAGGGCGTGAGGTACGGCTACAAACTCCTCAATGCTTATTTATTCCTGTTTGTATCAAATTAAATATTATATATATATATATATATATATATATATATATATATATATATGGGAATTAACTCAGAATGGTCCCCTGAGTTTTTTATGAGACACACAGGCAGTGCATGCAGCATGGAACAAGGAACTCTTCCAGGATAATTAAATCCACTATCGTCCGAATAAGTAATGGTAAATGACAAATACCATAGTTTTTCTTTTTCATGATGCTAGCCCGACGTGGGCAACGGGTCACTCGCAAAGAGGTCCCATAAATATAGCTTCCCTCACCAGCTATCTGCAAAGCAGACAGGATCCAGCTTTGGGACATGGATCTAGGGTTTAAAGCAGCCTAGCCCTGCTACATTTAGAACCTCAATATAAGCAAAAGACTCGCTGCCTTCACGTCAGATTGAATACATAAAAGAAAAAGGGGTAACTATTATATTTTTAGCCAAAAACCAAAACTTAAACCTCAACTGGTAGAATTGAGCGTCCACTTTTCAAGGCACATAACATGTCCGTTTCAAGATGAGAATGAACTCAGAATGGTCCCCTGAGTTTTTTATGATACACAGACAGTGCATGGAACAAGGAACTCTTCTGGGAAAATTAAATCCACTATAGTCCGAATAAATAATGGTAAATGACAAATACCATAGTTTTTCTTTTTCATGATGCTAGCCCGACGTGGGCAACGGGTCACTCGCAAAGAGGTCCCATAAATATAGCTTCCCTCACCAGCTATCTGCAAAGCAGACAGGATCCAGCTTTGGGACATGGATCTAGGGTTTAAAGCAGCCTAGCCCTGCTACATTTAGAACCTCAATATAAGCAAAAGACTCGCTGCCTTCACGTCAGACTGAATACATCAAAGAAAAAGGGGTAACTATTATATTTTTAGCCAAAAACCAAAACTTAAACCTCAACTTGGCAGAATTGAGCGTCCACTTTTCAAGGCACATAACATGTCCGTTTCAAGATGGGAATGAACTCAGAATGGTCCCTTGAGTTTTTTATGGGACCTCTTTGCGAGTGACCCGTTGCCCACGTCGGGCTAGCATCATGAAAAAGAAAAACTATGGTATTTGTCATTTACCATTACTTATTCAGATTATAGTGGATTTAATTATCCCAGAAGAGTTCCTTGTTCCATGCACTGTCTGTGTGTATCATATATATATATATATATATATATATATATATATATAATGCAAACGCTCAAGGAAAAAGAAAAAATTATTCCAAGGTCTTGTCTTTTGTGTATTAACAGTACACCTCGTCAAGGAGGTGATGAGGTGTACTGTTGAATGCCGTGTGGACTTGGATCATTCATTCACTTCTTGTGTTGGTGTGAAATTCATCCATATATATATATATATATATATATATAGTCATGCGGGTTGCTTCTACAGAGCTTCAATTTAATATTTAGGAGAAATCCAATGACAAGGAGAAATGTAAATGCCATGAAAAGTCTTCTTTAATGCGCAACGTTTCGAGCAATACGCTCATCTTCAGGCTGTTTAATAACAATGTGAAATTAAAATCAATATTGAATGAAAAACAAAACAGAAAATTTCTATAACCTATTCGTAAAGACAAATTTTAAAAGACTGAGAAAAGAGGGTTAAATTCTAAGTTATACAGATTTACATATAAAAATTAAGAAGTTATTTTTAAATACATGTAGTAAATGTGAAATTAATACACTGGAAAAATTACCAATAGTACACTGGAACAATGGAACTATCTACCTTACACTGCAGTATCCGAGGCTGACTAATTTGAGCAGAGACAAAGAACGGGAAACACGAGAGATGGCGAGGGCGATTGGGGAAGGAGGGATTATAAGGAATTGGGGAAGGAGGAGGGATCATAGCAAATTGAGAGGGACGGCCGATGAGTCAACATTCAGACTAGGGGACAATGCTTTAATGAACAGCGATTCTAAAATTCTTAGTGAGTTGGGACAAGTATTACAACCAAGAATTTTAAAATTGTCTAAAGTGACATCAATTTTACATTTAATGCTGTGTTCACGAATACTCGAGGCTTCTTTAGTTTTTAAAATTTTACCTGTTCGGCCACTTATTCCCATATGCGAATAAAATCTAGCCCTGAGAGAGCGAACAGTGCTGCCGATGTAATTCCCAAGGAGACACCTGGGGCAGGTAAATAAATATACAACACCGCTACGCAACGAGTCAGGGGTTCGATCCTTCGCTGAGAAAAAGCTACCTAAAGACGTTTTATTAATAAATATGATGCGGAAATCAGTATGATAAAAAAATTTCCTTAACAATTTTGTAAATTTAAGCTTAAATTCCTTATTCAAAGGACCCATTTCAGGTACCAAGAAATATTTTATATCCTTCGGCACTGTAATACATGGAAGTTGAGGGCTATAAACATTATTTAAGAAGGATCTAATTAGTTTGTCTACATATTGAACAGGAAAACTATTATTAGTAAAGTATGATCTTAGATTATTAAATTCATCATTAAGTAAGGTAAAATTAGAGGTCAAATTATATCCTCTGAACAGGAGAGTTTTAATACAAGACATCTTATAGTTGAAATCAGTAAAACTAAAAAAAATTCATGCCCAAACCAGTGAAAGTGGGTTTCCTGTAAACTGATGTAGTAATAGAATCACCGTTTTTCGAAATTAAAAGATCTAAGAAGGGGAGGGAGCCATTTTGCTCAGTTTCCATTGTATACGTTATATTGGGGTGCAAAGAATTTAGGAAGTTAAAGAATTGTTGCGCTTGTACCGCATTATCAAAGACTGCTATCGAATCATCAACGAAGCGTCGATAGAAAATTGGCTTGAGATGAGTGGGAGATTGTCTAAAAATTACACTTTCTAAATGAGTCATAAAAAAGTCAGCTGCTAACGGTCCGACTGGTGATCCCATCCCTACCCCATCAATTTGTTGGTAAACCTTATTGTTGAAAGTGAAATAGCATTGTTTGAAGACCAATTCTAAAAGTTCCTTCAAATGAGACAATGAAAAACCATGAAAATTATCAACTGAGCTAAAAACCCTATCTAAAATAATGGCAATAGTTTCAGTTTTTGTCAGTTTTGATGTAAAGTCACTTTTCACAAATGTACCTGTATCTGAAACTATTGCCATTATTTTAGATAGGGTTTTTAGCTCAGTTGATAATTTTCATGGTTTTTCATTGTCTCATTTGAAGGAAATTTTAGAATTGGTCTTCAAACAATGCTATTTCACTTTCAACAATAAGGTTTACCAACAAATTGATGGGGTAGGGATGGGATCACCAGTCGGACCGTTAGCAGCTGACTTTTTTATGACTCATTTAGAAAGTGTAATTTTTAGACAATCTCCCACTCATCTCAGCCAATTTTCTATCGACGCTTCGTTGATGATTCGATAGCAGTCTTTGATAATGCGGTACAAGCGCAACAATTCTTTAACTTCCTAAATTCTTTGCACCCCAATATAACGTATACAATGGAAACTGAGCAAAATGGCTCCCTCCCCTTCTTAGATCTTTTAATTTCGAAAAACGGTGATTCTATTACTACATCAGTTTACAGGAAACCCACTTTCACTGGTTTGGGCATGAATTTTTTTAGTTTTACTGATTTCAACTATAAGATGTCTTGTATTAAAACTCTCCTGTTCAGAGGATATAATTTGACCTCTAATTTTACCTTACTTAATGATGAATTTAATAATCTAAGATCATACTTTACTAATAGTTTTCCTGTTCAATATGTAGACAAACTAATTAGATCCTTCTTAAATAATGTTTATAGCCCTCAACTTCCATGTATTACAGTGCCGAAGGATATAAAATATTTCTTGGTACCTGAAATGGGTCCTTTGAATAAGGAATTTAAGCTTAAATTTACAAAATTGTTAAGGAAATTTTTTTATCATACTGATTTCCGCATCATATTTATTAATAAAACGTCTTTAGGTAGCTTTTTCTCAGCGAAGGATCGAACCCCTGACTCGTTGCGTAGCGGTGTTGTATATTTATTTACCTGCCCCAGGTGTCTCCTTGGGAATTACATCGGCAGCACTGTTCGCTCTCTCAGGGCTAGATTTTATTCGCATATGGGAATAAGTGGCCGAACAGGTAAAATTTTAAAAACTAAAGAAGCCTCGAGTATTCGTGAACACAGCATTAAATGTAAAATTGATGTCACTTTAGACAATTTTAAAATTCTTGGTTGTAATACTTGTCCCAACTCACTAAGAATTTTAGAATCGCTGTTCATTAAAGCATTGTCCCCTAGTCTGAATGTTGACTCATCGGCCGTCCCTCTCAATTTGCTATGATCCCTCCTCCTTCCCCAATTCCTTATAATCCCTCCTTCCCCAATCGCCCTCGCCATCTCTCGTGTTTCCCGTTCTTTGTCTCTGCTCAAATTAGTCAGCCTCGGATACTGCAGTGTAAGGTAGATAGTTCCATTGTTCCAGTGTACTATTGGTAATTTTTCCAGTGTATTAATTTCACATTTACTACATGTATTTAAAAATAACTTCTTAATTTTTATATGTAAATCTGTATAACTTAGAATTTAACCCTCTTTTCTCAGTCTTTTAAAATTTGTCTTTACGAATAGGTTATAGAAATTTTCTGTTTTGTTTTTCATTCAATATTGATTTTAATTTCACATTGTTATTAAACAGCCTGAAGATGAGCGTATTGCTCGAAACGTTGCGCATTAAAGAAGACTTTTCATGGCATTTACATTTCTCCTTGTCATTGGATTTCTCCTAAATATATATATATATATAATATATATATATACACACACAGTGACTATATATATATATTATATATATATATATATATATATGGGCTACGTCGTGGCCAATGTCGTAACACCGTTTCCGGAGATCAGCGAAGTTAAGCGACATTGGATCTGGGTAGTAGTTGGATGGGAGATCCGTCCTCCGCGCCCAGATCATGTCGCGACCCGTGGTTGGATCCCACGTAAAGCTGTAGGTCCCCTCCGTCATATGACCTTAGATGTTGCGAAGGAGGTTAAACAACCCCAATAGAAAAAAAAAATAATATATATATATATATTAGTCATTTCACGTAATGCCTAAAAGCTTCAGGCATTTAAGGTAATTCGATTGAGCGATTAGCGATTTCGTAAAGGTTAGGTTAGATTAGTAATGCATATTACCTGTGTTTAAGGGTTACAGGTATTACGTGAAATGCCTGAAATTTGTAGGCATTACGTGAAATGACTGGTTTCACACATTGACTGTAACATATACAGTATATATATATATATATATATACACCTTTGGGTTGGTAAACTTTGGTTAGCTTCCGCCCGAATTGTTCATTCTGATGAAGGTCAAGCTTTTCACTCCACCTTAGACCTACAACTTAAAGTGGAATCCGAACCACGCCCCACCAGCAGCCCAGCGTCTTAATCACTAGGCCACCCAGGGTACTCATTTATCTACCAACCACTTTCTTTTTTTATTGTGTGGAAGGATGAACAGCTGGGTTTTGCTGCGCGCCGGCTGCTGTCACTGGGTCTCGAACCCGGGGCCGATGGATTCGTAGTCAGTATATATATATATATATATATACACACAGGGTGGGTAAAAAAAATTACCCCTTAGAGGTAAACTGTTATATTAAAAAAAGTAAGGGGACTAGAGCTCCCAAACTTCATAGATGCTTAACTTAGCATGCTGTTCGTTTTAATTGAGAAGTTGCTCGATGTGTCCCCCTTCCTGCTCAACGCAGGCCTCTAAACATGGACGCCACTGATCAATACACCTGTTTACATATTGTTGAGACACCTTCTCCCAGCCGAGCAGAATTCTTTCGCGTCGGTCATCTATGTCTCTTATATTGGTACCAGGGATGTAAACTTTGGACTTCAGGGCTTCCTAATCACCATAATCTACTGGCGAAAGAGCGGGGCTACTAGCCAGCCACATATTGGGTTCGATAAAATCCGGTGTTTCGTTCTCAAGGAATGCGACAGTTTGGTGTGCTCTGTGAGCAGGGGCTCCATCTTCTTAGAAAGTATATCTTTCACTCTATCTAACTGATATTTGACGAATTAGTATAAGTTGAAGTCTTCAAGAGAAGACTAGATACCTGGCTCAGGGTACCAGATAAGCCGGGTGTACCTGGCTATGTACGGTGGAGAGCGCAAGGAAACAACTTGCTCCTCCACCAAGCCAGACCTAGAGGCGGGGCCACCAGCTTGACCTTCATATATACTGTATATATATGAAAATTTAATATTATTGCATGCAATTAGTAGTCGTAATAATAAAGTAGTATATTAATTGTTATGTAATTTGATACATGTACAGGGTGTTCATAAAGTCACGCAAGTGAATAAGGTGAAGTGTACATGCATAGTCACTTGCGTGACTTTATGGACGCCCTGTAGTTTGGCACCGAAATAAGAGATGGAATTGCACATCTAATTAATTAAAAAAAATGAAATATATATGCCATATACACCCAATACGCAATTTAATTCCAAAAATTATTTTTTATAAACTTCATCCGACTTTTTTATATCCCAAAATATATTTTCAATTTTTTTCCGTCATAATAAGAATGAAATTGAAACTTGCTTGCCACAAGGACGCGTATTGGCACTATGTTGGCACTGTGAAATTTGTATCAAAGTTTCTTTCCAAGTTTGAAGTTTAATTTAACAGGACAAATACAAGTTATATATATATATATATATATATATATATATATATATATATGAAAATTATTTCACGAAAGTAACACGTGAAAAATAATTATGATGAATAAAACCACGAAGGAAAGGAAACACAAAACGGTGCTCAAGCGCTTTCGTCTAATGACATCCTCAGGAACACTGAAATACATAAAAGGTTACGGCCTATATATAGGTTACAGAAAGAGAAAAAAAATATAAATAAATAACATACATACACACAAACATATATACATATATATATATATACATACATATCTACACACATACACATATATATATATATATATACACATTCAACTGCAAAGAACACGCAGTATAAATAACGTAAAGAAACGACGCTTGTATAGGAGATATTCCGCGCAAGACGAGAGAGAGAGAACGGAACAAATGAAAAAATGAGGTAACCACCTGGGAATCGAACCCGGGTTCGATTCCCAGGTGGTTACCTCATTTTTTCATTTGTTCCGTTTCTCTCTCTCTCGTCTTGCGCGGAATATCTCCTATACAAGCGTCATATATATATATATATGCAATAAACGGAGAAGTAAAAATAAAACTTAAAAATTAAGGATTAGAGGATTAACAAAGAGGCATATCGATTTTTAGCACAAGATCAAATGAGTTATAAAAATAATACAAATTTATACTGGAGATACGCCCGGGTTTAACACTTTGCCTTTTTAGAGTCAAGTTTCGATATATATAAAAATAAATTGAAGATTAAAAGTTAATAAAGTAGCTTACAAGTTTACCAAAGATTAAGTGTCCTACCCTTTTTATCTAGGTTTGTTTTGAAGGAATTCAAAACAACAGGATCGAGTTGAAAAAGACCTTTGCTTATGTTGAAGTTATTTGAAAGTTGAATAATGGCAGACTCAAGAATATTTCTAATGACAATGTTGCTCGAATGAAATAAAACTGAAGCATTATTCCAATCAATACAGTGGGATAACTCTGACAAATGGACAAAAAGAGCACTGGACAACTGTCCTGTTCTGACGGAATATTGATGCTGTTTTATACGTGTGTGCAAATCCTTTCCCGTCTGACCTATGTAAAAGGAATCACATTGTTTACACTCAATTTTATAGATAATGCCTGAATTATTGGTAGGGCTATTTTTTACTATGATATTTTTCACAATATTGTTATATGAAAATACTACATTAATATCCAAAAGTTTAAGTACATTAGCAATGCCTAAAAAGCCCGGGAAAAATGGAAGTACTAAAATATTTTTTGACAAAGTACGAGTGTTATTATTGACACGATAGAAAGTTCGTTTTGCCTTGTTGAGACAAGATTCCATAAACGCAGATGGGTAACACAGATCACTTCCAATACCGTTGATTTTTTCCAATTCGGCATCGATGTATTCCGGACTGGCGATCCTAAGGGCGCGGAGAAACATTGATGAAAAAATGGCCTTCTTAGTGGGGGTGTCATGTCCCGAGTAAAAGTGTACGTAGGACAAGTTGTTTGTTGTTTTCCGATAGATACTAAACTTAAAACCTGGGCTTTCCCTATGTACGCGCAGATCCAAAAATGGGATTGACTTGTCTTGTTCCACTTCTAAAGTAAACTTAATGGAGGGGACTTGATCATTTAACTGAAGGAGGAAGTTATCCAGGTCACGATTCATGGGCCAGATACACAAAATATCGTCGACGTACCGCAACCAAGGGATGCCAACCCCCAGGATTCTCGGAATGTAAGTAATTTCGAAAAACTCCATATAAATATTGGAGAGGAGGGGCGATAAGGGGTTGCCCATGGCCATCCCAAACACTTGTTGATAATACTCGTTATTGAAAGTGAATTTACAGTCTTTAATGCAAAGCTTAATAAGTTCCAAAACAATGTGTGAAGGTAGTGGCAGGTCATACTTATGTAATTCTTGGGAGAGAAAGTCAAGCATATCATCAATCGGCACTTTTGTAAACAATGAACAAACATCAAAACTGATCAATCTATCGTTAGTTTCAGTACGTGCATTATTCACATATTGTTTTGGAACTTATTAAGCTTTGCATTAAAGACTGTAAATTCACTTTCAATAACGAGTATTATCAACAAGTGTTTGGGATGGCCATGGGCAACCCCTTATCGCCCCTCCTCTCCAATATTTATATGGAGTTTTTCGAAATTACTTACATTCCGAGAATCCTGGGGGTTGGCATCCCTTGGTTGCGGTACGTCGACGATATTTTGTGTATCTGGCCCATGAATCGTGACCTGGATAACTTCCTCCTTCAGTTAAATGATCAAGTCCCCTCCATTAAGTTTACTTTAGAAGTGGAACAAGACAAGTCAATCCCATTTTGGATCTGCGCGTACATAGGGAAAGCCCAGGTTTTAAGTTTAGTATCTATCGGAAAACAACAAACAACTTGTCCTACGTACACTTTTACTCGGGACATGACACCCCCACTAAGAAGGCCATTTTTTCATCAATGTTTCTCCGCGCCCTTAGGATCGCCAGTCCGGAATACATCGATGCCGAATTGGAAAAAATCAACGGTATTGGAAGTGATCTGTGTTACCCATCTGCGTTTATGGAATCTTGTCTCAACAAGGCAAAACGAACTTTCTATCGTGTCAATAATAACACTCGTACTTTGTCAAAAAATATTTTAGTACTTCCATTTTTCCCGGGCTTTTTAGGCATTGCTAATGTACTTAAACTTTTGGATATTAATGTAGTATTTTCATATAACAATATTGTGAAAAATATCATAGTAAAAAATAGCCCTACCAATAATTCAGGCATTATCTATAAAATTGGGTGTAAACAATGTGATTCCTTTTACAATGGTCAGACGGGAAAGGATTTGCACACACGTATAAAACATCATCAATATTCCGTCAGAACAGGACAGTTGTCCAGTGCTCTTTTTGTCCATTTGTCAGAGTTATCCCACTGTATTGATTGGAATAATGCTTCAGTTTTATTTCATTCGAGCAACATTGTCAATAGAAATATTCTCGAGTCTGCCATTATTCAACTTTCAAATAACTTCAACATAAGCAAAGGTCTTTTTCAACTCGATCCTGTTGTTTTGAATTCCTTCAAAACAAACCTAGATAAAAAGGGTAGGACACTTAATCTTTGGTAAACTTGTAAGCTATTATTAACTTTAATCTTCAATTTATTTTTATATATATCGAAACTTGACTCTAAAAAGGCAAAGTGTTAAACCCGGGCGTATCTCCAGTATAAATTTGTATTATTTTTATAACTCATTTGATCTTGTGCTAAAAATCGATATGCCTCTTTGTTAATCCTCTAATCCTTAATTTTTAAGTTTTATTTTTACTTCTCCGTTTATTGCATATATATATGTGTATGTGTGTAGATATGTATATAATATATATATCAGTGGCGGCTCGTGGTAATTTTACTTATGCATGCAGTCACATGCATTACAGTGTAGTACGTATTAGATAAGCTGTATTTTGTCTTTTATGGTATTTTATGAGTTATGTAGTAACCGAGGATAGAACCAATATTATATTAATGCTATGACTTCAGTACAAAGCATAGGAATAATTATTATGAACAAATAATGTTTGAGAAAATTTATGCCCATATCCCAACATAAAACATTGATAATTATGACTTACAAGATACCACCAGTTTATTAAAAACATGAAGCACTGGAATATACAGTATTAAATTGTATATTATTGGTTTAAAGCATTTATTTATTACTTACCTTGTTCAATTCCTAAAAATTATTTAAACTGAAATTCGGCTCTCTTGTTTTTCTGCAAAATTGTTCAATGACTTTGTTTATAAAGTCTTCTCTTTTTTCCATTTGTTTTTTGAGGAAAGACTTTTCAATTGAAATTAAGGCTAAATTCGATAACCTTGCCTGCTCTTGCGTATTTCTTAAGTAAGTTTTTATTCTTTTTAGCGCCGAAAAAGATCTTTCAACGGACGAAGTTGTAATTGGCAAAGTTAAGATTAAATTTATAAATGAATGTATCTCCGGAAATACTTCAATCATTTCATTGTTCAGTAAATATTTGTGAAGTTCATGAATATCATTTTGACCAAGAAATTTGTGAGAGAATAAGACAGTTAATTCTGATTTCAGGAGAACAAAATCGAAAAAGGAACTGTAGTTACTTTTCAAAGATTGATAAGCCTTTTCCGGAAAATATAGTTCATAGGGCTTTACTTTATTGGGAGCCAAAAGCTCTAAGAATTCCATATTTTTAAGGGACTTAAATCGCTCTTTCATTTGCTCAATGATATTATCACAAAGTTCAATGTAGACTTGTCGGTAGCTCGTCTCTATTGGGGTGCTACTTTTTTTTCTTGAGGAAGGAAAACCAAAATCTTCAACAACGGTTTCCATATTTCATCGAACATCGAATCTCTAATTTCTTGAATTTTGGATATTGTGATTTTAACCGTATTCGAGCCAAAAATGATGTTCATAGATTTGTTTTGCAAAATTTTAAACAAATACTCAGTTAATGGAAAAATTTTAGAAAACACTTTCAATAAAAAATTGAAATCAAGAGTCCAACGCTACAGATAAACCTCTTGCTTCATTCTTGTTTTATCATCAAACATCTTTGGATTTTCTTGAATATAATTGAAAAGACTCTTTAACTTTGTCTATTCTCTTTGACAGTTTCAACTAATCTAGAAGAGTAATTCCACCTTGTCGGAGGAAGCTTAGGAAAGCGTTTGCCAAGTATACTATCAAGCAAGTTTGTTCGCTTTGTAGAGCTGCTAAAAAATGATGATAACTGGCTAACATTGAAAAAAATGAGTTACATTTAGAAATGTGTGAAACTGCTTGGCTTAATACAAGGTTAAGCTTATGAGCGTAACAATGTATGAAAAGAGCCTCTGGGGCAGAATCCTTTACCTTTTTTTGAACACCATTAAGTTCGCTTGCCATAACTGCAGCACCATCGTATGATTGCGCGACTAACTTTTTTAAACAACCCAACTCATTTAATTCCTTCAACACCAACGCGGATATATCGTTAGCACTTCTACCTTCACTTACATTAGTAAATCCTAAGAATCGTTCACAAATGTTTCCATTCGCATTGACGTAACGCACAACGGTAGAAAGTTGTGAACAACAACTAACATCGGAAGTTTCATCAAAAGAACTGCAACATGCTTGCATTTTGCAAGCTCATTTTTTATTTCATGTAAAAGTACAGAACTTACTGAGTCTATTATATCATTTTGTATTGTTTTAGATAGTCCTTTAAAAACTGTAGCACCCTTTAAATGCGTTTCCAGTTTTTCATCATACTCAGCTAAACAATGGGCAAACTCGATGAAGTTTCCTCTATTTTCAGATAACTCACTTTCATCATGACCACGAAATGCAAGTTCTTGTGTCCCTAATAAAGTTATTCTGATTAGTCTCTTTAAAATTTCTCTATTTTTCAATACCTCTTCATTGTGTTTACTAATAGCAACTTCCTTTGTTTGTCAAGTGCCAAGTCAATTCGATTATTCCAAATTGTTTCAAATCAAAATGTGCTTGAATATGACTTACTGCTTTTTCGTGACGTGAAATTGCCGTATGTATGTTATTTAAATCTTCGTAGCCTCTATTCACTTCGCTCCACACAGAATTTTCTCTTGAAAATATATACATGGCCAACAGTAGAGTTTGTTTGTTGAATTACTACCACACAACCAACGGACACTATCATAAAGTTGGTAGTTAAATTTTCTTATAAATCCTTTGTTCACTTTGGTCAAATTTATTTTTGGGGTAGGCTTTCCATTGCGTATTAGAAGCTTTTTTTCATCAAAAGTGAGCGTTTGAAATGGTTTCGTTTTCAATTCATGAATTATATCAAAATCTGGATCGTCAGCCATTGCTAAAGGGGTAATTTATCATCTAAATAAATAATTTATACAATTAGTCACTTACACAAATATTTGCATCACTGTACGTAAAAGATAAAAAGTTAATACGCTATCAACAAAGATTAATCACAAATTCACAACTTATCATTAAGCCTGAAGTAAAACGAAGTTGGAAAAATTAAACAAATGCGCTAATTGGTAACTCTACAATCGAAAATGATGCCACTTTTTGCAGATTTGATTTTCAAACTACAGTCACCATGCAATTATAGTTCTTATAAATAAAAGCATAAGATTCTTTTTCCATTGTTTTATTATTCGTGAAATCACTACTCAGATTGATTACGCCGTCAGAATGTGATATCATTAAAACATGTTAATTCATTCATTTTCATGTAGAATATTACTAATATTAATGCACTTTTACATTCATAAATACAATTTTAATAAATGCATTCCAAAAATGTGAAAATAACGGAGAAAGTAATTGTTATTTCAACTAGTTGTACATAAAGGTCAATATTGCTCGTCCTTTGGCTCGGGTTACGCCTTTGTTTTCTATTTCGAATCGGTGATTTTTACTCCTGTGGAAAATAAATACTGTATTCAGTTGAATATTTATAAAAAAATCGACTAGAACACATTTAAATGATGAACTTAAATAATAATTGCCATCAAGAGATTAAATAATAATAATAATTTTAACTTTATTTTTTTAACTTAAATAATAATTTTAAATTCATTGAGTATTTTATTTACGCATGCATTGCATGCATTGCATTCATTAAGAAGCCGCCCCTGATATATATATATATATATATGTATATATGTTTGTGTGTATGTATGTTATTTATTTATATTTTTTTTCTCTTTCTGTAACCTATATATAGGCCGTAACCTTTTATGTATTTCAGTGTTCCTGAGGATGTCATTAGACGAAAGCGCTTGAGCACCGTTTTGTGTTTCCTTTTTCGTGGTTTTATTCATATATATATATATATATATAATATATATATGATGAATAAAACCACGAAGGAAAGGAAACACAAAATGGTGCTCAAGCGCTTTCGTCTAATGACATCCTCAGGAACACTGAAGTACATAGAAGGTTACAGCCTATATATAGGTTACAAAAAAAAATAAATAAATAAAATATTATATATATATATATACACACATATATACATACATACATCCCCGCAAGGGGGTTCTAAGCTCGTGCTCTTGAGTGCTCTTTGTGCTCGTTTGTACGTGCTTGTTCCTGGAGGTTTCACGTGCGCCCTCCCGGCCTAGCACCAAGGATGATGGGGCTCGACCTGCAGTCCTTGTCATCCTTGGTCTTTTTCCACTTCGACTGTCCCCTCCACCCTTTCTTTTTCCTCTGTCTTTCCTCTCACTTTTTCTTTGTTTTTCCGCTGAGATATGCCCTTTAAATAGAGGCGAATCGGTTCTTCCTGAACTAAAAAAAAAAATACATACATACACATACAATAAACGGAGAAATGAAATTAAAAAAAAAAAAAAAAAAAAATTATTAAAAGATTGTAACCTATATATAGGCTGTAACCTTCCATGTACTTCAGTGTTCCTGAGGATGTCATTAGACGAAAGCGCTTGAGCACCATTTTGTGTTTCCTTTCCTTCGTGGTTTTATTCATCATAAATATTTTTCACGTGTTACTTTCGTGAAATAATTTTCATATACAGTATATATACACACACACACACAGTATATATATATATATATATATATATATATATATATATATATATATATATATATATATATAGTGAACAGACAAAGGCATTCTTTTCCCCCATTCTCAAACATCTTGGAATCATCAAGAATCGAAGAACACACGTGGTTTTGTCAAGGACAGAGAAACAACAGGCCTGTTTGCGTCTCAAAAAGGCCGCGAAACATAGCGTCCTATGAGGTTATAAAAGGCTGAGTCCACTGATACACCCTCACTCACTCCTCTCAGCAGTCTTCACTTCTCGTCTTGTTCGTCACGTCTCACTCTCAGCCTTCGTCAGCAGCAACACTCGTCAAGCCACCCGCTTTCCGGCCTTCGCCGGGGAGCGGCCTGCTGTTCCTTCAAGGCTCCGGTCTGTCATCAAGTAAGGCCTTCTACAGACCGCCTGCAGAAGCAATCTTTCGAAACCCAGCGCCGTTCGACTTCAGCCGGCCTCAGTCCCTCAAGCAACATCTCAACACTACACGAAGCGAATCAACATCCTTCTGACCCTGGCTCAACTCATCCTTCACCTCAATTCGATCGGCGCCCGTTCAACAATTCCACCATAGGCCCCCGCTATCGGCCTCAAGGTCATCCTCGACGTGCGAAATACAGGACGGTCAACTTCACTTCGGGCCTACAGTCTACAAGGTCAACCTTCAAGTATCTCTTCCATCTCCAGAGGTTCCGCGTTCTTAAGCAATGCTTGCTAAGCCTACAGAGTGTAACCGCAGCGGCGTGATTAGGCTATACCTAAAAGTGCTTTCAGTACCGTTCAAACTAACTTTCCCGTTAAGACTGCAGTAGGCCTATTTCAAGTGTCATTCCAATACCGTAATTACGTATCACCCTGTTATTGTGTTCTTTCATGTAATCCATTTTTACTTTACATCCTTTTGTTTTTGTGCGATCTTTTAAGCATTTAATTCTTGACGGCCTAATCCATTTACCGTACCGACCGTCAGTGCATTAGTTCTATTATCATTAGGTTGCATCATTTATTCTATGTTCCATTTTTGCATGTCATTAGCCTACCTAAATTAGTGTATTACTTAACAATTAATCTGTATAACCATTTCCTTATTTGCTTATCCTCAGTCATCTTTAGCAAACTATAAATGCCGTTATATAATTGTTAATCACTGTAAATACCTTCATTCCCATGTTAATCACTGTGAACAAATAACTGATTTATTTTCTTAATTAGAAAAATCACCTTGTTGTTTTGTGTTTAACTTTATTAATATTATTTGCTTGGGTGTAATCCAAGCTGGTGACCTCGAATCATTCGTATCACTCAGAAAGTAATTAGAGTAGGTCTACTTCATTGGCCACCTCAAACCCAGCCTTGTCATTAACAATGAAATCATTATCACTTCAATCTTTATATATATAGTTAAGCGACATTGGGTCTGGGTAGTAGTTGGATGGGAGACGGTCCTATGCGCTCAGATTATGTAGAGACTCGTGGTTCGGATCCCACGTAAAGCTGTAGGTCCCCTCCGTCATATGGCTTTAGATGTTGCGAAGGAGGTTAAACAACCAAAATAAAAAATAATATATATATATGTGTGTGTGTGTGTGTGTGTGTGGAAAAAAAGATTTTTCACAGGATAAATTTCCGTTGAAATTTAACAATATTATTCTGTTCGTATAAATTAAAATATGAATCCGTTAAGTTTTTAATGTTTGTATAGAGTGCCTCAATGCCCCGCGGATTCTCTGCATCCTTTCTTTAACCAAACGAAAAAAAACAGTGTTGTCACGTCTATAATCTTAAACAGAGATTCCTAAATTATAAATGTTCTTTTCGACTATTATAAACCACAATTATATAAATTCTTTTGCTAAAAAGGGTTAAGTGTCGAATAACAATTATATAAATTCTTGACTAATATCATTGTTATAATAGGACTTTGCGATTTAATAATCTTTTTTAAACGTGGCACCACGGAAACTCCTCGAGGAAAAATATCTCGAGGGAGACAATTCGTGCCGCACCTTTCGAGTGGTTAGTCAACCAAATTGGGTTCTCTTTCGTTATACAACTCTCTAAACAAGTGTTGTGTTAAGGATTTGATTCTCTAATTACTCTGTAGTGTAAAACAAATCTAGTATTTTAAAAGTGTTTCCAAACCTTGGAAATAAAGGCTACAAAAGGAAAACGCGTAATTTATATCCTTCCAAGAAAAAGCATTCCCGTCTCTCAACTGACCGAGAGAGAGAGAAGACGCCACTGAATTGAAACAAGGGTATAAAGTGTTGTCCCGGAATCTCGCAGTCAGATTAATGAAACGGTATAAACTTCCTTGTTGGTGCGAGGAAGCGACATACTAAGAATACCTTAAAGGATATCGTCACATCCGACACACATATATATATATATAATATATATATATATATATATATATATATATATATATATATATATATTATAACTGCAAACACGCAGTATAATTAACGTAAAGAACGACGCTTTGTATAGGAGAATTATCCGCGCAAAGATAAAGAACGAAAGGAACAAATTAAAATGAGGTATATATATATATATATGTCGGATGTGACGATATCCTTTAAGGTATTCTCAGTATGTCGCTTCCTCGCACCAACAAGGAAGTTTATACCGTTTCATTAATATATATATATATATATATATATATAATTATATAATATATATATATATCTATATATATAATATATTATATAGGGATGAACTTCACAATTAAACACGTGAAATGAGAATGATGTAAACCACAAGGAAAAGAAAAAATGACGAGGTGCTTCTGAATAACGAAAGGCCTTGGAATCATTTTTCCTTTTCCTTCTGTGGTTACATCATATATATATATATATATATATATATATATATATATATATGATGCGGCATAAGTCGCTTTACCGAGAATAATGAAATCATCTTGCGAAGAATAATATTTATTATTTATTACAGAAATTGTTCAGAGTGTCCTCCATCATGTTCAACACACACGTTAACATCTTTGAACAACAAATAGCACGACACAGTTCTTTGTTATTATTCAACGTCTCGAACTCTTGGCGTGTCAGTCTTCATGTGATTGAAGTTGCAAGGTTTCTGGCCGTAGACCTATCTTTGATTATACCCCACATTGAATAATAATTAATCAATGTGATTGTGATTATTCACTGTGGGGTATAATCAAAGATAGAGTCTACGATCAGAAACCGTGGGACTTCGATCACATGAAGACTTCGATACGTCAAGAGTTCGAGACGTTGAATAATAACAAAGAACTGTATCGTGCTATTTGTTGCTCAGTGGTTCAAAGATGAAACGTGTGTATTGAACATGATGGAGGACACTCTGAACAATTTCTGTAATAAATAAATATTATTATTCGCAAGGTGATTTCAGTGTTCTTGGTAAAGCGACTTATGCCGCACCCTGTATATATATATATATATATATATATTAGTGGTGGACCGGATGTCAGTTTTTCAACATCTGCGGATGCGGATTTTTATTTTCAATATCCGCGGATGCGGATATTTAGTTAATCTATCAATATAATATAGAATTATGAATATGACAATTTTTCAAATTTCGTGATATTACTATTATGGCAGGCAATGCATAAGAATTAAAATTAATATTGTTTTCATTATGATAAAAAACTTTCTCAAGAGTTTCAGCCACAGAAAATTCAATGAACGAGTTTCATTGAATTTTCTGTGTTACCACGTATTTATATTTTGAGGTTTATATATTTGTTTGTTCATTAATAGTTAATACTTTACATGAAATGTGCATGACTGGGCCTTATAAGCTACTTATAAGCTAATTTAATTGTAAATTGTATAATTTATTAGAGGTAATATCCGCATAACATCCGCAGTTAGAAGTGCGGATGCAGATGTTAAAATGATGCGGATCCGGTCCACCACTAATATATATATATATATATATATATATATTATATAATATATATATATAAAACACACACACACACCACACATACACACTTGCCACGTTGGCCGTATATTAAATGTTAATTATATTAATGATTGCTTGGCTCGAAGTCACCAGATCTTTACAGTTCAAATAAGTATTGTTACTCATTAAGGAAATCAACAGAGTTTTCTTCCTTTATTAAATAAACAACGAATGGTGAAAGTGACATTAACGTTTAATTAATGTTTTGCAGTGAATGACGTCATAATGCTTAATGAATTGCTCGGTAAAATAATGCTTCAACTACTGATTAAATATGATAAATAAAAAGGAACAAATGCGCAGTAGCTAAATAGTATAGGTGGCGAAAAATAATATGGCGCGAATGAAACGAATTTCGATTAGTACTTAAGTTAATGAAATAACATGCGCCCGTGGAGGGCGGCCTTTGAGTGTTTCTGGCGTGGTGCGTGGTGCCAGCTCGACTGAGGATCGACTGGAAGTGCGATGTGACGTCATCTTGATTGCGGCTGTGTCGATGGGACAATGGGTTTCTTGTGAAGGCTGAAGTTGCTGCAGAAATTGTTGAAGAAGGTAAAAAGAGGATCTTCGAAAGTGTTTGACGATGTCGCTGTAGCTACATAACCTTTGGTTTGGTTAGCCTTTGGTTAGCTTCCGCCCGAATTGTTCATTCTGACGAAGGTCAAGCTTTTCACTCCACCTTAGACCTATAGTTTAACGTGGAATCCGAACCACGCCCCATCAGCAGCCCAGCGTCTTAACCACTAGGCCACCTAGGGTACCCATTTATTTACCAACCACTTTCTTTATTGTGTGGAAGGATGATGAACAGCTGGGTTTTGCTGCGCGCCGGCTGCCGTCGGGTCTCGAACCCGGGGCCGATGGATTCGTAGTAGCGACGCTAACCACTACACCACCGAGGCGCCTATATATATATATATATATATATATTATATATATATATATAAATATTTTTTAAGTTCGGGAAGAACCGATTTGCCTCTATTTAAAAGGATATATCTCGGCGAAAAAACAAAGAAAAAGTGAGAGGAAAGACAGGAAAAAGAAAGGGTGGAGGGGACAGTCGAAGTGGAAAAAGACCAAGGACTGCAGGGTCGAGCCCCATCATCCTTGGGTGCTAGGGCCGGGAGGGCGCACGTGAAACCTCCAGGAACAAGCACGTACAAACGAGCACAAAGAGCACTCAAGAGCACGAACTTAGAACCCCATTGCGGGGTATATATATATGTATATATATATATATATATATATATATATATATATTATATATATATAAATAAATAAATTGTTAATATGATATATATCACACGCACACATACACACGCAGTACGAGTGAGAGTATTGTATAGTAGGATTATTGTGGAAGTAGAATGTGAATGGTAGGTAGGGTGTGTGACTGGATCTTGGTGTAAATGATTTGAAAGTAAATCAGGCGTAAGGTCGTCATGGTAGTTTTATGGTTTTTCATATCTGCGATCTTGACGGCAAGGGTTGAAAGTGAAAGATTTTAAGATTAAAATATTTGGAAGAAAGTGTTGAAGACGTAAAATTTTTCTGAAATTGTCATCGATAGAGCGGTAGCAATTTCAGGTAATTTTGTTTTATGTATAGGGTGGCAACAAAATCCCTTTGCGTAAAAAACAATATTAGCAACATACAGATATGGTGTAATTTCACTGCAAAGGGACTTTGTGGGCACTTTGTGGGCACTTTGTATGCACTTTAATGCTAGTTAATATTTTATATTTAATGTTCAAATAACTTAGCATTTATTGCGTTATATTGAATATACTTTATTTTAAACTGTGATTAATTTCGAGTTTAGTTTTTCCTTAATGTAAGATACAAATTTTTTAAAGTAATTGATAAATATAATGCTATTGTGCAGAGTTAGAACAAAATAGTGTCTGTGAACATTGTCCGTAATATAAAAAATGGTGGAACCTTTAAATGAGGTAGAATATAATTAAAATTGCTTTCCGGAAAGATCATTGAAATAGTTTCGATTTAGTGTTTTGATATTCTCTCAATTTTATTTTTAATTAGTGGAAATTTCCAGGAGTGACTTTTAGAATTATTGTTTCAAACTCGTGTAAGTGACAATACTCTAGTCTGAGTTATTGTTTCATTGGGCTTTAGGTTTGAAATTTGTGACCACGCCCAGATTCGGCTGGAGAGACGAATTGCCGTTTCAAGTTCAGTTCGATTTCGTCCGGCGGGAGTTGAATATAAATTGCTTGAACGTTAAAGGTCCTAAGACCGAAGCTGAATCTCGGCGATAAATTTGGAGGCAGTAGTCAGGATTGAAAGTAAAGCCTACCCATTTCCTGCCCATCTATTATAATGTTTACGGCGATTTGGATACCACTGCACCTGGAACTAGCTGAAAATGAAAAATGTTTTGGTGTCGTGTTGCCAAAAGCGAAACAGTGATAAAGTTGATTCTCATTTTATTCAAATTAGGACAGGACCTACTGTTTCTGTTTACGACACTTTAAGTGCGTTTGTTGTGTCATATTATTTATTAATTGAGGGTAATTGGGTATTTAATTTATATTTAATTTATATATTTAATTTATTTTCATGTTTTGCTTCAGTAAACCCAAAGTGCGTCGATTCACTTACGAAATTGTTTTTGTAAACACCATCTTGCTATTCGAATCCTTCTGGTCAAGGAAAGACGAGCAACCAATCAAGGAAACGGTAACACACACACACACACACACACTCTTTATAGGAGGAGAGTGTAGACACCAATCGACCAGGGAAGTACTCCAGGGTGGACGTTAGGCACGAGACGGAGCGCTGGAACTCCCGTTTCTCTTGTCACTGTCCCCTTTCGCTGATTTTTTTCCGTGTCTCATCTACCCTTGTGAGCAGTCCAGCATACTCTCAAACACACACTTCTCCCTCTCTTCCTCACTATATATACACATGCATCTTACACACTACATAATCTTTTCAAAATTTATATATATAAAAAAAAGTGGTATCGTTGAGCCTTGGAGACTTTGTTTTCTGTTCTCTCCTTTTTCTATTGAGGGGTCACTTTTACGGGTGCTCGCCCTTGGCTCCCTCCTTCTTACACACACACACACACATACACACACACACACACACACACTGGAAGAAAATTTTATTTACAGGAACCTATGAAAGACTTTTTTATAGCACATGTCTAAGAGTCAGTAAGAAGCTACAAAAGGCGTTTCTATGGTAACGCATCATTTGAACCTCTGGTTTTGTTGGTCTCTTGTGAAATGGAATTATACAAAAACCTTTTTGTACAACAATATGAGGATTTGAAGCGAAATTTTATACTCTTTGATTACCTCCGCCCGCGCGAATATCGAAGCGAAGGTATTATCTTCGATCGTGTGTGTGTGTGTGTGCGCGCGCGCAAGATAATTTTCAAACGGTTCAACTGCTTGAGAGTTCTCTACGAGGTTTGCACCTCCTGATATCTTTCTTTTTTATTTTTTTAAACTTTTAATCCCAAATTACATAAATTAATTAAGATTAATTAAGTAATTAATTAAAGCTAAAAAGAAAAAACGAATCTCACGTCACTGCATTAAATCTAAGTAAGAAAATAAGTTTTGCGCGACATCTCGGCGACTGACAACAAAGGAATTGAGTGATATTCTCAGTGGATCTGACGAGTCAATAACAATTCTAGGAGGTTTGCATTGTGTAGATGACGTTCCTAATGAATACTTATTGTTGCAATAATTATAGAATGGCCAAGAATGCAACGTCATGAGATGAAGCGGGGCAGTAATGAAGTTGGGGGTTGGTTCATATTGCGAATAAAAACGGTGGCTCCAGTTTGGATACGATTTAAGTAAATTAATTTGACCGTACTAACCACACACACTAAAATTGGTGCAATTTTTTTTTGTTCTTTCTTTTTCAAAGCCAAAAGTGTCGTATGAATTGTTTTTGACGACATATAATGTATAAATCCGATTGATAACGGGATAATGATGTGTACCTTCAGAAATAACAACATATTTCAGCAAGAAACTTTCAAGGTCAGTTCTGAAAACTGTTTTCATATTTTTAATATGAAATATTTCAGAATTTTATAATAATAATAATAACCATGCTAGAAACTGTAGTTGTTGTCGTTGTCGTCGTAGCTGCAGTAAGTCGTAGTAGTAATCACCGTTGTCGTAACAAATAACAACCGCGAGTTATTCCAAACCAGTCTGAGAAGTGGGATTGAGCAGCAGTGGTGATCCCGATGTCTGTATATTTATTTGGCCGTGGCCTTCAAATTATATGTTTTTATACTTCTCACCTCAATGAACCTTCATAGGTGAAATATAAAAAAAAATTAACCAACAACCAACTAAAAACTTCCCTCACATATACAGTCTTTATTTTATTTGTATGAGAGAGAGAGAGAGAGAGAGGAGAGAGAGAAGAGAGAGAGAGAGAGAGAGAGAGAGAGAGAGAGAGAGAGAGAGAGAGAGGAGAGAGAGAGAGAGAGAGAGAGATCCTAACACATTCTTTCGAATCGCTAAATCATTAATAAACTGAAACGATTTTTGCCTCTCCCAACGAAAACGGGGACCGGCCCCATTACTTCCCCACCCTTCGCAATTCTCGGCACTTGAGAAAAGCAAATAACGAATAGAAATTATTGACGGGGGAACCAATTCTGTCCATATTAAATTCTCATTTCAGGGAATTGAGTTGAATCATGCCTTTCAACCGCTCAAAGGCTTCGCGCTAAATTGTTTACTCTAAAGAAAACTTAAATAAACTCGGTTTTCACCTCTGTTTGAGATTTATATATATATTATATATATATATTATATATTATATATATATATATATATATTATATATATATATATTAGAATGACTGCTGCGCATTGCGCAGCAAAAAAAATCCCGAAACAACGTTGGGGAAAACTGGGAGGGGTGAGTGTGTTACTAAAACCTTCTCTGGTTCTCCGTTAATATGAAAACTAAATTTAGCGCAGATTAACTTAGCCGTTTACGCATGTATAAACGAACAGACATCATCAATCCTTACACACACATATATATATATATTATATATATATATATATAATATATATATAATATATATGTGTATGATGTAAATAACGCACTGTCACGACGAAGTATGAAGAAGGAAACCACTCTTCAGGAAGCCGTAAAAATTTACGTCTTCCTCAAGAGTGGTTTCCTTCTTCATATATATACAGGGCGTCCCAAAAAAATGTATACACACTTTAACAGCTGATAGCTCAATTGATGTTTCTTTCTTTCCAAGTTAAACCCATTAGAATTAATAATGGCAGTCAGACTAAGCTTTCAACAAAGGAAATTCATTCTAAAATGCTACTGGAAGTGTGAAAACGCAGTTGAAGTGCAAAGACAGTTTAGGAGGGAGTTTCAAACAGATCCACCAACGCGACTTACCATCACTCGAATTAGAGATAAGTTTGAAGCCGATGGAACTGTTCAGAATGTCCACAAGAAGCGTTCCGGAAGACCACGGACATCGACAAGCCCCACAAAGCAAGAAAGAGTACTGGAAACGTATCACCAAAGTCCAAGAAAATCTGTGCGGCAAGCGAGTCGTGAGGTAGGAATTTCAGAATCGTCTGTCCAACGCATTTTGAAGCGCTGTCAATGGAAAAGTTACATTCCAAGATTAGTCCATGCTATTAATGAAGGATGATGATCCGGACCGAAGAGTGGTAGTTTGCGAGTGGTACTTGGCACGATGTGGATGTGGATTGGACGAAGGGGTTTCGTAGAATACCCTCCGCGTTCACCAGACCTCACACGACTAGACTTTTTTTTATGGGGATACTTCAAAGACAAAGTCTACGCTATAAAACCTGCAACAGTCGCTGAATTGAGAGCAGCCATTGAACGAGAATGCACACAAATACCAAACGAAATGTTTCGTGATGTTTGCGATTCCATTGCTTCGCGTTATCAGCAGTGCCTGGACCAGAACGGACGTCAGTTTGAAAACAGGCGTTGACAAAACAATTAAATAATGTCTGTAGATTCTATTACATTTTGAAAATGAAATGTATTTTAATAAACACTGCCTTTATAATTATTTAAAGTGTGTACACATTTTTTTGGGACGCCATATATATATATATATATTATTTAGGAGAAATCCAATGACAAGGAGAAATGTAAATGCCATGAAAAGTCTTCTTTAATGCGCCCTAGGTGTCTCCTTGGGAATTACATTGGCAGCACTGTTCGCTCTCTCAGGGCTAGATTTTATTCGCATATGGGAATAAGTGGCCGAACAGGTAAAATTTTAAAAACTAAAGAAGTTTCTAGTATTCGGGAACACAGTATAAAATGTAAAACTGATGTCACTTTAGACAATTTTAAAATTCTTGGTTGTAATACTTGTCCCAACTCACTTAGAATTTTGGAATCGCTTTACATTAAAACTTTGACCCCTACGCTAAATGTTGACTCATCAGCTGTCCCTTTAAACTTTTTATAATCCCTCCTCCTTCCCCAATTCCTTATAATCCCCCCTTCCCCTATCGCCCTCACCATCTTATCTTATCTTATCTTATCTTATGTTTTCTCGTTGCCTTTGCTTAAATCAGTCTAGCCTCGGAAATTGCAGTGAAAGGTTAGTTAGTTTCATTATTCCAGTGTACTATTGTAATTTTTCCAGTGTATTAATTTCACATTTACTATATGTATTTAAAAATAGCTTCTTAATTTTAAATGTAAATCTGTATAACTTAGAATTTAACCCTCTTTTTCAGTCTTTTAAAGTTTGCCTTTATGAATAGGTTATAGAAATTTTCTTTGTCTTGTTTTCATTCAATTATTGATTTTAATTTCACATTGTTATCATACAGCCTGAAGATGAGCGTATTTGCTCGAAACGTTGCGCATTAAAGAAGACTTTCATGGCATTTACATTTCTCCTTGTCATTGGATTTCTCTTAAATATTAAATTGAAGCTCTGTAGAAGCAACCCGCATGATTATATAATATATATATATATATATATATATATATGATACACACAGACAGTGCATGGAAAAGGAACTCTTCTGGGATAATTAAATCCACTATAGTCCGAATAAGTAATGGTAAATGACAAATACCATAGTTTTTCTTTTTCATGATGCTAGCCGACGTGGGCAACGGGTCACTCGCAAAGAGGTCCCATAAATATAGCTTCCCTCACCAGCTATCTGCAAAGCAGACAGGATCCAGCTTTGGGACATGGATCTAGGGTTTAAAGCACCTAGCCATGCTACATTGAGGTTCTAAATGTAGCATGGCTAGGTGCTTTAAACCCTAGATCCATGTCCCAAAGCTGGATCCTGTCTGCTTTGCAGATAGCTGGTGAGGGAAGCTATATTTATGGGACCTCTTTGCGAGTGACCCGTTGCCCACGTCGGGCTAGCATCATGAAAAAGAAAAACTATGGTATTTGTCATTTACCATTACTTATTCGGACTATAGTGGATTTAATTATCCCAGAAGAGTTCCTTGTTCCATGCACTGTCTGTGTGTATCATAAAAAACTCAGGGAACCATTCTGAGTTCATATATATATATATATATATATATATATATATATATATATATATATATATATATATATATATATATATATATATATATATATATATATATATATATATTTTTTTTTTTTTTTTTTTTTTTTTTTTTTTTTTCAAAACTTTAGCCTTCAGCTTCCTAAGATTTGCTTCCGCCTGAATTGTTAATTTTTCTTCCGCCTTCGACCAACAGCTTAACGTGGAAACTGACCCACGATCCACCAAGTATGATCAGAAATGCATTTCTCAGCCACCATGAATGTCTGCCCAGCTCAATTTAACCTACTCGTACATTTATGATACCTTTCTCTTATTCCATTCTCGAGAACATATTCCATTATTCTTTGACTACTTAAATTCTAATATTACTTTTACTTCTGAAATAGAAAGCGGTAACTCTTTTATTTCTTGATATTACTATTAAGAAATATTACAAAACTATCATAGTTCCTTTGAAACTTCAGTTTACCGAAATCCTACAGTATACATTTACCCAATCAACAACGAAATTTTCATCATTTATTCCAATTAGTTTTAAGCGCAATTTGATTTCTGCCCTGACAAATAGAGCCGAATGGATATGTTCTTATCACAACCTGCAGGGTGTCCACAATGTCTCGTCAACCCAGTAAAATACTAACTGATTTTCGTTTTTCTTTCAGACTCATTTGAAATGCGTATTAGCAGCAACATACGATTGAACAACCCGTATTGGCTGGTACCTGGGTCCATGACCTAACTCGAAAACTGCTGCAAAATAATGAATCTCTCTTAAAATTTATTGACTCACTCATTGGATTAACGTTAAATAAATTACTAATAACAAGGGAGGATATCCACAGACTGTGAGAAAAAACATTATGAGCTTCACAATTAAAATACCTTACCAAAAATTCTTAGAAAGTTTTACACAAATCTCAATTAAGGATAGTGTTCATTCGCAGAGAAATATTAAATAAGTAAAATTCAAGCGTTCCATCCCTGACCATTTTAGATCTTCCATAGTATATCAGTTTAAGTGAAACCACTGTATAGGGCTGTACATTGGAAAAACCACTAACATTTTAAACCTCGCATTTCCGAGCATCTTGGACTCTCTGTCCGTACAAAATTTCCAAATAGCAAACCACCCAACACAAACCTACTCACTCATAGTCATAAACACAACCATCCGATTCTTTAGTCAAATTTCAGGGTCCTTGAGAGCAATGATAGTGAACTCGAACTTAAAGTCATGGAGTCTCTGAACGTGTACAAATTTAATCCGAATTTAAACTAGGATGAATTATCTAGTAGGTTATTGTGCTTCTAAACGTTAGGTAATCATTTTGAATCTCTCTACTTTATATTTTGTTTGACGTCAATAACATCATTGAGCATTGGAGACCTTGTTTTTGTCTCTCTCCTTCTGGGGAGTGGACAGTTTTCGAGGGCTCGCCCATAGCTCGTCCTTCCTACATAAAAAAATCTCAGGCTGGCCGCACACAGGATCGTCTTGCGACTCACGACTCGAGTCGATATCAAAGAAAGCGTTTATATTTCTTTCATTACTCTCCATTGTGATGATGATTTGAAAATTTTAACCGAATTGAATTTTTGTTGAAAAATGGGAAAATGCCTTCGAAATTTTAAATTTTCGTCAAATACTAAACAATAAGGATTGTCTTGCAATTTTGCACAGATGTTGGAATTTATATAAAGGTATTAAATATAAAATATTTAATAATTAAACATAAAATAATATAAAAACATAAAATAATTAAACATAAAATTTTTAACAAGCGATAAAGTAAGGTTGTTCGGCATTGAATTACAAGTGAACAATGATTGCATATTAATTGTAAACTGCTATTTATCATATAACAACGGCAGTAATCTAGATGAATACATTGATTTGCTGTACAAAATTAAGTCATTATCAGATAACCCCAAATATTCTCACTGTATAATAATGGGGGACTTTAACGCACATGTGTACTCGGAATTCTTTGTAGAATTGGGTAACATGTGCGAGTCGGCCAATTTAAGTATAAGTGATGTAGATGTATTAGGGGTAGCCAGTGGTAATTTTACATACGTTAGTGATATGAGTGGTACCACTAGGTGGATTGATCATTGTCTTACTAGTAATAATCTAAAGGATCGAATTGTTAGAGTTCATATTCTGCATGATTTCCTTCTTTCTGATCATAGATCATTAGAAATATTAATTAACGTTACCAATTTATGCGCAACGCGACTTAGCAAGAACTCAATAGGTAAGAATAATCGCGTCGATTGGTCCATTGTTACGATGCAGCAGAGAATAGAATACAAAGACAGAACAAGTCACCTCTTCAATAATTTAGAAATTTTGCACCTTGCTTGTAATAATCCTCGCTCAAATGATTCTCACTGTAAACTCATAGATAGGTATTATAGTAAGATAATATCCCTGTTAAGAGAAGCAGGAAGCCTCCTGATTAAATCTTACAACTATCATACTAAGATTATTCCTGGATTGAATGATTTTATTGCCCCCCTGAAGAGGGAATCGAAAGACGCCTATGATTTGTGGTGCTTTCATGGTAGACTCAGATTAGGACCAGTATACTTGAATATGTGTAGAAGTCGGGGTCAGTATAAGGCGGCCATAAGGCGATGTAAACAGGAAGAAGAGTCTATTCGAGCATCAAAAGCCTGTGAAGCTCGCATAAATAACGATAACAACAAATTTTGGAAATTAGTTAAGAATCAAATGGGTGTCAAAAATATCCTCCCTCCGACAATCGATGGGATGTCGGGGGAGGATGAAATTGCAAAGCTGTGGAAAAACCACTATTATAACATTATTAACAGTGTGAGTAGGGATAATCTTAAGATAGATTGCAGCGAAACGATTGTGGGAGGGAGAAGGGAAAATATTTTGATATCATTCTCTGAAGTAAAGAGGTTAATTAAAGAGTTAAAGACTGGTTCTGCGTCAGGGGTAGATGACTTATCGAATGAGCACTTAAAATATGCAAATGACGTAGTATGTCTGCATATATCATTGCTCCTATCAGTCATGCATGCTCATAGCTATATCCCTGCAGAGTTCATGAGGGTATATATCTTGACCCTGGTCAAAAATAAGTACGGAGACATTCTGTCCAGCAATAATTACAGGCCTATTGCTGTCGCTTCCTGCTTCTCGAAACTACTAGAAAAACTCTTGTTACGCCGATTAAATGATTTCCTATGGACATCTAATCAGTATGGTTTTGAAAGGTCCCACTCAACTGATCTATGTATGTATGTACTTAAAGAAACTATCTAAATACATTGACAGTAATTCAACTATTTATAGCTGTTTCCTAGATATAAGTAAGGCATATGATAGGGTGAACCACAATATTTTATTTGCAAAACTAGAAGACAGGAAGGTTCCCATGTACATATTAAATTTATTGAAATTTTGGTATTCCCACCAATCTTTTACTGTTAGGTGGGGCAATGTACTATCCGAGTGTTTTGGCTCCTCTTGCGGGGTGAGACAAGGCTCCTTGCTCTCCCCTATGCTGTTTAATGTGTATATCGACGGATTAATTGCTTCACTTAATGAGGCAACAGTGGGATGTTGTATAGATAACACCAAGGATAAATAACTTAGTTTATGCCGATGATATGGTGTTAATAAGTCCCTCTGTTAAAGGTCTGGATCGGCTACTAAAAGTCTGCGAAGTGTATTGGCAGAAACATGATATACTTTTTATGTTACAAAAACTAAGGTTATGGAATTTCATCCTAAAAGTCGTAATCAGCCAGCTGATATAAGATTTAAATGAATGGTGAAGTAACTGAGGAAGTACAAGAGTTTAAGTATTTGGGTCAAACTATTACCAGCTCCTTGAGTGATGACTCAGGCTTCGAGATTGTTTTCTTATATCTATGTGCTAAAGCGAATATGATCATAAGGAACTTTCGATTCTGTACAAGTGAAGCTAAAGACACTCTCTTTGTACTTTCTGCAGTAATATATACGGACAGCAACTGTGAGTGAATTATAAAAGAGGTTCTGGCAGAACTCTAAATTTGCTGTACAACAGGTCTTTTAGACTCTTAATAAATTACCCCCGAGATGCTCAGCTTCGCAAATGTTTGCTACCCGCAATGTCCCGAGCTTCCCGGAGGTAACAAGACGTGCTCAACAGTCTAATGCAAAGAATTAAAAAATCAACCAACCCGATCATCTAAGCCAGGGGTGGTCAACCTATGGCGCATGCGCCAAAAGTGGCGCATTGGATGATTAGAAGTGGTGCATTGCTGCTCTCAGTAACTAATTTAACTCCAAACATTAAAAGCTTGGTGAAATCAAAACAGACTCAAAAGTCTCATTAAGGTAAGTAATGTTTACATTGTTTTTATATTAAATCATTATATCATGTAAAAATGCTAAATATATCTATATTAACATATTTTATACAAGAATTGAATGGGGGTACAAGACTTGTATGGCGCATCTGAACTCATGCGTGAAAAAATTGGCGAATGAAATGTAAAAGGTTGGCCACCCCTGATCTAAGCTATCCATGAGTCCTGCCATTTATCCTCTAAGCTATGGACTTCTTGGTACGAAAACGTCTGTCTGTAGCTACACATAACTTCGACATTACAGTATTATTTCTAATCAATTGTATATATTTCTATCCTTAGTATAAGAACTGTTATTGTATTAATAATATTTGTCACATGGACTATAGTCTGCCAATAAACCTTTTCATTTCATTTCAATTAGTCCAATTAGTTTAATGGTTATGGGACATTTTCTAATGTTTACCATATATCGAATATCTCCATATTTAAAATCGATATCAAAGAAAGCGTTTATATTTCTTTCATTTCTCTCCATTGTCATGATATTTAGAAAGTTTGAACCGAATTGAATTTTTGTCGAAAAATGGGAAAAAGCAAACTGTATATTTTCGGATTTCATTCCTCGTTTGGCGGAATTTCATTCCTCGTTTGGCGGAATTTCATTCCTCGTTTGGCGGAATTTCATTCCTCGTTTGGCGGAATTTCATTCCTCGTTTGGTCGGATTTTATTCCTCGTTTGGTCGGATTTTATTCCTCGTTTGACAGCATGACAGCTTTTCAGGCAAAAGTCTTTGAGATTCATTTATATTTGACATTTTCCGGCATAAAAATAGAAGCAGAATTTGTGGAAAAGAAAATATTGTTGCATTTAGTTAATTGTCATTACAAATGTAAATTAAAATAATCTTTTAAATAATAGAAAATGATAACGGAAATAATAGAAATACGAGAAAAAAATGGTGATTGTCACAGATTTGTGACTATGCTGCTCTAACCAACTAGAATTGTTAACCCATAGAGTTGATGTCACTTCTCAATACTACCCCAGGCTAATAATATCCAAATAGAAAAATAAATTTCTAAACCAACACTAATTCTTTCATAGGTTCCTGTAAATAATTTTTTCCAGTGTTGTGTGTGTGTGTGTGTGTGTGTGTGTGTGTGTGTGTGTGTGTGTGTGTGTGTGTGTGTGTGTGTGTGTTGTTACCGTTTCCTTGATTGGTTGCTCGTCTTTCCTTGACCAGAAGGATTCGAATAGCAAGATGGTGTTTACAAAAACAATTTCGTATGTGAATCGACGCACTTTGGGTTTACTGAAGCAAAACATGAAAATAAATTAAATATAAATTAAATACCCAATTACCCTCAATAAATAATATGCCACAACAAACGCACTTAAAGTGTCGTAAACAGAAACAGTAGGTCCTGTCCTAATTTGAATAAAATGAGAATCAACTTTATCACTGTTTCGCTTTTGGCAACACACCAAAACATTTTTCATTTTCAGCTAGTTCCAGGTGCAGTGGTATCCAAATCGCCGTAAACATTATAATAGATGGGCAGGAAATGGGTAGGCTTTACTTTCAATCCTGACTACGGCCTCCAAATTTATCGTCGAGATTCAGCTTCGGTCTTAGGACCTTTAACGTTCAAAAAATTTATATTCAACTCCCGCTGGACGAAATCGAACTGAACTTGAAACGGCAATTCTCCTCTCCAGCCGAATCTGGGCGTGGTCACAAATTTCAAACCTAAAAGTCACTCCTGGAAAATTCCACTAATTAAAAATAAAATTGAGAGAATATCAAAAAACTAAATCGAAACTATTTCAATGATATTTCCGGAAAGCAATTTTAATTATATTCTACCTCATTTAGAGGTTTCACCATTTTTTATATTACAGACAATGTTCACAGACACTATTTTGTTCTAACTCTGCACAATAGCATTATATTTATCAATTACTTTAACAATTTTGTATCTTACATTAAGGAAAAACTAAAGTCGAAATTAATCACAGTTTAAAATAAAGTATATTCAACATAACGCAATAAATGCTAAATTATTTGAACATTAAATATAAAATATTAACTAGAATTAAAGTGCATACAAAGTGCCCACAAAGTCCTTTGCAGTGAAATTACACCATATCTGTATGTTGCTAATATTGTTTTTTTACGCAAAGGGACTTTGTTGCCACCCTATACATAAAAACAAAATTACCTGAAATTGCTACCGCTCTATCGATGACAATTTCAGAAATTTTACGTCTTCAACACTTTCTTCCAAATATTTTAATCTTAAAATTTTCCACTTTCAACCCTTGCCGTCAGATCGCAGATACGAAAAACCATAAAACTACCATGACCTTATGCCTGATTTACTTTCAAATCATTTCCACCAAGATCCAGTCACACACCCTACCTACCATTCACATTCTACTTCCACAATAATCCTACTGTACAATACTCTCACTCGTACTGTGTGTGTGTGTGTGTGATATCATATTAACAATATATATATATATATATATATATATATATATATATATATATATATATATATATATATATATATAGGCGCCTCGGTGGTGTAGTGGTTAGCGTCGCTGACTACGAATCCATCGGCCCCAGGTTCGAGACCCGACGGCAGCCGGCGCGCAGCAAAACCCAGCTGTTCATCTTTCCACATAAAAGAAAGTGGTTGGTAGATAAATGGGTACCCTAGGTGGCCTAGTGGTTAAGACGCTGGGCTGCTGATGGGGCGTGGTTCGGATTCCACGTTAAACTATAGGTCTAAGGTGGAGTGAAAAGCATGACCGTCAGAATGAACAATTCGGGCGGAAGCTAACCAAAGGCTAACCAAACCAAAGGTTATGTAGCTACAGCGACATCGTCAAACTCTTTCGAAGATCCTCTTTTCACCTTCAACAATTTCTGCAGCAACTTCAGCCTTCACAAGAAACCCATTGTCCCATCGACACATAGCCGCAATCAAGATGACGTCACATCGCACTTCCAGTCGAGACTTCCTCGCAAGCGACCCTCAGTCGAGCTGGCACCACGCACCATGCCAGAAACACTCAAAGGCCACCCTCCATGGGCGCATGTTATTTCATTAACTTAAGTACCAATCGAAATTCGTTTCAATCGCGTCATATAATTTTTCGCCACCTACTATTTACCTAGTGCGCATTAGTTCCTTTTTATTTATCATATTTAATCAGTAGTTGAAGCATTATTTTACGAGGTAGAGAGAGTCGTGGTTACTCATGACGAGGTAGAGAGAGTCGTGGTTACTCATGACGAGGTAGAGAGAGTCGTGGTTACTCATGACGAGGTGAAGAGAGTCATGGTCACTGATTATTTTCTGACGAGGCAAAGAGAGTCGTGGTCACTCATGACGAGGTGAAGTGAGTCGTGGTTACTCATGAAGAGGTGAAGTGAGTCGTGGTTACTCACGACGAGGTGAAGTGAGTCGTGGTTACTCACGACGAGGTGAAGTGAGTCGTGGTTACTCACGACGAGGTGAAGTGAGTCGTGGTTACTCACGACGAGGTGAAGTGAGTCGTGGTTACTCACGACGAGGTGAAGTGAGTCGTGGTTACTCACGACGAGGTGAAGTGAGTCGTGGTTACTCACGACGAGGTGAAGTGAGTCGTGGTTACTCATGACGAGGTGAAGTGAGTCGTGGTTACTCATGACGAGGTGAAGTGAGTCGTGGTTACTCATGACGAGGTGAAGTGAGTCGTGGTTACTCATGACGAGGTGAAGTGAGTCGTGGTTACTCATGACGAGGTGAAGTGAGTCGTGGTTACTCATGACGAGGTGAAGTGAGTCGTGGTTACTCATGACGAGGTGAAGTGAGTCGTGGTTACTCATGACGAGGTGAAGTGAGTCGTGGTTACTCATGACGAGGTGAAGTGAGTCGTGGTTACTCATGACGAGGTGAAGTGAGTCGTGGTTACTCATGACGAGGTGAAGTGAGTCGTGGTTACTCATGACGAGGTGAAGTGAGTCGTGGTTACTCATGACGAGGTGAAGTGAGTCGTGGTTACTCATGACGAGGTGAAGTGAGTCGTGGTTACTCATGACGAGGTGAAGTGAGTCGTGGTTACCCATGACGAGGTGAAGTGAGTCGTGGTTACCCATGACGAGGTGAAGTGAGTCGTGGTTACCCATGACGAGGTGAAGTGAGTCGTGGTTACCCATGACGAGGTGAAGTGAGTCGTGGTTACCCATGACGAGGTGAAGTGAGTCGTGGTTACCCATGACGAGGTGAAGTGAGTCGTGGTTACTCATGACGAGGTGAAGTGAGTCGTGGTTACTCAAGACTCACTTCACCTCGTCATGTTTAGTGGTTTTTCCAATGTACAGCCCTATACAGTGGTTTCACTTAAATTGATATACTATGGAAGATCTAAAATGGTCAGGGATGGAACGCTTGAATTTTACTTATTTAATATTTCTCTGCGAATGAACACTATCCTTAATTGAGATTTGTGTGTAAAACTTTCTAAGAATTTTTGGTAAGGTATTTTTAATTGTGAAGCTCATAATGTTTTTTCTCACAGTCTGTGGATATCCTCCCTTGTTATTAGTAATTTATTTAACGTTAATCCAATGAGTGAGTCAATAAATTTTAAGAGAGATTCATTATTTTGCAGCAGTTTTCGAGTTAGGTCATGGACCCAGGTACCAGCCAATACGGGTTGTTCAATCGTATGTTGCTGCTAATACGCATTTCAAATGAGTCTGAAAGAAAAACGAAAATCAGTTAGTATTTTACTGGGTTGACGAGACATTGTGGACACCCTGCAGGTTGTGATAAGAACATATCCATTCGGCTCTATTTGTCAGGGCAGAAATCAAATTGCGCTTAAAACTAATTGGAATAAATGATGAAAATTTCGTTGTTGATTGGGTAAATGTATACTGTAGGATTTCGGTAAACTGAAGTTTCAAAGGAACTATGATAGTTTTGTAATATTTCTTAATAGTAATATCAAGAAATAAAAGAGTTACCGCTTTCTATTTCAGAAGTAAAAGTAATATTAGAATTTAAGTAGTCAAAGAATAATGGAATATGTTCTCGAGAATGGAATAAGAGAAAGGTATCATAAATGTACGAGTAGGTTAAATTGAGCTGGGCAGACATTCATAATGGCTGAGAAATGCATTTCTGATCATACTTGGTGGATCGTGGGTCAGTTTCCACGTTAAGCTGTTGGTCGAAGGCGGAAGAAAAATGAACAATTCAGGCGAGAGCAAATCTTAGGAAGCTGAAGGCTAAAGTTTTGAAAAAAAAAAAAAAAAAAAAAAAAAAAAAAATTATATATATATATAATTTTTTTTACATATATATATATATATATGGTTACCCATGACGAGGTGAAGTGAGTCGTGGTTACCCATGACGAGGTGAAGTGAGTCGTGGTTACTCATGACGAGGTGAAGTAAGTCGTGGTTACTCATGACGAGGTGAAGTGAGTCGTGGTTACTCAAGACTCACTTCACCTCGTCATGTTTAGTGGTTTTTCCAATGTACAGCCCTATACAGTGGTTTCACTTAAACTGATATACTATGGAAGATCTAAAATGGTCAGGGATGGAACGCTTGAATTTTACTTATTTAATATTTCTCTGCGAATGAACACTATCCTTAATTGAGATTTGTGTGTAAAACTTTCTAAGAATTTTTGGTAAGGTATTTTTAATTGTGAAGCTCATAATGTTGTATATATATATATATATAAACTCAGAATGGTTCCCTGAGTTTTTTATGATACACACAGACAGTGCATGGAACAAGGAACTCTTCTGGGATAATTAAATCCACTATAGTCCGAATAAGTAATGGTAAATGACAAATACCATAGTTTTTCTTTTTCATGATGCTAGCCCGACGTGGGCAACGGGTCACTCGCAAAGAGGTCCCATAAATATAGCTTCCCTTCATGACGAGGTGAAGTGAGTCGTGGTTACCCATGACGAGGTGAAGTGAGTCGTGGTTACCCATGACGAGGTGAAGTGAGTCGTGGTTACCCATGACGAGGTGAAGTGAGTCGTGGTTACCCATGACGAGGTGAAGTGAGTCGTGGTTACCCATGACGAGGTGAAGTGAGTCGTGGTTACCCATGACGAGGTGAAGTGAGTCGTGGTTACCCATGACGAGGTGAAGTGAGTCGTGGTTACCCATGACGAGGTGAAGTGAGTCGTGGTTACTCCTGACGAGGTGAAGTAAGTCGTGGTTACTCATGACGAGGTGAAGTGAGTCGTGGTTACTCAAGACTCACTTCACCTCGTCATGTTTAGTGGTTTTTCCAATGTACAGCCCTATACAGTGGTTTCACTTAAACTGATATACTATGGAAGATCTAAAATGGTCAGGGATGGAACGCTTGAATTTACTTATTTAATATTTCTCTGCGAATGAACACTATCCTTAATTGAGATTTGTGTGTAAAACTTTCTAAGAATTTTTGGTAAGGTATTTTTAATTGTGAAGCTCATAATGTTTTTTCTCACAGTCTGTGGATATCCTCCCTTGTTATTAGTAATTTATTTAACGTTAATCCAATGAGTGAGTCAATAAATTTTAAGAGAGATTCATTATTTTGCAGCAGTTTTCGAGTTAGGTCATGGACCCAGGTACCAGCCAATACGGGTTGTTCAATCGTATGTTGCTGCTAATACGCATTTCAAATGAGTCTGAAAGAAAAACGAAAATCAGTTAGTATTTTACTGGGTTGACGAGACATTGTGGACACCCTGCAGGTTGTGATAAGAACATATCCATTCGGCTCTATTTGTCAGGGCAGAAATCAAATTGCGCTTAAAACTAATTGGAATAAATGATGAAAATTTCGTTGTTGATTGGGTAAATGTATACTGTAGGATTTCGGTAAACTGAAGTTTCAAAGGAACTATGATAGTTTTGTAATATTTCTTAATAGTAATATCAAGAAATAAAAGAGTTACCGCTTTCTATTTCAGAAGTAAAAGTAATATTAGAATTTAAGTAGTCAAAGAATAATGGAATATGTTCTCGAGAATGGAATAAGAGAAAGGTATCATAAATGTACGAGTAGGTTAAATTGAGCTGGGCAGACATTCATAATGGCTGAGAAATGCATTTCTGATCATACTTGGTGGATCGTGGGTCAGTTTCCACGTTAAGCTGTTGGTCGAAGGCGGAAGAAAAATTAACAATTCAGGCGGAAGCAAATCTTAGGAAGCTGAAGGCTAAAGTTTTGAAAAAAAAAAAAAAAAAAAAAAAATAATTATATATATATATAATTTTTTTTACATATATATATATATATATATATATATATATATATATATATATATATATATATAAACTCAGAATGGTTCCCTGAGTTTTTTATGATACACACAGACAGTGCATGGAACAAGGAACTCTTCTGGGATAATTAAATCCACTATAGTCCGAATAAGTAATGGTAAATGACAAATACCATAGTTTTTCTTTTTCATGATGCTAGCCCGACGTGGGCAACGGGTCACTCGCAAAGAGGTCCCATAAATATAGCTTCCCTTCATGACGAGGTGAAGTGAGTCGTGGTTACTCATGACGAGGTGAAGTGAGTCGTGGTTACTCATGACGAGGTGAAGTGAGTCGTGGTTACTCATGACGAGGTGAAGTGAGTCGTGGTTACTCATGACGAGGTGAAGTGAGTCGTGGTTACTCATGACGAGGTGAAGTGAGTCGTGGTTACTCATGACGAGGTGAAGTGAGTCGTGGTTACTCATGACGAGGTGAAGTGAGTCGTGGTTACTCATGACGAGGTGAAGTGAGTCGTGGTTACTCATGACGAGGTGAAGTGAGTCGTGGTTACTCATGACGAGGTGAAGTGAGTCGTGGTTACTCATGACGAGGTGAAGTGAGTCGTGGTTACTCATGACGAGGTGAAGTAAGTCGTGGTTACTCATGACTCACTTCACCTCGTCATGAGTAACCACGACTCACTTCACCTCGTCATGAAGTAACCACGACTCACTTCACCTCGTCATGAGTAACCACGACTCACTTCACCTCGTCATGAGTAACCACGACTCACTTCACCTCGTCATGAAGGGAAGCTATATTTATGGGACCTCTTTGCGAGTGACCCGTTGCCCACGTCGGGCTAGCATCATGAAAAAGAAAAACTATGGTATTTGTCATTTACCATTACTTATTCGGACTATAGTGGATTTAATTATCCCAGAAGAGTTCCTTGTTCCATGCACTGTCTGTGTGTATCATAAAAAACTCAGGGAACCATTCTGAGTTTATATATATATATATATATATATATATATATATATATATATATATATATATATATATATGTATATATATATAATTATTTTTTTATTTTTTTTTTTTTTCAAAACTTTAGCCTTCAGCTTCCTAAGATTTGCTTCCGCCTGAATTGTTCATTTTTCTTCCGCCTTCGACCAACAGCTTAACGTGGAAACTGACCCACGATCCACCAAGTATGATCAGAAATGCATTTCTCAGCCACCATGAATGTCTGCCCAGCTCAATTTAACCTACTCGTACATTTATGATACCTTTCTCTTATTCCATTCTCGAGAACATATTCCATTATTCTTTGACTACTTAAATTCTAATATTACTTTTACTTCTGAAATAGAAAGCGGTAACTCTTTTATTTCTTGATATTACTATTAAGAAATATTACAAAACTATCATAGTTCCTTTGAAACTTCAGTTTACCGAAATCCTACAGTATACATTTACCCAATCAACAACGAAATTTTCATCATTTATTCCAATTAGTTTTAAGCGCAATTTGATTTCTGCCCTGACAAATAGAGCCGAATGGATATGTTCTTATCACAACCTGCAGGGTGTCCACAATGTCTCGTCAACCCAGTAAAATACTAACTGATTTTCGTTTTTCTTTCAGACTCATTTGAAATGCGTATTAGCAGCAACATACGATTGAACAACCCGTATTGGCTGGTACCTGGGTCCATGACCTAACTCGAAAACTGCTGCAAAATAATGAATCTCTCTTAAAATTTATTGACTCACTCATTGGATTAACGTTAAATAAATTACTAATAACAAGGGAGGATATCCACAGACTGTGAGAAAAAACATTATGAGCTTCACAATTAAAAATACCTTACCAAAAATTCTTAGAAAGTTTTACACACAAATCTCAATTAAGGATAGTGTTCATTCGCAGAGAAATATTAAATAAGTAAAATTCAAGCGTTCCATCCCTGACCATTTTAGATCTTCCATAGTATATCAGTTTAAGTGAAACCACTGTATAGGGCTGTACATTGGAAAAACCACTAAACATTTTAAACCTCGCATTTCCGAGCATCTTGGACTCTCTGTCCGTACAAAATTTCCAAATAGCAAACCACCCAACACAAACCTACTCACTCATAGTCATAAACACAACCATCCGATTCTTTAGTCAAATTTCAGGGTCCTTGAGAGCAATGATAGTGAACTCGAACTTAAAGTCATGGAGTCTCTGAACGTGTACAAATTTAATCCGAATTTAAACTAGGATGAATTATCTAGTAGGTTATTGTGCTTCTAAACGTTAGGTAATCATTTTGAATCTCTCTACTTTATATTTTGTTTGACGTCAATAACATCATTGAGCATTGGAGACCTTGTTTTTGTCTCTCTCCTTCTTCTGGGGAGTGGACAGTTTTCGAGGGCTCGCCCATAGCTCGTCCTTCCTACATAAAAAAATCTCAGGCTGGCCGCTCACAGGATCGTCTTGCGACTCACGACTCGAGTCGATATCAAAGAAAGCGTTTATATTTCTTTCATTACTCTCCATTGTGATGATTATTTGAAAATTTTAACCGAATTGAATTTTTGTTGAAAAATGGGAAAATGCCTTCGAAATTTTAAATTTTCGTCAAATACTAAACAATAAGGATTGTCTTGCAATTTTGCACAGATGTTGGAATTTATATAAAGGTATTAAATATAAAATATTTAATAATTAAACATAAAATAATATAAAAACATAAAATAATTAAACATATAAAATTTTTAACAAGCGATAAAGTAAGGTTGTTCGGCATTGAATTACAAGTGAACAATGATTGCATATTAATTGTAAACTGCTATTTATCATATAACAACGGCAGTAATCTAGATGAATACATTGATTTGCTGTACAAAATTAAGTCATTATCAGATAACCCCAAATATTCTCACTGTATAATAATGGGGGACTTTAACGCACATGTGTACTCGGAATTCTTTGTAGAATTGGGTAACATGTGCGAGTCGGCCAATTTAAGTATAAGTGATGTAGATGTATTAGGGGTAGCCAGTGGTAATTTTACATACGTTAGTGATATGAGTGGTACCACTATGTGGATTGATCATTGTCTTACTAGTAATAATCTAAAGGATCGAATTGTTAGAGTTCATATTCTGCATGATTTCCTTCTTTCTGATCATAGATCATTAGAAATATTAATTAACGTTACCAATTTATGCGCAACGCGACTTAGCAAGAACTCAATAGGTAAGAATAATCGCGTCGATTGGTCCATTGTTACGATGCAGCAGAGAATAGAATACAAAGACAGAACAAGTCACCTCTTCAATAATTTAGAAATTTTGCACCTTGCTTGTAATAATCCTCGCTCAAATGATTCTCACTGTAAACTCATAGATAGGTATTATAGTAAGATAATATCCCTGTTAAGAGAAGCAGGAAGCCTCCTGATTAAATCTTACAACTATCATACTAAGATTATTCCTGGATGGAATGATTTTATTGCCCCCCTGAAGAGGGAATCGAAAGACGCCTATGATTTGTGGTGCTTTCATGGTAGACTCAGATTAGGACCAGTAGTATACTTGATATGTGTAGAAGTCGGGGTCAGTATAAGGCGGCCATAAGGCGATGTAAACAGGAAGAAGAGTCTATTCGAGCATCAAAAGCCTGTGAAGCTCGCATAAATAACGATAACAACAAATTTTGGAAATTAGTTAAGAATCAAATGGGTGTCAAAAATATCCTCCCTCCGACAATCGATGGGATGTCGGGGGAGGATGAAATTGCAAAGCTGTGGAAAAACCACTATTATAACATTATTAACAGTGTGAGTAGGGATAATCTTAAGATAGATTGCAGCGAAACGATTGTGGGAGGGAGAAGGGAAAATATTTTGATATCATTCTCTGAAGTAAAGAGGTTAATTAAAGAGTTAAAGACTGGTTCTGCGTCAGGGGTAGATGACTTATCGAATGAGCACTTAAAATATGCAAATGACGGTGTATGTCTGCATATATCATTGCTCCTATCAGCCATGCATGCTCATAGCTATATCCCTGCAGAGTTCATGAGGGTATATATCTTGACCCTGGTCAAAAATAAGTACGGAGACATTCTGTCCAGCAATAATTACAGGCCTATTGCTGTCGCTTCCTGCTTCTCGAAACTACTAGAAAAACTCTTGTTACGCCGATTAAATGATTTCCTATGGACATCTAATCAGTATGGTTTTGAAAGGTCCCACTCAACTGATCTATGTATGTATGTACTTAAAGAAACTATCTAAATACATTGACAGTAATTCAACTATTTATAGCTGTTTCCTAGATATAAGTAAGGCATATGATAGGGTGAACCACAATATTTTATTTGCAAAACTAGAAGACAGGAAGGTTCCCATGTACATATTAAATTTATTGAAATTTTGGTATTCCCACCAATCTTTTACTGTTAGGTGGGGCAATGTACTATCCGAGTGTTTTGGCTCCTCTTGCGGGGTGAGACAAGGCTCCTTGCTCTCCCCTATGCTGTTTAATGTGTATATCGACGGATTAATTGCTTCACTTAATGAGGCAACAGTGGGATGTTGTATAGATAACACAAGGATAAATAACTTAGTTTATGCCGATGATATGGTGTTAATAAGTCCCTCTGTTAAAGGTCTGGATCGGCTACTAAAAGTCTGCGAAGTGTATTGGCAGAAACATGATATACTTTTTAATGTTACAAAAACTAAGGTTATGGAATTTCATCCTAAAAGTCGTAATCAGCCAGCTGATATAAGATTTAAAATGAATGGTGAAGTAACTGAGGAAGTACAAGAGTTTAAGTATTTGGGTCAAACTATTACCAGCTCCTTGAGTGATGACTCAGGCTTCGAGATTGTTTTCTTATATCTATGTGCTAAAGCGAATATGATCATAAGGAACTTTCGATTCTGTACAAGTGAAGCTAAAGACACTCTCTTTTGTACTTTCTGCAGTAATATATACGGACAGCAACTGTGAGTGAATTATAAAAGAGGTTCTGGCAGAACTCTAAATTTGCTGTACAACAGGTCTTTTAGACTCTTACATAAATTACCCCCGAGATGCTCAGCTTCGCAAATGTTTGCTACCCGCAATGTCCCGAGCTTCCCGGAGGTAACAAGACGTGCTCAACACAGTCTAATGCAAAGAATTAAAAAATCAACCAACCCGATCATCTAAGCCAGGGGTGGTCAACCTATGGCGCATGCGCCAAAAGTGGCGCATTGGATGATTAGAAGTGGTGCATTGCTGCTCTCAGTAACTAATTTAACTCCAAACATTAAAAGCTTGGTGAAATCAAAACAGACTCAAAAGTCTCATTAAGGTAAGTAATGTTTACATTGTTTTTATATTAAATCATTATATCATGTAAAAATGCTAAATATATCTATATTAACATATTTTATACAAGAATTGAATGGGGGTACAAGACTTGTATGGCGCATCTGAACTCATGCGTGAAAAAATTGGCGAATGAAATGTAAAAGGTTGGCCACCCCTGATCTAAGCTATCCATGAGTCCTGCCATTTATCCTCTAAGCTATGGACTTCTTGGTACGAAAACGTCTGTCTGTAGCTACACATAACTTCGACATTACAGTATTATTTCTAATCAATTGTATATATTTCTATCCTTAGTATAAGAACTGTTATTGTATTAATAATATTTGTCACATGGACTATAGTCTGCCAATAAACCTTTTCATTTCATTTCAATTAGTCCAATTAGTTTAATGGTTATGGGACATTTTCTAATGTTTACCATATATCGAATATCTCCATATTTAAAATCGATATCAAAGAAAGCGTTTATATTTCTTTCATTTCTCTCCATTGTCATGATATTTAGAAAGATTGAACCCAATTGAATTTTTGTCAAAAAATGGGAAAATGCAGTCTGAATAAAGGCTTCGAAATTTTCAAATTTTTATGAAATACTAAACAATATGGAATGTTTTGCAATTTTACATATATGTCCGAATTTATATAAAGTTAATAAATCTAAAATATTTAATAGTTACTGCAATTAGTTTAATGGTTATGGGACATTTTCTAATCTTTACTGAACCATATATCGAATATCTCCATATTTAAAATCGATATCAAAGAAAGCGTTTATATTTCTTTCATTTCTCTCCATTGTCATGATATTTAGAAAGTTTGAACCGAATTGAATTTTTGTCGAAAAATGGGAAAAAGCAAACTGTATATTTTCGGATTTCATTCCTCGTTTGGCGGAATTTCATTCCTCGTTTGGCGGAATTTCATTCCTCGTTTGGCGGAATTTCATTCCTCGTTTGGCGGAATTTCATTCCTCGTTTGGTCGGATTTTATTCCTCGTTTGGTCGGATTTTATTCCTCGTTTGGTCGGATTTTATTCCTCGTTTGGTCGGATTTTATTCCTCGTTTGACAGCATGACAGCTTTTCAGGCAAAAGTCTTTGAGATTCATTTATATTTGACATTTTCCGGCATAAAAATAGAAGTAGAATTTGTGGAAAAGAAAATATTGTTGCATTTAGTTTATTTCAATTGTCATTTGTAATGACAGAATTATCTTTGAAATAATAGAAAATGATAACGGAAATAATAGAAATACGAGAAAAAAATGGTGAACAATACAAATCATGATTGTCACAGATTTGTGACTATGCTGCTCTAACCAACTAGAATTGTTAAATCATAGAGTTGATGTCACTTCTCAATACTACCCCAGGCTAATAATATCCAAATAGAAAAATAAATTTCTAAACCAACACTAATTCTTTCATAGGTTCCTGTAAATAAATTTTTTTTCCAGTGTGTGTGTGTGTGTGTGTGTGTGTGTGTGTGTGTGTGTGTGTGTGTGTGTGAGAGCGAGCGGGCACATGCGTAAATTGTAATAATATTTTAATCTGTATATTTTAAAAGTATACTCAACGACCCGAGACGGAAATCACACGAGGGGTAGTCCAACTATAATGTTAATGGGGAAAGAGTGAAGAGATCGCTGTCTATATCTAGTTATGTTTCTGAGTTTATTTCTATACCTCAGGTTGGTATGAGAGGTAAAAAGCATACCAGGTTTGTGTGTGTGTGTGTGTGTGTGTTGTTACCGTTTCCTTGATTGGTTGCTCGTCTTTCCTTGACCAGAAGGATTCGAATAGCAAGATGGTGTTTACAAAAACAATTTCGTATGTGAATCGACGCACTTTGGGTTTACTGAAGCAAAACATGAAAATAAATTAAATATAAATTAAATACCCAATTACCCTCAATAAATAAAATGCCACAACAAACGCACTTAAAGTGTCGTAAACAGAAACAGTAGGTCCTGTCCTAATTTGAATAAAATGAGAATCAACTTTATCACTGTTTCGCTTTTGGCAACACACCAAAACATTTTTCATTTTCAGCTAGTTCCAGGTGCAGTGGTATCCAAATCGCCGTAAACATTATAATAGATGGGCAGGAAATGGGTAGGCTTTACTTTCAATCCTGACTACGGCCTCCAAATTTATCGTCGAGATTCAGCTTCGGTCTTAGGACCTTTAACGTTCAAAAAATTTATATTCAACTCCCGCTGGACGAAATCGAACTGAACTTGAAACGGCAATTCGTCTCTCCAGCCGAATCTGGGCGTGGTCACAAATTTCAAACCTAAAAGTCACTCCTGGAAAATTCCACTAATTAAAAATAAAATTGAGAGAATATCAAAAAACTAAATCGAAACTATTTCAATGATATTTCCGGAAAGCAATTTTAATTATATTCTACCTCATTTAGAGGTTTCACCATTTTTTATATTACAGACAATGTTCACAGACACTATTTTGTTCTAACTCTGCACAATAGCATTATATTTATCAATTACTTTAACAATTTTGTATCTTACATTAAGGAAAAACTAAAGTCGAAATTAATCACAGTTTAAAATAAAGTATATTCAACATAACGCAATAAATGCTAAATTATTTGAACATTAAATATAAAATATTAACTAGAATTAAAGTGCATACAAAGTGCCCACAAAGTCCCTTTGCAGTGAAATTACACCATATCTGTATGTTGCTAATATTGTTTTTTTACGCAAAGGGACTTTGTTGCCACCCTATACATAAAACAAAATTACCTGAAATTGCTACCGCTCTATCGATGACAATTTCAGAAAAATTTTACGTCTTCAACACTTTCTTCCAAATATTTTAATCTTAAAATCTTCCACTTTCAACCCTTGCCGTCAAGATCGCAGATACGAAAAACCATAAAACTACCATGACCTTATGCCTGATTTACTTTCAAATCATTTCCACCAAGATCCAGTCACACACCCTACCTACCATTCACATTCTACTTCCACAATAATCCTACTGTACAATACTCTCACTCGTACTGTGTGTGTGATATCATATTAACAATATATATATATATATATATATATATATATATATATAATATATAGGCGCCTCGGTGGTGTAGTGGTTAGCGTCGCTGACTACGAATCCATCGGCCCAGGTTCGAGACCCGACGGCAGCCGGCGCGCAGCAAAACCCAGCTGTTCATCTTTCCACATAAAGAAAAGTGGTTGGTAGATAAATGGGTACCCTAGGTGGCCTAGTGGTTAAGACGCTGGGCTGCTGATGGGGCGTGGTTCGGATTCCACGTTAAACTATAGGTCTAAGGTGGAGTGAAAAGCATGACCGTCAGAATGAACAATTCGGGCGGAAGCTAACCAAAGGCTAACCAAACCAAAGGTTATGTAGCTACAGCGACATCGTCAAACTCTTCGAAGATCCTCTTTTCACCTTCAACAATTTCTGCAGCAACTTCAGCCTTCACAAGAAACCCATTGTCCCATCGACACATAGCCGCAATCAAGATGACGTCACATCGCACTTCCAGTCGAGACTTCCTCGCAAGCGACCCTCAGTCGAGCTGGCACCACGCACCATGCCAGAAACACTCAAAGGCCACCCTCCATGGGCGCATGTTATTTCATTAACTTAAGTACCAATCGAAATTCGTTTCAATCGCGTCATATAATTTTTCGCCACCTACTATTTACCTAGTGCGCATTAGTTCCTTTTTATTTATCATATTTAATCAGTAGTTGAAGCATTATTTTACGAGGTAGAGAGAGTCGTGGTTACTCATGGCGAGGTAGAGAGAGTCGTGGTTACTCATGGCGAGGTAGAGAGAGTCGTGGTTACTCATGACGATGTAGAGAGAGTCGTGGTTACTCATGACGAGGTGAAGAGAGTCATGGTCACTGATTATTTTCTGTCGAGGCAAAGAGAGTCGTGGTTACTCATGACGAGGTGAAGTGAGTCGTGGTTACTCATGACGAGGTGAAGTGAGTCGTGGTTACTCATGACGAGGTGAAGTGAGTCGTGGTTACTCATGACGAGGTGAAGTGAGTCGTGGTTACTCATGACGAGGTGAAGTGAGTCGTGGTTACTCATGACGAGGTGAAGTGAGTCGTGGTTACTCATGACGAGGTGAAGTGAGTCGTGGTTACTCATGACGAGGTGAAGTGAGTCGTGGTTACTCATGACGAGGCGAAGTGAGTCGCGGTTACTCATGACGAGGCGAAGTGAGTCGCGGTTACTCATGACGAGGCGAAGTGAGTCGCGGTTACTCATGACGAGGCGAAGTGAGTCGCGGTTACTCATGACGAGGCGAAGTGAGTCGCGGTTACTCATGACGAGGCGAAGTGAGTCGCGGTTACTCATGACGAGGCGAAGTGAGTCGCGGTTACTCATGACGAGGCGAAGTGAGTCGCGGTTACTCATGACGAGGCGAAGTGAGTCGCGGTTACTCATGACGAGGCGAAGTGAGTCGCGGTTACTCATGACGAGGCGAAGTGAGTCGCGGTTACTCATGACGAGGCGAAGTGAGTCGCGGTTACTCATGACGAGGCGAAGTGAGTCGCGGTTACTCATGACGAGGCGAAGTGAGTCGCGGTTACTCATGACGAGGCGAAGTGAGTCGCGGTTACTCATGACGAGGCGAAGTGAGTCGCGGTTACTCATGACGAGGCGAAGTGAGTCGCGGTTACTCATGACGAGGCGAAGTGCGTCGTGGTTACTCATGACGAGGTGAAGTGCGTCGTGGTTACTCATGACGAGGTGAAGTGCGTCGTGGTTACTCATGACGAGGTGAAGTGAGTCGTGGTTACTCATGACGAGGTGAAGTGAGTCGTGGTTACTCATGACGAGGTGAAGCGAGTCGTGGTCACTCGTGACGAGGTAAAGAGAGTCATCGTTACTTTATTTACTACATATATATTGCCGTAGGTTATGTGGCTATACACACACACACACACACACATATATATATATATATATATATATATGTGTGTGTGTGTGTGTTTTAAAGTGTTGTTTTAGTAAGTTGCGAAACGAAACTAGTGATGGTGCTTGTTTGATGTTTATGGGTATAACGTTCCAGATATTTGCCCCCTTTGTAGGAGAGAGCATTTCCTGCAGTTGCATGGAATAATTAGGTTTATGTATGAAATCATTGGGAAGCCTTGTATTATGATTATGGTTGATCTGATGGAGAGTAATCGCCCTGTGAATGGGCGAAGTATAGTTTCTATTATTAGCAACCTTGTACATACTGGTACCAACAGTAAGTTTATACAGGTCATTTAGTTTTAGAATATTTACGTTTTTTAACATTGGAGAGGTATGAGAGCGTCCGTTATCATTGTCCGAGAGAGTTCGTAAACATTTTTTATGGATTACTTCTACCGGATACAGTATATAATTCTTTGTACTACCCCATGCTGTGATTCCATATTGCAAGTGTGGATGGATAAATGAGTAATACAGTGTGAGGAGGGCATTTTTGGGAATTGTTTTTTTTTTAATTTAAACATTATGTAGGGAAGTTTAGATATTTTTTATTTGATATGTCGTGTATGGCTTTTGAAATGTAATTTTTCATCTAATTTAATGCCAAGAACTTTAACTTCATTTACTTTTGCAAAAGGAGTGTCTCAATTTTTAATGGTGTATGCACGATTGCAGTTTTTTTAGTTACGGTCATATAACCTTGGCTAACCTTGGCTTAGCTTCCGCCCGAATTGTTCATTCTGATGAAGGTCAAGCTTGTCATTCCACCTTAGACCTACAGTTTAAAATGGAGTCCGAACCACGCCCCACCAGCAGTCCAGCGTCTTAATCACTAGGCTACCCAAGGTACCCATTTTTCTACTAACCAATTCTTATCGTGTAGAAGGATGAACAGCTGGGTTTGCTGCACGCCGCCAGCCGTCACCGGGTCTCGATCCTGGTGCCGATTGGTTAGTAGTCAGCGACTGCTAACCACTACACACCAAAATGATGATTTTGGCAAGTTTAGTAAAATCTTATTTGCACACCTCCATTTATAGACATGATTTAATTGCTTGTTCACTTCGTTCATTAAGTAATTGATATCGTGGTGTGTAGAAGTGAGTGTTGTGTCATCCGCATATTAAATACGGCCTAATGTTGTTGATCGCTAAAAATCATTTGAATGCTTAAGAAGAGTAAGGTCCAAAGATTGATCGTTGTTGAACCCCACTTTCCAATATAACATATTCTGATGAAGTATCATTTACTTTAACATACTGGTGACGATTAGAGAGATATGACTTAAACCAATTTAGCATATTTCCCCTTATGCCATGTGTTTAATTTGTCTAGTAAGATATCATGTGAGAGCATATCAAAGGCTTTCGACAGGTCAAGGAAAACTAAGATTGAGTGTTTTTTGTAGTTTAGGTTTTTTATGGCTATTTTCTTATAGCCTGTTAATGGCGCCTTCTTTGGTGTGGCCTTCTCTAAATCCAAATTGTACTTTTATTTGGATGTCGTATTTAGCTATGAATTTGATTAATCTATTGTACAAGATTCTTTTAAATACTTTACAAGTACACACGTGTACTTGCCAAGTACTCGCTCATTATACATTCGGAGAAATAGGACTGTAATGTCTTCATATATTTACATAGCAAAGCAGTGCCATTAACTTAACAAACAAATTTTATGCTTTATTGGCAGAATGGAGTTGTATGGTAAATCTTGATAGATAATGCAGAGTATTTTTAAAAATATAGAAGCTAAGAGAGAGAAGCACATGGAGATTATCTGTAGTAAGCTTCAAACATATGTTTAGAAATACATACAGTTGGATATTCAGCTAGGATTACAGTCACATGACTACATACAGGTTAAGGTTACATACAGGTATTCAGTTAAAATTATACCTTGGTATTTATTTGGATATTAGACGCTGAAGTATAATTAAATATAATTAATATAATCAAATATATTAATATCAATATTATTAACACTAATATCAATTATTAATATAATTAATATAGATATTATAAAACTATATATTATACAATTAAATATTATTATCAGTGGAGCCCGGATGTTTAGGCACTAAAAACCCTTAAAAAGGGCAGGCAAATAGGCAAAATAAGCATTCAAAATCGGAAGTATAAAGAAACCAAAAAAGAAATTTGTAAACTTGCTTTCGAAAAAAGTTTAATCTAAAATAATACCTTTTTATATACGTATAATACATATTACAACGCCCTTACTGAACAAAACGGTAGGTAATGCAAATACTAGTTGCACATAATAACTGATTTTATTTCCAAAACTAGTTTAATATAGAATAATACCAATATATACGTATAAATAATAATATATTACAACGCCATTACAGTGAACAAAATAATAGATGCTGAAAATGTTGGTTACACAATAATGACAAGGATTTAAATTTTTAAAAATATTTAATTAAAACTATTATGCACGCTCAGTTTATATATATGAGTCATCCCTCGTTATTCGCCGAGAATCTCCGCGAATACTTTACAGAATTACCCAGGCCTACAAAAATTAAAAATAATTACCTAGACGGCATTTTAAGCATGTGCGTAAGTAAATAATGAGCAGAATATGCATAAATAAATACCTGCAACGCATTTTCAAAATATTTATAGAAATAATGAACAGAATTAAGTACACTGTATGCATAAATAATAACAGAAAATATTTTAGACGGGCATAAAAAAGAAATACAGCAAGGGACAATCACAACGCCAAGACGACGTTGAAGGCCCCATTCGCTGATGATGGTAGTAGTGTGGTTGAAAAATGGGAGAGTACAGGAATGTTACAATGCAATTCAAGATGTTGCAAAGTGGTTATACAATGAAGGTGGAGGGAGTTTATGAAAAGGGGGAGGGGGAATGTTGCAAGAGCAACAAGGGGTTATGCAACTTGGAGGCGGAGTTATCCCCCAAGAGAGAAGGGAGGAGAGAGGAAGGTGTTCGCCTGTCAGGAGCCAAGCGCGTATTAAGACTTCATCTGAGCGCCCGCTGTCTTATAAGGTGTAAATCCGCTAGTTGGCTTAGAAAGCATAAATGGCTTGTTCAGGTGTACATGTTGAGTTGCCAGATAGCGATATTTATTTAACTAAAGCATATATTCTTGACGGTTGGCTTAGAAATCCGTCAGTCGGTTTAGAAGGAGTAACCAGCCATTTGGTGTAATTAAATAATAATATCGTTTACAACCAAAAGAATTAAATAAAACACCATTACATCATTCTGTTTATTTAGGTGAATTATTGGAATCAGAAATATATAGAAAATAAATATACAATGGAATATATATGATTAATAAAATAAGAAATATGAACGAGGAATATGTATATAATTAAAAAACACATCAATATAACAGTACAGGAGAAATATATATACACAGTTATGTTAAATAACTAAATATATTGAAAATTCATCAAAATACATTCGCTTTGTTCTACTGCGCAAAACACTAAACTCACAATAATCGAGTCTACAATCACATCATTATTGCTTTACACTACGCAGTAAACGCGGCTTAATATTATTTCACCGCTCAAGTTATATAGAAACCTATACTTTATATAAATGGCCTTCATATCGTTCAGTACTAGTTTTGCGCCCACTTTACATCCGGTTGGCAAGTTATCTTTAACCCTTTAAGCCCTGAATTTTTTGTAGGGTTAAGTTTTGAATGCTTGTATTTGAAACATTAGCAATTTGTACCTTCATTCCTTAAAGGGTTAAATACGTCTCGAATACAATCACAAGCACGCACAAAGAGGTCATCGTTAGCCACAACGTCATTATTAAATACAAGTTTATAAACACACCTTTCCAATTGAGGATTTATTTTTACCAACCCGAGCTTTTCCGTGATGTGGTTCGTGGGTTTTTAGGCAACCATAAAGCACCAAATTATAAAGTTAGTGTTAAACTTGATTAAGTGCTATGGCAAAATGGGGTGCCGTATGTCTTTAAAATTACACTATCTGCATTCACATCTAGACTTTTTTCGTGATAACCTGGGCGATGTGAGTGAAGAACATGGCGAAAGATTCCATTAAGATATTCAAACGATGGAGAAAAGGTACCAGGGCCATTGGGATGCTTCCATGATGGGAGACTACTTATGGTCGCTGATCAGAAAGGATAAGAATGTTTATACGCGGAAGTCGCGTTCTTCAGTGAATTTTTAAGGAACGCACACTGCATAACGAGGCTTGTTATTCTCTTATCGGTTCTCCTCATGATATATATTATATCCTTTGCACCATTTTGGGTTTGTCAAACAATTTTGGCTCAACAAACATTAATTTCCAATAGTGTTTTTATTTTCAGAAAATATTTATGTTAGCCTTCTTTATACACATACTTTGCCATATGAAAAGTATGATAACCTATATTTTTGAAACGGTTGATGATAGAGCAAAACCAATATAATTTTTGGAATCAACGCCCCGAAATCATTAAGAAACGACAGAAAAATCACAATAAACAGAAAATTTTTCAAATTTTTTTACCCAGTGTTATATAGGAATTGTTCATTTTTACACACACACACACACACACACACACACACATATATAATATATATATATATATATATATATATATATATATATATATATATACCTTTGGTTTGATAAACTTTGGTTAGCTTCCGCCCGAATTGTTCATTCTGATGAAGGTCAAGCTTTTCACTCCACCTTAGACCTACAACTTAACGTGCAATCCGAACCACGCCCACCAGGTTTTAATTGAGAAGTTGCTCGATGTGTCCCCCTTCCTACTCAACGCAGGCCTCCAAACATGGACGCCACTGATCAATACACCTGTTTACATGTTGTTGAGACACCTTCTCCAAGCCGAGCAGAATTCTTTTGCGTAGTTCATCTATGTCTCTTATATTGGTACCAGGGATGTAAACTTTGGACTTCAGGGCTTCCTAATCACCATAATCTACTGGCGAAAGAGCGGGGCTACTAGCCAGCCACATATTGGGTTCGATAAAATCCGGTGTTTCGTTCTCAAGGAGTGCGACAGTTTGGTGTGCTCTGTGGGCAGGGGCTCCATCTTGTTGGAAAGTATATCTTTCACTCTATCTAACTGATATTCGACGAATTAGTATAAGTTGAAGTCTTCAAGAGAAGACTAGATGCCTGGCTCAGGGTACCAGATAAGCCGAGTGTACCTGGCTATGTATGGTGGAGAGCGCAAGAAAACAACTTGCTCCTCCACCAAGCCAGACCTAGAGGCGGGGCCACCAGCTTGACCATATATATATATATATATATATATATATGAAAATTTAATATTATTGCATGCAATTAATATAGTAGTAATAATAAAGTAGTATATTAATTGTTATGTAATTTGAGACATGTACAGGGTGTTCATAAAGTCACGCAAGTGAATAAGGTGAAGTGTACATGCATAGTAATTTGCGTGATTTTATGGACACCCTGTAGTTTGGCACTGAAATAAGAGATGGAATTGCACATCTAATTAATTAAAAAAAATAAAATATATATGCCATATACACCCAATACGCAATTTAATTTCAAAATATTTTTTATAAACTTCATCCGCCTTTTTTATATCCCAAAATATATTTTAAATTTTTTTCCGTCATAATAAGAATGAAATTGAAACTTGCTTGCCACAAGGACGCGTATTGGCACTATGTTGGCACTGTGAAATTTGTATCAAAGTTTCTTTCCAAGTTTGAAGTTTAATTTAACAGGACAAATACAAGTTATATATATAGTGAACAGACAAAGGAATTCTTTTCCCCCACCATTCTCAAACATCTTGGAATCATCAAGAATCGAAGAACACGTGGTTTTGTCAAGGACAGAGAAACAACAGGACGCTTGTTGGCGTCTCAAAAAGGCCGCGAAACATAGCGTCCTTTGAGGTTATAAAAGGCTGAGTCCACTGATACACCCTCACTCACTCCTCTCTCAGCAGTCTCACTTCTCGTCTCACTCTCAGCCTTCGTCAGCAGCAACACTCGTCAAGCCACCCGCTTTCCGGCCTTCGCCGGGGAGCGGCCTGCTGTTCCTTCAAGGCTCCGGTCTATCATCAAGTAAGGCCTTCTACAGACCGCCTGCAGAAGCAATCTTTCGAAACCCAGCGCCGTTCGACTTCAGCCGGCCTCAGTCCCTCAAGCAACATCTCAACACTACACGAAGCGAATCAACACTTAAAGCGACATCCTTCTGACCCTGGCTCAACTCATCCTTCACCTCATGACGAGGTAGAGTGAGTCGTGGTTACTCATGACGAGGTAGAGTGAGTCGTGGTTACTCATGACGAGGTAGAGTGAGTCGTGGTTACTCATGACGAGGTAGAGTGAGTCGTGGTTACTCATGACGAGGTAGAGTGAGTCGTGGTTACTCATGACGAGGTAGAGTGAGTCGTGGTTACTCATGACGAGGTAGAGTGAGTCGTGGTTACTCATGACGAGGTGAAGCGAGTCCTAGTCACTGATTATTTTCTGACGAGGCAAAGAGAGTCGTGGTCACTCGTGACGAGGTAAAGAGAGTCATCGTTACTTTATTTACTGACGAGGTAACGAGAGTCTTGATTACTTTAACTATTTACTATTTACTATTTATTCCAAGTTTGCCGATTCCATTCCACAGTTTGCCAATGCCATTCAAATTTTGCCGATTCCATTCCACGGGTCGCCAATTCCATTCCACAGTTTGCCGATTCCATTCCACGGTTCGCCGACTCCATTCCAAGTTTGCCGATTCCTTTCCAATTCTACCGATTCGACTCTCTTTACCTCGTCAGTAAATAGTTAAAGTAACCATGACTCTCTTTACCTCGTCATGAGTAACGACGACTCTCTTTATCTCGTCAGTAAATAGTTAAAGTAACCATGACTCTCTTTACCTCGTCATGAGTAACCACGACTCCCTTTGCCGCGTCAGTAAATAGTTAAAGTAACCATGACTCTCTTTACCTCGTCAGTAAATGGTTAAAGTAACCATGACTCTCTTTACCTCGTCAGTAAACAGTTAGCGTAACCATGACTCTCTTTACCTCGTCAGTAAATAGTTAGCGTAACCATGACTCTCTTTACCTCGCCAGTAAATCGTTTAAGTAACCATGACTCTCTCTACCTCGTCTTTACCTCGTCATGAGTACAACAACACTTCATCTTTGTTTATTTTTACGCCGCTACTTTCTTCTTGTTGTCAGTGATGAAAATATCAAATAATTTGGAACAATCATCGCTAAATGAGGAAGCTTTTCCACTCAAAGTCTGTGATGCGGTTCTTGTTTTCTTCCAGCGCAATATCTCCTGAAAACGCTTGTATAGCTTGATGATTCGCCTTACGACTGTTACTTGCGAGACTGTGTAGATAGATGTTGCAGAACTCCCAGTGCTTAATAAGGATGGCGGCTGTTATCCTTGCAGCATCCTCCATTGCTCTGTGAAGGAAGGAAAAAATCTGAATAAATAGATGACCATTAAATCTACGTCAAAAGGAAATAGCTATATATTTCTCAAATATTCATAAATAGGAACATTATAATATGAAAGATGATAGTTCAAGATAGGCTCATACATACCGTTGCTGAGCTCCAGCTTGTTCACGGCGGAGGAGAGCCATCTTCATCTCAATAATACGCTTTTCCACCGGTAGTGCTCCAGGTGGAAAGCTAAGGCACATATTGTCCGCATACGACACATCACCACGTATCGTGTCGTGGCAGGAAATTTAAGTCAAATTCAATTCAATTCACTGCAAAAATGAAAGATGTGTTAGTGAACGGGAAAAGTGACAAATTTCTTATTTTATGCTAAATAAGGTCAAATGTATGGTATGAATAATAGCGATTATAGTATACAATTCTCCCTCTGACTTTATTATGTCTGAAATTAGAATCTCTTCCAAAAATGTTCTTTCTGCTCGATCTGGGCTCAACTCTAGGAAGGCATACGCTCCCGATGGTGTTCCTCCTGTTGTTCTCAAGAACTGTGGTGCTTCTGTGCAGACAAATTCTTCGTCTTTGTCTTTCATCTGGTACTTTTCCTTCCTGTTGGAAGTTCGCTTTCATTCAGCCTGTCCCAAAGAAGGGTGACCCTCTCAACCCTCTAACTATCGTCAAACTACTTTCATTTCTTGCCTTTCTAAAGTTTTTGAATCTATCCTTAATAGGAAGATTCTTAAACACAAGGAACGCTCAACTGGTGATCTTCTTGCATATCTCTGACTTTTGGTCATCCTCCTTTCAGTATTTCAGTGAAACATTTGTTATTGCGCTAGACAGCAAATTTTTTTTATAGTGTCTTGCACAAATCTTTAATTTCGAAACTTTCCTCGTTCTTCTCTGTAGCCTCGAAATGCTAAGCTTAGTGCGGCTAGGGTCAGGGTCACATTGACAATACGTTCAAGGATCTGCCTCCAATAATTTTCTTCCTTCTTTATTAAAGCATCCATGTGTATACCAGGTTTCTTGAACTTTACATACTTCAAGATGTGATTTCGATTCTTGGTGTTTTATCAATACAGAAGTGAAATGCTACCAGTCATCATATCCAGTAACCACAGAACTACATAACATCCTTGCTATTTACCATACAATAACGGCATTTACCATACAATAACGGCAGTAATCTAGATGAATACATTGATTTGCCGTACAAAATTAAGTCATTATCAGATAACCCCAAATATTCTCACTGTATAATAATGGGGGACTTTAACGCACATATGAACTCGGAATTCTTTGGAGAATTGGGTAACATGTGTGAGTCGGTCAATTTAAGTATAAGTGATGTAGATGTATTAGGGGTAGCCAGTGGTAATTTTACATACGTTAGCGATATGAGTGGTACCACCAGGTGGATTGATCATTGTCTCACTAGTAATAATCTAAAGGATCGAATTGTTAGAGTTCATATTTTGCATGATTTCCTTCTTTCTGATTATAGACCATTAGAAATATTACGTTACCAATTTATGCGCAACACGACTTAACAAGAACTCAATAGGTAAGAATAATCGCGTCGATTGGTCCAATGTTACGATGCAGCAGAGAATAGAATACAAAGACAGAACAAGTCACCTCTTCAATAATTTAGAAATTTTGCACCTTGCCTGTAATAATCCTTGCTCAAATGATTCTCACTGTAAACTCATAGATAGGTATTATAGTAAAATAATATCCCTGTTAAGAGAAGCAGGAAGCCCCTGGATTAAATCTTACAACTATCATACTAAGGTTATGCCTGGATGGAATGATTTTATTGCCCCCCTGAAGAGGGAATCGAAAGACGCCTATGATTTGTGGTGCTTTCATGGTAGACCCAGATTAGGACCAGTATACATAAATGTGTAGAAGTCGGGGTCAGTATAAGGCGGCCATAAGGCGATGTAAACAGGAAGAAGAGTCTATTCGAGCATCAAAAGCCTGTGAAGCTCGCATAAATAACGATAATAAATTTTTTGGAAATTTGTTAAGAATCAAACGGGTGTCAAAAATGTCCTCCCTCCGACAATCGATGGGGTGTCGGGGGAGGATGAAATTGCAAAGCTGTGGAAAAACCACTACTCTAACATTCTTAACAGTGTGAGTAGGGATAATCTTAAGATAGATTGCAGCGAAACGATTGTGGGAGGGACAAGGGAAAATATTTTGATATCATTTTCTGAAGTAAAGAGGTTAATTAAAGAGTTAAAGACTGGTTCTGCGTCAGGGGTAGATGACTTATCGAATGAGCACTTAAAATATGCAAATGACGTAGTATGTCTGCATATATCATTGCTCCTATCAGCCATGCTTGCTCATAGCTATATCCCTGCAAAGTTCATGAGGGTATATATCTTGCCCCTGCTCAAAAATAAGTACGGAGACATTCTGTCCAGCAATAATTACAGGCCTATTGCTGTCGCTTCCTGCTTCTCGAAACTACTAGAAAAAATCTTGTTACTCCGATTAAATGATTTCCTATGGACATCTAATCAGTTTGGTTTTAAAAGGTCCCACTCAACTGACGGTGCTAGGACAACTGCACCCCGGACAACCGCCCCCCGACAACCGCCCCCCGACAACCGCCCCCCGGAAGTACAAGAGTTTAAGTATTTGGGTCAAACTATTACCAACTCCTTGAGTGATGACTCGGATATAAGAAAACAATCTCGAAGCCTGTGTGCTAAAGCGAATATGACCATAAGGAACTTTCGTTTCTGTACAAGTGAAGCTAAAGACACACACTTTCGTACTTTCTGCAGTAATATATACGGTTAGCAACTCTGGGTGAATTATAAAAAAGGTTCTGGCAGAACCCTAAATTTGCTGTACAACAGGTCTTTTAGACTCTTACATAAATTACCCCCGAGATGCTCAGCTTCGCAAATGTTTGCTACCCGCAATGTCCCGAGCTTCCCGGAGGTAACAAGACGTGCTCAACACAGTCTAATGCAAAGAATTAAAAAATCAACCAACCCGATCATCCAAGCTATCCATGAGTCCTGCCATTTATCCTCTAAGCTATGGACTTCTTGGCACGAAAACGTCTGTCTGTAGCTCCACTTAACTTCGACATTACAGTATTATTTCTAATCAATTGTATATATTTCTATCCTTAGTATATGAACTGTCATTGTATTAATAATATTTGTCATATGGACTATAGTCTGCCAATAAACCTTTTCATTTTCATTTTCATAATGTTAGAGTTTTGGGTAGTGTTTAGGTTAGAGAGATATAATGCGGGTGTTGTATAAGTTTTGTTGCACAGGATACTGCTGTGTGCGTTTGCGAAAGCTACCAATAGCATAAGTACTCATGGCTAATATTCTGCAGAGTTTAAGACCCACGGTCCTCGTATCAGACTTCCAGTGAGCATGCTGTGCAGGATTGTCTACTCTTGTACATGTTGACAAGCAACCGCTTTTGTCAAGCAAGTATTGACAAAGCAGAATCGAGTTTCACCTGAGGAGGAACGTCCTTGGTGCTCCACTTCCTGACAGAATGTAAATGACTGGGTGCCATTACAAACTCTGCTTATGAATTGTCATGGAGTCTGGTTCCCTGAGAATGAAGTGTTCTATATTTGCTGCCATTCCATTATTCTGAGGGAACGCCTGATTTAATTTTTTGAAAGCAATGACTTTGTATTGAAAAAAAAAAAATAATAACAACAACAACAACAACAGGGTCTCTTGGTGGAATTATAAATTTTGATATGTTGGTAGTTTAAAATTATTGGAAGACCCACCTAGCACTGTGGACGTTGAAAATTATTATTTTGTAATTTTGGTAACTAATTTATTAACATTTCGGAATGTGCATGAATTGCGAGTTTTATAAGGACATTCCTAGATTCTGGGTTAAATTCTGTAGGTTTAGAGTTTTTAAATTTGTAGGTTCTTCTTTACTAGTTTGCTTGACTTTGTCAAGCATGGGGGAGAGGAAATGTAACAGGATAAAGTACCGCTAATACAAATGCGAAACAACCAACCTGAACCAACCCGAACCTTAATCTGACAAATTTTATGAAACTTGATTTAGCTTAGAATACGAAAATGCTGTAGTTAACAGATTCCTGGTTAAGTGAATCTCGGTGTTATTCGTATTTTAGTGAGAGGTCTTTTGTTTAAAGAGGTAAGAAACCATCTCTGGAAAGTTTATAAATCTAGTATTAACGTTGGGAGTTTAGTAATTCATCTAAAGATATAATTGTTAATTACTTGGGTTTAAATACTTGTTTGTTAATGGCGTCCTTTATTAATGAAGTGATTACTATTAAGGTTTGTTTAACAGTTGTATTTTAAAAGAACGTGTTTATTAATAGGTTGATATTGTCACATTTCTTCTTGTTTATTAAAGTTAACTGTAATTATCCATTTGATTAATCGGTATTATTAAAATAGTTTTGTAAATTCTTGTGTAATTATTAACGTTGAGTTTGTAAGTTTGTACAGAAGTTAATGAGGGTGATTTTTAATGTTTTAGGCCTTTTTATTGCGGAGCTCGAGCTTGTCTTCGTCTGGTGACGCTGCATTTGATATAAATTTGGATACATTTATTTTATTAACATTTGAGTTAAATTGCTATTATTTGTATTAAAATTACTAAATATTTGAAACCACTTCTATAAGTCATTAATCGAATTCAATACAGACAATAATATGAACAGAGGTTGACGGAGGTATCAGGTAATTTTATCGGCAAGAAATTCACTTTAAATTAATTTTAAATAGTCTTTAAATAATAATAATAAGTTAGGAAGGACAGAAACTGGCATAGCGATAAGGTCAGAACTTAGCCTATTGCACTACTCCTCGATTATTATAATCAGCAAAACCGGGAGCCGAACCCCCAACCTTAGTGTTTTCAATTCACTCATAGGGAAATGGTGTTGCTACATGCGCTAGCTAAGTACTTCTTATACCTGCTGAAAGTGTGTAATTTAAACATGTTTCCAGTGACTGCTAAAATAGGTTGGAATATTTAATGAACTTTTTTTATTTTGTGTACAAAAAAATTGGTAAAATTATTGACTGTCGCTTCTAAAAAGTCGGTAAATTTTTAGAGTTTGAAGTACAGTACGTTCCAAAAAGGTAACTTTTGCTACGAGAATTTAGGAAATTTTTTTGTAAATTAAAAATATTTGGCAATATTTTGTGTACAGTAGATTTAATAATTCTGAAGAAACTTGTTCTGCGGTAGTAGAGTTTCAACAAATGGTTGATAATGTCATTAAACTGCACGGTATTATTCTACTATTACACCCGTCTAACGTCCAGCAATTATTATATGTTCATTAAGTAGATTTTTTAATTCTAAGACACTTTCCTTCTATAGCGTTTCCGTCGCAAATGCTTCGTTTTCGAGATATAAACATTTTTTTGGTGTGTTTGTACGGTCGTTTGTGTGTTTGTACGGTCGTTTGTGTGTTTGTACGGTCGTTTGTGTGTTTGTACGGTCGTTTGTGTGTTCGTTTGTGTTGCCGTCACATGTCTGCCCAATCAGAGCGCTCCATCCATTTCGAATTTGAATTAGTTTGCTACCGGAATGGCTTCGTGTGACATGTGTTCATTCGATTATTACCGCTGTATTGTCGCTTTCTATGAAAATTTAGAAAAAAGTGTTGAGTTTCTGCGTGCTCACAGTGTTCTACCGACAGTAGTGAAGTGTCCACATTGTAAAATGGAGTGCACATATTGTCAAGACCAGAAACTGTGGCGTTGTAGAAAAAGTTACGTTGTGCTTAAAACGAAGAAAAGACGTACTGTGATTATTCTGTCTTAGATTTTAAAGGTAATTCCTGTTTTTCTTTTAGGATAGGTTAGGTTTAGTTAAGTTAGGATAGGTTAGGTTAGGTTGTTAGGATAGGTTAGGTCAGGATAGGTTAGGTCAGGATAGGTTAGGTTAGGTTAGGTCAATTTTGAAGGTGAAATTTGTTTTTCCTATGTTTTTTTGTGTTTTGAACGAATCTGACCTTCAAAACCATCGGAAATGACTCGTTTTCTGTGATTTCCCCCACATTGCCGGCTGGGGGGGATCTCAAAAACGAGTCATTTCCGACTGTTTTGAAGGTCTGATTCATTCAAAACACATCAAAAACCATAGGAAAAACATAAATTTCACCTCGAAAGGGAGACGGGTGTAATACTATACATTTACCAACTGCACATCCACATAGGGCATTCCGGAAGATAGGTTATGTAATTTAGTTAAGTATATTTGGCATCTAAACTTAAAGTTGTTTATGGTATACATTGAACGTGTACCCTTGTCAACTCCACGATTTCATTCCAAGTTTTTCCGATTTCATTCCAAGTTTTTCCGATTTCATTCCAAGTTTTTCCGATTTCATTCCAAGTTTTTCCGATTTCATTCCAAGTTTTTCCGATTTCATTCCAAGTTTTTCCGATTTCATTCCAAGTTTTTCCGATTTCATTCCAAGTTTTTCCGATTTCATTCCAAGTTTTTCCGATTTCATTCCAAGTTTTTCCGATTTCATTCCAAGTTTTTCCGATTTCATTCCAAGTTTTTCCGATTTCATTCCAAGTTTTTCCGATTTCATTCCAAGTACAGTATTCTTATCTGAATATGCCGTTGGAAAGCATGACAGCTTTTCAGGCAAAAGTCTGAGATTCATTTATATTTGACATTTTCCGGCATAAAAATAGAAGTAGAATTTGTGGAAAAGAAAATATTGTTGCATTTAGTTAATTGTCATTACAAATGTAAATTAAAATAATCTTTTAAATAATAGAAAATGATAACGGAAATAATAGAAATACGAGAAAAAAATGGTGAACAATACAAATCATGATTGTCACAGATTTGTGACTATGCTGCTCTAACCAACTAGAATTGTTAAATCATAGAGTTGATGTCACTTCTCAATATTACCCCAGTCTAATAATATTCAAATAGAAAAATAAATTTCTAAACCAACACTTTAATATTAACAAGACAATATTACACGGGCTTACCAGTCCTTTAATTTTACTTTGGGAATGATTTTCTTATGATTCAGTTTCACTCCCACATTCAAATTTAACTCAGTTAATTGGCACAAAATGACTCCATTTGTTAGTGAAAAATCTTGATAATGGTTAGCATCTACAATTTAGCAATGAGAACTCAATACCTAACTTTACTTAACAGTATTGTTCCAACAATTATACCCGTATTAAATATGTACACAATTTCTTAATAAATTGATACAGACCAATAAAATAGATTTGAGGACTATAACTGATTAACCTTACACCTTAAACTGCAATACTCCATATAACATATGCCCATCACTAGGATCTAAAAATACACTATTGGGCCCTCATCATGCAGGGCCATAACAATGTTAACCTCAGTTGTAAGTATTTTTATTCATGCTTAACACTTTATGTACAGTAACTCTCTTTGAATGTCACACTGAATTAAAATAAACCTTATTTCTGCACCTCAAGCCCTTGTGCTTAGCCTCCAAATAAATTAGTTTTCTTTCATTGGGCAACCAACAATTGAAACTGATTGTTCTACTTGCGGATACTCCAGAGAAGCCTCCAATGCTCTTGGATCTGGAACTTTGTACTTGTGCCAGCTTGTAATTGTACCCAATACCCACTAGGAATTCCTCTTGTCTGGCTATTTCTCACTTGACCATGGGTAGGCCCTTCTGTCCTCTACATCCATTGAAGCTGGAGTTACTGACAAACCGACAAGCTGCTCAGAGCCTCCACTGATTCTACTTTTAAATAAAATCATATTATAAATATCTGTGCCCTGAAACCATTGCCCCACCATATTTTTACATAACATCCAAATCTTGCCCTACACACGGTAGAGAGATCTTTGATTTACAATAGCATGAGAATTTATCTCATCTTAGCCTATATATTCATTTACATTCTACTCTTGGCCTTAGCCAATATGAGAAATTTGGCAGAAGTAGTACACAATTTCAATAAATTATAGTGATTCCAAATCTCATAAAATGAGAATTGATACCAATGCCCCTTTTAGTCATGCCATTTATGCAGAAGGGGACTCGACAAGCTTGCAATTAGCAAGTTGGTTTGAAAAGTAATACCTATAGAGTCATCTCTGCCAAATTTCTCAATTTGGACTTCGACTCGAATCTGTTTTACTTCGGTCCTAATTTCTCGAACATTGTCTGCCCTTTATTTTATTTATTTATTTATTTTATTTATTTATTTATTTATTGCTTCCCAAACAGATTTAATTAGTTTGAGACAATCATAATCGTTTAGGGTACTTAGCTTTAATATTTATCTGACCGACATAGAGTTTCGCAGGAACTACATATATATTGCCGTAGGTTATGTGGCTATACACACACACACACACACACACACACACATATATATATATATATATATATATATGTGTGTGTGTGTGTGTGTGTTTAAAGTGTTGTTTTAGTAAGTTGCGAAACGAAACTAGTGATGGTGCTTGTTTGATGTTTATGGGTATAACGTTCCAGATATTTGCCCCCTTTGTAGGAGAGAGCATTTCCTGCAGTTGCATGGAATAATTAGGTTTATGTATGAAATCATTGGGAAGCCTTGTATTATGATTATGGTTGATCTGATGGAGAGTAATCGCCCTGTGAATGGGCGAAGTATAGTTTCTATTATTAGCAACCTTGTACATACTGGTACCAACAGTAAGTTTATACAGGTCATTTAGTTTTAGAATATTTACGTTTTTTAACATTGGAGAGGTATGAGAGCGTCCGTTATCATTGTCCGAGAGAGTTCGTAAACATTTTTTATGGATTACTTCTACCGGATACAGTATATAATTCTTTGTACTACCCCATGCTGTGATTCCATATTGCAAGTGTGGATGGATAAATGAGTAATACAGTGTGAGGAGGGCATTTTTGGGAATTGTTTTTTTTTTAATTTAAACATTATGTAGGGAAGTTTAGATATTTTTTATTTGATATGTCGTGTATGGCTTTTGAAATGTAATTTTTCATCTAATTTAATGCCAAGAACTTTAACTTCATTTACTTTTGCAAAAGGAGTGTCTCAATTTTTAATGGTGTATGCACGATTGCAGTTTTTTTAGTTACGGTCATATAACCTTGGCTAACCTTGGCTTAGCTTCCGCCCGAATTGTTCATTCTGATGAAGGTCAAGCTTGTCATTCCACCTTAGACCTACAGTTTAAAATGGAGTCCGAACCACGCCCCACCAGCAGTCCAGCGTCTTAATCACTAGGCTACCCAAGGTACCCATTTTTCTACTAACCAATTCTTATCGTGTAGAAGGATGAACAGCTGGGTTTGCTGCACGCCGCCAGCCGTCACCGGGTCTCGATCCTGGTGCCGATTGGTTAGTAGTCAGCGACTGCTAACCACTACACACCAAAATGATGATTTTGGCAAGTTTAGTAAAATCTTATTTGCACACCTCCATTTATAGACATGATTTAATTGCTTGTTCACTTCGTTCATTAAGTAATTGATATCGTGGTGTGTAGAAGTGAGTGTTGTGTCATCCGCATATTAAATACGGCCTAATGTTGTTGATCGCTAAAAATCATTTGAATGCTTAAGAAGAGTAAGGTCCAAAGATTGATCGTTGTTGAACCCCACTTTCCAATATAACATATTCTGATGAAGTATCATTTACTTTAACATACTGGTGACGATTAGAGAGATATGACTTAAACCAATTTAGCATATTTCCCCTTATGCCATGTGTTTAATTTGTCTAGTAAGATATCATGTGAGAGCATATCAAAGGCTTTCGACAGGTCAAGGAAAACTAAGATTGAGTGTTTTTTGTAGTTTAGGTTTTTTATGGCTATTTTCTTATAGCCTGTTAATGGCGCCTTCTTTGGTGTGGCCTTCTCTAAATCCAAATTGTACTTTTATTTGGATGTCGTATTTAGCTATGAATTTGATTAATCTATTGTACAAGATTCTTTTAAATACTTTACAAGTACACACGTGTACTTGCCAAGTACTCGCTCATTATACATTCGGAGAAATAGGACTGTAATGTCTTCATATATTTACATAGCAAAGCAGTGCCATTAACTTAACAAACAAATTTTATGCTTTATTGGCAGAATGGAGTTGTATGGTAAATCTTGATAGATAATGCAGAGTATTTTTAAAAATATAGAAGCTAAGAGAGAGAAGCACATGGAGATTATCTGTAGTAAGCTTCAAACATATGTTTAGAAATACATACAGTTGGATATTCAGCTAGGATTACAGTCACATGACTACATACAGGTTAAGGTTACATACAGGTATTCAGTTAAAATTATACCTTGGTATTTATTTGGATATTAGACGCTGAAGTATAATTAAATATAATTAATATAATCAAATATATTAATATCAATATTATTAACACTAATATCAATTATTAATATAATTAATATAGATATTATAAAACTATATTATACAATTAAATATTATTATCAGTGGAGCCCGGATGTTTAGGCACTAAAAACCCTTAAAAAGGGCAGGCAAATAGGCAAAATAAGCATTCAAAATCGGAAGTATAAAGAAACCAAAAAAGAAATTTGTAAACTTGCTTTCGAAAAAAGTTTAATCTAAAATAATACCTTTTTATATACGTATAATACATATTACAACGCCCTTACTGAACAAAACGGTAGGTAATGCAAATACTAGTTGCACATAATAACTGATTTTATTTCCAAAACTAGTTTAATATAGAATAATACCAATATATACGTATAAATAATAATATATTACAACGCCATTACAGTGAACAAAATAATAGATGCTGAAAATGTTGGTTACACAATAATGACAAGGATTTAAATTTTTAAAAATATTTAATTAAAATACTATTATGCACGCTCAGTTTATATATATGAGTCATCCCTCGTTATTCGCCGAGAATCTCCGCGAATACTTTACAGAATTACCCAGGCCTACAAAAATTAAAAATAATTACCTAGACGGCATTTTAAGCATGTGCGTAAGTAAATAATGAGCAGAATATGCATAAATAAATACCTGCAACGCATTTTCAAAATATTTATAGAAATAATGAACAGAATTAAGTACACTGTATGCATAAATAATAACAGAAAATATTTTAGACGGGCATAAAAAAGAAATACAGCAAGGGACAATCACAACGCCAAGACGACGTTGAAGGCCCCATTCGCTGATGATGGTAGTAGTGTGGTTGAAAAATGGGAGAGTACAGGAATGTTACAATGCAATTCAAGATGTTGCAAAGTGGTTATACAATGAAGGTGGAGGGAGTTTATGAAAAGGGGGAGGGGGAATGTTGCAAGAGCAACAAGGGGTTATGCAACTTGGAGGCGGAGTTATCCCCCAAGAGAGAAGGGAGGAGAGAGGAAGGTGTTCGCCTGTCAGGAGCCAAGCGCGTATTAAGACTTCATCTGAGCGCCCGCTGTCTTATAAGGTGTAAATCCGCTAGTTGGCTTAGAAAGCATAAATGGCTTGTTCAGGTGTACATGTTGAGTTGCCAGATAGCGATATTTATTTAACTAAAGCATATATTCTTGACGGTTGGCTTAGAAATCCGTCAGTCGGTTTAGAAGGAGTAACCAGCCATTTGGTGTAATTAAATAATAATATCGTTTACAACCAAAAGAATTAAATAAAACACCATTACATCATTCTGTTTATTTAGGTGAATTATTGGAATCAGAAATATATAGAAAATAAATATACAATGGAATATATATGATTAATAAAATAAGAAATATGAACGAGGAATATGTATATAATTAAAAAACACATCAATATAACAGTACAGGAGAAATATATATACACAGTTATGTTAAATAACTAAATATATTGAAAATTCATCAAAATACATTCGCTTTGTTCTACTGCGCAAAACACTAAACTCACAATAATCGAGTCTACAATCACATCATTATTGCTTTACACTACGCAGTAAACGCGGCTTAATATTATTTCACCGCTCAAGTTATATAGAAACCTATACTTTATATAAATGGCCTTCATATCGTTCAGTACTAGTTTTGCGCCCACTTTACATCCGGTTGGCAAGTTATCTTTAACCCTTTAAGCCCTGAATTTTTTGTAGGGTTAAGTTTTGAATGCTTGTATTTGAAACGTTAGCAATTTGTACCTTCATTCCTTAAAGGGTTAAATACGTCTAGAATACAATCACAAGCACGCACAAAGAGGTCATCGTTAGCCACAACGTCATTATTAAATACAAGTTTATAAACACACCTTTCCAATTGAGGATTTATTTTTACCAACCCGAGCTTTTCCGTGATGTGGTTCGTGGGTTTTTAGGCAACCATAAAGCACCAAATTATAAAGAGTTAGTGTTAAACTTGATTAAGTGCTATAGCAAAATGGGGTGCCGTATGTCTTTAAAATTACACTATCTGCATTCACATCTAGACTTTTTTCGTGATAACCTGGGCGATGTGAGTGAAGAACATGGCGAAAGATTCCATTAAGATATTCAAACGATGGAGAAAAGGTACCAGGGCCATTGGGATGCTTCCATGATGGGAGACTACTTATGGTCGCTGATCAGAAAGGATAAGAATGTTTATACGCGGAAGTCGCGTTCTTCAGTGAATTTTTAAGGAACGCACACTGCATAACGAGGCTTGTTATTCTCTTATCGGTTCTCCTCATGATATATATTATATCCTTTGCACCATTTTGGGTTTGTCAAACAATTTTGGCTCAACAAACATTAATTTCCAATAGTGTTTTTATTTTCAGAAAATATTTATGTTAGCCTTCTTTATACACATACTTTGCCATATGAAAAGTATGATAACCTATATTTTTGAAACGGTTGATGATAGAGCAAAACCAATATAATTTTTGGAATCAACGCCCCGAAATCATTAAGAAACGACAGAAAAATCACAATAAACAGAAAATTTTTCAAATTTTTTTACCCAGTGTTATATAGGAATTGTTCATTTTTACACACACACACACACACACACACACACACACACACACATATATATATATATATATATATATATTATATATATATATATATATACCTTTGGTTTGATAAACTTTGGTTAGCTTCCGCCCGAATTGTTCATTCTGATGAAGGTCAAGCTTTTCACTCCACCTTAGACCTACAACTTAACGTGCAATCCGAACCACGCCCACCAGGTTTTAATTGAGAAGTTGCTCGATGTGCCCCCTTCCTACTCAACGCAGGCCTCCAAACATGGACGCCACTGATCAATACACCTGTTTACATGTTGTTGAGACACCTTCTCCAAGCCGAGCAGAATTCTTTTGCGTAGTTCATCTATGTCTCTTATATTGGTACCAGGGATGTAAACTTTGGACTTCAGGGCTTCCTAATCACCATAATCTACTGGCGAAAGAGCGGGGCTACTAGCCAGCCACATATTGGGTTCGATAAAATCCGGTGTTTCGTTCTCAAGGAGTGCGACAGTTTGGTGTGCTCTGTGGGCAGGGGCTCCATCTTGTTGGAAAGTATATCTTTCACTCTATCTAACTGATATTCGACGAATTAGTATAAGTTGAAGTCTTCAAGAGAAGACTAGATGCCTGGCTCAGGGTACCAGATAAGCCGAGTGTACCTGGCTATGTATGGTGGAGAGCGCAAGAAAACAACTTGCTCCTCCACCAAGCCAGACCTAGAGGCGGGGCCACCAGCTTGACCATATTATATATATATATATATATATATATGAAAATTTAATATTATTGCATGCAATTAATAGTAGTAATAATAAAGTAGTATATTAATTGTTATGTAATTTGAGACATGTACAGGGTGTTCATAAAGTCACGCAAGTGAATAAGGTGAAGTGTACATGCATAGTAATTTGCGTGATTTTATGGACACCCTGTAGTTTGGCACTGAAATAAGAGATGGAATTGCACATCTAATTAATTAAAAAAAATAAAATATATATGCCATATACACCCAATACGCAATTTAATTTCAAAAATTATTTTTTATAAACTTCATCCGCCTTTTTTATATCCCAAAATATATTTTAAATTTTTTTCCGTCATAATAAGAATGAAATTGAAACTTGCTTGCCACAAGGACGCGTATTGGCACTATGTTGGCACTGTGAAATTTGTATCAAAGTTTCTTTCCAAGTTTGAAGTTTAATTTAACAGGACAAATACAAGTTATATATATAGTGAACAGACAAAGGAATTCTTTTCCCCCACCATTCTCAAACATCTTGGAATCATCAAGAATCGAAGAACACGTGGTTTTGTCAAGGACAGAGAAACAACAGGACGCTTGTTGGCGTCTCAAAAAGGCCGCGAAACATAGCGTCCTATGAGGTTATAAAAGGCTGAGTCCACTGATACACCCTCACTCACTCCTCTCTCAGCAGTCTCACTTCTCGTCTCACTCTCAGCCTTCGTCAGCAGCAACACTCGTCAAGCCACCCGCTTTCCGGCCTTCGCCGGGGAGCGGCCTGCTGTTCCTTCAAGGCTCCGGTCTATCATCAAGTAAGGCCTTCTACAGACCGCCTGCAGAAGCAATCTTTCGAAACCCAGCGCCGTTCGACTTCAGCCGGCCTCAGTCCCTCAAGCAACAACTCAACACTACACGAAGCGAATCAACACTTAAAGCGACATCCTTCTGACCCTGGCTCAACTCATCCTTCACCTCATGACGAGGTAGAGTGAGTCGTGGTTACTCATGACGAGGTAGAGTGAGTCGTGGTTACTCATGACGAGGTAGAGTGAGTCGTGGTTACTCATGACGAGGTAGAGTGAGTCGTGGTTACTCATGACGAGGTAGAGTGAGTCGTGGTTACTCATGACGAGGTAGAGTGAGTCGTGGTTACTCATGACGAGGTAGAGTGAGTCGTGGTTACTCATGACGAGGTAGAGTGAGTCGTGGTTACTCATGACGAGGTAGAGTGAGTCGTGGTTACTCATGACGAGGTAGAGTGAGTCGTGGTTACGCATGACGAGGTAGAGAGAGTCGTGGTTACTCATGACGAAGTAGAGAGAGTCGTGGTTACTCATGACGAGGTAGAGAGACTCGTGGTTACTCATGACGAGGTAGAGAGACTCGTGGTTACTCATGACGAGGTAGAGTGAGTCGTGGTTACTCATGACGAGGTAGAGAGAGTGGTGGTTACTTTAGCTATTTACTGACGAGGTAAAGAGAGTCTTGATTACTTTAACTATTTACTGCCGATTCCATTCTAAATTTGCCGATTCCATTCCACGGGTCGCCAATTCCATCCCACAGTTTGCCGATTCCATTCCACGGGTCGCCAATTCCATCCCACAGTTTGCCGATTCCATTCCACGGTTCGCCGACTCCATTCCAAGTTTGCTGATTCCATTCCACAGTTTGGCAATGCGATTCAAATTTTGCCGATTCCATTCCACGGGTCGCCAATTCCATCCCACAGTTTGCCGATTCCATTCCACGGGTCGCCAATTCCATCCCACAGTTTGCCGATTCCATTCCACGGGTCGCCAATTCCATCCCACAGTTTGCCGATTCCATTCCACGGGTCGCCAATTCCATCCCACAGTTTGCCGATTCCATTCCACGGTTCGCCGACTCCATTCCAAGTTTGCCGATTCCATTCCAATTCTACCGATTCGACTCTCTTTACCTCGTCAGTAAATAGTTAAAGTAACCATGACTCTTTACCTCGTCATCAGTAACCATGACTCTCTTTACCTCGTCAGTAAATAATCAGAGTAACCATAACTCTCTTTACCTCGTCAGTAATAGTTAAAGTAACCATGACTCTCTTTACCTCGTCTCGAGTAACCACGACTCTCTTTACCTCGTCATGAGTACAAGTAAATGAGGAAGCTTTTCCACTCAAAGTCTGTGATGCGGTTCTTGTTTTCTTCCAGCGCAATATCTCCTGAAAACGCTTGTATAGCTTGATGATTCGCCTTACGACTGTTACTTGCGAGACTGTGTAGATAGATGTTGCAGAACTCCCAGTGCTTAATAAGGATGGCGGCTGTTATCCTTGCAGCATTCTCCATCGCTCTGTGAAGGAAGGAAAAAATCTGAATAAATAGATGACCATTAAATCCACGTCAAAAGGAAATAGCTATATATTTCTCAAATATTCATAAATAGGAACATTATAATATGAAAGATGATAGTACAAGATAGGCTCATACATACCGTTGCTGAGCTCCAGCTTGTTCACGGCGGAGGAGAGCCATCTTCATCTCAATAATACGCTTTTCCACCGGTAGTGCTCCAGGTGGAAAGCTAAGGCACATATTGTCCGCATACGACACATCACCACGTATGGTGTCGTGGCAGGAAATTTAAGTCAAATTCAATTCAATTCACTGCAAAAATGAAAGATGTGTTAGTGAACGGGAAAAGTGACAAATTTCTTATTTTATGCTAAATAAGGTCAAATGTATGGTATGAATAATAGCGATTATAGTATACAATTCTCCCTCTGACTTTATTATGTCTGAAATTAGAATCTCTTCCAAAAATGTTCTTTCTGCTCGATCTGGGCTCAACTCTAGGAAGGCATACGCTCCCGATGGTGTTCCTCCTGTTGTTCTCAAGAACTGTGGTGCTTCTGTGCAGACAAATTCTTCGTCTTTGTCTTTCATCTGGTACTTTTCCTTCCTGTTGGAAGTTCGCTTTCATTCAGCCTGTCCCAAAGAAGGGTGACCCTCTCAACCCTCTAACTATCGTCAAACTACTTTCATTTCTTGCCTTTTTAAAGTTTTTGAATCTATCCTTAATAGGAAGATTCTTAAACACAAGGAACGCTCAACTGGTGATCTTCTTGCATATCTCTCTGACTTTTGGTCATCCTCCTTTCAGTATTTCAGTGAAACATTTGTTATTGTGCTAGACAGCAAATTTTTTTTATATTGTCTGGCACAAATCTTTAATTTCGAAACTTTCCTCGTTCTTCTCTGTAGCCTCGAAATGCTAGGCTTAGTGCGGCTAGGGTCAGGGTCACATTGACAATACGTTCAAGGATCTGCCTCCAATAATTTTCTTCCTTCTTTATTAAAGCATCCATGTGTATACCAGGTTTCTTGAACTTTACATGCTTCAAGATGTGATTTCGATTCTTGGTGTTTTATCAATACAGAAGTGAAATGCTGCCAGTCATCATATCCAGTAACCACAGAACTACATAACATCCTTGCTATTTACCATACAATAACGGCAGTAATCTAGATGAATACATTGATTTGCCGTACAAAATTAAGTCATTATCAGATAACCCCAAATATTCTCAATGTATAATAATGGGGGACTTTAACGCACATATGAACTCGGAATTCTTTGGAGAATTGGGTAACATGTGCGAGTCGGTCAATTTAAGTATAAGTAATGTAGATGTATTAGGGGTAGCCAGTGGTAATTTTACATACGTTAGCGATATGAGTGGTACCACCAGGTGGATTGATCATTGTCTCACTAGTAATAATCTAAAGGATCGAATTGTTAGAGTTCATATTTTGCATGATTTCCTTCTTTCTGATTATAGACCATTAGAAATATTACGTTACCAATTTATGCGCAACACGACTTAACAAGAACTCAATAGGTAAGAATAATCGCGTCGATTGGTCCAATGTTACGATGCAGCAGAGAATAGAATACAAAGACAGAACAAGTCACCTCTTCAATAATTTAGAAATTTTGCACCTTGCCTGTAATAATCCTTGCTCAAATGATTCTCACTGTAAACTCATAGATAGGTATTATAGTAAAATAATATCCCTGTTAAGAGAAGCAGGAAGCCCCTTGATTAAATCTTACAACTATCATACTAAGGTTATTCCTGGATGGAATGATTTTATTGCCCCCCTGAAGAGGGAATCGAAAGACGCCTATGATTTGTGGTGCTTTCATGGTAGACCCAGATTAGGACCAGTATACATAAATATGTGTAGAAGTAGGGGTCAGTATAAGGCGGCCATAAGGCGATGTAAACAGGAAGAAGAGTCTATTCGAGCATCAAAAGCCTGTGAAGCTCGCATAAATAACGATAATAAATTTTTTGGAAATTTGTTAAGAATCAAACGGGTGTCAAAAATGTCCTCCCTCCGACAATCGATGGGGTGTCGGGGGAGGATGAAATTGCAAAGCTGTGGAAAAACCACTACTCTAACATTCTTAACAGTGTGAGTAGGGATAATCTTAAGATAGATTGCAGCGAAACGATTGTGGGAGGGACAAGGGAAAATATTTTGAAATCATTTTCTGAAGTAAAGAGGTTAATTAAAGAGTTAAAGACTGGTTCTGCGTCAGGGGTAGATGACTTATCGAATGAGCACTTAAAATATGCAAATGACGTAGTATGTCTGCATATATCATTGCTCCTATCAGCCATGCTTGCTCATAGCTATATCCCTGCAAAGTTCATGAGGGTATATATCTTGCCCCTGGTCAAAAATAAGTACGGAGACATTCTGTCCAGCAATAATTACAGGCCTATTGCTGTCGCTTCCTACTTCTCGAAACTACTAGAAAAAATCTTGTTACTCCGATTAAATGATTTCCTATGGACATCTCCTAATCAGTTTGGTTTTAAAAGGTCCCACTCAACTGACGGTGCTAGGACAACTGCCCCCCGGACAACCGCCCCCCGACAACCGCCCCCCCGACAACCGCCCCCCGGACAACTGACCCCGTAGGACAATCGCCCCCCTGGTTATTGCCCCCCATAAGTAAATAAAAATTAAATAGGAATTAAATTTATTAATATTTATAAAAAACAAACTTATGAAAGAGTTCATATTTATTAAAATTTACTAAAAAAAAAGTAAAACTTGCTTGGAAAAGAGGTTTTAATGCTAAAAATTCAAATTATAGGCGATACCTCTTAAAAAATTAATTAGTTCGCGATTCTCAAAGTCTTCAAAACTAACCTAACCTAACCTAACCTAACCTACACCAACTATGACTTTCAAAACGACCTTTCAATAAGTATTGCCAACTGTTTAAATATAATTAATTAATCCATAGTATATATGAAATACAATAAGTCTTGCCAACTGTTTAAATAAAATTAAGTAGCTAAACTTCATAATTTTATTATAAATAAGTAAGCAATAATTGGAAAATTTTTTGTTAAATATTGCTAACTTTTTAAATATAATTTTTTTTCAGGCTACAAGCAAAATTAAGCAAGAATTGGCAATAATGTTGTTAAATATTGTTTTAGCTTGCCATTTTTTAAACGTAAATTTAATTTCTATTTAATTTTTATTTACTTATGGGGGGCAATAATCCGGGGGGCGATTGTCCTACGGGGGCAATTGTCCGGGGGGCGGTTGTCGGGGGGCAGTTGTCCGGACACCTCAACTGACCTGTGTATCTATGTACTTAAAGAAACAATATCTAAATACATTGACAGTAATTCAACCATTTATCGCTGTTTCCTTGATATAAGTAAGGCATATGATAGGGTGAACCACAATATTTTATTTGCAAAACTAGAAGACAGGAAGGTTCCCATGTACATATTAAATTTATTGAAATTTTAGTATTCCCACCAATCTTTCACTGTTAGGTGGGGCAATGTACTATCCGAGTGTTTTGGCTCCTCTTTCGGGGTGAGACAAGGCTCCTTGCTCTCCTCTATGCTGTTTAATGTGTATATTGACAGATTAATTGCTTCACTTAATGAGGCAACAGTAGGATGTTGTATAGATAACACAAGGATAACTAACTTAGTTTATGCCGATGATATGGTGTTAATAAGTCCCTCTGTTAAAGGTCTGGATCGGCTACTAAATGTCTGCGAAGTGTATTCGCAGAAACATGATATTCTTTTAATGTTACAAAAACTAAGGTTATGCAATTTCATCCTAAAAGCTGTAATCAGCCAGTTGATATAAGGTTTAAAATGAATGGTGAAGTAATTGAGGAAGTACAAGAGTTTAAGTATTTGGGGCAAACTATTACCAACTCCTTGAGTGATGACTCGGATATAAGAAAACAATCTCGAAGCCTGTGTACTAAAGCGAATATGACCATAAGGAACTTTCGTTTCTGTACAAGTGAAGCTAAAGAGACACTCTTTCGTACTTTCTGCAGTAATATATACGGTCAGCAACTCTGGGTGAATTATAAAAAAGGTTCTGGCAGAACCCTAAATTTGCTGTACAACAGGTCTTTTAGACTCTTACATAAATTACCCCCGAGATGCTCAGCTTCGCAAATGTTTGCTACCCGCAATGCCCCGAGCTTCCCGGAGGTAACAAGACGTGCTCAACACAGTCTAATGCAAAGAATTAAAAAATCAACCAACCCGATCATCCAAGCTATCCATGAGTCCTGCCATTTATCCTCTAAGCTATGGACTTCTTGGCACGAAAACGTCTGTCTGTAGCTCCACTTAACTTCGACATTACAGTATTATTTCTAATCAATTGTATATATTTCTATCCTTAGTATATGAACTGTCATTGTATTAATAATATTTGTCATATGGACTATAGTCTGCCAATAAACCTTTTCATTTTCATTTTCATAATGTTAGAGTTTTGGGTAGTGTTTAGGTTAGAGATATAATGCGGGTGTTGTATAAGTTTTGTTGCACAGGATACTGCTGTGTGCGTTTGCGAAAGCTACCAATAGCATAAGTACTCATGGCTAATATTCTGCAGAGTTTAAGACCCACGGTCCTCGTATCAGACTTCCAGTGAGCATGCTGTGCAGGATTGTCCACTCTTGTACATGTTGACAAGCAACCGCTTTTGTCAAGCAAGTATTGACAAAGCAGAATCGAGTTTCACCTGAGGAGGAACGTCCTTGGTGCTCCACTTCCTAACAGAATGTAAATGACTGGGTGCCATTACAAACTCTGCTTATGAATTGTCATGGAGTCTCGTTCCCTGAGAATGAAGTGTTCTATATTTGCTGCCATTCCATTATTCTGAGGGAACGCCTGGTTTAATTTTTTGAAAGCAATGACTTTGTATTGAAAAAAAAAAAAAAAAACAGAGTCTCTTGGTGGAATTATAAATTTTGATATGTTGGTAGTTTAAAATTATTGGAAGACCCACCTAGCACTGTGGACGTTGAAAATTATTATTTTGTAATTTTGGTAACTAATTTATTAACATTTCGGAATGTGCATGAATTGCGAGTTTTATAAGGACATTCCTAGATTCTGGGTTAAATTCTGTAGGTTTAGAGTTTTTAAATTTGTAGGTTCTTCTTTACTAGTTTGCTTGACTTTGTCAAGCATGGGGGAGAGGAAATGTAAGAGGATAAAGTACCGCTAATACAAATGCGAAACAACCAACCTGAACCAACCCGAACCTTAATCTGACAAATTTTATGAAACTTGATTTAGCTTAGAATACGAAAATGCTGTAGTTAACAGATTCCTGGTTAAGTGAATCTCGGTGTTATTCGTATTTTAGTGAGAGGTCTTTTGTTTAAAGAGGTAAGAAACCATCTCTGGAAAGTTTATAAATCTAGTATTAACGTTCGGAGTTTAGTAATTCATCTAAAGATATAATTGTTAATTACTTGGGTTTAAATACTTGTTTGTTAATGGCGTCCTTTATTAATGAAGTGATTACTATTAAGGTTTGTTTAACAGTTGTATTTTAAAAGAACGTGTTTATTAATAGGTTGATATTGTCACATTTCTTCTTGTTTATTAAAGTTAACTGTAATTATCCATTTGATTAATCGATATTATTAAAATAGTTTTGTAAATTCTTGTGTAATTATTAACGTTGAGTTTGTAAGTTTGTACAGAAGTTAATGAGGGTGATTTTTAATGTTTTAGGCCTTTTTATTGCGGAGCTCGAGCTTGTCTTCGTCTGGTGACGCTGCATTTGATATAAATTTGGATACATTTATTTTATTAACATTTGAGTTAAATTGCTATTATTTGTATTAAAATTACTAAATATTTGAAACCACTTCTATAAGTCATTAATCGAATTCAATACAGACAATAATATGAACAGAGGTTGACGGAGGTATCAGGTAATTTTATCGGCAAGAAATTCACTTTAAATTAATTTTAAATAGTCTTTAAATAATAATAATAAGTTAGGAAGGACAGAAACTGGCATAGCGATAAGGTCAGAACTTAGCCTATTGCACTACTCCTCGATTATTATAATCAGCAAAACCGGGAGCCGAACCCCCAACCTTAGTGTTTTCAATTCACTCATAGGGAAATGGTGTTGCTACATGCGCTAGCTAAGTACTTCTTATACCTGCTGAAAGTGTGTAATTTAAACATGTTTCCAGTGACTGCTAAAATAGGTTGGAATATTTAATGAACTTTTTTTATTTTGTGTACACGCGGATACATACGCGGATATTAACATACGCGGATACATACGCGGATATTAACATACGCGGATACGTACGCGGATATTAACATACGCGGATACGTACGCGGATATTAACATACGCGGATACGTACGCGGATATTAACATACGCGGATACGTACGCGGATATTAACATACGCGGATATTAACATACGCGGATATTAACATACGCGGATATTAACATTCGCGGATACATACGCGGATATTAACATACGCGGATACATACGCGGATACATACGCGGATATCAACATACGCGGATATTAACATACGCGGATATATACGCGGATATTAACATACGCGGATACATACGCGGATATTAACATACGCGGATATTAACATACGCGGATATTAACATACGCGGATATTAACATACGCGGATACATACGCGGATATTAACATACGCGGATATTAACATACGCGGATATTAACATACGCGGATATTAACATACGCGGATACATACGCGGATATTAACATACGCGGATACATACGCGGATATTAACATACGCGGATACATACGCGGATACATACGCGGATATTAACATACACGGATACATACGCGGATATTAACATACGCGGATATTAACATACGCGGATATATACGCGGATATTAACATACGCGGATACATACGCGGATATTAACATACGCGGATACATACGCGCATATTAATATACGCGGATACATACACGGATATTAACATACGCGGATACATACGCGGATATTAACATACGCGGATACATACGCGGATATTAACATACGCGGATATTAACATACGCGGATACATACGCGGATATTAACATACGCGGATATTAACATACGCGGATATTAACATACGCGGATACATACGCGGATATTAACATACGCGGATATTAACATACGCGGATATATACGCGGATATTAACATACGCGGATATTAACATACGCGGATATATACGCGGATATTAACATACGCGGATATTAACATACGCGGATACATACGCGGATACATACGCGGATATTAACATACGCGGATATTAACATACGCGGATATTAACATTCGCGGATACATACGCGGATATTAACATACGCGGATACGTACGCGGATATTAACATACGCGGATACGTACGCGGATATTAACATACGCGGATACGTACGCGGATATTAACATACGCGGATATTAACATACGCGGATACATACGCGGATATTAACATACGCGGATACATACGCGGATATTAACATACGCGGATACATACGCGGATATTAACATACGCGGATACATACGCGGATATTAACATACGCGGATACGTACGCGGATATTAACACGCGGATACGTACGCGGATATTAACATACGCGGATACGTACGCGGATATTAACATACGCGGATACGTACGCGGATATTAACATACGCGGATACGTACGCGGATATTAACATACGCGGATATTAACATACGCGGATATTAACATACGCGGATACATACGCGGATATTAACATACGCGGATATTAACCTACGCGGATATTAACATACGCGGATATTAACCTACGCGGATACATACGCGGATATTAACATACGCGGATATTAACATACGCGGATACATACGCGGATATTAACATACGCGGATACATACGCGGATATTAACATACGCGGATATTAACATTCGCGGATACATACGCGGATATTAACATACGCGGATATTAACATACGCGGATATTAACATACGCGGATATTAACATACGCGGATACATACGCGGATACATACGCGGATATTAACCTACGCGGATATTAACATACGCGGATATTAACATACGCGGATACATACGCGGATACATACGCGGATATTAACATACGCGGATATATACGCGGATATTAACATACGCGGATATTAACATACGCGGATATATACGCGGATATTAACATACGCGGATATTAACATACGCGGATACATACGCGGATACATACGCGGATATTAACATACGCGGATATTAACATACGCGGATATTAACATTCGCGGATACATACGCGGATACGTACGCGGATATTAACATACGCGGATACGTACGCGGATATTAACATACGCGGATACGTACGCGGATATTAACATACGCGGATACATACGCGGATATTAACATACGCGGATACATACGCGGATATTAACATACGCGGATACATACGCGGATATTAACATACGCGGATACATACGCGGATATTAACATACGCGGATATTAACATACGCGGATACGTACGCGGATATTAACATACGTGGATACGTACGCGGATATTAACATACGCGGATACGTACGCGGATATTAACATACGCGGATACGTACGCGGATATTAACATACGCGGATATTAACATACGCGGATATTAACATACGCGGATATTAACATACGCGGATACATACGCGGATATTAACATACGCGGATATTAACATACGCGGATATTAACATACGCGGATACATACGCGGATATTAACATACGCGGATATTAACATACGCGGATATATACGCGGATATTAACATACGCGGATATTAACATACGCGGATATATACGCGGATATTAACATACGCGGATATTAACATACGCGGATACATACGCGGATATTAACATACGCGGATATTAACATACGCGGATATTAACATTCGCGGATACATACGCGGATATTAACATACGCGGATACGTACGCGGATATTAACATACGCGGATACGTACGCGGATATTAACATACGCGGATACGTACGCGGATATTAACATACGCGGATATTAACATACGCGGATACATACGCGGATATTAACATACGCGGATACATACGCGGATATTAACATACGCGGATACATACGCGGATATTAACATACGCGGATACATACGCGGATATTAACATACGCGGATACATACGCGGATATTAACATACGCGGATACGTACGCGGATATTAACATACGCGGATACGTACGCGGATATTAACATACGCGGATACGTACGCGGATATTAACATACGCGGATACGTACGCGGATATTAACATACGCGGATACGTACGCGGATATTAACATACGCGGATATTAACATACGCGGATATTAACATACGCGGATACATACGCGGATATTAACCTACGCGGATATTAACATACGCGGATATTAACCTACGCGGATACATACGCGGATATTAACATACGCGGATATTAACATACGCGGATACATACGCGGATATTAACATACGCGGATACATACGCGGATATTAACATTCGCGGATACATACGCGGATATTCACATACGCGGATATTAACATACGCGGATATTAACATACGCGGATACATACGCGGATATTAACCTACGCGGATATTAACATACGCGGATATTAACATACGCGGATACATACGCGGATACATACGCGGATATTAACATACGCGGATATTAACATACGCGGATATATACGCGGATATTAAGATACGCGGATATTAACATACGCGGATATATACGCGGATATTAACATACGCGGATATTAACATACGCGGATACATACGCGGATATTAACATACGCGGATACGTACGCGGATATTAACATACGCGGATATTAACATACGCGGATACATACGCGGATATTAACATACGCGGATACATACGCGGATATTAACATACGCGGATATTAACATACGCGGATACATACGCGGATATTAACATACGCGGATATTAACATACGCGGATACGTACGCGGATATTAACATACGTGGATACGTACGCGGATATTAACATACGCGGATACGTACGCGGATATTAACATACGCGGATACGTACGCGGATATTAACATACGCGGATATTAACATACGCGGATATTAACATACGCGGATATTAACATACGCGGATACATACGCGGATATTAACATACGCGGATATTAACCTACGCGGATATTAACATACGCGGATATTAACATACGCGGATATTAACATACGCGGATATTAACATACGCGGATATATACGCGGATATTAACATACGCGGATATTAACATACGCGGATATTAACATACGCGGATACATACGCGGATATTAACATACGCGGATATTAACATACGCGGATACATACGCGGATATTAACATACGCGGATATTAACATACGCGGATATTAACATACGCGGATACATACGCGGATATTAACATACGCGGATACATACGCGGATACATACGCGGATATTAACATACGCGGATATTAACATACGCGGATATATACGCGGATACATACGCGGATATTAACATACGCGGATATTAACATACGCGGATACATACGCGGATATTAACATACGCGGATATATACGCGGATATTAACATACGCGGATACATACGCGGATATTAACATACGCGGATACATACGCGGATATTAACATACGCGGATATTAACATACGCGGATATTAACATACGCGGATACATACGCGGATATTAACATACGCGGATACGTACGCGGATATTAACATACGCGGATACGTACGCGGATATTAACATACGCGGATACGTACGCGGATATTAACATACGCGGATATTAACATACGCGGATATTAACATACGCGGATACATACGCGGATATTAACATACGCGGATATTAACATACGCGGATATTAACATACGCGGATATTAACATACGCGGATACATACGCGGATATTAACATACGCGGATATTAACATACTCGGATATTAACATACGCGGATATTAACATACGCGGATATTAACATACGCGGATACATACGCGGATATTAACATACGCGGATACATACGCGGATATTAACATACGCGGATACATACGCGGATATTAACCTACGCGGATATTAACCTACGCGGATATTAACATTCGCTGATACATACGCGGATATTAACATACGCGGATACATACGCGGATACATACGCGGATATTAACATACGCGGATATATACGCGGATATTAACATACGCGGATATTAACATACGCGGATATTAACATACGCGGATACATACGCGGATATTAACATACGCGGATACATACGCGGATACATACGCGGATATTAACATACGCGGATATATACGCGGATATTAACATACGCGGATACATACGCGGATATTAACATACGCGGATACATACGCGGATATTAACATACGCGGATATTAACATACGCGGATTCATACGCGGATATTAACATACGCGGATATTAACATACTCGGATATTAACATACGCGGATATTAACATACGCGGATATTAACATACGCGGATACATACGCGGATATTAACATACGCGGATACATACGCGGATATTAACCTACGCGGATACATACGCGGATATTAACCTACGCGGATATTAACATACGCGGATATTAACATACGCGGATATTAACATACGCGGATACATACGCGGATATTAACATACGCGGATATTAACATACGCGGATATATACGCGGATATTAACATACGCGGATATTAACATACGCGGATACATACGCGGATATTAACATACGCGGATATTAACATACGCGGATATTAACATACGCGGATATTAACATACGCGGATACATACGCGGATATTAACATACGCGGATACATACGCGGATATTAACATACGCGGATATTAACATACGCGGATATTAACATACGCGGATATTAACATACGCGGATATTAACACGCGGATATATACGCGGATATTAACATACGCGGATACATACGCGGATATTAACATACGCGGATATTAACATACGCGGATATTAACATACGCGGATACATACGCGGATATTAACATACGCGGATATTAACATACGCGGATACATACGCGGATATTAACATACGCGGATATTAACATACGCGGATACATACGCGGATATTAACATACGCGGATACATACGCGGATATTAACATACGCGGATACATACGCGGATACATACGCGGATACATACGCGGATATTAACATACGCGGATATTAACATTCGCTGATACATACGCGGATATTAACATACGCGGATACATACGCGGATACATACGCGGATACATACGCGGATATTAACATACGCGGATATTAACATACGCGGATATATACGCGGATATTAACATACGCGGATACATACGCGGATATTAACATACGCGGATACATACGCGAATATTAACATACGCGGATACATACGCGGATATTAACATACGCGGATATTAACATACGCGGATATTAACATACGCGGATACATACGCGGATATTAACATACGCGGATACATACGCGGATATTAACATACGCGGATATTAACATACGCGGATACATACGCGGATATTAACATACGCGGATACATACGCGGATATTAACATACGCGGATACATACGCGGATATTAACCTACGCGGATATTAACATACGCGGATATTAACATACGCGGATATTAACATACGCGGATATATACGCGGATATTAACATACGCGGATATTAACATACGCGGATACATACGCGGATATTAACATACGCGGATACATACGCGGATATTAACATACGCGGATACATACGCGGATATTAACATACGCGGATACATACGCGGATATTAACATACGCGGATATTAACATACGCGGATACATACGCGGATATTAACATACGCGGATACATACGCGGATATTAACATACGCGGATATTAACCTACGCGGATACATACGCGGATATTAACCTACGCGGATATTAACAGACGCGGATATTAACAGACGCGGATATTAACATACGCGGATACATACGCGGATATTAACATACGCGGATATATACGCGGATATTAACATACGCGGATATTAACATACGCGGATATTAACATACGCGGATACATACGCGGATATTAACATACGCGGATATTAACATACGCGGATATTAACATACGCGGATACATACGCGGATATTAACATACGCGGATACATACGCGATATTAACATACGCGGATACATACGCGGATATTAACATACGCGGATACATACGCGGATATTAACATACGCGGGTATTAACATACGCGGATACATACGCGGATATTAACATACGCGGATATTAACATACGCGGATACATACGCGGATATTAACATACGCGGATACATACGCGGATATTAACATACGCGGATACATACGCGGATATTAACATACGTGGATATTAACATACGCGGATACATACGCGGATATTAACATACGCGGATAGTAACATACGCGGATATTAACATACGCGGATACATACGCGGATATTAACATACGCGGATATTAACATACGCGGATACATACGCGGATACATACGCGGATACATACGCGGATATTAACATACGCGGATACATACGCGGATACATACGCGGATACATACGCGGATATTAACATACGCGGATATTAACATACGCGGATACATACGCGGATATTAACATACGCGGATACATACGCGGATATTAACATACGCGGATACATACGCGGATATTAACATACGCGGATACATACGCGGATATTAACATACGCGGATATTAACATACGCGGATACATACGCGGATATTAACATACGCGGATACATACGCGGATATTAACATACGCGGATATTAACATACGCGGATATTAACATGTTCATAGCATGATGTTTGCTTTTCTGTTGTGGAAGCTCCTCCAGATAATTTCCATTATTTTTCTCGCGGTTGTAATTTTATTATTATAGTGTTCCCTGAATTCTGTATCCGATGACATTATCACTCCAAGACCTGTGGATTTGGTGTTATCTACTGGTTTTTTAGTGTTTTGTACCCTTTATTCTCAATTCCTAACTGTTACTTCATATTGTCGTGTTCTTCCCACCTGAAAAGCATTTCACTGTCAACTTCTAGTCTTTGTCATTTTCATTTGATATTTCCTTACGTAGTTTTGTCGTCCACGAAGCACGATACGACACCGTCGTTAACATCTGCAATCATTATTATAAACAACAAGGGAGCTTGTGAGACAGAGCTGATGACTTCTGACAGTTCTGATTTAATTCCATGTTCCTGTGTTCTTTGGGTCAGAAATTTAAATATCCATCGTCCTAGCTTTCCAGTAATGCCTGTTTTCTAAAGTTTGTGCGCTGTACTGCGATAAAAAGGAAGAAACGCATAAGTCCACTGGATATACTGTAATTTTGAGAAAATACCTCTCAAAGTTTAGAGTTGAAAACAACATCAATTCATTTTTTTTTTTTGCACTAATTTTACCAATGCTTATCAATGCTTATCGACCCCCACCATGGTCTTAACTCAATTTTGACCAAATTGTGAGTTACACATTTTTTTTCTTTCCACGGCAATAATAATCCCATTGTGACATTCATCGAAGACTAGCAAAATCAGCATATATATGTACCTATACTGCGCAGACCGCCTGTTCTAGTAATATTTACATTACAGATTGTAAACGTAAACGCACTGAAGCGACAGTGGGGGTAAAGTTGTGCGCGTGTATATGGATGGGGTGGGAAAGTTATACTCGTGTATGGCGTATATAGGTATTTATAACACCGTTTATTCATGAGTGAGACTTCGAACGTATACGTATTCATATGGAAAAGGAACAAACACTTAAAACTTACCATACCACGAGCTTTTAGCATGCTCAGAAGCGAAATAAATTCCTCTTCCAACTAGTCCACCCGAATGAGGCATAATTCTTAATCCAGAATTCAAAATAGCCGCTACGACAGCCACGCTAGTTCCGTGCCAGAGAAGTTTCCTGTAGCTTATATCGTCATGTTTCATGAATCTGGAAAATAAATTCCCGTGAAACTTACGAAAAAGAACACAGATTTGAGTGTTTCTAGCCAATCGTACATTTCCTTCTCATGACGTTAGATGTAAATGAAACAAGTGCTACTTTGTATCAGCCAATCATTATAAATTATCATCATAAGAATCTATACTCTAGAACAGAGTTTCTCAAGCATTTTTGGCCTCGTACTCTTTAGATACTGACTTGCTATTTACGCATCGTTCCCCTATTTTACCAACCCTATTTAACTCTGTGACAAATTTACGCCACACTATTATATACTACTTTTTATAATACTAATCAATATTACAAATAGTGAACATATTTATATTTTATGTACCATATTTTCATATTTTCGTGCAAATAAAGTTTCCGTTAGAATTTTTCCTTTTGTGTTACGTACCCCTTGTTAATCTTTCGCGTACTCCCACGGTTACGCGTGCCCCAGTTTGAGAACCATTGCTCTACAGTACCAAATAGTGTGAAACCACTGATGGGGTCTCAAGAACATGAATAAAAGAGCCTACCTTTCTGCTTCGGTCAATCTGTCCACCTTCCAAACATCCAATAATGGTCCTTTCCTTGTATGTTTGCATGCAGTTGCATACTTCTGAATCATCTGACATAAAACATCATTGTTATTATTTATTATTATTATATGGTCAATGGCTCGATTGGTTGGAGATTTTGATTGGACGCAGGCCTAGAAGGCTCGGGTTTGAGACTTCATAGTGACCCAAAATTTGCGTTTTCTCGGGAAAGCTCACCCCCGACCCATGGGGAAGAGTTTCCAAATAAAATTCTAAAACAAATTTTTAGGAATTTCGGTTTTCAAGTAAAAACCAACCCCGTTTACTGTATATTTAGATGGACAACTCTAAACCTCTTGGTCCTCATCGAAGTCAGGACGATGCAAAAATGTGAACAGTGAATAGATGACAAGTGGTTCAAAGTAAAAAGCTCACCAGAACGTGAAATTATTTTAAAGATGTTTTACGCCTGGCAACAAAAATAAACATGAAAATAACTAACAAAATTTCCAAAGCAGGATTGATAGGATTAACTATATACTCAGCCCCGTAGCCAGGATATCCCTGGCTACGGGCTTGATACTGTACAGACAATCCTCGAATTACGCAAGGGATGAATCGGTGAAAAAGCCCACAACTGGAAATCGATTAAAAAAATAGGTTTTCCACAGGTTCCTATTATACAAGACGAAGATTCTTTCCGCGATCGTTGAGATGCGTATATATAAACGAATAATATGAAGTATAAAGAGCTGAAAAAGATTATTAACATGTAAATACCGGAAGAATAAAAAGGACGACATTAAATTTACAACATTCACCAAAGACGAAGGAGTAATCTACTTAACGCTTTTACGACGGATGGTACTTTAAAGGCCCACTAGAAATAATAATATAAATGTACTACAATGCCTCGTTTCTATAAATGTTTCTACGTGTTTATATAGGTATCATTTAGTTGTCGGAAAAGAACCCAAAATGTTTGTCATTTCAGTGACAAGTTACTAAAATATTTATTTTCAATAACAATAAAACCTATACTTTTTGGTGACAGTGACCGTATATGCTGCACGAATCGTCTTTAAAGGGTTAAGTTAATGGAAGTGAGGATGTGGATGAGTTAGTTAATTATTTTTAGGTGTTATTGGAGGGAAGATGAGACTGCGTCTGTAAGCTGCAATACCACCGTTTTCAATTTAAATTCGACGCAAAATACAAAAAAAAAACCCTTAGGTAAGTTTAAACTCGGGGTTAAAATTCGCCAAATTAAACAGAATCCGCGTAAAACGAGTATTGCCCGTAGTCTTACCGAAATAAAACTGAAATAGGTCATTCTGCCAGGCCGAGGTTTCTAACATTTAGTATGGCAGTTTGGTAAATATTCTACTTAATAAATTGTATTGTTACGGTTTTAGAGGGGCAATCAGTGATTGAATTAAAAGTTATTTGCCCGATAGATATAATTTTGTATCAGTAAATAAGGTTCGCTCCACTAAAGCGCTTGCCAAACATGGTGTGCCACGGGGCTCAGTGCTGGACCCACTGTTATTTTATTATATATAAATGACCTTCCACGTTCATCTGATATACTGAACTTCATATTGTTTACCGCTGACACAACTCTCTTTTTCTTGCAAAGATGATAATACAGCTAAGATATTTCATTCAGAATTCATCATTGTAATGAAGTGGTTGACCACCAATAAACTCTTCCTAAATACCAGTAAAACAAATTTCATGATTTTTACTAATAAAAGAAATGTATATCTTGATGAATTTAATGTCAATGAAATCGCCATAAAGGAGTGTACTGTACAGCGTAGTAGGATAGCCCTTTAAGTCAAGCTAGGCTACGTTTTGGCAATTTCCAGTTCCGAGAAAAAGACTCAAAGCCATTTCTCTCTTTGTGCATATATATTATTAAAAATGTTAATTGTTCTAAGACTATTTATAAAAGAAAATGGGGTTTTGGTACAACTTGCATAATTATGTATTCTACAACTTGCTTATTGTAATTTTAAATGTTATGAACGTTATACGCGTCACTATTAAATGTCATTTATATTTTTTTTTACTTTCGATTTGATTTTCGATTATGTGTTTCAGCTTTGTAATTTTAATTTTTTATTATTGAACAGTTTTAATTTTGTACTTTAGTTTTAGCTCTCCACGTTTATATATTTTTGTCATTTATACATTTTTAGCTTTTATTTAGCAGGCATTGAAATGCGATAGTCCCCCCCGAAACAGCGGATGCTGCCAAATATAATAACTTTTCTGCGCTACGTCATCGTCTTTATCCTAAATATAAAGTTTAATACAGTTCTTAGTACCTGTCACTCAATTATTAATCTTATATGTTATAATGTTTCAGAACATTCATATGATCCCTTTCCAGATAGAATCCTAGTCCAAACGTATTTGGTTTTAGAATTTATAAATCTTAAAAAGATGTAGGAAAACAAGAAATACAAAGGAGAATATGAAGTCCTAACTGATGCATTTACATGCACAAATATACGTAATATAATAATAATAATAATAATAATAATATCGTTAACAATAGGCATATACACTATTCAAGTACTATGGGTCATAGGTGCCAGGTACTCTGAGACACTGTCATCAAATGAATTAGCCACAGCCTACTAACGGGGCCTACCTACCAAAATCCGACCAAAGGCGTCTCAGAGTCTAGCATCAGAACTTTTAAATCACAAAGTGTATGGAACTACATTTGCAAGCAAGTTAGAGGTCTTAGTGACAGAATGGGTTATCTGCTACCATCAAAGTAGCGTATTTTCCTACAGTTAAACCGCGTCAGAGTAGATAGCTGATTGAGCTCAGTTTTGGTAGGTTAACCCAGATTTTTTTTCTGTATGCTCTATCCAGTATTTGAATGCAGCTTCAAAATAACTGTATCTGCTCTTATTTAGCTATTTGTTAATAGTGATTGAACCATTCTTCTTATTTGAGCATACAAATCAGTTCCAGTGAATATTCTTATGACTCATTTTTAATAGAAAATATTGTTTCAGGCACTGTCTCTACAGTTTTCAAACCCCAAGTGCCATATTAGGTAAGAAAGAGCAGGAGTTTGGAACAGACTTAATAAAAATAAGTTTAACCCTTTCATTCACAGTGGAGCTTAATGTTTCATTAGAAATAATAATAATATATCGTACTAAAAGACAATTTTTCTACAAATGTTTCTACATGTTTAATATACTGTATTTAGTTTGTTGTCAGGAAAGGAACCCAAAATGCTTGTAATATAAGTTACTCATTACTATTGCTTCAGGTAGCTATTATTATTATTATAGATTTTGGGCATGTGTGTGTGTGTGTGTGTGTGTTTTTCACACATTAGGATCATCGTTCTTTACAATTTTCTACTTCATGTAAACATTGTATGAAAACTATAAGTATATTTATTACTTTTGATATGTTCCACATACTCTTTAGTTTTAGACTTAAGGTTTTATCCAAAACAAAATGTTTGTTATTCTGTTAAAATGATTACAAAGTTAAATTTTCTTCAAAATTCAGCATGGTTAAGCAAACTTAAATAAAATTTTTAGCCAACATCTGATTAGTTCACTATATACGTACCTTAAATTTGTATTTGTGACATCTAAAGTAATTAATTTTAAATTCATTACATTTTTCAAGAGCCTATGAATGACAATTTAAGGTACGTATATAGTGAACTAATCAGATGTTGTGTATAATAAACAGAATGATGCAATGTTGTTTACTTAATTATATCATGTTACGCGTTTATAGATATAGACTAAATTTATTTCGAAAATATATCTTATGTTGTGCAAATTTGTTGAATTGTACTTTTTTTTTTCTTTAATAAAATATATTTCCTGTTTTGGCTATAATGTACTTTTTTCATAAAATATTTTTCCTGGTTGGGCTATTTTTCACTACTCTGCGATTTAATTAGCTGGCTGGGTTTTGTTCTGGCTATTTTTTCAAACTGGATTCAGTTTAGTGGTGCTTGTGATAGAATTATGATGTGCCAATCGTGTGATTTTGATCTAGTTGTCATGTGTCCTAGATGAAGGCAAAGGATTGGATGTTTTTATCAATTACGGCATTATTCTCTCATCCTTAACTTGACCAAAATGTGACAGTGAGTGCTTAACACGAAAAGATCAGAAGATATTTAGGTGAAATAACCAATATCAGCCTGGTTAGGCTAATTGATGGCATGGCTAGGTTAATTAAAGACATGATTAGGTTAATTGAAGACCTGTTTGACCAATAAAACATGTTTAGGTCCTACATTTCTTAAGTTTAAACGTTATAACAATGTTCAGTGTGTGAAAAAGTAAAATATATATATATGTGACATGAGAGCTCTGTGTAATATAAACACTAAAAAGTAGGTATCGAAGTACTGGCTTATCTTAAAACTTAATATGTAAGAGCAAATTGGCTATTCTCTCAACTACACCTTTTCACTCAAATTAAAACAACTGAATTTCAAATTAAAACAAATGAAGTTCAAATTAAAAGAAATGAATCTCAAATTAAAACAACTGAACTATGATTTAAATTATATGAACTTTAATTTAAATCAGATGAACTTTTATTTAAAATATATGAAATACAATTTAAAATATATGAAATTCATATTAAAATAACTAGTGTGAGGTTAAAAAAAATTACGTTTGATGTAAAACATTATATTTTGATCAAAGTAATGATATTTCCAGATTTAATCAAGATTTTCTACAAGAGAAAATAAATATTTGAACGTCATTTCTTGTATCTTAGTACATGCCCTAACTTTAAAAATCTCGCGTGTCCATCCTTGCTCAAAACCCTTTGCGAATTTGTTCCCCGAACGCGACAGCCTTACATAATCATTGATTTTGAAGAGCGCAGTGTGGTGGTGGTGGTGATCCATCTCTCCTCGGGAGCGTACCTCTTTCTAAAACTTCGTTAGGTGTTGTCCCAATCGTGCAATGGTGTGAGTGGTTGTAGGATGATGCCAATGATTCCAGAATGTCTAGAAATCTGTATGTGTTTTTATGTGTAAAATAACGGTGCATGCGTTCCTTTATGGTGCGCTGAACTCTTTCAGCTAAAGAAGCCTTATGTATAGAATTGGTTGTGTAATAGCTGATATTAAACTCTGTCAACATGTTCTGAAAAGCACGGCCTATAAATTCCTTCCCCATATCCGTACAAAAATAGCCAGGAACCCTGTTTTCTTTTAACATTAGCGTTTTGGTGGCTTTAGCAACTGTCAGGTGATTTATTTTTCAGAGGAACTAGCCACAGATATCTAGAGAATACGTCTATTATGAATAGAATGTAGCGGTAACCATCGTTATACACACAATATCTTTGCATGTCTGTTAAATCTGCTTGCCAAATAGAATCAATCGAGGAAGCCGTTGTCTTGGCTGTTTTAAACCTTTTTCTCACAGGCTTATGAAGCGTATAAGCGTCCTGCTCCCTCAAAAATCTTTCAACATCTTTTTTTCCTACTCCGTAAACACTTCTGTACAGTCTCTCTACGCCGCCGTAAGAGGATGGGATAGAAATGTCATAATAGCGTTTAGTTAATACGTTAGCCATTTACGTATTTTAGATGCACGTGGGTAGGGTTGGTTTAACCTCTTCTTGCTCCTCTTCAAAGGTGTTACCGCCGGGGGTGACGGCGCCTTCAATTGTGTCACATGCGTTGCATTTCCAAGTCTTTTAACCTGTTCAGATTTCCTATCAACGTTTTAGGGACATTTATTTGTTGTAGTCTTGCTTTAATATGCTTCCATCCTGATGGTGATGGCCTATCCCACTTTCTCACCAGATCATGGACAATGTCTACGATATTCGATCCCTGTACCTTTGATCCTTCCACAATGATCTCGCCTGTATCGGTCCATTGTATGGCTGGATCCTCATTCAATAGATTATAAAGACTTAAGCCTTTACTCATCAATGTATGTGGGAGGGTGCTTTTTAATACATGTTCGATATGTTGTGTGGCTAATCTTTTTGGTTGGTCAGCTGTATCGTCGGGCACAGATCCTATGTCACCATGTCCATCGTCCCCCATGCTGTGCCTAATAACCACAGGAATCTCTGTAGGGCTCTTATAATTTTCGTACTCGTGAAGAAATTTCTGCAGAGCTTCTTGGTATAAGATTCTTTTCTCATCAGGTGTTTTTTCACTGTTTAATAGGGCTAGCAATTCGCTTTCCATTCTTTTAAGTCTGCTTTTACGGGGATCTAGATCCGTGTCTGGATTCCTTTGCAGTGAAGCGTACACCTCGTGGGGAATCACTACCACTTTTTTCATTATATTAATCTAGTCAGTAAAGGACCCAAAACTGAAAATAAGATGGGGAGAAATGACCCTCCTGTTTGTACAATAATTCGTTTTTTCTTCGCTACAGTTTGACTTTTACGAGCGAGTGCACGTATTATGTTCTTGTAGCGGCGTAGGCGAGCCTTCTGAGGGGTTTTCATTGATACATTGCAATTTATAACGTTAAGACAGATTTCACAGATGCATTTTAAAAAGTCGGCGTCGATATTTTTAATAAACATCTGCTGCAATGCCTGGGGCAGTCGATGATAGATTTTTATTAATTCACGGTATTTCTTTAGTCTCTTTGTCATTCTGGAATATACACCGTTTCAGGCTCGTTTGGAAATATAAAGTGGTGACATTTATTAAATAATTAAGAGTAGGATTCGACGTGACGCCCATCAGTATCCCTGCACAGCTCAAATCGTTCCGCAGCATTTCTAAACACATTCTGGAGCATTTGCGGGGTTATGTTATCTGCAGCAGTTCGTGTACGTAAGTTTTCAAGACTCGTAATCTTCGTCTGATAGACGTGCGATTTGATAAAGCCCCATGCAAAGAAATCTAAAGGGGTTAAATCTGGTGATCTCGCTGGCCAAGGTCTTTTGTTGCTTCCGCGTCCGATCCAGCGATTTGGCAAACGTCTATTTAGATAATCCTGAACAATTTTGGCATAGTGACAAGGAACACCATCATGTTGATAGACGACGGGGATAGGATTGTTAGTACCGTCGTCTATCAACATGATGGTGCTCCTTGTCACTATGCCAAAATTGTTCAGGATTATCTAAATGGACGTTTTCCAAATCGCTGGATCGGACGCGGAAGCAACAGACCTTGGCCAGCGAGATCACCAGACTTAACCCCCTTAGATTTCTTTGCATGGGGCTTTATCAAATCGCACGTCTATCAGACGAAGATTACGAGTCTTGAAAACTTACGTATACGAACTGCTGCAGATAACATAACCCCGCAAATGCTCCAGAATGTGTTTAGAAATGCTGCGGAACGATTTGAGCTGTGCAGGGATACTGATGGGCGTCACGTCGAATCCTACTCTTAATTATTTAATAAGTGTTACCACTTTATCATTTTATGATTGAATTCCATATAATTTCCAAGTGCTTCACAAAAATAGATCCTGACTTTATGTACACCCTGTATTATACAATTGAATATTATTATCAGTGGAGCCCGGATGTTTAGGCACTAAAAACCCTTAAAAAGGGCAGGCAACTAGGCATTCAAAATCGGAAGTATAAAGAAACCAAAAAAGAAATTTGTAAACTTGCTTTCGAAAAAAGTTTAATCTAAAATAATACCTTCTTATATACGTATAATACATATTACAACGCCCTTACTGAACAAAACGGTAGGTAATGCAAATATTAGTTGCACATAATAACTGATTTTATTTCCAAAACTAGTTTAATATAGAATAATACCAATATATACGTATAAATAATATATTACAACGCCATTACAGTGAACAAAATAATAGATGCTGAAAATGTTGGTTACACAATAATGACAAGGATTTAATTTTTTTTAATATTTAATTAAAATAATACTATTATGCACGCTCAGTTTGTTTGTGTATATATATATAATATATATATATATATATATATATATATATATATATATATATATAGTACAGGGTGGGCGGAAAGTAGCTCCCTAATTTAAATTACATATAAATTATGTATAAATTGTGATTGTATTGTTATATTGTTATGGTGTGTTCTCTAAAGTGGTACAATTGTAACGGTAATCTTTTTTTCTCTAAAGTGTTCTCTTTGTGTTCTCTAAAGTGGTACAATTGTAACGTTCATTTTTTTTTTCATTTCAGATTGAAGGGTAACATGGTTGAGTGTTTAACACTGAAGGAGCGTGCCCAATTGGCGGCACGGTACGAAGTTTGGCAATCTGTCGTTCGAGTTCAAAGATGGTGGCGGGCCATTCACGGACCACGTGCCCAAGTGGACCCGAAAACAATCAAGAACTGCCACTCGAAGCTCATGACCACGGGGTCTGTGGCAGATGTTCGAAGATGTGGTCGCCCTTCGACATCCAGGGCCCAGGAGACGGTGCAGGCAGTTCAGGAAATGTTCGCACGGAGTCCACGAAAGTCAACTCGCCAGGCAGCTCGGGAAAGTGGACTCTCCCGCTACTCTACTCAGTGCGAACTGTGCTGAAGAAGGAGCTGAACTGGCGTGCGTGGAAGCCGCATTACTGCCAATCTCTCTCGGACGAGGACTGCGACATTCGCATGGAGTTCGGGGAAATCATGCTGGCTTGGCATGAAGACTGGCCCCATCTCTTCCGCAACATCCTCTGGAGCGACGAGGCGGTGTTCCACGTCGGAGGCTTTGTCAACCGCCACAATTGCCACTACTGGGCAGGAGAGGATCCCATGGTTACCGCTGAAAAACGGCAGAATCGGTTCAGTGTAACGGTGTGGTGTGGTATGACCTCAGATCAGGTTGTGGGCCCGTTCCTTCTGCGCAACACCATGAATGCTGAGCGGTACCTTGCTATGTTGCGAAACGAGGTCTGGCCGGTTGTCAGCACATGGGAGAACATCGACGATCTGATATTTATGCAAGATGGCGCCCCTCCGCACTTCGCTCTTGTTGTCCGTGAGTGGCTGGATGCCCACTTCCCTGGGCGTTGGATGGGTCGTCGTGGTCCACATCAATGGCCAGCCAGGAGCCCCGACTTGACACCGTGCGACTTCTTTCTTTGGGGGTGGGTAAAGGAAGAAGTCTACCGCACCAAACCGAGGACATTGGAAGAACTGGAGGACCGAATTCGGGAAGTCATGTCCTCCATCCCGCCGGAGTTCCTGCTAAAGTCAGTGGACGCCATTCCTGGGCGGCTCCAGAAGCTGGTGGAAAGAGTTGGAGCCCACATTGAATTTTAGAGAAAACCTACCATGTATGCCTACCTTTTCATATTATTTCTTCTGAAATAAATGGATAATATACGTATTTTTTTACCAATCCAAAATAGGGAGCTACTTTCCGCCCACCCTGTATATATATATATATATATATATATATATATATATATATATATATATATATATATATATGTCATCCCTCGATATTCGCCGAGAATCTCCGCGAATACTTTACAGAATTACCCAGGCCTACAAAAATTAAAAATAATTACCTAGACGGCATTTTAAGCATGTGCGTAAGTAAATAATGAGCAGAATATGCATAAATAAATACCTGCAACGCATTTTAATTATATTTATGGAAATAATGAACAGAATTAAGTACACTGTATGCATAAATAATAACATAGAAAATATTTTAAAGAGCATAAAAAAGAAATACAGCAAGGGACAATCACAACGCCAAGACGACGTTGAAGGCCCCATTCGCTAATGTTAGTAGTGTGGGCGCAAATGGGAGAGTACAGGAATGTTGCAATGCAATTCCAAATGTTGATAAATGTTGCAAGATGTTGCAAAGTGGTTATACAATAAAGGGGGAGGGGGAATGTTGCAAGAGCAACAAGGGGTTATGCAACTTGGAGGCGGAGTTATCCCCCAAGAGAAAGAGAGAAGGAGAGAGAGGAAGAGAGGTGTTCGCCTCTCAGGAGCCAAGCGCATATTAAGACTTCATCTGAGCGCCCGCTGTCTTATAAGGTGTAAATTCGCCAGTTGGCTTAGAAAGCGTAAATGGCTTGTACAGGTTGAGTTGCCAGATTGCGCTATTTATTTAATTAAAGCATATATTATTGACAGTTGCTTAGAAATCCGTCAGTTGGCTTAGAAGGCGTAAATGGCTTTTTCAGGTGTACAGGTTGAGTTGCCAGATAGCGATATTTGTTTAACTAAAGCATATATTCTTGACGGTTGGCTTAGAAATCCGTCAGTCGGTTTAGAAGGCGTAACCAGCCATTTGGTGTAATTAAATAATAATATAGTTTACAACCAAAAGAATTAAATGAAACACCATTACATCATTCTGTTTATTTAGATGAATTATTGGAATCAGAAATATATAGAAAATAAATATACAATGGAATATATATGATCAATAAAATAAAAAATAATAATAGTATAAGAAATATGAACGAGGAATATGTATATAATAAAAAAACCCATCATTATAACAGTACAGGAGAAATATATATACAAAATTATGTTAAATATATTGAAAATTCATCAAAATACATTCACTTTGTTCTACTGCGCAAAACACTAAACTCACAGTAATCGAGTCTACAATCATATCATTAATGCTTTACACTACGCAGTAAACGCGGGTTAATATTATTTCACCGCTCAAGTTATAGGGAAACCTATACTTTATATAAATGGCCTTCATATCGTTCAGTACTAGTTTTGCGCCCACTTTACATCCGGTTGGCAAGTTATCTTTAACCCTTTAAGCCCTGAATTTTTTGTAGGGTTAAGTTTTGAATGCTTGTATTTGAAACGTTAGCAATTTGTACCTTCAGTCCTTAAAGGGTTAAATACGTCTAGAATACAATCACAAGCACGCACAAAGAGGTCATCGTTAGCCACAACGTCATTATTAAATACAAGTTTATAAACACTCCTTTCCAATTGAGGGTTTATTTTTACCAGCCCGAGCTTTTCAATCGTGAACACTTCTTCACACTGCAAAGCGGCAGTTGAAATAATAATCTAAGTCGTTACGACAACTGCTCATTATATAAAGAAATAGTTCTTCAGGGTGAACGGTGTAGGTGAGCTCAGCCCTGTATCGCTCGAGTGCTTTGTACTAAAGTTCATGATACTTCAAAGAGTCTAACCCTTTTAAATAAGCATCCAGCTCTAGACCATTCTCGCCTTGTTCAGTTCTACACTCGGTAAACCCATCGAGCAGAGTGGTGTAGTATTCAAGAACCGTATCAAAATAAAGCATATCCGTTACGCGTGCGTCTAATAGAGGCTTCAGCTTGCGGAATCTGACGATTTCAAACATTCTGTCGAGGATGAAACGGATTCGCGTAGGGACAAGAGCGTTATTATCAGAAGCATTCTTCCACATCAGCCGTATATCAATGCATGGCCGATCATTATTTATACACAAGGTACAAACAACGGCATGTGAGGGGGTGTCACTAATCTGCTCTCTTCTTGTACCTACACCTGCAGAAATTTTATAACGATCCTCACTCCACTTCTCAACTACCACGAAGATTCTATTCATCTCCTCAACACTTAAATAAACAACATTCCGTTTGTTTGTTTGTTTGTCTACAAGTCTTTTCCAGTACATAGTTAATGGCACCGGTTTTACGCCTGAACACGCGCAACGACTTCGTCATGGACACATCGTACACGGCGTTGAGAATGCTGCTCAAAGGAAGTTCCATCGTATTCGAGGAGCGCACGTCCAGTCGGTTCAAGCTCTGAGATGACTAGGAGCCACATGCAATGGATCGGCTCGATGGGAGGAGTGAGTCACACCATAAGCTAATGAAACGTGTACGGCGCTGTTCGAATACTTGTATCCCATTATATTGGGTAGGTGTTTTGAGAAATTTTTCGATACATGAAGCAATATCGGTTTTAATGTTTTATCACTCCCACTCCCCAGAATACGCACCAGACATTTTTGCATAGGGGAATTTTCACGAACTAAACACATTTTATTCACCTCCGACGCACTATTTGAGAGAAACATATGACCATATTTTTCCTTTTTGCATAGTATGCGATACTTATATCTAGATTCTGTTAAATACTCACGCAGACCTTTAGCCACAACATGTAAGAGAATACTTGTATCCCATTATATTGGGTAGATGTTTTGAGAAATTTTCCGATACATGAAGCAATATCGGTTTTAATGTCTTACCACTCACCAGACGTTTATTTCCACAAACTAAACATCTTCACAATCCGGCGCACTATTTGAGAGAAACATGCCAATATTTTTCCTTTTTGTTTAACATTGTTTAACAATCGATACTCGTCTCTAAAGTCTGTTAAAAACTCTCACAGGCCATTAGCCACAACCTCACTACAAACCTCGTCATGATATATATTAATATAGTGGTAAAAATACTTAAGATTCTCCATGATGACAAGATTTACATTCTCAGTCGCAGGGTGCGAGTACGCGGTATGATGCAACATGACATAATATCGCTTGTCACTCCACTCATCAACAAGACTCGCTATCCATATCCGTTGCTTCTCTTCTGCACGTGTTGTTTCTTCTACTTCACGGTATATGTAAGCTTTTATAAAGTATAGTCCTACAACATAGTTCAATACATCACTTGTGCCACGAAATCCTACAATGCTCTCGCCAGAATAGCCGTAGAGTATTTGTACCTCTTGCTCCTTCGCACGATTCAATGTAGCCTTAAAAGTATCAAAGGAGGGTGGAATAGGAAGTTTTTCAGTATCCACCACATCTTGGCACCTTGCCGAATACCACTTCATAAACGTCGAACACGCAATATTAAAGGTAGCCATTACTATTTTTCGTCTACGCGGGAGGATACACGTCTGAGATCCAGGGCTTACTGCGATCAACTGAGCACGCAGGGAAGAGATATGCCCAGGTAGTAGCAGGAGTCACGTGATCAATCATACAGGTGGGCGGAGCTTAGAATTTTCTCCTGTGTACACACACACAAAGGAGAAAGTGAAATGCTAATTGAAACACGATTTATTTAATAAACGAAATATTGAAGTATATATATTTACAAATACGTGTAATAAATAAGTTACAAGAGACATATCAAAGATTATGGTATCCAGAGGGCACGGTATCATAGGTATCAGGCACCTGGTAACGTTTCCTAGGTGTTACGGCACATCTTTGTACCCCTAAGTTCCTTCACGCCCCCCAGCTTCTGCGCCCGAAAATTGTGGGTACCTACAGTTAATTGGGGCGCCAGGTCGCCCTCATCATCCAAGCACACTAGATCCTTCAACGAATCAAAGTTAACGACCCGCCGATTCGCCTGATTGAGAGTGATACCCTTAGCCTTCACGATATATTTCATATCCTCCCCACCCTCACCCGTACCCCATAAGTTTTTGGCCCTGTTGAGAAAGAGTCGGCGTATGCGATGTCTCCATACTCATCCTTGATCTCATCAGTCAACTCCCCGAGGAATTCACTAATAGGAGGCATGTATTCACCCTCCCTCTCTGTGAATATCACACTATCTGTATCGGCGTACAAAACTCTCCGCCGAAGAGAATGCGATAGGCCCCAAAGTTTGATGCGTGCGTAGGCCGTTGTGAAGCTGGATACAGGTATGTTTGTCCAATATGGGGAGGGTGCAGGGTGCGGTGGTCCGGCTGGAGAACATGCTTGACATGCTTGGTAAACCGCTCTTCCAGCTGGGCTGTCGCCATCACGTTATGGAGCTCATCGTGGGGGCAGTGGTCATCACCGCGTTTGGAAGAACCACAGCACCAACTGAACCTTTGTTCCAGTATCTGAGGAGAAGGTGAATTTCAAGTCTAAGGCGCATTTGTTTTCTCCAATGATTTTTTGCCTTCAGAGCAATTGAGATATCAGCGTCCTTCTACTAATGATGTTAATAGCAGTCGAAAAGGGAAATTTCAGTCGTTTTCATGCAATATTTCCATAACTCCCCTTTCAGGTGGGACAAGCTCGACCTCTCGACTTATCGCGAGCTGGAGATCGAGCATTTGGCGGAGGTGACGTGGTTGATGGAGCTCCGAGATGAGGCAGTCAAGTTCCTCGGCACCGCTTCTGGTCTTGTCAGAGAAGACTACCGAGTAGTGGCGGAGATTACACTCCTGGTACTCGGGGCCCAGCCACGTCGTGGCACACACTTCATGCGCCCAGGAGCCTACCATCATGCGAGGTGGATGGCCAAGGTTGGTATTTTTAATTAGAAGTTAAATATTGTATTGCCTTCTGCAAACAGCCATTTGAAGTCCCTACCAGAAAAAAATAAGATAAATAATTTACCATTAAACAAACTTATATGGAGTGGTATCGGTATTTATACATCACAGTGGTTATTCGTTTCAGATCATCTACTACACGAAGCTCCTGATGTTCAGCGGTCAGCTGGAGTTCGACGACGAGCTGGTACAGAAACTTCAGAGAGTGGTACTATTTACTGCACTCCTCTACGCACCTGCCTGGCTGGCGGCTCCTGTCGCAGCTGATGCCCCGCTGAATGACCTTGTGTTGTACCAGCGTCTTCTGCAGTACAGGGCTGTGGATCGCGAGATTGCAGAGGCTTCACTGGCAGTGATCAGGCGGCACTTGTGGTATCTGAGGCCTCAGACCGTCGTTTTCGCCCTCTCCAGTGACAAAGTGGAAGACACTGTGAAGCACGAGATGGCAAAGAAGCTGTGCCGCCTCGCTGTGCCCGAGGACTTCACGTATGACAACGTCTCGGTTGATGACACGACGCGCCTTCCGGACCTGATCGATGAGTCATCGTGGTTCGTGTTCACAGGCCTGCAGGTGTGCGCGTCTACGTGGCTCACTCTGCCGGTGAATAAGTGGGATCAAGATAAGAACTACTGTGATCTGAAGAATGTCATCTCGCATCTGAAAGTTACCAACGACGTGGCAGAGAGAGGGATAAAACTGATAGAAGATTACGCGAACACTGTCACAAAAGACGAGTCACAGCTGCAGGGTCTTCTTCAGCTCGTGGAAAAGAGCCGGAAAAAACTCGGTGACTTCAAGAAGTCGTCACTTGCCAAGATGACGTAGCGCAGAGGGAAAGGGAGTTAGCAGAGAGAGTACATGGCGCACGCCTTAAGATGACGTGTGTTCTAACCACGATTCATACAGTTTTTGAACCTAGTTAGGGGCACCGGAGTAAGTGCCTTTAGTGATATCGGTAAACCGTTTTAATACAAAATACATTTGATCTTTCCTTATTCGTTTTATCTTATCCTAAAAAGCAGACAATGGCAGACAGCATATGGAGGTACGGGGACAAATACGGTATTTTAAATTTTAATGCTATCTCAAGGTGAGTATAACTTCTAAACCACTTGTCCTATCAACTTGGTAAGTATCTGAGAGGATTTCTTTCACTGAGAGGATTCAGAAAATATGGTCATTTGATAATTTATCTTTATTCAGTAAAAAATTGTCAATTTGGCCAAATTTCCAAAATTGAAATTTTCAAGGTCGATGCGCGACCCCTAAATATTGATCGATTTTGGTAAAAATGGTGTCAGTGTACTTCCACTGAACCAAATCATGGGAAAAACTTTGACCAGCTATAATTTTTTTAAAAAAGTGAAAAGTGATCCACCCTAGACTGTTCAAGCATGCCAGCATCGACTATCGCTATTGCAAATCTGATCCTGAATTCGTAATTCATGGATGTTTCCAACCTTGGTGTTGTACACAAAAAAATTATTAATTGTTCTATCGCTTACACATGCTTCATGATTTGTAACGTATTTACTATGGAAAATATTAACGAATCAAATTGTCCAGATCTTTTATGAACGCCCTGTATATTATAATATCGCATCATAAGTTATAACTATGGTTATAACTATGAAAGCGGACCTTTCATGTCAAAGGAGGGGGAGTCGTTCGACACCCCCGACCCCTCCCTGGCTACGGGCCTGAATTATGAATGAATCCTTGGCTAATTTGTTGTATAGATCTTCAGTGTGCTCTTTGAATGAGAGGTTTGAATCGATGGTAATTCAATGAAGTTTGGCCGAGTGCTCTCGGTGATAATAATAATAATTTTGGAATGTATTTCATTTGTTTATTTATTTATCAGGCTAAAGTGCATTTCTTCCTATGATGTTTCAAATCTTAAAAGTAACGTTTCATATTACTGAAGATAGGATGAGAAGATACCAAAACTCTCTCTCTCTCTCTCTCTCTCTCTCGCGGACATCGCTAATGTACTTAATGACTACTTTGCAGGAGTATTCACCAGGGAGGACACCCACGTCATCCCCGAGCCAGGCGTCAGGCACGAAGGTGCTGGCCAGGATAGTGTTCGATGTACCACGACAGTCGTTGTCGATAGAATAGACAAACTGAGCTCGTTTAAGGCTCCTGGGCCAGACCAGATTCTCCCCAGAGTGTTCCGGGAAGTGCGCGACCAGGTGGCTCCCCACCTGGCTACAGTCTTCAACAAATCGTTGGAGAGGGCCAGGTGCCTGGTCAGTGACGCGGCTGCGCCCTCCACCCCGGAGCTCATTGATAGGATAGCTGCCCTGGAAAGAAGGTTCAGCGATGGACTGGATAGAGCTCGGCACCAGGGAGAAAGGGTAGAGGTGCAACCGGGGCCACGGTACAAAATCAGTGTGAGGAATCGCCGGCGACCCACGTGGAAAGCACGGAACCGCGGCGCAAGGTGGAGGGCACAAAGAAGGAGCCGATAAAGAAAAAGGGTGGGAAGGGGCATACTGATGGCCCAAAGAAACCGAAGGATGTAGCTGCCGGTCGGGGTGGGTCGGGTGGTGTAAGTGCGTCTATGGGCGGCGACAGGTAATGGAAGGTCTCGGGCAAGAAGGCTGCGAACCCGAAGCCTGAGACCCCGGTTGCCCCTGTCAGAACCTCCAAACGCTTTAGTCTCCTGTGCTCGAAGGAGAAAGACACCGTTTTGATTGGGAACTCGCAGATCAGGGGCCAGGAAAAGTACTTTGTTTTTGCAAACCAGGACAGGAAGAAGGTAAGGTGCTTACCTTGGCGGGGAACGGCGCACTTAAGGAAGGAGGTAGAGAAGCTGCGCGTGGCGAGTCGGAGGACTGCGGTCGTTGTCCACGCTGGTGGCAACGACCTGTTCCTCAAAAGCGGTAGGGTAGGTTTTACAGAAGGGATCATCACCGAGATTGTCTCTTGCAGATGATCTAAAACTGAAGACAGACAGGGAATGTTGATGGGTATTTTACCGCGGATGAATGCCAGTGACCACGCGCTCAGTAAGGTCATTGTCATCAACGAGAGGGTGCCAGACTTGTGCGTCCCGCTGAGCGTGAGGTTTATTGACCCCTTCGACGCATTTTCGGGTAGGTGGGACCTTTACCAGAGGGATGGTGCCCACCTCAATGACATTGGTAAAGGTGTGCTAGGCGCGCTGCTCGACCGGCACCTATACAGAATGGTGAGGTCGAGCCCGGGGAGAGATGACGGGCCCTCACCGGAGAGAGATGATGTTGAACCGGTGGCGGACGTACCTTCAACTGAAGGGTGCGTCCAGGTACAGGTGGGTGACCCTCCTTCCCCGTTGGAGGGGCCTCAGGCTCCTGCGGAAGTTGCCTCCTCGTTGGTGAGGGTCTCTTCAACTCCCAACAGCCCCGGCTGTTCGGGAAATGGGTCGTGCTAGGGGGCGGTCAGAATAGGGAAGGCTCCCTCCGTGCAATGCTTTTTAATGCTAGATCGATTAGGAATAAGTCTTGCGAGCTACGAGCGCTCTTAGCATCAGAATAACAGGATATCGTTGCTATCACCAAGTCCTGGATTCATACTGATCCTAGGAACTATGTTGGGAGTTCGAAATTCCTGAGTATAGAATGTTTTGCAAAGAACGCACCCGTTGGGAGGAGGGAGAGGTACTAATATACGTGAGGGACACGTTGAGTCCGGTTGACTGCCAGTTCCGATAGGAACAGGAGCTGCTTGGCGTCGATCTGAACGTGGGAAGGACAAACTATAGATTAATCTTGGTGTACAGACCTCCGCATATCATCCTCGAGGAGGATACAGCCCTATTCACCGAACTCCGTAGCCTGCTAGGGGATAGGGTGTGTGTAGTTTTAGGAGACTTAAACTGTCGCTGCATAAAGTGGGAAGACAGGACTGCTGATGCTGAGGGGAGGAGGCTAGTTGATTTTGCTGATGAGAACTTCCTCACTCAGTGGGTCAATGAGCCTACACGAGGCGAAAGCGTTTTACACTTAGTATTCACGACCGAAGACAACCTCATCACTGGCCTCACCGTTGACGAATCGTTGGGCGGGAGTGATCACGGTCTGATTAGGTTCCGTGTCTGCGTCCCTCGGGGGAAGCATAGTAACTCGAGAGGCAGTAAGATCGATCTACGGCGGGTGGACTTTGTTAGCCTCCGGGATAGCGTAGGTGAGATGGGGTTAGATGTCGGCGGCGATGTTCATGGAGTGTGGAGTGCATTCCGGGATGAGTTTATGGTGCTGCAGTCTGCTGCCATACCCTCAAAACCGGTCACCCCTGCTTCAACGCAACCTAAGTGGTTAAGTCGTGACATCGCTTCGGCTATCCGAAATAGGAAAGTAGCGTATAGGAGGGCGAAGGCCAATCGTTCCCATGAGAACACTGAGGCGTATGTCCGCCTGTGTAGGGAAGTGAAGGCGAAGGTTAGGCTAACGAAACGTAACGAAGAACTACGGGTGGCAAACCTCTATAAAGGGAACCCTAAGGAGTTCTTCAGTTATGTTAATAGTAGAAAGCCCATTAGAAGCACGATAGGTCCGTTAAAGGACCCCAGCGGCATTCTGCGGACCTCCGACGCGGACATCGCTAATGTGCTTAATTAGTACTTTGCTAGAGTGTTCACCAGGGAGGACACCCGCGTCATTCCCGAGCCAGGCGTCAGGCACGAAGGTGCTGGCCTGGATAGTGTTCGGTGTACCGCGACAGTCGTTGCCGATAGAATAGACAAACTGATAAGTTCCTCCCCTGAGTGTTGCGGGAGGTGTGCGACCAGGTGGCTCCCCACCTGGCTACAGTCTTCAACAAATCGTTGGAGACGGGCCAGGTGCCTGGTGACTGGAGGAAAGCCAATGTAACCCCTCTCTTTAAGGAAAGGGATCACGAAAGTCCAGGGAACTATCGTCCCATTAGTCTCACTTCAATTGTAGGTAAATTATTCGAGGGGATAATAGCGGATAGGATCGTTGACCATTTCGATTCCTACAAGCTGTTTGGGGACTCCCAACATGGGTTTAGACGGCATAGATCGTGTCTCACCAACTTGCTCGAGTTTTTCCACGTCATGTGGAATGAGTATGAGAAGAGTAGGGCGATTGATATACTTTATCTCTACTTTCAGAAAGCCTTTGATAAGGTACCTCAGTTGGCTAATGGCCAAAGTGCGCGCGCTTGATATCGGTGGTGAAGTAGGTAGGTGGATTGAAAACTGGCTGAAGAATAGGCGGCAGAGGGTTGTAATTAAAGAGGTTAGTTCGGGTTGGGCCTCGGTCACTAGTGGGGTTCCTCAGGGTTCCGTTTTGGGGGCCACTGTTGTTTATCATTTACATAAATGATATCGACGCTGGCATCGTCAGTCGGATCGCCACATTCGCTGATGACACGAAGCTTGGGGTCAATGTTGGGACGCCCGAAGCGATCGAGCAACTGCGTGCGGACCTAGGTAGGATAGGAGAGTGGTCGGAAAAATGGCAAATGCCGTTTAACTTGGGTAAATGCAAGTTCATGCACATTGGCTCCGCCAATCCCAAGTCGGACTACTCGATGTTGGGAAGTAATATCGAGGCGACTGATTTGGAAAAGGACTTGGGTGTGCTAATTAGCAGCGACCTTAAGTTTACGAAACAGTGCGTAGAGGTGGAAAAGAAACCCCAGAAGCTGTTTGGTTATATCAGGAGGCAATTTCAGTTTCGGAACAAGGAGATTGTGCTCTCTCTGTACAATTCCCTGGTTCGGCCGCACCTGGAGTATGCTGTGCAGTTCTGGTCGCCCACCCTCAGGAAAGATATTGAGAGGCTGGAGCGAGTGCAGGCGAGGGCCACAAAGTTAATCCCGTCCTTTAGGCATATGAGCTACAATCGACGCTTACGCGCCCTGAATTTGTTTTCGCTGGAAACTCGGAGGCTGCGCGTGGTCAACTGATCGAGGTTTTCAAGCTCTTACGCAGGTTCAACGATGTCGATTTTAGAAGCATGTTTAGTTTAAATGATAACCCAACTCGCAACAATGGTTGGAAGTTGGATTTGAAACGGTTTAGGACTAGTGTGTGTGGGAATTACTTTACGTATAAGATCTGTGACACGTGCAACAGGCTACCTTCAGAAGTTGTGAACAGTTCTTCTGTGGATCAGTTCAAGAAGAGGTTGGACCGAATCTTGCACACTATTTGAGGGTGACAGAATTTTTCCCTGGCACCCGTTGCCATTGGTATGTCCTCGGTATGGGCCGCAAGGCCTTTTGAGGTCCTACTTTTCCTTGTAATTCTCATTCTCTCTTTCTCTCTCTCTCTCTCTCTTTATATATATATATATATATATATATATATATATATATATATTCTTTATAACCTTCCTTTAACCCTGGTTTTGCGTCCGCCCGAATTGTTCATTCTGACGAAAGTCAAGCTTGTCACTTCACCTTAGACCTACAGTTTAACGTGGAATCTGAACCACGCCCCACCAGCAGCCCAGCGTCTTATCCATTAGGCTACCTAGGGTATCCATTTATCTACCAACCAATTTCTTTTATTATGTGGAAGGATTAACAGCTGTGTTTTGTTGTGCACCCCCTTGCCGTCACTGGGTCTCGATCCTGGGGTCGATGGATTCCTAGTCAGCGACGCTAACCACTACACCACCGAAGCGCATATATATATATATATATATATATATATATATATATATTTCGTACACACACACACACACACAGGAAAAATATTTTTTCTCAATCGAAAAAACTGAAGGGTCATATAACCTCCTTGAGGCACTCGCTGTAATCTATCCTTTCACTCGACCTTAATGGAATTGAACTGCGATGTTCTTAGTCGATGAAAAAATATATTTTAAACTTCGGGACATTATCCTATAAAAGAGTTCTTAAAAGAGGTCCGTTTTCTTCTTCAATGTTTGGGTAAGCGAATTTGACTGGAAATAATTTAGTTTTCTATTTTTTCATTCCGTTTTCTTTTTCTGTCGTAAACTCGTCTGAACTTGTTTGAACAAGACATTGCGTTACTCCCATTTTCTGTATTGTCTGTATGGCGATCTTTCTTGTTTGAAATAGATTTTTTTTCACGGATATTTGGTTCATTTTTCTGGTACATTTGGCTTGTACTCGTAGTTTGCGCAGAAGTATATGTACTTGGCCCGAAGGGTGATATTCACAATTTATGAAAAGTCGACCCATTGAATTACGTAAACAAAGTCGAATTTCATGAAGTCAGCATTCGGTCTATGGAAGGCAATTCTACTTTATGCAAGTTCATTAGACATAATCACTTTATGCGGGTCATTTGGACGTAATCATTTTCATATCCGAAAAAAGGCGATGTGTGATTTACTTCAATTTGTACCGTAAATTTTGTGTTCTGATGCTTCGTATTTAAAGTCTTTAAATTGATCAATTTAAATTCATTTTTAAATTGATCTATCTAGAGAAAACTCACCTTCACAGGATTAGGTATCCAATTTGAGTTTTTCCCCATCAGAATATAAAATTAATTAAATCAAAGCATTAATTTACAGAAGTTACAAAATTTATTCAGCTTATGTCATTTCATCAAGAACTGGTATTCATCGAAAATGTTAATAGTCCAGTAGCACAGACCCTGATTTTACTGGAACCCTGCATTGTTTGTTATAAAGCAAATTTTTACATATTTTGAAAGCTTATACCACCCCATTCAAGAATCCGTCGGGTGTACACCTGACCCCCTCTTGGCTTTTTCAATATGGCCGCCATTTTCCAAGATGGCCGGCGAAACTGAAAAATCCCATATCCTGGGCAATACTTGATGGATTTTGATGATCTTGGTGTCATTTCTAGGGGTTTTTAGGATGATGAGTGGATCTGGAGGGGTTGCAGATACTTTGGGAGTCGTTTTGACCCACATTCGTCAATACTCATGGTCATTGGAGGTCAAACGCCCCCCGAAATAAGGAATATCCCATATCCCGGGCAGTCGTGGAGATATTTTGGTGATCTTACTGTCGTTTTTATGGTTTGGGGCGAGACTGAGTAGTTCTAAAGGGTTTAAAATGAAATCAGGTATTATTTTCCCCATGGTAAGGTGAATTCCAATATGTCTAATTATTCCTCTTATTTTTTTCAGGTTGTTGAGATTATTGCTGATGGTGCTGCCCACCTGGTGGTTTGATAACGTCTTGGTTGTGCTGATTCCAAAATTGTGTTTTGACTGCTGAATATGGCGAATATACCAGGTGAGCATTGTTTAGTTTTCATTTGCTGAGGATAAATTATTTCAATGCGATTTATACTTCAGGTTCTACAAAAGCTGCAGACGAATGTTTCTTCAAGGATTTCCTGCGTAGCTGTCCTGGAGGTCAAAAAGGTCTTTCAAATTGTGGGAGGATTCAGAAAATCATAGAGAGCAGCGACATCAGAGGGCAGCCAGATGTTCGAACGAGACTAGAGCCTCTCTTGGAAGATGGAGCAAAAATCCTTTGTTGTCACAAGAACTGTGTTTCCACTTGTGTCCAAGCGGAATTTATCAGCATTCATGAAAAAGAGAGAATGTGATACCCCTGCAGTGGAGCCAAAAAGACTACGTAGTGCTGTTCTCAGTGAAGGCCCAGTATATGACCCTAAAAAACACACACTCTTTTGTTTGAAAGTCAGTGAGTGTATATTACCCGAGAAATATGACATCAAAGTTCCGGTGCAATACCGCATTCCAGCATTTAGGTTTATGACCGATAAGCTTGGTGATAAAAAAACAAATTACAAAGATGTGTTGATAGAAAAGTGTAAACTGAAAAATGATGAGCAGGGACAAGTTGTACTCAGTAGGTTGTTGGGCATGAAAGGAGATTTACCGGCTGAAGAAGCCCGATACCATAAAGATTGTATGTCTGCCTTTCATGTTGAGGTTGAGAGAGCTTGCCAGAATAAGTCAAGGGTTGAACCTGAAGACCGCCCCTTCATTGCTTTGTGTGTAGAATTGTCGAAGGACAATTACCATGGAAATGAAACCATGGAATTCAATTGAAGTAGAGAAGCTTTACAAAGAGTTAGGTGGTGAGAAGTTGTCACGTAGGTCGCTCATTGTAAAAGTTAAAGATTACTTCAAAGACGAAATTGTAGACTTACATGGGGATGGTATCGCTACGTTGTTAGTTTTCAAAAACTATGCTGCCTCATACCTGAATATTGCAAAAGATTATGAGGAATCCGTTGATATTGATGAGTGTGTGAAGAAGCTGGGCAAGCAAATCGTGAGTGAGTGCAAAAAGAACAAGGAAGAATTCACTTCGTATCGTACTCACATAGACAAATATATTGCTTCCGAATGTATGAGTGATGTTCTTGTGCAATTGCTTACTCGTGTAAGTTCGAAATTCTCTGACTCCCTGCAATCTATAATGGTTGGAAACATTGTAGCAAGTGTTGTTACAAATCAGCCTACTCCACTCCAAACAGCACTGGGTGTTCTCATCGGTGACCATAAGCAAATCATTAAAGAGTTGTACAAATACAATGTAACTTGTTCTTATGATGAAGTGCGGCGTTTTATGCGCTCAGCTGCTGTTGTTGCAGCAAGAAATGCTGTGTGGTCGGGTTTGAATGATGCTGCATTTGCTGGTCTTGTGCAAGTTATAATTGACAACTTTGATGCAGTTATTCACTCCCAAAATTGTAGATTAAACTGTCACAACCTTGCAGCTATGTAACACAGCCCAGATCACTTGAAAACGACAGTGCGAAGGTTATTCCTAGACTATCAAAACAAGAAATGTCAGTTCCCATAAATTGTGAGCTGGAAGTTGTGCCATACACTGGTCCGAAAAAAACCTATGCCCATGGAGGCAACCTGCTCATTTGAGCCTTCTGAGAAGCTTACAAGAGCAGCCGAAGTGTCACTTCACCGTGCAGAAGAGCTAGATCTGGAGTTCTTCAGACGGATACTGTTTGTCGCTGGCACCCCTGAGTACAATGGCTTCAACACCCGCCATTGTAGAGAGGCGGGAATGATGCCAGCTAAGAAGTCGGCCATCAAGTATATGCCACTCATTAATATGAAGCCGCGGACCACAACACTGTCAATACTGCGATCAACAATGGCATTAAAGTGACGAGGGAATCCAACCAAAGTGTTTTAGTCATCACAGCAGATCAGCAAATCTAAAAGGTTATAGTGGACATCCTGTTCCATACACGAAGTCTTCTGACTGATGTAGCTTTGCAACCTTCCATAGAATGCATGTGCCCTGCACTTCAGCATAAATTGTGGTTTATATCCAAATATCCATATCCATATAATGTGGGTTATGTCATTTAAGCATTATGATCTGGTTTTATCTACAGAAAAGATGTTGAATGCTCAGCAGTTAGCTAGATTGTAGAAATTGTCACTGAAATAAAGCAAATACAGTGATGTCAACGCATTATCATATTTCAAGGCCAAACTTTAACCTCAAATGACCTTGACTTGACCCATGGAGTTTCAAAATGATAACCTACTGTTATCATGTGCCTATAGAACTACTCAGTCTCGCCCCAAACCATAAAAACGACAGTAAGATCACCAAAATATCTCCACGACTGCCCGGGATATGGGATATTCCTTATTTCGGGGGGCGTTTGACCTCCAATGACCTTGAGTATTGACGAATGTGGGTCAAAACGACTCCCAAAGTATCTGCAACCCCTCCAGATCGACTCATCATCCTAAAAACCCCTAGAAATGACACCAAGATCATCAAAATCCATCAAGTATTGCCCAGGATATGGGATTTTGCAGTTTCGCCGGCCATCTTGGAAAATGGCGGCCATATTAAAAAAGCCAAGCGGGGGTCAGGTGTACACCCGATGGATTCTTGCAGGGTTCACACACCGCGCAACCGGACTATAATATGTAACTTCGTAAATGAAATCTATTCAAATCAAGAGATACTAACTCTACCAAAACGAGTCAATTATTTTAAGGTCCTCGAAAGGTCATGACAGTTTTATTTTTAGGCGTAAACTACTCATTTACAACATTGTTTTACCCTTTCACCCTTTCAACCTTTCAAATGTTCCGTGCGATGATTTCTCATTTCACGAAGGTGAAGCTTGTCGTCCCTCCTCTTTTTAACCCTCCCCTCCTTACCAAGGTTAACTTCAAATGTATATTTAGTCTTGATTTTACTATTAAGAGATTTTTAAACAAAGAACCACTGCTCCCCCTCTTTCTTTCGTTTGTAGTTTACAAATACAACTGTAGTGAACGTACATCCACTTATATTCGTACCTTTTGCCGTCAATTAATCACTAGAATATCCAAATACAAGGGAAAAAAGCAAATGTTCGGGTCTCTCACGTTCCATCCAGCTCATCATTCTAGCATGAGTCTAGTAATATGACTGCAAAATGTTAGTGCAATGCAATTGCAAATATTGATCAATGTTGCAAAGGAGGAGAGGGAAATTTTGCAAGAGGTTATGCGACAAGGGGGAGAGGGTATGCAACTAGGGGGAAGGGTTATCCCCCAAGCTGCAATGAAGGGGAACTGCCCCAGCAAGCTGGGGAAGTCCACCTAACCTCTTTGGGGGAGAAGGTGGGACAGCCTCACCCCCCAAAGGGGTATATCTAACCTAAGAGAGGGTCTTTCGGGGAGAAGTTAGGACGGCCTCACCCCCAAAGAGGTGTACTTAACCTAAGAGAGAAAGGAGAAGGAGAGAGATGTGTTCGCTTGGCTCCTGCCAAGCGCATATTGAAAGTTCATCCCAGCGCCCGCTGTCTTATAAGGTCCTAATCAACCAGTTGGCTTAGAAGGCTTCTTAGAAGGCGTAAATGGCTTGTTCAGGTGTACATCATTAGGGTTGAGTTGCCAGATTGCCCTATTTATTTAATTAAAGCATATATTCTGGCTTTCCACCAATTGGCATAATCTGCCAGTTGGCTTAACCCGCCAGTTGACGCAGAATACCTAGAAGGCAGGTGTAAATATATTAAATAACTTTTCAGCTGCCAGATTGTGCTATTCAGATATTCTTGACAGATGGCTTAGAAATCCGTCAGTCGTTTTAGAAGGCAGCCATTTGGTGTATAACAGGGTGTCCGAGAATTATCTGTACAAGTTTTGGCTGTTATTAAAAGTCAACCATGAAGTGTAGAAATTCCAGTGTTGTCCCATTTTACAGAGAATCTCATTAAGTTTTTTCTGATACCAAGTTTTGACAAGTTTTTTAGAAATTCCAGTGTGTCCGAAAATTATCTGTATAATTTCATCTTTTAATAAAATTCTTGATAACACACGTAAAATTCTTAAACAAGATTATTTAGAATTTGTATTTTCAAAAGTTTCTTTTATTAAAGTAACGTTGTTACAAACATTCGATATGTGCACCATCAGTGATTCGCAAAACATCCAATCGATAATCCAAATGTTGCCATGTACGCTGCAGCATATCCACATCAATTCGCTCAATAACAGCTGTGATTCTTGCTTTTAAATCATCAATGTCTGTCACCCGCGTACAAAAAAGAAAAAACTTGTCAAAACTTGTTATCAGAAAAAACTTAATGAGTTTCTCTGTAAAATGGGACAACACTGGAATTTCTACACTTCATGGTTGACTTTTAATAGCAGCCAAAAATTGTACAGATAATTCTCGGACACCCGGTATATAATTAAATAATAATATCGTTTATATATACAACCAAAAGAATTAAATAAAACATCAATACATCATTCTGTTTATTTAGACGAATTATTAGGATCACTTTCACGAAATATATAGAAAATAAATATACAATCAAACGATGGAATATATGCAATAAAAATTAATAATATAAGAAATACTAACGAGGAATATATATATATATATATATATATATATATAATAATAATATACAATACAATGTAGTATAACCATCAATATATTAGTACAGAAAAAAAAAATATATATATATATATATATATATATATTATATAATTATATTAAATAATTAAATATATTGAAAATAATAATACTGAAAATAAAAAATGTACCAAACGAAGGAGTATAATCATCAACATAGTACAGGAAAAATATTAAATAATAAATAATTAAATATATTGAAAATAAATATATCAGGTCATCCCATAAGTAATGTCGTTTTTTACGATAGATTAAGTTTAAACTAGTCCTACTCGGTTTAAGCATAAATTTTCCGAAGGTTATATCTAAGAGGAGATCTATCGTGTTTCGCTACATACTTTACAGACCTTGACCAGTGAAGACGTGTGTTTTGCTTTATGTGAACCCCTCATAAACATGGCGGTATCAGAAGAGCATATCAGGCATATAATGCTTTACGAGTTCAAAAAAGGGAATAGTGCTACTGAAGCAACGCGAAACATTCAGGACGTTTATGGCAACGATATTCTGCATGTGAGGAAATGTCAAAGATGGTTTCAAAAGTTTAGGAATGGTGACTGCTGTTTGACAGATGCAGCACGCTTTGGACGCCCTGCTGAGTTTCATGATGACCCGCTGTTAGCCGCACTTGAAGAAGACTGTTCAACAACTGTCAAAGAATTGGCCCAGAAACTCAATTCATCCCCGTCCACCTTCCATCGACATTTACAACAACTCGGGAAAGTGCCTAAGTTAGGAAAATGGGTGCCACATGAATTGTCGGTCGACAATCTGAGGGTGCGGGTAAACATTAGCACAGCTCTTCATTCCCGTGAACTCCAAGATCCGTTTTTGCACCGTTTAGTGACTGGTGATAAAAAGTGGATACTGTACCAGAATGTTAAGCGCCGTCGACAGTGGGTTTGTGCCGGAGAAACAGCGACACCACAGCCAAAACCAAATCTTCACTCTCGGAAGGTGTTGCTTAGTGTTTGGTGGGATAAAGGTGGTGTAATGCACTTTGAAACCTTACCACACAACCAAACAATCACCGCTCAAGTCTACTGTCAACAACTGGATCGATTGAACACTGCACTAAAAGAAAAGAGACCTTTGGTTAATCGGAAAGGAATCGTGTTCCACCACGACAATGCACGTCCTCATACCGATCGGATCACTTCTGCAAAAATTGAGGAGCTTGGGTGGGAAAAACTTCCACATCCTCCATATTCTCCAGACCTTGCGCCTTCAGATTATCATCTCTTCAGGAGTCTGCAAAACTATCTTGACGAGAAACCGTATACTTGTTTAGATGACCTGCACACCAGTCTTTCTACGTTTTTTGTCTCAAAACCGCCTGAATTTTATAAACATGGCATTGAAAAGCTTGCAGGACGTTGGCAGTCATTGATTCCGATGGAAAACATATACTAGATTAAAAAGTTTCAGTTGAGTTTTTTTTGTCCTTCAAATTCCGACCTAAAAAATGACATTACTTATGGGATGACCTGATATATCAAAATACTTTGTTCTACTGCGCAAAACACAAAACTCGCACGTAATCGAGTCTACAGTCACATCACTATTGCTTTGCACTACGCGGTAAATACGGCTTAACATTATTTCACCGCTAAAGTTATACGGATACCTATACTCGATATAAATGGCCTTCATATCGTTCAATACTATTTTTGCGCCCACTTTACATTTGGTTGGTAAATTATCTTTAAACACAGCTAGAATACACTCGAAAGCACGCGTAAAGAGGGCATCGTTAGCCATCACGTCATTATCAAATACAAGTTTATAAACACTCCTTTCCAATCGAGGGTTTTTTTCTTACCGTCCCGAGCTTTTCAATCGTGAACTCTTCTTCACTTTGCATAGCGGCAATTGAAATAATCTTCCAAGTCGTAACGACAGCTACTAATTATATGGAGATACAACTCTTCAGGGTGAACACTGTAGGCGAGCTCTGCCTTGCAACGGTTAAGTTCTTTGTATCAAAGTTCGGGATATTTCGAAGAGTCTAAACCTTTTAAATAAGCATCCAGCTCTAGACCATTCTCGCCTTGTTCGTTCCTACATTCGATAAAGCCGTTGAGCAGAGCGGTGTATGCGTATTCGAGAACCTTGTCAAAATAAATCCTATCCGTAACACGAGTGTCTAATATAGGCTTCAGCTTGCGGAATCTGACGATTTCAAACATTCTGTCGAGGATGAATCGGTTTCGCGTAGGGACAAGAACGTTATTATCAGATGCATTCTTCCACATCAGTCGTATATCAATGCATGGTTGATCGTTATTTATATACAATGATGCACTCATCACAGATAGTCTGACTTACGAGTAAATGTGTGTGACTTACGAGTAAATGTGGAATAACATCTCTGGTTTCAGCGTTCGTGTAAGTTTCTATATCGTAGTACACGGTTATACAAGGGCTATTTTTAGGCTTAGCATCTTTCATATAACATACATGCTTCATTCCATCTGCTTTATATTTTTCATGACATGTAGAACAGTGAATTTCGTCGCATTTATGCACAAATTTACCCCAATTATCCATCTTATGAAATATGCCACATTCACAGATTCTCATTTTCCTGCAAGTGCCAATTGATTTTTGGAGTTCAAAGCACTTATTATTGAAAAATGTACGTCTACACACATTACACTCCCTCTTCTCGGTTTCATCTACACGACTTTCACATTTGAGGCTTTTACACTGCTAACATACCATTTAGCACTCCTTACAATGTTTCACTATATCATCCACAAACTCGAGACATTCCTTACACAAATCATGATGCCTTCCATATTTTCGAATTTTATCATAACTAGCGTAGAGAGTCCTTATATTACGGATGGGGAGATACGATGTTCCTGACAATCCTAAAACAAGTAGAGGTCTTGTACACTCTCTCACACAGCTTTTAAAAACATACACAGTCCTACGATGATCATCCATTCCAAATACAACTACACGAGCATTCATTTCCTGCTCGACCCTTCTCAGCTCTTAGGACCCATATTACACTCAAACTCAAGCTTACAATCTGAAGCCAGTTTACGGGCACGCTGCACAACCGTAGGCAGCCAGATATTATACGCGACTGTATTTAGTACAGTGAACATATGAGCTAAGACTATTGCTATAAAGCCGCAACCACGATCGTCGTTTAAATGCTTTCAGTAAATAGATTGAGAAGTGAAATTAAGAGTATAAGGTGTGGCACTATGACCAGCAACCCGGAATACTCTGTCAATATCTACCGTGAAGTTGTCCATATTGAAAGCTGTACTACTTTGAGAGGCCTGCATTATACGACCCAAGATATATTCTATGTCTACAGCTGCCAAGCGTCTGAACGGTATTACTCCCCAAAAATCATCTACGTCCCCGTCATCTGACCCGAACCTGAAGGACAACCTCGTCCAGACTTCACGTTCGTCGCGGTTCTGAAGGGCAAACTCCACAATACGTTCAACTACGCGTCGCAGTCCAACACCGTTGCTACACATGGATCCAGGGTTAACCCTGGCCACGTACCAATTTCTAGTCAGGACAGGGGTGGGGGTAGCGGTGCGCACCAACTCGAATGTTATACCTTCCTCCACAGCATGAGAAGCTGCTGCTGCTGTTGTGGAGGAAGTACCCGGAACTGAACAGGAATAACGGGGTATATTTGAGGAAGGTGCTATTGTGGGAGTTGAGTCGTAAGACGTAGAGGGTTGGGGCTCTATTACTTGGTGTCTAACAGCCGGTGCAATCTTGGCACGCTTTATACCTGACGTGGAGGGCTCTTCATCATGCTTTCGCTTTGAATTGCCGCGTGCTACAGGTATCGCTGGAGTCTGTAGCTACACGGTCATCGGGGTCATCTGTAATATCGATGATGGGGGGTGTACATCGTCGTCATTCACGGTTCTGTGGAGGAAGAAAAACAAGAATATAAGGAGCAGCACTTAAATTTTGTTATATTTTGTAAATGACCCACTTAGGGGTATGGCGTGTTAGAGATGGAATCTGTACAAAAATTCAGGTTCACAAGCCCCTCCACATGTATTATATCTGGCCATACAATCAAGTTGTCACCTAAGTCATTTGGTGGGGACTGGGAGGGAACTCCCCCCTGCTGAGCTGCCCACAGCCAGAGATCTGCTGAGGTATGGTTTTTTGAGGAGAGAGATGAGTGAGGAAGACAGGAGGAATTACCCAGTTAATGACCTGATTAACAACGGCATTGTTCCAGGGCTACTGGCTCAGTGGAGAAAGGCTAACGCTCTATTCACAGGACCTGTAATCAACACTGAGGTCAGGATCAGGGCTAAAGTGAAGGCACTGTGGGATGAGGCAGTGAAGATGTCCATTGGCAATGTGAAGCTAGAGGTCAAAGATAGGTTCATGATGAAACTGGACAAATTGGTGGATATCCTGACCTGTCACTGTGTGATCAGGAGCTGCAGTGAGCTTGGGTGCAACCCTGTCTGCAACAATGAGGTTTACATTGACTGCAGCTGCAGGAGTGAGCAGAAGATACCAGTGCAAGAGCTTTCCTTTATTAAAGGTCAGAGAGAAAAGGTGGGAAGTGTGGAGGCACACCAGATGGGTCTAGCTGATCACCCTGAGACCAGGAGACAGGAAGCAGTGCTGCAGAGACAGGAGCAGAGAAGGAAGGCCGAGGAGAAGAGGAGAAGGAAGGCAGAGGAGTCTGCCAAGAAAGAAGAGTTGAGGGAGGAGTCACTACTGGAGATGGAGTTGGAGGAGAGTGGAGATACACTGGAGGATGCAGGGAGGAGAGAGGAGGACGAAGACTTCATACCAGAGGCTGCGACAACTTCTTCCCTGCCTGTGGCTAAGAAGAAGAAATACAACACTGAAGATATCACCAACAGCTCTGGCTAGCTTGAGACATCACACTGAGCTGAGAGAGAGTGCAGAGATTGCCACTGCTACCTGGATTGATGCTGGTCTTATCACAGAGTTTGACACACCACTGATGATTGACCACAAGGTGAGGAGGGCTCAGGAGAGACTGACTAAGGAGCTGGTCAAGAAGTTTGATGGAGATTAGGGAAAATGGCATCACCTGTATCTTCTTTGATGGGAAAAGAGATGACACCAAAGTGATGATGAAAGCTGATGGCAGTGACAGGCAGTTTCCTTGCCTCATTAAGGAAGAACACTACACAGTGTGCAATGAACCAGGTGGGAAGTATATGTGGCATTTTGTACCAGAGGAAGCTGCAGAGGAGAAAAGTCATGCTGAGGTCATTGATGATCATCTGGTGAACTGGCTAAGAGAGAGAGGAGCAGACCAGACCCTTTTGGTCATAGGAGGCGACAGTACTAATGTGAATACTGGCTGGGAGGGAGGAGTAATGCATTATGTGGAGGCCAAGCTTAGCAGGAAGTTGGTGTGGATTGTCTATGACTTGCACACTGGGGAGCGGAGTCTCAGACACCTGGTGACTGCACTGGATGGCAAGACATTGAGCAACAACAAGTGGTCTGGGCCCCTAGGGAAGATGTTAGACACTGCCACTGAGCTGGAGATCAACCCAAACTTCACGAGGATCACTGTTGGTCCTCCTCTAACCCATCTCAGTCAGGAGGTAGTCAAGGACCTCAGCACAGACCAATCATATGGCTACAGAATCATCACTGCCATCAGATTAGAGGTACCGCAGAGTCTAGCTCTCCTGGAGATTGGGCCAGTCTGTCACAGTAGGTGGGTCACCACGGCTCTAAGGTTCTGCAGATTGTGGATTTCCAAACATGGGCTGAAAGGTAGGAACCTGAAGAATCTGAGGATAATTGTGGAATTCATAGTGGGAGTCTACATGCCAAACTGGTTCAACATCAAGTTAAACCACAGCTGGGTGGAGGGTCCCAGGCATGTACTGTACCAGCTGGAGCTGCTCAGAAGTCAGAAGAAGGTGATAGGAATAGTGATGCCTACAGTGAAGAGATCATCCTGGTATGCACACTCTGAGGCTGTGCTCCAGGCCATGCTGTGCAGTGAGGTGGAGGAGGAGAGGAGGGAGGAGGTGAAGAGGATACTGGAAATCAGAAGTGAAGGAGATGAGTACACACAGGTAGGAGACTGCAGTGTCAGACCCAGGAAGACTCCTGACATCAACCCAGATGCCACCAAACTCTCGGAGCTTATTGACTGGAACTGTGGCGTGACTGAACCTCTGACCTGCTCCCTCACCACTGCTGCAATCAAGGAGTTTCTGGATAGACCAATGGAAGTTCCTGCACGGCTCTCACACACACAGTCAGTAGAGAGGTGTGTAAGGATGAAAACTGAAGCAGCACAACATGTTTACTCACAAGAGAGGACGGAGGCGTACATCAGTGGCCAGGTGGCCATTAGGAAGCTCATGTCCAGGAACAAGAGCAAGGCAGACATGGCATCCTTGGCAAAGTTCAAGAAACCTATCTCTATTTCTAAGTTTTAATATTGAAATACAATCAAAATGTCTTTAATTGTATGTAATATATGTAAAATGTAGTTATATACAATAAAAAAATACTTGCAAAAATTGCTGATTTTTCGTAAATTTCAACTTCAAATATAAGTAGCTAGGATTGGTCAAATCTGGATTTTAAAGCCATATTTCGATTTAGCACATAAAAATGCATCATTTGGTCACTACTAGTCTTTGAAAATCTAAAGATTTCACTTTGCTTCCTAAAATTGACACACCCTACTAGATTAATATAATGAAGAAAGTGGTAGTGATTCCGCACGAGGTGTATGCTTTATTACAAAGTTCAAAGATTCCAGACAACGGCTCTAGAACCCCGTAAAAGCAGGCTTAAAAGAATGGAAAGCGAATTGCTAGCCCTATTAAACAGAAAGTCACCTGATGAGAAAAGGATATTGTACTAAGAGGCTTTGCAGAAATTTTATGAGTACGAAGATTATAAGAATCCGACAGAGCTCCCCGTGGTTATTAGTCACAGCGTGAGCAACGCTGAGCATGGCGACAGAGGACCTGGCCCGACGTTAGAAATGACCAACCAAAGAATAACGGAACGCAGCACATCGAACAGTATTAAAATTAAAAAGTAGTCTCCCACATACATTGAGGAATAAATGCTTAAGTCTTTATAATCTATTGAGTGAGGACCCCATCATACAGTGGGCCGATACAGGCCAACTGGAAGAGTGCGCACAGCAAGGATAGACGAGATCATTAACAGAACTCATGAAATTGTACAGGATAATCCTAACATAAGCATCAGGCGTGCTTCTCAGCTGTTAGGAGTTGGATATGGAACAACAACAACACCGTATATTCAAGCAAAATTTAATGCTCTTTCCATATAAAATTCAAACAGTGCAACAACTAAACGATGGAGATTTCGCACGAAGACGACAATTCTGTCAATGGATCCAACAGAAGGTAAATGACACCACCAATTTTCTAGCAACTTTGATTATGTCAGACGAAGCCCATTTTCACTTGAATGGAACTGTAAACAAACAAAATTGTCGTTTCTGGGCAACAGAAAATCCATTGAATATTACCGAAGTCCCGTTGCATAGTCAGCGTGTAACTGTTTGGTGTGGTCTTACTGCATCTCAGATCATAGGGCCGTACTTTTTCGAGGATTCCACCGGAAACACGGTCACTGTAAATGGTGATCGCTACGAAAAAATGTTGACCGATTTCCTTATTCCTAAATTAAGAGATCTTTGTCTAGAAAACCACTGGTTCCAACAAGACGGAGCTACCTGCCATACCACGAGGAACTGCATGGCAGTTTTGCGTCAAACGTTTCCAGGCGAGTTAATCTCAAGATTTGGAGACGTTGAATGGCCCGCAAGGTCTCCGGATTTTTCTCCCTTAGATTATTATCTCTGGGGATATTTAAAGAGTAGGGTCTACAGAAATAACCCAACGACCTTGCAAGAATTGAAGGCCGCCATCACAAATGAGATACGGGCCATACCACCGCACACTCTTGCAAAAGTGATGCAGAACTTACAAGCGAGAACACTGGAATGCTTGGCAACTAATGGAGCACATTTGAAAGGAGTCATTTAAAAAAAATAAATATTTCATAATAAACTTGTAACTCTACTCTTTCGAATGATATATAGTTTTTATGAAAGGAATTAAATATTAAGAATATTTGGCTTTTTTTTATGGGTCCCATTTATCTGGATCACCCAGTATTTATATATATAATATATATATATAATATATATGAATAGAAACGACGTAAATAAGGAGCGTCTCTGCACACGGGGAAGAGAAATAACGAATAAACGAAAAATGAGGCCAACCGCCCGGGAATTGAACCCAGGGCCTTCCAATTGCCGGTTCGCCTCATTTTTCGTTTATTCGTTATTTCTCTTCCCCGTGTGCAGAGACGCTCCTTATTTACCTCGTTTCTATTCATTTATATACTGCGTGGTCATTGCAGTTAAATGCATATATATATATATATATTATATATATATATATATATATACAAAGGTGGGCAGTTGCGGCGCAACATTTTTGGTTGCGCTTGCGCTTGCGGCGCAACTTTTTGAAAAGGGTTGCGCTTGCGCGTGCGGCGCAACTATTTCAGCAGAGTTGCGGTTGCGGTTGCGGCGCTACAAAAATTGTTGCGCGTGCCCACCACTGCAGATATACGTTAAATGCAAAGGTGGGCAGTTGCGCCGCAAAAAGTTGCGGCGCAACTTGCGGCGCAACATTTTTGGTTGCGCTTGCGCTTGCGGCGCAACTTTTTGAAAAGGGTTGCGCTTGCGCGTGCGGCGCAACTATTTCAGCAGAGTTGCGGTTGCGGTTGCGGCGCTACAAAAATTGTTGCGCGTGCCCATCACTGTATATATATATATATATATATACACACACACACACACACACACACACACACACACTGTTTTGTACAAAACTGGGCTCACAATTTTAAAGATTTTAGCTCTATACTATCAAACTAGATGAAACTAATTGTTTTTGGGTAGCAAAAGGCTTACCTGTTAATTAAAACTCCATGAAAAGGTAGGAACGGGATTTTATATTGGTATTTATGGCAGGAATAAAAATTTTATGACGCCATTTCTCCGAACTCAGAATTTGAGTATACGCCATTTATGTGCACGTTTGTACTCGCCGTACAGTACTTAATTTTCTGACTTTTTTTTAGCTTGAATATCTGTTTTCCGATATGTGGCCTTGGCTCAGTGGTTCTAGACTACCGGATTCAGTATCATGGGTTAAAATGGGGAGGGTTTCAGCTTTTCGATTAGAAATAAGTGATTGGCTGAAAAGGTTTGTTTGCCGATAACTCTGGGATTGAGTGTGTTTTTTGAGGGGAAAATGTCATGTGACAGAAAGGACCTACAGCTTTGCGTAGGATCCAAGATATCTACCGGTTGCTACATCATCTGAACGCAGAGGTGGGGGAGTCACCCATCCGACTACTGATCAGACCCAACGTCGCTTAACTTCGCTGATCTAACGAGGAAGGGTGTGGCAACGTGGGCACGACGTATCTTTCGCAGGAACTGAATATTTTACTAAATTGTTCATAGATCCTATGTATTCTCATATCCTGTCATGTCCTCATTTCTCATAAAACAGATCACAATATGATAGACAGTAATTTTAAAAAAAAAATCCCGTACATTTTGGTTAACACAATGACGTCACTCTCTTAATAGAGACTATATTTTACTCTGGAAAGGGAAAAGGTATTAAAGTCGGAGTAACTAGGAGCTAGTGGGGTTCGAACAAACTTTTCTGGAGGATTTTGGATTGTGTGAAGTCTCTGAAACCACACGGCGAAAGTACGAGTACCACTAAGCACCAGTGAGGAGGGTCAAAACCTGGTATACCGCTCAGGCCAGACAAACTTACCCATTGCGCTAACTCCTGAATAATCATCATAACTAAGCCTCCGAAAGTAGAACCCCGACTTCAACGTCTTCACTTCGTCGAGTTTTTCCTGCTCCATTTTATTCAAGTGCCGTTGTTAGACTTTAAAAAAATCATTACCCGACTTTCGGAACATTCCATGAATTGCAAAGAATACATCTTTTCATCTTTTCATACATCTGTTTAACTCAGAACTACCCAACTCCTCTTTTCATAACATAACATAACGATTACTTAGCATAACATAGTGATTTCATAACTTTTGTAACATAACATGGCATAACCTGACGATTTCATAACATATTTTTCATTCATAACTTTTAAATTTTAGAAAATAAGTGAATTTTGATAATTCAAAAGTTCTTTTAAAAAGTTAAAACAAATTTTTTTTTTAAATTATACATTTAATCATTTGATAATGTCAATCATTCTGGAGGGCCAGAAACTGCCACACCGCTCAGGCCAACTAATGCGGCCCATTACCAGCATCATCGGGGTTTGAACCCACAATCTCAATTTCTTCATTTCGTTTCAAGGGAAGCAGTGTTACCAACTGAGTTTGCTGAGGACGACCGAGGCATCGACCGATGATGGTACAAACTTTTACCGAAAAATAGGAAAATGGAAAATTTTCTGTTTTAGTCTGTTTTTACTGTTCATTATAAAAATTACACACACACACACACACACACATATATATATATATATATATTATATATATATATATATAATATATTTAATTTGGTGAGGAATCCTGTCCCAGTAATTTCAAAGCATCATTAAGGAACAGACTGGATAACTCTATCTTTTTGCCATTATCTCCTAAGTAGCTTACCATACGTGCGTGTGTGGGAGTGTGTGGGAATTTACTTATGTATGCATTTATGTGTACATGTCTGTATATTAGTGTATGTGTATATATACTTTTGTGTGCGAGTCACTGAATGTCTACGTTAGGAAACTGTAGCAATCATTAGGATTCACACCGAGCTTGTCGCGACACGAACATGCGTGTAGCGACACTAGCGGTGTCGCCAAAGTTTCAAACTTTTTTCATTCAAAATCATTAAAGTGTCGTGAAAAGGAAGATATAATGAAGATTAGGTTAGGTTAGGTTGTTAATTTGACTAATTAGGTTAGGTTGAAAATCGCCATTCACAACTAAAAAGTAAAACTGTTGCGGTTTTGTACGGTAGCCACAATTCTCTGCGCGCGCGTGTGGGTGGGTGGGTGTGTGGGTGTGTGTTCGAGAGTGGTTTTAAATTGTTCATCACGCCATCTAATTGGTCTTCATGATCCTAAAGGAAGGAACAGACTTCAATTATCTTTGAGGAGAAACGTTTCAAAGAAGTTGTGGTGATGTAAAAGGTGCAAAAAACAAAAGAAGAATATCGTATCTACTTCCAACAAAATGAATACATACCACAAATGCTGATAGTCTATTTCATCACAAATTAACGTTTCTGCTTTGATCATATATATATATATATATCTTGGCTTTTGTTTCCGCCCGAATTGTTCATTCAGAGGAAGGTCAGGCTCTTTACTCCTATCCCCTCTTTGGACTTCCAGCTTAACGTGGAATCCGGACCATGAACCGCCAAGGAAGTCTGAAATCACAAAGTCTGAACTGGAACTCCATCCCACGACTTTTAACTAAGCAGCCCAGTATCTTAACTACTAAGATACCCGAATGAGTGTATATGTTTTGGAGATAAACAAATTAATAATAAAGAAATTAATTATTTATTTTTTTATTTTTGTACATTGGAAGATTTTTATTTATTAATGTTACCCTTTAATTCTGTTTTCTTTAACGATTTTACATTTTTCTTTGGGATTAAAAACTAAATATTCATTTTACATTTGTTCAAATCTCTCTCTTAAAACCAATTTCATTTAAAATTAACACCAGAAATTGTTTCCTGGAGATCAGTGTTTTTGATAAAGTAGAAATTTCTTACAAAGATCATAATTGGCCGTAATTGATCACGTGGGAAATAACTAACCAATCTAAAATCTCCTTGAAACATACAGTATATATATATATTATTTATTTATTTATTTATTGTTATTTTGGTGGGGAAAATGTTATGAGGGAACGCTGATAAGACTCGGAACAAGATCCTGAAGTACAATTGACGCTCGCAAACTTATCAGAATAATGGTAATGACCTATTGACACTGAACTACCCGGTAGCCGGGTGGTTAGTTTACGCTAGGTTACGTTAGATCAGGTTAGGTCAGTTATTTTCATTGAAAATCTAAAATTAGCAAGAAATTTTAAATCCATATACTTGCATCGACATTATGAAATTCGATTTTGTTCACGTAACGCCTGTTAGCACATTGGTTAAGGTGACAGACTCTAAGCGGTGAGGTTTTGGTTCTCTTCCGCCTTCTGGCTCCTGGGGTGGGTTAAGTTGGCCGCTTAACCTGTCATTGCTCGAACTAAAAGTGACCCTTGGAACATACTCATACCCATATCGTGGGTAAATGAACTTCCTGACTGACAGTGAGCTAGAACCATTGATGAAGCTGTAGACCATTTGCAGTATCCCAAGTGAGCTAAACTATTCATTTATGAGCTGATAAATGAGGGACCCTCGTTAAATTTACCGAATGTCCAAGTCACTGGCATTCCATTAGAAATGTTAGACATAGGGTACATATACCTATATACGCATAATAATCAATCAACATGTTTTATCGGGTACTGTACGCAGACATTGATTAGTAAATGTAGCGTACACTAGTTAAGTACCTGGGTTCGTTTGTCCAGTTTTCCATTGGCAATCTCTTAACATAGGATAATCCAGTGAGAAAATACAACCATGAAAATAGAACTATCTTTCAAAACGGAATCAAACTCGACAACAGGTTGTCAAATCTGGTTAATTACTAAATTAAATGAACATTTTCTCAACTTAATTCAAACTCCAAAACTTTTTTTATTAACTTTTTTGCCAAGTTTCCTCACTTGGTCGTTGCCTGCCAGCCCATGAACCCAAAGCAAACTTTTTGATTTGTATAAGTTTTACACACACACACACACACACACACACACACACACACACATATATATATATATATATATATATATATATATATGCATGCAAAATCTCTGGAAAATATGACAACTAAAAGCGATTTTCATTATAATATATTAATTTTTAATTAGGTACATTTCTGCTCTGGTTTTTAATTTTAAAATGATAAGTATATATGTATATATATATATGTATATATATATTAGAGAGCTTCATTACGTTTCTCTTTTAAATATTTTATTTTGTAGAATATTGACTTGCAGATCGAATTAATAAAATATAATGGAATAACTAATATATATATATATATATATATAATATATATATATATATATAATTATATATATATATATATATATATATATATATATATATATATATAATGGGATGATGTCTGACTGTCTGTTCTATGTTCGTTTATACACGTCTAAACGGTTAGAGTAATCTGCACCAAATTTAGTAAAGACATTAAGAGAGAACCAGGGAAGGTTTTAGTAATACACTTGCCCCTCTCATTCATCCCCCCTAGGTTGTGTTTCGGAGTATTTTTGTTGTGCAAGTCGCAGCGGGCATTCTAATATATATACCTTTCAACAGGGCCGTGCAAACTGGGGGGTGGGGCGGCCACAGGGGGTTGAGCCCCTGCCCTTTTTCCTCCATGACTCAGAAGTGCCCTTTTTTCAGTAACCTTTTTATGTATTTGAATAGAGTAAACTTTTTTATCCTGCCTTAGTATGTTGAAAAAAGAAATGGGCCTTTCCTGTCAAGGGGGATCGCACTTCTACCAGGGTTGTTCAAAAAGTAAGTTCACAAGGCTAATTACCGGTGCATTATACATTAGGGTGGGTTGAATTAATGAATTTTGGAATTTTGATTCGCCTGTAGTCGTAAAAGTTGCGTTTTGATGAGGGAAACACTGTAAAAATCTTACGGACATCAGAAAATATCTTCCACTGTCTTAAGCGAGTGAAGAATTAGAAATTTCATATTTTCGGTTATTTTTGTCTAAAAATGAATTTTTGAATGAATTTTCGTTGCCGTAAAAGTTGCATACTATCTGTTTCTCCTTTACCTGCATGTAGCAGGAGCATTTTACCAATTGAAATAAGCGTCGTGTTCCATTATAGCACGATGGAGAAGTCTTGATGCTGAACCACACCGGTGTGTAAACTCTTGTCACGTAAGTTGCCAAAGTGCATAGTTCATCTGAAGGATTACTTGTACTCTCATATGATCTAAGAATTCGGTTTGCAGGTGTAAGCCATCTAGAATGTGACATAGGTCCAGGATTACGTCGTGCCAGAACTATTGGGCCCTCTCCTGAGGATACTGCTTGACACATCTCGAAGAGGTACTTTTGGTCCCTGCTCAAAGCTTTTATATTGTCGATTATTGGCAAAGGCTCTTGAACTTCGATAGGCTCAAACTGTGAAATAGGGTTAAGTTTGTATTTAGCCAGTGCTTTGCCAATGGGATCAGAAAACCGTTTGGACCATGTGTCAAACCATCAATTTGTAGTAGGACATGTCGTAATGGTAACTCATTAGTATGCAACAAGCAAATAATCCACTGTAGAGGACGGCCTAAGCGCAGTTCAAGCAAGCGAATCACTCCACCTTTGAAACCGGTATTGACATTAGTACCATCGCATCCTATTGCTGCAATAGAATCCATTGGAAAATCTTTCTCGTGTAGGCACTCCATGATGCCGGCTTCTATTGCACGTGCTGTTGAAACAGTAATATGAGCAAGGGATTCCGATCTTGGTTCTAAGATGAGAGATACATGTTCTTCGGTGATATTTTCAACACAGTACTTGTTTCCTTTTTTCAAATTGGCCTTGGTTTTGTCCTTTCTTCCATCAAAGTACAGTCCTCGGATGACATTTGTATTGCCGAAACTTGGCGCTTACTCTCTCTTCTCCTCTCTTTCTCGCCTTATCTTATTTTTATCAATAATTAATCATTGTCCTATTAGTCTCAGAAATAATGCCAACATCCTGTATGACCGCCGAAGCTACTGCTGCAGCACTTCTATCTGATATGTTGTGCCGATCGGCCTCTCTAGCTAGTGCTGAGAGCTTAACTCTGGGACAGTATCCTGAAGATGATGGCTGGGGAGTTTCAAGACTCATTTGGGCTTCATAGTATAGATATGAACGTTTTTGTTGGGAAAAAGTTTCACTTACATCAGAATCAGTATCTGAAGACGAGGTCATCTGAATATTTGCTGTAGCAAATGTTGTTCGAGTAGCTTTTGACATTCTTTCTTGAAATTCTTCTTTTCGTTTCAAGCTCTTTCTCATCTGTTGTCTTCTTTTGATCAACATTTCCTATAATCATTTTTCTTGTACTTCGCTGATCATTCAGGAATTCGATCTCTTCTTTACGCACCTTACGCTCTTTTGGACAATTACAAACGTTACTACATTTGCAAGCGGGAATGTCAAATAGCTTTGAAGTTTCTTTTCTGAAATTGGTTATCTTCAATTTATAAGAATAATCATTTTTTCGCTGCTTGTAGGGTTTCAAAATGTTTCGATATTTAGCATGATAAACTTCGATTTTTGCCACAACTTGGTGCGAAATAATGGGTATGCTTGATGTAGCCCACATTTTTTCCACTTCACTAGCAACATTTTCTACATTTTCTGCCGATAATGGAGAACGTGAGATGCTGAACACATTGTTAGCATTAGACAGTGCTTCATGACTGATTCGTAAGTCGGTAAACTATTATGAGACATATAACAGGGGTTCCCAAATATAGGACACTTGGATTGTTCTCTAGTTTGAGCCATTTTTAGTCAATTATTTCTCACTTATTATTCATGAATAATAATTCACTTGTCAACAAAATAATTGTTTTTTTCTGTCACAAGTATTGAAGTAGGTGAGCCTAACAGTATTTTTTACGCTGAATTCGAATATGTTGTTAGATTTTCTCCATTACGCAAGGTTTTTATGTGGCACACAGTTATATTTTAATAAAAAATGTATTTCTATATTAATGCATGGCCTTTGTACTTACCTAAAAGGTGACATTGGTTGATTTTCTGCTGTATTTCGCCTGTGGAACATCTCTCTTGAGGGTCCAGCAGTAGTCAGCCAGCATACTTGGGCTCCACTTGCCCTGGTACCGCTTTTCCATGTTGGAAATGTCTTGATGAAAGCGTTCCCCGTGCTCGTCACTGACGGTGCCAAGGTTTTCAGGGAAGAAGTCCAAGTGGGAGTGTAAGAAATGTATTTTTAGGGACATATTACATCCCATAGCTTTGTAGGCCTTCAAAAGATCACTCACTATTTCATGGTAGTTTTCGGCCTTATGATTTCCCCAAAAATTCTTAGTAATATTTTTGAATGATTGCCACGCAGCTCTTTCCACGTCATTCAGCTGATCTTCAAATTGCTCATCATTTATCAACTCCCTTATTTGAGGACCTACAAATATCCCTTCTTTGATTTTAGTATCACTTAGCCTCGGAAATTTATTCTTTAAGTACAGAAATCCCGTACCATTTTGATCCATCGCCTTGACGAAATTTTTCATCAGTCCAAGTTTGATGTGCAATGGAGGTAATAAATTAGCTGAGGATTAACCAGTGGCTTATTCACCACATTTTTCTTTCCTGGAATAAATGATTCTCGTTTTGGCCACCGCTTTTGTGTATAGTGATTTTTCCAAGTTGCAAGCCGAGCAAAAGAGCAATCACTTTCAAGTCCAAGTCCCCACAAATATGCTAGGAATATTTCTCATACCTAATACTTGTCGAGAGAAGTTTCATATTGTCATATGACTCCTTCATGTTGACAGCATGAGCTAAAGGCACTGACGAGTATTTATTTCCGTTATGGAGAAGCACAGCCTTCAAGCTAAGTTTTGAGGAGTCAATGAACAAGCGCCACTCCGTTGTATTGTGTTGATGCCCAAGGGCCTCCATAAGAGAAGCAGCATCATTACAAAATACTAGACCATTTTCTTGAGAGAAAAAATGTTTAAATTCATCCCGGCGGTTGCGGGAAAAACACATTTTAGTGCCCTGCTGGAGAAGATTCCATCCTTTCAATCTTGAAGCTAAAATTTCAGCCAGTTTTTTTAGACAAATTTAAATCACGAACGAGGTCATTAAGATCTCCCTGAGTTATTAAATGAGGTTCCGAGGAAGGACCACTTGCTTCAAATGTTGGGTCACTATCAAACTGTTCTCCTACCTGGTCTGGATGAACTTCATCAACATCGGAGTCATCTTTGTCCATGGTCACATTTTCTGGTGGTTTCGGTACGGGTAGCTCTTCACTGTGTGGAACAGGTCTCATTGTTGACGGTAAATTAGGATATTTCACCGTATGTTTGGACTTAGAAGTAATCCCTGATATGTTTGTTAAACAGAAATAACAGTCTGATGAATGGTCTTTCGGTTCTCTCCAAACCATAGGCACGGCGAAGGGCATGTGACGAGAACTATTTTTCCAACCAGTTAGAAGCCTAACACATGTCACACAGCAAATATGAGGGACCCAGTACTTATCTTGGTCACCTAGTTTGCACCCAAAATAAAGCTTATAACATTTTTTAATCAGTGGAGTAATGGTTCGTTTCTGAGATTTGAAGGTTAGCTCTCCACACACACAGCAGAAACGATCTGGGTGATTTAAACACTTTCGTGGCAAAATGCAAGCTTAATTAACACAGAACTGTAACTGCAGGATATAACACACTTCACAGAACAGATTGAGTAACACTTGTGATGCTCACACACAACTGGCACACAACTGACAAAACAGTGCGCCTCAGACAGTGACTCGGTGCATGTCTAAACATGTAGATACATGTATCAGCCCGCCTTGTCTGATAACCCGTACCCAAGGAATCAAGTCAACTGTCTTACAAATGACCTGCTAGCACCCAATTTAGCTTCCTCTCTCCAATACTAACGTGTCATCCTTATAAATAAAGCGCAGTTTTCTAAAAAATCTTTATACGCTATATAAAAGATACAGTAATACTTATCAGTCACACAAAACCTATGGGTGATAGAAAGACTCTAATTGCATTTTTGAATTCAGCGTAAAAAGGTATGCAAAAACCACTAACCAGTTTACTTGTGACAAAAATTTTGTTCACCAGTGTAATTTTTCTGCAAACAAAGAATCAATTAGAACGCTACAAAAGACAACCAAAGACAAATAATAAACAGTAAGCTGTTGCTTACTGCTGCATGCTACACCATACAGCAGAGAACAACCACCTTCCACGGATCTTCCAGTAATACTGACAAAGCGTGAGGGCAGCTACAGCTGCAGACTGAGATAGGCATCCACTTGTATGACCTTGAAGTTTTACTTTGTGGTTAGTCACGTGTCGATGTACCCAGCTTGGTCTTCCCCTTAGCAATTAAAAGGGCGAATCACCGTCTCAGTTAGATATTAGACGATTACGTGTCAATAGGAAAGTACTCGTAAAACAACAGTATGCAAATTTTACGATAACAGCCTAATCAAAATTCCAAATTTTTTATCAAAATGGCCAAAAATAAAGAATTTTCTCATTTTTAGCTCGCTTGAGGTAATGGAAGATATGTACATAGGAAGTTAATTTTTTTGTCTCTCTTTCTCATATCCATACGCAACTTTTGTGATACCAGGCTGATCCTAATTCGGAAAAAAAATTCCCATTGGTACAAATTCGACCCACCTTATTATACATAGTACAGTAATGTGGTTGGTAGTACAATATTTTGTAAGGTATGTGTGGCAACACTGTAAAGTGGCAAGATCCGGGGTCACCACGAACCAAAAAGTTCGAGATTGCACTATCAGCTAGCGAGATGATGGCAACGATTTTTGGGGACCATCAAGGCGATTTGCCTGTAGAATTCATGAAAAAAGGGACAACAATAAATGCCACTTCTTATTGTGAAACTTTACAGCGATTCCGCATGGCTATCAGAAGAAAACGTCCAGGGTTGCTTACAGCAGGTGTGGTGTTCTTGCATGACAATGCACGCCCTCACACTGCAAATCAAACACGCCAACTTTTGGAATCGTTCCACTGGGAAGTCATGGATCATGCCCCCCTATAGTCCTGACCTTGCACCTTCCATTTGTTTGCAGCCCTAAAGGAACACCTCGGAGGTAAACAATTTCAAAACGATCCTGATGCAGAAGCGGCAGTACGAAACTGGTTAGAAACTAAGGACCCTGCATTTTACTCGACCGACATCGGAAAGCTTGTCTCAAGCTACGACAAATGTTTGAATCTGTTTTATGATTATGTAGAAAAGTAGTAATATGTTGTTGAAATACTTGTAATACTTACTTGCCTTGTAATAAAACAATTTCTTCAAAACACCTTGTAAACTTCATTTTTTAACAACCCTCGTATATAGGCTATTAATTTAAGTTAGAGAGTCCGAAAATTTTCCCCCGGGAACTCATCCTCCATTATAACACTAAGTATACAGGAAAAATGTGCCCCATTTATAACACTTAAGTCCTTATCAACACAACATATCAGAATTTTCATGTTTTTTATCTACACTTAATATTTAAGTACCGGCGACTGACGTCACAGGAAGAGGAAGGGGAATTATTTCTGACCCCCAAAGAGGTGCCCTTTTTTGGCCTTGAGCCCCTGCCCCTTAAATGTTCTCTGCACAGCACTGCCTTTCAACCTTTCAAATGTTCCGTGCGATGATTCCTCATTTTACAAAGGTCAAACTTGTCGCCCCTCCTCTCGAGTTGGCCTGGTGAAGTAGAGAGTTGGTTTTTTCTACTCTCCATTTCACATAGCCAGGTACGCCCGGCTCATCTGGGATTGTTCTGAGTCAGGCGTCTAATCTTCTTTTGAAGATGTCCACCGCAGCACCACTAATGTTCCTTAGATCCTTGGACAGCTGGCTAAACAGTCTTGGTCCTCTCACAACAAAACTATTTTCCTTCAGGATTGAGGATGTTCCTGTCTAGTCTTTAATTTGGGAACACGCCACAGTCTTCTTTTTCTGCTTTCCACTGGTGTGAGGTTATAGGGTTCAGAGTAAGATTAGGGGCTAGTTTCTCCATTATTTCCAAATGTAAATAATGGTGTAGCCCTCTCTTCTTCTTTCCAGTGAATATAGGTTTAATTTACGAAACCTTTCCCAGTAATTTAGTTCTTTGCACCCATTGATCTTGGCTGTGAAGCTTCTCTGAATCCCTTCTAGCTGATTAATGTCTTCATTTTTATATGGGGATGTTAAGACCAAGCAGTATTCCAACTTGGGTATGATCAGTTTTTTCAGTAGAGGAATCATTATATTCCTATCCCTTCGTTTAAAGGTCCTCAGTATCTGCCCAGTTATTCTCTTTGCTCTGTTTACTGCTATCTTATTTTGTTTCAAATTTTGCATCATCAGTCATTACAACTTCTAAATCTTTTGCTTTAGAATTTCTCTGAATTTCCTGTCCATTTGGGGTATAGTATCCCATGGATTTTGGGTCCTCCCTTTTTCCTTACCTTAACAGTTGAAATTTCTCAGCGTTAAATTTCATATTGTTGTCTTCCAACCACTTGTAGATTCTGTTCATGTCCGTTTGTGGAGATCCTACATCCTCTGGGTTTCTTATTTTTCTTCTAATCTTTGTGTCATCGGCAAAGGATGTTACTGTGCTGTCTCTGGTAACGTCCTCATCCAGGGTCGGACTGAGCGGTCGGGCAATCGGGCATGGACCGAGAGCCCGGACCATTAGGGGGCCCAGCGGCCCCGTCCCACAGTCACCATAAAACAGTGTGTTCTCAATTGGGTCAAGTGTCTAATCGAACTGTAATGTGAAAAAAAATCGGATTTCAAGGGGCCCAGGACCTCATTATGCCCGAGGGCCCAATTTGCTATCAGTCCGCCCCTGTCCTCATCTTTGTCAGTTAGCATGATTATGAAAAGTAATGGAGCTAATACTGTTCCTTTGGTACTGAGCTGAGGACCTCTGATTCTGATGAAGCTATTCCTTGAAATGAAACGAATTGCCTCCGCTCACTAAAGAAATTATGTGTCCCTTTCCCTACTTTTCCTGTTATTCCCATATATTTCAGTTTATGTATTATGATTCCATGGTTACACTTGTCGAACCCCTTGGCAAAGTCTGTGTATCTTACATCATAATTTTAATTACTTTCAAATGCATCAATAATGTTGTTGTAGTGTTCCATTAGATGTGATAGGCATGATCTGGCTGACCGGAATCCTGTTGGTTATTTAATTTTTTCTGAATTTCCAAAAAGTTATGGATTTTCTCTCTAACTATTCTTTTAAATATTTTAGTCAGATGAGATGTAAGCGACACTGGCCTATAGTTTTTGGCCTCAGATCGATCTCCTCCTTTTTATATTGGGCCTATGCTCGCTCTCTTCAGGATGCCCAGTATTTCTCCCGTATCTAGTGATCGTCTCCATATCCAATATAGGTGCTCAGCGATTGCATTCTTGCAGTTTTTGATCAGTGTAGCATTCCATTTGTCTGGTCCTGCCGCCGAGTGTGCTTTTAGTTTCCCTATAGCTTGTGTAATATCATCTTTGGTAAAGTCGAAGTCCGTTATACTCGTACTTTCCCCTTGTAGTTCTTCTTCAAAGAACGCGTTTCTATCGCATATCAGCTTGTCAGTTCTTGGGATACTGAAAGATGATTCGAACTGAGCTCTTAATATTTCAGATGCTTCTGTTAGATCATCAGATAAAGCATTGTCTTTATTTTTCAAAGGTCCGATGGTTATGTGATTTTTCGATTTCTTTTATGCAAAATTATACGAGTACTTTGAGTTAACCTTCATCGCTTCTACAGCGTCGTCGTCGTCTTTTTCTGTATGCGTCTCAATTAGGTCCTGTATGACACAATCTATACTCTGCAGTTTATCATTTAATATTTTTCTGATGTTGTCTTTGCAGTTACTTAATTTTGCAGTCACTTTTTTCTCTTTCGGAACATTGACCTCTTTTGTCTCTCGAACCTGCTTCTCTTTCCTCTTTGTTGCACTTTTGGGGCATGTCTTTCCACAATTTCCAGCGTCTTCTCCTCTAAGGTCATTATCATCTCTTCCGTTGTCTTGGCCTTGAAGATAGTTTTTCAATCTATTGCTTCCATGCTGGATGCAACACCTTCCCAGTTTATAGCTTTGGCGTAAAAATTAAAAATTTCGAATTTGCTTTTATATATATATATAATGTGGGATGAATTTCACAATTAAACACGTGGAATGAATGAATGATGCAAACCCACAAGGAAAAAGAAAAATGATTCCAATTCCTTTCGTGTATTCAGAAGTACACCTCGTCATGGAATGACGTCATTCCATGACGAAGTGTACTTCTGAATACTCGAAAGGCCTTGGAATCATTTTTCTTTTTCCTTGTGGGTTTGCATCATATATATCTGTGATACACAAATTCAGACATGATACCCAGTCAGCAAGCACACGGTGAATGATGTCAGGAGTAATGGTGTTACATGCCCCAATAATGCGCTGCCGCAAATGTTCAACACTCCTAATTTTCTCTGCGTATACCAGCGCTTTCAAGTGGCCCCAGAGATAAAAATCTAGTGGTGTGAGATCCGGGCTTCTAGCTGGCCACTCCACAGGCCCTCGACGTCCTATCCAATGACCAGGGCATTGTTGGTACAGGTATTCCCTTACTTGGGTGCTGTAATGTGCAGGAGCGCCGTCTTGCTGGAACCATGTTGGGAAATTTCCTTCTTCGTTCAAGACACTGAGAAATGCTTCTTCCTTGAGCATACGTAGGTAGGTGCCTCCAGTGACATGTTCATCGAAAAAGAGGGGGCCTATGATGCGATCCTTCCAAATGCCACACCATACCATCATCCGAGATGCACCTTGTTCCTTTGAAGAGGTATACCAGTGAGAGTTGTTTTGAGACCAGTAGCGTGTGTTCTGTCGATTTACCTCACCATTTCCATAAAAAACAGCCTTGTCACTGAACAGAATGGTGGACGGGAAATTGGCATCCCGAGCATATTGTCCCGTAGCCCATTCACAAAATTCCATCGGCCGGTCGGGATCATCATCTTCGCTTAATTTCTGTAGGATCTGAAGTTTATATGGATGCCATTTGTGAGCCTAAAGAATGCGATGGATGCTACTTTTCGACACTCTTGTCTCGGCGGACAATCGCCGAAGAGACTTATTGGGACTTCTCTTAAAATGAGCAAGGATAGCAGTAGCTGTATCATCGTCAGTGGACCTCCTTGAAGGTCCACTGCGTGGTTTATCTTCTATGGATCCTGTTTCCTTAAACTTTGCAACAAGTCTGCTAACACAACTCTGTGTTATTGGCTCGCGGTCTGGATGCAGTCTGTTAAATTCAACAGCGGCCTCTCTTTAACTCCGATTTCCTATGAGTAGAATTATCTGGATTCGTTCTTCCTTGCTCACAGACATTATGGCCTGTAGAAAGAGAAAAATATGAATTATGGTTTGTAGAAAGAGAAAAATATGAATTTCTCCTATGATGCCGGACTTATGGGACACCCTGTATATATATATATATATATATATATATATGCACTAAAATCACAGAATAACACGTGATCTTATTAATAAGCAAACAACCACAGGGAAAAGGAAACACGAAGTCCGAGCGCTTTCGTGATATATTCACATTATCAAGGAGAAACAGAAAATAGACGGAGATTACAAAGTAAATGAGTTAAATAAACAAGCAAAAAATTCACAATCTGCACCTCAAATTAAAGGCCATAAAGCCATCTAAAGATTTTTTCAATTGATAACATAATCTGTAAGCTGCTAAATTACTAAATATAAAAGAACTATATAGATGAAATTTGACAAAAAACCAATACAGAGAGCAAAAATTATTATAATGGTTATTAACACTAATATTTAATTAAAGCAGGCAATTAAATGGCAAGAATTTAATGAAAACAAATAGATAACATAGATAACAAATAGATAACATAATCTGTAGGCTGCTAAATTACTAAATATAAAAGAACTATATAGATGAAATTAGACAAAAAACCAATACAGAGAACAAAAATTATTATAGTGGTTATTAACACTAATATTTAATTAAAGCAGGCAATTAAATGGCAAGAATTTAATGAAAACAAATAGATAACATAGATAACAAATAGATAACATAATCTGTAGGCTACTAAATTACTAAATATAAAAGAACTATATAGATGAAATTAGACAAAAAACCAATACAGAGAACAAAAATTATTATAATGGTTATTAACACTAATATTTAATTAAAGCAGGCAATTAAATGGCAAGAATTTAATGAAAACAAATAGATAACATAAATAACAAATAGATAACATAATCTGTAGGCTGCTAAATTACTAAATATAAAATAACTATTACAGTAGATGAAATTTAGACAAAAAACCAGTACAGAGAACAAAAATTATTATAATGGTTATTAACACTAATATTTAATTAAAGCAGGAAATTAAGTGGCAAGAATTTAATGAAAACAAAGGGAATGGTGCCATCGTCTTACAGAATATTACAAAATTTCTACAAACAATCTGGAAAAATTGTTGTCCAAAAGCAAACCAGTTGAAAAGTCCAATAAACCACCCAGCAACCAAAGATTATACACGAAAGAAATATTACAATTAAAATAGACACATAAGAATGTTAACAGTTCTTAAAATAATATTTATTTATTTAACCAGGGCAAGCCGTTAAGGGGGAAGAATGCGGTCAAGAAAACAATAGGCCCTTCGCCACCTTTCTAACAATGCACGAGTCTAATTTATACAGCCCAGGGCTAATATTAAGGACCAAGTCCGCATTATTCTTGATCACACTTGATTCCAGTATATTTCTGCTAACAATAGATTTACTAAACCTTAATTTGGAAGCATTTTTCCAATCAATGGGATGATTAGTATCTCTTACGTGAATGAAAATGGCGTTAGATTCCTGGCCACTTCTTATACTGTATAGATGCTGTTTAATACGTAACTCAAGGGTCTTACCAGTTTGGCCAATGTATATAAAATCCCTTGCACAATATGTAATAAATTTTACATTGGCCAAACTGGTAAGACCCTTGAGTTACGTATTAAACAGCATCAATACAGTATAAGAAGTGGCCAGGAATCTAACGCCATTTTTATTCACGTAAGAGATACTAATCATCCCATTGATTGGAAAAATGCTTCCAAATTAAGGTTTAGTAAATCTATTGTTAGCAGAAATATACTGGAATCAAGTGTGATCAAGAATAATGCGGACTTGGTCCTTAATATTAGCCCTGGGCTGTATAAATTAGACTCGTGCATTGTTAGAAAGGTGGCGAAGGGCCTATTGTTTTCTTGACCGCATTCTTCCCCCTTAACGGCTTGCCCTGGTTAAATAAATAAATATTATTTAAGAACTGTTAACATTCTTATGTGTCTATTTTAATTGTAATATTTCTTTCGTGTATAATCTTTGGTTGCTGGGTGGTTTATTGGACTTTTCAACTGGTTTGCTTTTGGGACAACAATTTTTCCAGATTGTTTGTAGAAATTTTGTAATATTCTGTAAGACGATGGCACCATTCCCTTTGTTTTCATTAAATTCTTGCCACTTAATTTCCTGCTTTAATTAAATATTAGTGTTAATAACCATTATAATAATTTTTGTTCTCTGTACTGGTTTTTTGTCTAAATTTCATCTATATAGTTCTTTTATATTTAGTAATTTAGCAGCCTACAGATTATGTTATCTATTTGTTATCTATGTTATCTATTTGTTTTCATTAAATTCTTGCCATTTAATTGCCTGCTTTAATTAAATATTAGTGTTAATAACCATTATAATAATTTTTGTTCTCTGTATTGGTTTTCTGTCTAATTTCATCTATATAGTTCTTTTATATTTAGTAATTTAGCAGCCTACAGATTATGTTATCAATTGAAAAAATCTTTAGAGGGCTTTATGGCCTTTAATTTGAGGTGCCGATTGTGAATTTTTTGCTTGTTTATTTAACTCATTTACTTTGTAATCTCCGTCTATTTTCTGTTTCTCCTTGATAATGTGAATATATCACGAAAGCGCTCGGACTTCGTGTTTCCTTTTCCCTGTGGTTGTTTGCTTATATATATATATATATATATATATATATATATATATATATATATATATATACACACACACCTTGGTTAACCTTGGTTTTACTTCTGCCCGAATTGTTCATTCTGTCGAAGGTCAAGCTTGTCACTCCACCTCAGACCTACAGTTTAACGTGGAATCCGAACCACGCCTCACCACAGGTGGTCAGAATTTACAAAGTCCTCGCCCGGACTCGATCTCACGACCTCCCGATCAGCAGCCCAGCATCTTAACCACTAGGCTACCTAGGGTACCCATTTATCTACCAACCAATTTTTATTGTGTGGAAGGATGAACAGCTGGGTTTTGCTGCGCGCGCCTGCCATCACCGAGTCTCGATCCCGGACCGATGAATTTGTAGTCAGCGATGCTGATCATTGCACCCCCGGGGTGTATATACTGTATGTAATAATGTAGGTAGTCAAACCTGTATATAAAGGTCACTCAAGGGAAACAGTAATCAAGAACTGTATAAGCAGGTGGCCTTTCTATACAAGTTATGCTAGTCATTTTGTTTTTATTTAAATCGACTATATATTGTATCAATACATGTGTGGCTACAAACTGTAGCACTAATATCAAGTTCAGCGACTGCAGTTTATCAGAACACTTCTACACGTCAGGAAAATTTTTCTGAGGAGAGCGTTAGTTTTTAATCAAAGGCTTCCTTGTTTGTTTTTCGTTTACCTGTACAACATTTACAAGCGCTCAGCAACGCTGACGAAAGCCCTCTCTTGTACCCACGTCATATATAATCAAGAGACAACTTTGATTCATTCCACCGAAGGTTGACCCCAGAGGTCAGTCTCCTGCAAAATCGTGAGAATCTTTAAAAAGTTCTAACGGCTTTTTATGCCTCGAAACTTTTACCCTTGAGGTTTCAAATCACTCCATCTTCAGGTAACTTTCGGAGAACATCTCTACCCTCGTACAGCGCAGTTTCTACCGAATTTAACTTCTGTGTCATGGGAGGGACGAACTATAGGTTAATCTTGGTGTACAGACCTCCGCATCTCCTCCTCGAGGAGGATACAGCCCTGTTCACCGAACTCCGTAGCCTGCTAGGGGATAGGGTGTGTGTAGTTTTAGGAGACTTCAACTGTCGCGGCATAAATTGGGAAGACAGGACTGCTGATGCTGAAAGGAGGAGGCTAGTTGACTTTGCTGATGAGAACTTCCTCACTCAGTGGGTCAATGAGCCTACACGAGGCGAAAGTGTTCTAGACTTAGTATTCACGACCGAAGACAACCTCGTCACTGGCCTCACCGTTGACGAATCGTTGGGCGGGAGTGATTACGGTCTGATTAGGTTCCGTGTTTGCGTCCTTCGGGTGAAGCGCAGTAACTCGAGAGGCAGTAAGATCGATCTACGGCGGGCGGACTTTAACCTCCGGGATAGCGTAGGTGAGATGGGGTTAGAAGTCGGCGGCGATGTTGAGGTAGTATGGACTGCATTCCGGGACGAGTTTATGGTGCTGAAGTCTGCTGCCATACCCTCAAAACTGGTCACCCCTGCTTCAACGCAGCCTAAGTGGTTCAGTCGTGACATCGCTTCGGCTATCCGAAATAGGAAAGTAGCGTATAGGAGGGCGAAGGCCAATCGTTCCCATGAGAACACTAAGGCGTATGTCCGCCTGTATAGGGAAGTGAAGGCGAAGGTTAGGCTAGCGAAACGTAACGAAGAACTACGGGTGGCAAGCCTCTGCAAGGGGAACCCTAAGGAGTTCTTCAATTATGTTAATAGTAGAAAGCCCATTAGAAGCATGATAGGTCCGTTAAAGGACCTCAGCAGCGTTCTGCGGACATCGCTAATGAGCTTAATGAGTACTTTGCGGGAGTGTTCACCAGGGAGGACACCCGCGTCATCCCCGAGCCAGGCGTCAGGCACGAAGGTGCTGGACTGGATAGTGTTCGGTGTACCGCGACAGTCGTTGCCGATAGAATAGACAAACTGAGCGCGTTTAAGGCTCCTGGGCCAGACGAGTTTCTCCCCAGAGTGTTGCGGGAGGTGCGTGACCAGGTGGCTCCCCACCTGACTACAGTCTTCAACAAATCGTTGGAGACAGGCCAGGTGCCTGGTGACTGGAGGGAAGCCAACGTGACCCCTATCTTTAAGAAAGGGGATCACGAAAGTCCAGGGAACTATCGTCCCATTAGTCTCACTTCAGTTGTAGGTAAATTACTAGAGGGGATAATAGCGGATAGGATCGTTGACCATTTGGATTCCTACAAGCTGCTTGGGGACTCCCAACATGGGTTTAGACGGCATAGGTCGTGTCTCACCAATTGCTCGAGTTTTTCCACGTCATGTTGAGTGAGTATGATAAGAGTAGGGCGATTGATATACTTTATCTCGACTTTGAGAAAGCCTTTGATAAGGTCCCTCACTGCCGGCTAATGGCGGAAGTTCGCGCGCTGGGTATCGGTGGGGAAGTAGGTAGGTAGATTGAAAACGGGCTGAAGAATAGGCGGCAGAGGGTTGTAATTAAAGGGGTTAGTTCGGGTTGGGCCTCAGTCACTAGTGGGGTTCCTCAGGGTTCCGTTTTGGGACCACTGTTTATCATTTACATAAATGATATCGACGCTGGCATCGTCAGAAGGATCGCCAAATTCGCTGATGATACCAAGTTTGGGGCCAATGTTGGGACGCCAGAGGCGATCGAGCAACTGCGTGCGGACCTAGGTAGGATAGGAGAGTGGTCCGAAAAATGGCAAATGCCGTTTAACTTGGGTAAATGCAAGGTGATGGACATTGGCTACGCCAATCCCAGGTCGGACTACCCCATGTTGGGGAGTAATATCGAGGCCACTGATTTGGAAAAGGACTTGGGTTTGCTAAATAGCAGCGACCTTAAATTTACCAAACAGTGTGTAGAGGTGGAAAAGAAAGCCCAGAAGTTGTTGCGTTATATCAGGAGGCAATTTCAATTTCGGAATAAGGAGATTGTGCTCTCTCTGTACAATCTCCTGATTCGGCTGCACCTGGTGTATGCTGTGCAGTTCTGGTCGCCCACCCCCAGGAAAGATATTGAGAGGCTGGAGCGAGTGTAGGCGAGGGCCACAAAGTTAATTCCTTCTGTTAGGCATATGGGCTACAGTCGACGCTTACGCGCTCTGAATTTGCTGGAAACTCGGAGGCTGTACGGTCAACTCATCGAGGTTTTGAAGCTCTTACGCGGGTTCAACAATGTCGATTTTAGAAGCATGTTTAGTTTAAATGATAACCCAACTCGCAACAATGGTTGGAAGTTGGATTTGAAACGGTTTAGGACTAGTGTGTGTGTGGGAATTACTTTACCTATAAGATCTGTGACACGTGGATCAGGTTACCTTCAGAAGTTGTGAACTGTGGATCAGTTCAAGAAAAGGTTAGATCGAATCTTGCACACTATTTGAGGGTGTAGGAAATTTTTCCTGGCACCCGTTGCCATTGGTACCTCCTCGGTATGGGCCGCAAGGCCTTTTGAGGTACTTCTTTTCCTTGTAACACTCTCTCTCTCTCTCTCTCATCAAATAAATAAACCTACCGTTTTAGGTCGAGCTATTTCGCCATATTTTGAATTTTCTGGGGTCGACTTTACAAGTCGAATTTATTGTAATTTATGTCCAGTGAATTTTCTTTATTTGAAACATTTTTAATTACTTTCAACACCAGAGATTGTAACTAATCAGGAGTCAATCTTCCAATATACCTCCACGGAATGACGTCATACAAGTCAAAATTACTAAAACTGCAATTAATTTCTTTCTTTTCCTGAAATAATTGAAAGCATCGAACAATGTGAGAAAAAAGAATCGATATTTTTCATTTAAAATATACGATATGTTCATTTAGAATTAGATCTGTTGTCTGAACAAATATGAATATTTTCAAATATAAATGACTGCATTTGGTCTTTTTATCATAATTTTAAAGACCTACAAAATTCAAAACTTTCCAACAAACAGGTCCATAATATAAATTTTGACAACCAATTTGTCAAAATTTGTGAACTTGTGAAACACAATTCGTTATTTCAAAACTTATGAAAAATTAATTTCAATTTAAAAAAAAAAAATTCAAATTCCTTAATTATCTCTGATATCTCTGATATCTCTTTTTATCCACACAATCACTAATGTATGTTGCATTTGTATCTCTCAGTGAATTATTTTATTCTTTTTATTAATATTTTTTGGTTTTAGGATGTTAGTTAAGATGTGATTAGGTTAGGCTAGGCTAGGCTAGGCTAGGCTAGGCTAGATTAGCGAGCACCTCACTACTTAATGACTTAAAAAACACATTCCGAGCCCTTAACTGCGTCCGAAACACTTATTATGGTTTTCTCGTTTCAATGTCATTAAGATTAAGTTAAGTTATTTTAGGTCTGATTAATTTCGTGTTAATACGAGTATATAGGTATTTTAAAAAGTTAGTACCTCGCTTAATGCCGAGATGTGCACATGTTTGTAGAGGGGAGGGGGTATGTGTATTCGCCAAAAATTAGTTGTAATTTATATAATTTATTCTGAAAGATTTTATTCACCCATTCTCCTTTCTTTCAATCCATATCTCTATCTAACAATAATACTTAAAAACAAAGTACAAAGTAACTCTCTCTCTCTCTCTCTCTCTCTCTCTCTCTCTCTCTCTCTCTCTCTCTCTCTCCCCCTAGGTTTTTCATCAGCAAAAATAAAAATTAAACGTGGTTAGTGTTGGAATTCCAGCATGAAAAGACGAAAATTTTCCACAAATTTGCATGGAGTGTTGGCCAGCTATGTTTTTTTTCTTTTTGAGGGGTGCGTGGAACTTTTCTTTATTTTATCATTATTATTATTATTATTATTTAACTTTTTGCAGTTCTTTGAGATTATTTTAAGTGCGTAATTGTACCACGATTATTAAATCAACAAAATAAGTGAAGTTAACTAAAAATGTGAACACACTTTTTTATTTGAAATATTCCATCCAATTTTGACATTTCTTTGAAAATTGGGTATTCGGTGTTTTTGGTAAAACGAGTGTTTTTGCGCCGCTGCTGCAAATTAAAAGGTAGCGGATTCGATTCTCAATTTGGTCCTTGTGACTTCAGACTTTAGTGATTACGATACTTCCTCTGCTGGATCTTTCCTGGTGGGGTCGTGGTTAGTAATCTACGTCCAATAAGGTGTAGGTCGTCATTATAATATGATCCACACGGAACTGTAACCATGGTCATAGACTAACTGTCATAGAATGAAGTCCCTGCTCAGACCTTGTGATTGCTGACTTCCTTGATGGGTCAAAGTTCAGAAGTTCAGATTCGGCGTTGAACCGTAGGTCCAAGGTGCGGAGTCAAACCTGACCTTTTTCAGCATGAACAACTCGGGCGAGAGCAATATCAGGGGTTAAACCAGGGATTGGCTAATTTTGACGATGTTATTTTTAACTTTTGATAACAGATGGCGCCACAGGATACTATTGGGAAATTTTGACCTTTATGCTGTTTCATGAGTAAAATTTAAATTCAGAAGTGTATGTTCCATAAAATATAAACTGCAGTATGTCAATTGAAATGAAACTTAGTCTATACAGCTTCATTTATCATGTACTGAATGTATAATTGATTGGAGGCTAAATGCTGTAAGGTTTATATAGCTTAGATAAGCTACCGGTGTTAATTTAGAGGAATTTGGTTTGTTTATTTATATAAAGTCAAGTGTGAGACTCGTAGGAACCTTGGCCTTCTATTTAAGTTATAATTTGTTAAGTAGATTAAATGTACGTCAGTCTACGCTTCCGGTACTTCAAATATTTTGACCCCAACTAAATATAGGGTGTCCATAAATGATTACCCTGATTAAAGCATGCTATAACTTAAATAAACACTCGTATTCAAACACAGTTTTAATCATAAGTAGATAAACATACAAAGTTTTGATACATAGTTAATGAACTTAATAAGCTTCCACATGTGCACCCCTAGTGGCACGTAAAATGTCTAAACGGTATTCACACTCACGCCACACATTTTCCAACATTTGTGGGTTAACTGTTGCAATTGCATCCGTAATGCGTTCTCGCATTGTCCTGATATTTGGAACAACTGTTGCATAAACCAAATCTTTAACATGATCCCAGAGAAAGAAATCCAGCGGGGTAATGTCTGGTGATCTTGAGGGCCATGGGATTGGCCCGTCCCTGCCACTCCATCGATTTCGAAATGTTGCGTCGAGAGTTTCACGAACAACATGCGCCCAATGAGGGGGTGCCCCATCTTGTTGGAAGATGACAGTTAGCTGCCTGTCCTGCAGCTGGGGGATGGCGTAATTGGTGAGCATATCCAGGTACATAGTTGCGGAAACAGTGTTCTCAGTGTTTCCACTGTCCCATCGGAAACTGATGGTCTACCACTGCTCTTTCCCTTTTCCACGTTTCCAGTTTCCAAGAATTTTTTCATCCACGACTTAATTAACTTCACATCAGGTGGATTCTTTCCATACTTTGTTCTGAACCTTCGCTGAACACTGACAGGAGATTTTGTTTCTGCAAGCCACACAACACATTGTGCCTTCTCTGTCACAGACGCCATCTTAACTGAACAGCTACTACAGCGCTCCTAGCGGCGAATGCGGTAGACGAAACACACCAGCACAGAAACTCCAAGCGTGTACGAGATCAGCTGTAAAAAGAAAACGGATGTAAGATTCGTCATTAAAACATGAGAGCATACTATTTTCAGGGTAAACATTCATGGACACCCTGTATTTCAGTTCCAAGTAAAGTTTTCAAAGCGTTTTCAAACCCATAATGAAGTTATTATATTTATTAGGGTTCTTATAGGCCTATCATATTATATAGTCCTAGATTAGGTCTAATTTTGTAATTAGCTATGGTGGTTATAATAATAATAGAATGGTAGTTATATAATTATAATTTGGGAATCACCAATTCTCTCTCTCTCACTCCAGTGCCATCTGTTGAGAAATAAAAGCACTAAACACAATAAGATTTTGCTCCCACCTTTTGTATACTCTATTTTTATGCACCATGCTACGACGGTTTGTAAACTCCAAACCCATAAAGAGATACAGAAACAAATAAACAAACGTACACAAACGCAAATCAATGTAAAAACTAAACAAATAAATACGGAGATAAATAAAATCTTCCTCTTGACAACAGTCGCTTCTGGAGCCATTAGGATAAATCTATTTTGAAAATCGGTTACTTCTGTTGAAACATTGTTGGGGGGGAATTATTAAATGCTATATATATATAACTCCAAATGACTTCGTTTATTGTATATTTGCAATAATTTTTTATAGTTATTTATAAGATTTGTATTTCATTTATTTTATTATTCGAAGATAGTTGCTGAAAATAATATAAAAATTATTATTTTTTTTTAATGGCAACAGAAATAATTTCAGAATAGGAATTTTTAATATTTAATATATTGAAAGTTACCCATCGAAAAAAACTGTTTTCTAAAAAATGTTTATAAAAGGCTAAGATTTATTATGTAGAAATATTATAAAGAAAGAATATTGGAACGCTTTTTGGAAGATCTTATATTTTCGAGGCTTTCCAAGACATATTTGGCACTTAAAAGTTAAGGTGCCATTTTATAACTTTTATAAGCAATTTATAAAGGATATTTTAGGGGGAGAGGGGTTTAGAGAGGAGAGGAAGGCAGGAAAAAACGAGACTGTAATAACGAATAGTCGATTCTGGATAACATCTGGTTTTAGTGTCGGTTGTTGATGAGGTCTTCATAGCTAAACCGAAAGAGATAATGACATCATCATTTTGATTTTTTTTTGTTATGCGATAAGACGTTATTATAGGGCTATTTCTTATGTCATTTTATAGGGGTGGATTATTGAGATGGTGATCAATAGTTTCATGAGTTAACTATAAGTATAATCAAACCTTTTTAAGCCATGGAAGAGGACAAAGTGGATGTGAACCCGGGTATTGTGTAATATTGCCCACTTTTTTACCTCCCCTTTTTCGTTCTCTCGTATAGTTCAGGGGTTCCCAACTTTTTTTCGGCTGCATACCTCTCGATGGCTTCCACAAGTGCCCCGTACCACCTCTCTACTCAAAATTGCTCAAAAGGCAGCTGTGTCGCAGCTTTTAAGTTTATTTAAAAAATAGAGGCAATTCAAATGTTTTCCAAATGTATATTTATAACTTGAAATACTATTAAAAAGAATTAATACCAGGCGTTGAAGGGAATATATAAACGAAGGTGTAGTTTCGGGAAAAAAGTTCGACTACAGAACTAAAATTTATAAAAACAAAAACAATTACTAATTGTTAATATAAGTAGTATGGTAGCACAAGGGTAGAATGCAATGTTGCAAGGGGGCTGGAGGGAGGGGAATGCTGCAAAGGGGGAGGTACGGGTAATGTTGCAAAGGGAAAGAGGGGATTATGCAACAAGGAGGTAGAGGGGAACCCACAAGTTGCATGAAGGGAGAGTGCTTTGGAGAAGAAGGTGGTACGGCATCACCCCCAAAGGGAAATCCTAGCCTAAAAAGGTAAGCCTTAACCTAAGAAAGATAGAGACCATCCATCGCCTGGCATCGCCAGACACATTATGCGAGTTCAGGGAACCAACAGCTGTTATATAGAGGGTCGAGAGTTGCCAGATACCACTATTTATTTTATTTATTTATTTATGTATGGAGGGTTGTCAGATACCACTATTTTAATTATTTATTTATATATAGATGAGTTGCCAGATACCACTATTTATTTTAATTTTTATTTCTGGAACGGTTACTAGTTATTTAATTTATTTATTTATATATTAAAGGCAAGAGAGAGAAGATCATTCGTCAGCCAGACTCTGTACTGAACGGACGCATTCCTGAGCTCTCTGATATTGCATCTACTTTCGTATATTGCTGAAAATTTTACTTTTGGATAGTTTTGAATTTTATATACTTGCGTTTAAATTCACGTTGTTATAGTTAAGTAATTGAATATTAGTGGTTTTTAGCGATTTAGAAGTTTTCATAGCGTGCCGGCTTAATTTAACTTATACCTGTGACGGTTTAAACTAATTTTTAACTGCGCGATGCCGTCGCAGAAAGCGTCGTGTGTTAGGTGTAGGGTAAACCGGTGGTATTCGGAATTTAAGGATTATAACGGCGGTCCTATGGCGATTACCGATAGATCAGTTTGTTTCTTTTGCGAGTTCATGGAGGAATTAGTTGACATAAAACGCAGTGTACGTGAGGTAGCGGAAAGACTTGCAACGCTTGATGAGGGCAGGGGTAGGGCTACGGTTGACGGAAGCCGAACCAATACTAACGTTGAAGACGTTAGTAATTTGAAGGGTGAGGTGCGTAACCTAGTTTCTAGTTTAGGTAGCTTGTCGGGAAGGTTGGATAGAGTTGAGGAAGGGTTAAGGTTAGTCCGAGAGTAGTAGATAGCGAGGGATTTAGAGAGGTTAAGGGTGGAGCTAGGCCGCGTACGTTAGGTGATAGGAATCCCCCCCCTATCGAGGTTTCGAACCCTTTCGCCCATTTGGAAAGGGACGTGAATGAGGGGGAAACTATTTTAATTGGGGACTCTTTAGTGCGCCACATGGACAAAGAGTTCGTTGAACGGCATCCAACCAAGAGGAGGAGGGTCTGTCTCCCAGGGGCCAGGGTTGACAGAGTTAGAGACGAAGTGGATAGGATTGACGTTGCCTCCCGTCACTCAATGTTGGTGACGATGGTAGGAGGCAACGACTCGTATAGGCCCGATACGAGAGTGCCTGACCTTTTGGAGAGATATAGGGGGTTAATTAGGTCCCTGAAGGCGAGGTCAGATAGGTCTTTAGTTCTAGGTATTACCCCTAGGCACGGGTTGGGTCTTAGGATTACGTCAAAAACAATATTTTTGAATAATAAATTAGAAGAGATTTGTGCTGAGGAAAATGTACCCTTCGTAAAGCTGTGGTCCGAATTCAGTGATCCTAGCCTTTTTATAAAAGATGGGGTGCATTTTAATGAAATAGGTAATGCTAGGCTAGGTAGGTTAATAGACGAAAACGTGCGAAAGCTGTATAGGTCGAAGCCTTCTTTAAACGTTGTGGGTCCGGGGAACGCGGGCCCGACGTGATAAATAGTTTAAAACGCGGGCCCGTGGTAAAAAATAACTTAAACGTCTTTTATTGTAACGCGCGTAGTATTAGAAATAAATTAAATGAATTTAAGGCGATAATTTATTCCGGCAACTATGATATAGTTGCTATCACTGAAACTTGGTTAAATACCGTGACTCGGGACTTGTTGGGGGAACTTGATATACCGGGTTTTAAACTCTTTACTAATGATAGGTTACATAGGTTTGGTGGAGCGTTTTGCTGTACATTCGTAATTCCCTTAGGGCTATCGAGGTTAAGTTAGATTTTCCGGCAGCAATTAATGCGATATGTGTTGAAGTTAGGGCGCGTAGTATTAGTTTTAATTTTGTGTTGTTTATAGACCTCCCGTTCAACCCCTCGATACAGATACTAGATTTTACTCACTTCTTGGTAATTTTATTGACAATCGGAATAGTATAATTGTCGGAGACTTTAACTGCCCTAATGTTAATTACGAGAATTTTACTGGTAATGAGGAGGGTTTGAGATTGGTTGAGTTTATGGACGATAACTTTTTACGACAGATAGTTACCGAACCAACGCGCGGTGATAATATTTTAGATTTGATGACGAACGGCGAGAATATAGTCGAAGGTTTAGAAGTAGGCGAGAGTTTAGGATGTAGTGATCATCAAATTCTTAGGTTTAAGTTAGTAAAAAACACTCAGGATAGTAACGTAATAGAAGTCCCTGATTTTCGTAGGGCTAATTTTGATAGTTTTGCGGATAGGATGAGAGTAGTGGACTGGGATAACTTATTTATGGGTAATGACACAAATTTGCGTTGGGTGGCGTTTAAAGAAAGTTTTAGGAATATTGAAAGGGAGTTTATTCCTCGTAGGCCCAAGCGCGCTAGAATGGTAGGCCGAAGTGGTGGACTAGGGAAATAGGCGAGTTCATAAACGAGCGTAATAGAGCGTATAGACTTAATAAGCGCAATGGCACGGCAGCTAACTTTAATAGATATATCGAGCTTAGACGTCAGGTTAAAAGATCAGTTAGGAATGCCAAGCGTAATTTAGAGATACTTATAGCTGCGGATAGTAAACATAATCCAAAAAGTTTTTTGAATACGTTAATAATCGTAAGCCGGTAAAAGATAACATAGGCCCTCTAGTGGATGTTAATGGCGCTTTGGCTTCTGACGCTCAGGCGATGGCGGGTATTTTCAATAACTTTTTTCGACAGTTTTTACCGTAGAAGACGTAAATAATGTCCCCGACGTGGACGATATCGTTCCATTTAGTAGCGAGACTATTTTGGATGAAATAACTGTTTACGAGGCTGAGATTGCGCATTATATCGATAGGCTAAAAGTTAGCAAGGCTCCAGGCCCTGACGCTTTTTATCCCAGACATTTGAAAGATTTGAAAGACGTTATCGTAGGCCCCTTAACGAAGATTTTTAATCAGTCACTCGAAACGGGGATTATTCCTGAAGACTTCAAATTAGCTAACGTCACGCCTATTTTTAAAAAAGGCGACCGCGCAGTAGCTAGCAATTATAGGCCCATTAGCTTAACGTCAATTGTCGGTAAACTTTTGGAATCCGTAGTTAGGGATCGTATCATCGATCACTTAGAAAGTAGAGATTTGATTAATAGTAGTCAGCATGGGTTTCGACGCCATAGGTCTTGTTTAACTAATTTGTTAGAATTTTATAACGAAATAGTGCGCGAATACGATAGGCATAGAGCAGCTGACGTTATTTATTTAGATTTTAAAAAGGCGTTCGATACAGTTCCGCATAGGAGACTAATTGCGAAGGTCAAAGCGCACGGTATACGCGGTCAGGTAGCTAACTGGTTAGAAGAATGGCTTCGTGCTAGGAGACAGAGGGTCGTAGTTAATGGTAGTGAATCGGGGTGGTTAGATGTAGGTAGCGGTGTCCCACAGGGTTCAGTGTTAGGCCCATTGCTATTCGTAATTTACATTAACGACATAGATGTAGGATTGACTAGTAACGTGTCAAAATTCGCGGACGATACTAAAATAGGCGGTAAGGTTGTTAACGAGGACGATAGTAGGCTCCAAGACGATGTAAATAGGATTATGGAGTGGACAGATAAGTGGCAGATGCAATTTAACGTAGACAAATGTAAAGTTTTGCATATAGGTTCTCGCAACAATACACGTACACGATGGATGATAGGGAGTTAGCGAGCGTTGACGAGGAAGTAGATTTAGGCGTACGCGTATCTAAGGATTTAAAGGTTAGGAACCAGTGCCTGGAGTCTTGCGCCAAAGCTAATAGGATGTTAGGATTCATAGCGCGTAATTTCGAATTTAAATCGAAGGATATTATATTGCCCCTTTACAAGTCCCTAGTCAGGCCTCATGTAGAATATGCAGTTCAGTTTTGGTGTCCGTACTTGCGTGAGGATATTGATAGGTTAGAAAGGGTTCAACGTCGTGCCACGAAACTAATTCCGTCATTGCGCAACAAGCCTTATGAAGATAGGATTAAAGAGTTAGACCTGTATTCACTCGAAACTAGGATATTAAGGGGGGAGCTTATTGAAGTTTTCAAAATCGTTAATAACATCGATAATGTAAATTTTGACAAATTGTTCACTTTCGATAATAGTAATACTCGTAATAACGGATTTAAGTTGTGTGGCAGACGTTTCATTACTAATATCGCTAAAAACTTCTTTACGTTTAAAGTAATTGATAAATGGAATAATCTTCCCGCGTCAGTCCGTTCATTCTACCAGCGTTAATATGTTTAAGAACCGTCTTGACAGACATTTTAAAAATATTAACGTTGTTTAAAATAAAAACAATTAGTCACAGGAGCTCTGGGGGTGGTGGTCGAGGATGAGTCTGTTGACGATTAATGCCAGCGTGTGATGCCAGCAATAAAATTTAAAAAGAAAAGAATTAGACTAACATGAACGTAGATGTAGCTCGTAGAGTAAACTAACCCACTTTTTGTTTAACTTTACCTACTTTTTTTTTTCTTATCTCCTTACTTTGCATGTCTGTAATTCTCTCTTCTTGCATGTTTGTAGTTTGCATGGTATGACAGTGAGTTAAGAATGTGTTTGCATGGTTTGTAAGCGTTCTTATTTTACTTTTCATCTTTCACTCCTCTCCTATTTTCTCCGACTATTTTTCTGACTTGTCGGCAGTGGCCGGCGGATGATGATGAGTCTTTTTTCTCTTTTTCTGAATGAATGTTAACACACGAGTGATAGGTGTTGCTCCTTACTTAACCCCTTATTCTCTTCTCTTAATCCCCTACTCTTTCCTTTCTCTCGGGCTAACCTTAAGAGTGGATCTTAGGGTCTTTGTTAGCCTTAGCTTCTGTAGATCTCAATGCTTAGAGGGGGTTGTCACTTACAACCATTTTATTTATTTATTTATATATGGAGGTTTGTCAGATACCACTATTTTAATTATTTATTTATATATAGATGAGTTGCCAGATACCACTATTTATTTTAATTTTTATTTCTGGAACGGTTACCACTTATTTAATTTATTTATTTATATATTAAAGGCAAGAGGGGTGCTCTCAATGCTTAATCGAAATTAATAATAAAAGAAGTGGCCTAGCAAAAGAATTATTTAAAACACCAATACATTAATTTTGCTTATTTAGACGCAAAACGTACCCCAATTATTTAATAAAAAAATTAATAATATAAGAAATACACAGGACTCTTTATATTGTACATTAATATTTAACCCTTTCATACCCAAATTAAGTCGAAAAGTAAAAAAAAAAATTGGGATATAAAAATCGTTTAATTGGACCCAAAATAACTGAAAAATATATTTTACAAAGTTTTATTGTTCATAATTAATAAAATACGAAATGTGTTAAATTTCACACATTGGGAACTGGAAGGTCTAAAATTTCTTCCAAAGTTAACGATGAAAATTTCACACACTGGGCATTAAAGGGTTAAGAGAGCTGCAAGTCCGTACATTGATTTAACCCTTTAAGCCCTGAATTTTTTGTAGGGTTAAGTTATAAATGCGTGTGTTTGAAACGTTAGCAATTTGTACCTTTCGTCCTTAAATGGTTAATCAAACAACTCAGAAGGAAAGACTTTTTAAAATATATATGAGCTTTCTTTCAGTTGCAAATAATTTTTTCAGTAATAATAATTCACCGGTCTGCATGAAAATCGATTTCTTTATTTTGAGTTGTGATTCTGAAGCAGTTGGCTGCGCTGAATTAAAAAATGCTACCAGTTTTTTTCTATCACCCACAGTTTTAAAGTTATTAGCAAAACAATTTTGGGGCGTTTTGTAATTTTTTACCTTTTTTATCTTTAATTAATTTCGTTTTTTCATATTTTTCAGATAGATAATTCTAACATTACGTCTTTAAAATTTTAATAATGGCTTCTAGAGGATGTACCCATAGTCCAGACATATTTTGTTATATTTGTGGTCGGTTTGTTGTTGTTAAACAAAGGACAAATGTAACGACCTTCATTAAGAGTGCTTATCATGCTTATTTTGGAATTAAATTAGGAGATCAAGACAAAAGTTGGGCGCCACACAAGGTTTGTCTTACATGTGTTGCGGCACTAAGGAATTGGAGCAAAGGTAAAAAGAAAAGTTTGCCATTTGGGATCCATATGGTATGGCGCGAGCCTAGAAACCATACCGACGACTGCTACTTCTGTTCTTGCAATGTTAAAGGTTATAATGCAAAGAATAAAGAGAGCCTTCAATACCCAAGTATTCCATCTGCAATAAGGCCGGTATCCCATGGTCCGGAAGTTCCTATTCCCCGCCCACCCGAGAGTCTGGATCAATACAATTCAGATTCTGATTCAGCTCCAAATCCAGACAATGATGATGTTTATGAACAGCCAACAGCTGACCGAGATCCTGAACCATTAACCCAAGCCGAACTAAATGACTTAGTCAGGGATTTGAATCTGCCTAAGGACTCTGCAGAACTTTTTGGGTCTAGATTGCAGGAGAACAATTTATTGGCATCCGACACATACTTCGCTTGGTACAGAAATCGTGAGAAAGACTTCGTGCCTTTTTTCGAAGAAGATAGTAAATATATTTTGTTTCTTTCAGTTATTTTTTTATTCTTTCATAAACAAGCAATATGCTTGTCCAAGAGCTAGGAGCTATTTAATTCTGCTTTAATTAGGTTTTACTCTATCACCTAAAGATTTCGTGCTACAAGGGGTGTTGTAATACCTCATCTGTCCCCAAATGTTAACCACCCATTGATGGGAGGGGAGAGAGTATTTTGCTGGGAACGGGACTGGTTGTTATATATATTTACCCTACATTATTATGTAAGCGTTACTGTAGTCTATAACAACAAAATTTATGGTTTAGCATGTGCAATCCAATGTTGGTCTCGATAAGATGGTTCACATTTGGGGATAAATGGGGGATTTATGACACACCCTGTAGTAAGAAAACCATACGTGATAGGGAAAAACTAACTATATTTTTGAGATCAGCGCACTCAAAGTATATAGAATCACCAACTAGTTTGTAAAAATCGATCGACAAGTTTTTAAATGTGTTCTGGTGTAATTAGTAAGTAAATTACATTCATTAACTAGCCTTTATACTCTTATTAAGTTAATTTATATATTTATGATCGAGACTTGAATACAAAAAAGAAAAAAGATAAGAATCATACTGAATAAATTTTTTTAAAAACTAAAAATTTTAATTCATACAGCATTTTAAATCTCTAATGCGCATTGCACCAAGTGTATCATTCCACCTTAGACCTATAGTTTAACGTGAGCCACGTCCCGTCAGCATCCAGCATCTTAAGCACTAGACTCCCCCAGGATACCCACTTATTGGACTAAGATTATTTAATTATACGACACACAGGAGATCAATTATGCTGTGTTGAAGTTAATGGAGAATATATTTAATACGCGGATTTTCAAAATGCCTTTCAGAGACAGAGAGAAAAAACATTTAAGTCAAACTAAAATAAC